>CM038676.1:39719889-40372890 GCA_021605205.1 Aegilops longissima | reverse complement strand
ACGGCGTGGTGACGATGATGATGTTCTACCGACGCAGGGCTTCGCCTAAGCACCGCTACAGTATTATCGAGGTGGACTATGGTGGAGGGGGGCACCGCACACGGCTAAAAAGATCAAACGACCAATTGTTGTGTCCATGGGGTGCCCCCTGCCCCCATATATAAAGGAGCAAGGGGGGAGGCGGCCGGCCAAGGAGGAGGGCGCGCCAAGGGGGGAGTCCTACTCCCACCGGGAGTAGGATTCCTCCTTTCCATGTTGGAGTAGGAGAGAAGGAAAGAGGAGGAGAGGGAGAAGGAAAAGGGGGCTGCACCTCTTGTCCAATTCGGACCAGAGGGGGTGCGCAGGCCTCCTTCCTTTTGGCCTCTCTCCTCTATTCCCGTATCGCCCAATAAGGCCCATGTACTCCCCGGCGAATTCCCGTAACTCTCCAGTACTCCGAAAAATACCCGAATCACTCGGAACCTTTCTGAAGTCTGAATATAGTCATCCAATATATCAATCTTTACATCTCGACCATTTCGAGACTCCTCGTCATGTCCCCTATCTCATCCGGGACTCCGAACTCCTTCAGTACATCAAAACTCATAAACTCATAATATAACCGTCATCGAACTTTAAGCGTGCGGACCCTGCGGGTTCGAGAACTATGTAGACATGACCGAGACACATCTCCGGTCAATAACCAATAGCGGAACCTGGATGCTCATATTGGCTCCCACATATTCTACGAATATCTTTATCGGTCAAACCGCATAACCACATACGTTGTTCCCTTTGTCATCGGTATGTTACTTGCCCGAGATTTAATCGTCGGTATCTCAATACCTAGTTCAATCTCGTTACCGGCAAGTCTCTTTACTCGTTCCGTAATACATCATCCCGCAACTAACTCAACAGTTGCAATGCTTGCAAGGCTTAAGTGATGTGCATTACCGAGTGGGCCCAAAGATACCTCTCCGGCAGTCGGAGTGACAAATCCTAATCTCGAAATACGCCAACCCAACAAGTACCTTTGGAGACACCTGTAGAGCACCTTTATAATCACCCAGTTACGTTGTGACGTTTGGTAGCACACAAAGTGTTCCTTCGGTAAACGGGAGTTGCATAATCTCATAGTCATAGGTACATGTATAAGTCATGAAGAAAGCAATAGCAATATACTAAACGATCAAGTGCTAAGCTAACGGAATGGGTCAAGTCAATCAAATCATTCTCCTAATGATGTGATCCTGTTAATCAAATAACAACTCATGTCTATGGTTAGGAAACATAACCATCTTTGATTAACGAGCTAGTCAAGTAGAGGCATACTAGTGACACTCTGTTTGTCTATGTATTCACACATGTATTATTTTTTCGGTTACTAGCATGAATAATAAACATTTATCATGATATAAGGAAATAAAATAATAACTTTATTATTGCCTCTAGGGCATATTTCCTTCAGTGGGATACATGCATTGGTCCTTTTGATATTTCATTGTGGGACAACCATATCATATGAAACAACTTTACAGAAAATGTAGCAAAGTTTAACCATTTTTTATAATACTATATATTTAAGCTATATTTGTTTATATAAATACATATATAGGAATAAATTGAATGGACAAACATACGTAGAGCAAAACCAGCAAAATAAATAAAGTTGTAAAGGAAGTCTAGCCGCGCAAATGCGTGGGTCACCCAGCTAGTTATTTATCATTTTAGTAGAAAATAATGAGCCCGAGCCTCATACAACTTGCTTAAGTTAGAATGAAAGCAGCCAGATGAAAGTGGCAGAAGAACTGCAGGGCGAGGGTCTTCTCGCCTCCCGCCGGACCGCCGTAGATCCGCCTTGTCTTTGGTGGCGTTAGGGCCATGGAGACACGGTGGACCTCGACCCTTGCTGGTGGGAGGGATCCTGCTCCGTTTTAGGGTCTTTGTTTAGGGTTAATTAGGGTTTGCGTCCTATTCAGGAAGTCGAGACGGCGGCGGCTTCCCGTTGTTGGAATAAGGCCCTCTCTGCCTAATCTTTTTTCCGGCGGTGTGTACAATGTCGTTGGAAGGCGTGTGGAGGTGTGTCACCGTAGGATCACGTGGGATTCGGCCGGTGTTTGTCTTTGGTGGATCTTCATGGATCCAGTCATGGTGCGTCTACGTTCGTGTGTCTACAAGTTAGACTCTTCCGATCTACGCTTCTCTTCATCAACGACGATTGATGTTCTGGTGCGCTGGTCCTGTGGTGCCTTAGCACAACGACTTCCCGGCTGTCTGCTAAAACAAGTTTTGTCCAGCTCTAGTGAAGGAGGGGCGATGACGGTGGTGCGCCTTCGGCTCGCTCCAACGTTTGTAGTCATTGTTAGGTGGTCAATGGACCTTGATGTAATTTTTATTATTTCCGGTATTCTTTATACTATCATGACATTTGATGAATAGATTGAAAGTTTTTTTGTAAAAAAACAAATAAACTAAATGGGAGCTTGTTTGCGTGCAACCGTGCATCAAGTTTAATCTTCATCCTCTTTTCATCGATCGAGATGCTGTAAAGCTAACTAACCATGCAATTGCCATTTTCACACAGCTTGAACTTTGCACGAGGATGCACACTCGGCACCGTGTACGCCGTACGTGACACGAGCCAAATTAAGAAGCAAAACGAGCACGCAAGCAAATTAAGAAAGAAAAGAGGCACAAAGTTTTACGAGGGAAACAAAAAAAATGCGTTGCGCGCGCGCGGCAACCGCCGCATCCACTCGAACCTCGCGCTAACTCCCGCTCCTCGGCGCATATAACCCTCTCCCCGCCGTCGTAGAGATCCCTCCCAACTTCCCCGCAAGCCGCGCCTACTCTACTCTCACCAGCGATTCCTTGGACGGTCCCCTCCAGCGATTCGCCATGGAGTACGACGGCGACTTCGACGTGGAGCAGTTCCTCGACCTCGACGCCTTGGACAAAGAGGGATTCCTGGTTTCCGCGGCCCAGCAGGATCCTCTGGCGACTGAAGTCATCAATCCAGACACACTGCCCGACGCAAACGACGGCTACTTCGACATCAAGCAGTTCCTCGACCTCGACGCCTTGGACGGAGAGGATTTAATGGTTCACACGGCCGTCACCGCCGAACCCCAGCAGGATCCTCCGGCGGCTCATCTCCTCATGCCGCATACTATGGTGTCCAACGATAACGACGGTCAATCTCAGGTACGGACTTCAGTCTGCTGTGGCATAGGTCCTATTCCTACGAATGATTACGTCCGTGCCTCTTCTGTAACCAAATTTTTGGTCGCATGCAGTTTCAGGCACCGGCGCTACCGCCCGTCCAACACGAGCAAACACATGGCGAGACGTCCGCCTATGGCTTCGACGTGCAGATGCTGATGCCGGCGCCCCTCGCTCATGCTCAGCCCAATATCCAGGCAGCGCCCTCCGATCAGGTGCCGGGGACGGCCGTCATACACCAACAAATGCTAGGCCAGCCGACCCGTTCTTCCCCAGACAGCCTCCAGCTGATGAACCCTGAGTTCTTCCCGCGGCATGGTCATTATGACATTGCAGAGGAGCTCATCGGAGACAAAATAAACCAAACAAGCGGTAGCGGCGCCATTGGTGCTCCCGACGATGGCCTCATGGAGCACGAATTAAAGCAAAAAGCTGGCAGCGGTACCAATGGTGCTCCAGAGGTTGGCTCCATGGAGGAGGATGAAGAAGGGTTTGTGCCGCTCCTTCCAGGGCGACTGCAATGCACCGACTGCCTTGTCGTCAGGGAAATCAGGTCCCGAAATGGTAAGCATGCATGCATGCATTCAGCCAACTCATTTCATCCTTGATAAATTTGCTGCAAGACTGGTCGCAACTTTAGTTCATTTCATCCTTGATAAATTTTTCTAGTACCTTGCGACAGGGTTCAAAATTTCAACAAAATTTCAGTGAAATTTCGGAAATTTTGCATATTTTAGTGGGGTCCAAAATAGTTTTAACCCCAAAATTTTGAGGCAGATTCAAACTGATTTCAAAATAAATCTGAATTATGTTAGAATTCATTAAAATTATGTGGAATTTGAAATTTCCAAATCTGAAATAATTTCCGAAATATGCAATTTTTTTTAAAAAAATTATATATTTCGATGAGGTCCTAAATTATTTTGTTTCCGAAACTAAAAATCTTGCCTTGCAAGGCTGATCGCAACATTCACTCCTTGATAGATTTTCAAAATGTAATTTTGCAGACTCTCGACTATTCTGCCTACTTCTTCACACGAGTAAGACCCATGGAACCTTTGAACATGCTATCCTTCATCGCCATTACATTGGCGAACAGACCACGACCGAATACATAAAGTAAGTGTCACAGACTCATTCATTAATTCTAGGTTACTCATGAACTAATTATGCCTGAACTGCATGTAGCAACCCTAATTTAGTTTCATCCTATATTCAGTTTGCGCCGCCATGATGGCGAGTGGGTGCTCAAACTCATGGAAAGCATCGTCACGTCGGAGAGAGCGATATGTACAGTGGAGGACTCCAACGAAGCCCCACTGAATATCAACATGAACTGGCCTCCAGTAGTTAATGACGCATACCAGCAGAAGGAAATATCAATGCTGTTATCTATCTTGAATAGCCACAATGAAGAAATTGGTTTGTAAATCCGTGAATATGTTTTGAGTTTTTCATGCACACAATCCATTTGTGTGTCACCGATTTTAATTTTTATCTATGTTGCAGTTGAAGCATCGGCGCCACCACTACCTCCAGCTGCGCAGCCTCCGGCCATGGAGGCCGCTACAAATGTCAACCTGTTTTCTGTGACAACAACACCTGATATTCCCGAGCCTCTCCCAGTCATTCTAGAACAGCAGTCTAGTGAGAGTGCTTTGGTGTACTCAAGCAGGCCCACTAGGGAGCAAGAGAGAATGGCAAGAAGGAGCAAGGAGCAGGAGGTGCGGCACTACCTAGGCGAGCAAAAGGAGAAGGCTCAAAATGAATTGGATATATCTTCCGCCATCAGGCTGTTTTGTCGTAGGAATGGTCTCACACAAAGATTGCGCTGGGTACATAATTGTGCACATGTCTCTTTATATTCCATGAGTAGTACATATTGCACATAAATGTTCAATACATTTTATGTGGCATTTGATTTCCTCTGCAGATTAGGACGATCAACAGAAAAATCATCGACCTGGAGGAGAGGGCAATTAGCTTCACACTAGATACACTGATGCCAATCAGAGACACTGTGCATGGATATGTGATTGAGAAGGAAGACCTAATAGCCGAAATTACAAGTCTTATGAAGAAGGAAAGGGAGCGCAAAAATGATCACGAAGTTGGTCCTTCCATCACCAAGAAGGGTCGTATTGCACTATAATTAATGCCCTATACAATAATCATTTTGGTCTAGAATTGTTACTTAGTTATTTGTATATCTTTCAAACAGAGATGTGTTGTACCGAAGTAAACATGCCAGCATGTTGCACATGTTGGCTATTTAACATGGGAGCAATTTGTATTTTTATAAGGACTAGCATACTGGCCTCGCTTTTGCAAGAGCAACATCCTACCTTATTTTAAAATCTGATTTTATGACATGACTCTTTGACAACACACAAATTAAAGTACAGTAAATTACAACGTTTTTCCGTGATGATGGTTCAAAAATATTGGTGTCCTAGGTGTAGGGAAATGACACCAATCCACCCTGTTGGCGGTTAAACGTTCTATGATAGTGTACGGGAGGTTATGCTGCAAATGAAAATTGCTCGACGATAGAAATATATCAATCTCAATACCTCCTTTTGATTTCTAAATTTTTTTTAAGTACGAAAAGATCGAAATCTAAAATGCAAAGGTCGTTCCATCAAGGCAAACCTAATTGAGGCTTCATGTTTAGCTTTTTGTGTTATGTTTTTTCTTTTACGTAAAATCTTAAGAACGGGTTAAAATTTGCTCAGATTTGGTTTTGGGTTGTTGATTTTCTGGTGTGGCGGAAAGCAGTAAATGTTCATGTGGCATCATGTCACATGGGAGTTTAATTTAGCTCATGGCATGTTTTTCTTCTTCTCTTTCCCTGATCCAAAGAACTGAATATTGTATAAGCAATTTTCATCATGAATGAAAATGTGGGCTCGGTTGAGCTCCTTAACACAAAAAACAAAAACAAATCGATGTACCTGAACTCTTGACAAAGATATAATTTCTTAATCCTTTTTGAATGCAAAGGGCAAGGGCGGTAAAAATAGCCTTTGTACAAGGTGATGGAGAAAACCCCTTGTGCTGGGTTTATTAACATCACTAGAACGATGAATCATCAAATAAATGATGAAATCATCACATGGGAATGGTACATCTGCAGTGGGGTCACAAAGAAGGAGAAAGAAAGCCATATTGCTTCTTCATCTATGTAAAGAAGAATAATTCTTTTTAGATACTAGAATATGGTATATATTATTGTTATTTAATGCTAATAAGAGCGGTTAGATAGTGATGAAACAGACTAGGTAAATATTGTTATCATTCTAAGAACAAGCACAGTGTCTTGCACAATTGTGCGGGAAACCTTCTTATCATATACAGTTTATTTTGCTTGTGTAAGTTTATGTTGTCATACTATTTCCAGGATACATTACATCAAGGATTAAATGTTCACTTCGTACAACTACATATGGACCATTTATGGACACCAATTTGGACAGTATAATTAGCAGGTAGATTGTATGTGTTAAATGACAGTATGTTGGATTAATTAATTGGGTCCATTATAATTGTAATTATATAAATTGTCAAGATGGTCCTCAATTTGTATGTCAAGCGGTATTGTCGTGTGTACCAGTGTATGTGATTTTAAACCAATATATGAGATTAAAGTTTCAGCCATGAGCTGGCCAGTCATATATCTTTAGGTGAATATACGGAAATAAAGTTTATATGTGGGTCAGGCAATCTCTAAGTCGCCATGCTATATAATATGTGACGCTGACAGCTCGCTGGAATCTAGATGGTTTGGCTGCGATATTAAACCTAAAATAAAGTTTGGAATGTCAGCCAACTTACCGGTCATTCCATTAAGCCGTTTGTTTTGTTTATGTTGTATATATGACTTAACAATACTAAATCGGTATGTGGAGTAAGATGGCTTGTAGCTCTTATGCTCAATTTGCCTGTTCGGCACACATGATTAAAGTGTAGACAGTATGTGAGATTACTGTTTGTTTGTACATGATATTAGACCAATAGATCATATACTTAACCAGAAATTTAAATACATACAGTACAAGAGTATTGTTTTCCGTCAAAAACAGAGATAATAGACCAATAAAATAATGTTTTGTACCTCTGAATGTCTAATTCGTCTTGCATATTCTATCCATGATGTTAATTATAGTTCTAAGAGAGAAGTGTGTAAAAATAAAGTACAGATCACAAGTTAGGCGATTCTTCGCTACAAACTAGAACTTGTTTGGTAGTTTTTTTCTTCATACTTGAATTTTGGCTAGTTGATAATATGGGATGTTCTATTAAGTTGGTCAGGTTGCTTGCATATCATGCTAAGGCCCCGTATGACCAGCGCACTAGAGAGCAAGCATCGCTGTTAAAGAAAGTCGTAGATTGAAAGGACAAAACATGTAAACACGCAAACGAAGACGAATGAAAACCAGATCCAACCTGATCCATCGAAGACCAGTGCCGATCGAATCCTGTGAGGTCTGACAGAGACACACCTCCACACGCCTCAATTAAGACATTGAACCTAATAATAGTGAGAACGTGGTCCTTTCCCCGGTGGGGTGGGGGGGCAGGTCCTCCGCATCTCCATGGGCCAAAGGCCATTGGAGATGGGGCGGACAGACGATGTCACCGACGGGAGGAGAAAGAAAGCCTAGGATCTTTTCTTCTGATGTACTTAATATGTTTATCACGTATTTAAAAAAATGTGCGTCCCTTATTAACTAATATCATCATGTATCAAGAAATGGTTGCCATGTATTAAAAATTGTTTACAGTTTCTTGACCTGTTCATTCGTGTATTAAAAAAATGTTTGCCTTGTACAGAAAAAGTATATAGTTTATTAAAAATCTCCATCACACTTCTGAAAAATGCTTGTCCTGCATTAACAATATTTCACTGTGTATAAAATATATAAACCATGTATAAAACTATTCATAATAATTTTTAAATTTTCATACTGTATTAAATATGTTTTAACATTATTAAGAAATACATGATATGTTAACAAATGTTAATAGTTTATTAAAATTCTTACCATGTATTAAGAAGTGTTTATTATGTAATAAAAAATTCTTCAAGTCTTTAAAAATGTGCATCTCATATTAACAAAACTTCTTAAAATGTCCGTTCGTGTACTAAAATTGATTGAATTGTATGAAAAAATTATTTATGAAAAAGCTTCATCATGCTTTAAAATTTGTTTACCGTGTATTAAAATTTTCATCATGTATTGAAAACATTTACCATGCATAAAATATATTCATCTTTACTTCAAAAATATTCATATTCTATTAAATATTTATAGTTTATTAAAAATGTTCCTCGTGTATTAACAGTGTATTGAGAAGTGTTTATGGTGTATTAAAAATGTTCCTCGAGTGTTTGAAATTTTCTCATCGTGTATATAACAAAAGTTCATCGGTATTAAATAAATGTGCACCGTGTATGAAATTTTGTAGGCCAATGTAAATACACGATGTCCATCGTGTATGATTTTTTTTTCTAAATGTCGGCTGAGGATGGTGCACTTCTAGCCCAATGAGTGTGTTGCCGCTTCAAGATAAGGAAATTAAGATGCAGAAAAATGACCATGAACTAATTCATGAAAAATAAACATCCTTCCTATATTTTGGTTACATTAATTGGAATCCTAACACACCAGGAGTAGCATCGCCCAAATCCTAACACACCAGATGCTTTTCACTAGGTGAGATGAAATAAAAGGGATTACAAGTTATGGGATCGAATTCCACATCCTAATACAGCACTACTCCTGACGAAGGAACTAGATCGCCGTAATGGACTTAATTACTAGTACAGACTACAGAGTGCACGCGAACGTGCCAGCAGAAAGAAGGATGGCATGGGGAGCATGCTCGGATCCGGCGAGGCGTGGAAGTTGGGCCCGGCGATCATGGCCTTCTGCGGTGTCGTTGCTTGCGCCGGCGTCGTCGCTGCCGCTTTAGTCCGAGGCAGCATCTCCATCTGCTCCAGGTGAGGCTTCCTGTGTAAGTCCCAGCGCTCCGCCGAGGACGCGCGGCTAGGGCTAGGCAGGCGCTCGTTGTTGCCGTCATGGCGGCCGCGATCCGTGGGCGGGGACGCGCTGCACGAGGTCACAAGTTTCTTGCAGTCCCAGCGTCTGACCGAGTCGGCGCGTCCGGGGCTCCCGGCGCTGTATGACGATGAGGACATGGTGGTGCGGGGCTTCTTGTATTTCTTGTCGGCATCCCACCTCTCGATGAAGCCGGCACGATCGGTGCTCCCGCAGCCCTCCGACGACGAAGACGACGAGCAGATTGAGCTGCATGGCTTTTGGCACTTCTTGTTCCAGTCCCACCTGTTGACGAAGTCGGCGCGGCCTGGCATGGCGGACACCAGCATGCTGAGGATGAGGCCCTGCGGCGTCGGCAACAGCGGCAGCATCTCGCTCTTGGGCGGCGTCGGGAGGATCGCCAGCATCTGGCTACTAGGCGGCGTAGGGAGCAGCGCCGGGAGAAGGGCTGCTGCTACCATTGCTGTTCGTAGTATATCGTGGAAGGAAATCAAAAAATAAATGGTACGAATAGATGATACCTCGGGACGCATATTTATAGTAGCTCGCTATGTGTGTTGGTTCCCCACCCGGATCAGAGTCTGCAAGCTACAGTCGGAATCTGATTGGATGAGTAGTGGACACAGAAATGAGGCCACGCGCCAGACGTAAACAAACTTTTTTTTTCCGTGTCCGCTTGCCATTGGTGATACATATTTGATTTCTTTCATATTCAAAACAGATCCTTTTTATTCGAAGTGAAAAATGAATACAGACAGCGTGCTCTAAAATTAGCGAGTACACACATAATACATATCTATAAAATAAATTAAAACCTGAAACTATTTGTCCTTCTTTCATGTGGCACACTCTCTTGGTGGATAGAAAACTTTAATACAGAGGGCCTGTATCTTTTCTGCTCAATTTTCCTGTTCGGCACAAATGATTAAAGTGCTAACAGTATGTGAGATTACTGTTGTTTCTAGATGATATTATTAGACCAATATATCATATACTTAACAAGAAATCTAAATATATGCAGTACAAGAGTATTGTTTTCCCTCAAAAACAAACATGCTAGACCAATAAAACTATGTTTTGTACCTCCAATGTCTAATCCGTCTTGCATATTGTAGCAATTATGTTAATTATAGTTCTATGAGAGAAGTGTGTGAAAATAAATTACACATCCACTAGTAGAAAAAGGGCCTATTGTCCCGGTTGGTGAGGGCCTTTAGTCCCGGTTCATGAACCGGGACTAAAGGGTCGGTACTAATGCCCTGGCCCTTTAGTCCCGGTTCAATCCAGAACCGGGACAGATGGGCCTCCACGTGGTCTGTGCACTGAGCCCAGGCAGGAGGGCCTTTGGTCCCGGTTGGTGGCACCAACCGGGACAAATAGGCATCCACGCGTCAGCATTTCTGTGGCTGGGGTTTTTGTTTTTTTTAAAAGGGGGTTGGGGGTTTTGGGGGGTTAATTTAGGTGTTTCATATATTGTGTTAGCTAGCTAATTAATAGAGAGAAGTGTCCTCTCTTTTATCCGTGCTTGGTCGACGCTACATACTATATATACGTATAGAGAGGACTAGCTAGATATGCTAGCTAGCTAGTAAGCAAACAAAGGAAACAGAAGATCGTCATGAACATATATGCATACAGAGAGAAGTGATATCGACCACCTCTCCTTCTCCGAGAGATTGGTCGAACAACAAGTTCTCGTATATCTATCCGACACTACCGGCTACATATATACAATAATTATCTTTTACAAATATAATCTCCTATCATACGGACGCGTGGTCCACATAGTATTCTCCGTCTTCAGCGATCACGTGGTCAAGAAAGAATGTCGCCAATTCCTCTTGAATTGCTCGCAGGCGATCTGGTGCTAGGAGTTCATCTCGCATCCGAAACATCTAATTTTAAGAAGGGGTATATATATATATATATATATATATATATATATATATATATATATATATATATATATATATATATATATATATATATATATATATATGAATGAATGAATGAAACTCAACACAAATGATGATAATAAAATAAAATTGTGAATATTGTTATTTACGCACTTCATATTGTTTGTCAGAGTAGCCCCGCTCACAGGTCGTGTGGCGGATGGATTCGCGAATGTAGTATCCACAGAAATCATTCCCTTGTTCCTGCCACAACCACTTTACAAGAAATAGAGGTCAATCAAACTGATAATTAACAAGCATGCTAAATGGTATTGATGAAACTAGCGCTTGAATCACTAGGAGATGCGTGGAATATGCTACTATAGTACTTACTTTCGGGTGTCTAAATTGCAGCTTCTTCGGCAGTCCCGGAGCTTTTTTGGTGAATTTCTCCAAACCCTGCCATACAAAGAAAACAATTACTTGATATCAGAAATGAACAAAGTTGCTGATATGGTGGATAGTGATTGATTTAACTTAATTCTCGAGCATTTCAGTCATGTCCGCATACTCCTTGGGATCTTTTTGTTTGGAGTCTAAGGCAGTTACTACTCCCTGCTCAAGCTTATTCTCTAAGAGAATATAGTGGTACCTGCGCACGCATGCATAACTCATCAATATTACATTACTATAACCTGGACTAATAAGGGAAACCGAATATGCCACAAGACAGTAACACTCACTTGAAGTTGTAAGGAAAGAGTATTATACCTTTGTGTTCATTTATTACCAACGATTGTAGCAAGTTGGCCTCGGTATTTTCGGCATGAAATTCAACCTCAGTTGCATCTATGAGATATGTGTTAATGAACCCAATATCACCCACTTGTATTTTCTTCAATTCGGCGATCTTCAATCTGCATAATATAGTGAGGATAATTATAAATACATGCAATAAAAGAGCTGAGTTATATAGAGAGACTTAATGACAGAAGTAGTACTACTTACAGACAGTAGCAGGTGACCGTTGCTTTATCGAGGGCCAACTGATTAAAAAACTGATAGAACTCCTCAAATGGAATAGGCAACAGTTCAATTCCAACGAGGTCATGCTCCTTTTTAACTCTCACATACAAAGTACTCCTCCCCTTAGACTCTCTACAGGTTTTCATGTACCAATCATGCAATCTTCGCATCATCGTTGATAGAGATCTTTCATCTTTGACGAGAGGCTTCCCGTACTCGTATCTTTGTATCTGCACCTCCAAGAAATCATAATGTACATTGTCGGACAGGTAATCTTCAGGATTGCCATAACCGGGCACCATCCTCGGATCGACGACGTCGCTAGCAGGCACCTTGAGCGGGGGGGCACGATTGCTTCTCTTGTTCGCCGAGCTGGGCAATTTGTTTCCCAACTCATCGTTCTTTCATTCTTTGATCACTTTTAGTACTTCCCGACCTCTCCGCTTCGGCAAATGCCTTTCCAATAATGCGCTCATAGTTGCCTTTCGGCGGAGACTTGGGTGGTTTTGTCAGGGCAGCCAGAGTGCGCTTCGCTTTCACCGGATCTACCTTCTCCTCCGGAGGTGGTTGTCTCTTTGCTTTCAACCCTTCAAACCAGTCAACCACTTCGTTCTGCGCGATCTTCGCGTTTTCCTCCTCGGTCCTCTCGTACGGTAACTTCTCTGGAGTCTTCAGAGAAGGACCGAATCTGTATCTCCTCCCGCCTTTGGCTGTACTGCTAGATGCCGATAGAGTAGACGGAGCGGATGTCTTCTTTCCTTGCTTACGAGGCGGAGGAGAAGGACTACGACGCGCCGGAGCAGCCGGAGCGGCGGCGGGTCTCTTCCGCCCTTGCTGACGAGGCGGAGAAGGAGGAGGCTGGCTGCTCGGGCGCGCCAGCGCAGGCGGAGAAGGAGGCGGAATGCCGCCACGCGCCGGAGAAGGAGCCGGCCGAGTGCCCTGATCGTCACTCGCCGGAGGAGGAGGCGGTGGAGGAGGCGGAGTGCCCTGACTTGCCGGAGGAGGAGGAGGAGGAGGCGGAGGCGTCCAGTTCAGAAGGTTGATGAGATCCTTCCGCCATGGGCATGGAGTCTTCAGAGCAGAACCCAGCCGATACTCCCCTTCACCGGTAGGATGGTCAAGCCGGAGGTCCTCAAATCCCTCAGTTATTTCATCCACCATCACCTTAGCATATCCTTCTGGAATCGGCCGACAGTGAAAAGTTGAGTCGGGTTTAGTAGGATATACAGAGCCAACAGCCGCCTTGACCTTCAAATTTCTCCATTCCGCCATAATGTGGCAATTTTGAGACTCCGTGATAGCATCCACGAGATAGCTGGCAGGAGCCGTCAAGGCATGCTCCGACTGAAGCAGCTCGGTGGAAGCCACACTGCTTCTCCGCTGAGATGGCGGGGTAGCTTCGGGGGAAGCTACGGTAGGTCGTTTGCTCCGTTCTGCTTCTCGTTCCTCTAGCCCCATTACCCTTTCGTGCAGCGCCTGCATTTGGCTCTGCTCCAGTTTCTTCCTCCTCTCCTAGGTTTTGTAACCCCCTGCGTCCAGAAATCCAGCCTTCCACGAAACGGAGCCTGGCATGCCTCGTGTCTGTCCAGGGTGCTCAGGATTTCCAAGGGCCATTGTGAGCTCGTCCTTCTCCCTGTCCGGAACGAACTTCCCTTGCTGCGCTGCTTTGATATATTGCTTTAGCCTCTTGACTGGTATGTCCAATTGATCATCCGTCCAAATGCACTTCCCTGATACAGGGTCCAAGGTTCCGCCAGCCCCGAAGAACCAAGTCCGACAACTGTCTGGCCAATTCATTGTCTCTGGTTCGATCCCTTTATCAAGCAGATCATTCTCAGCCTTGTCCCACTTAGGCCGGGCTATGAGGTAGCCACCTGACCCCGTGCGATGGTGAAGCTTCTTCTTCGCATCATTTTGCTTGTTTGTCGGCGACATCTTTTTACTCTTTTCCGATGTCTTGTGGGCCAAAAATGCGGGCCAGTCATCTCTGATCTTCTCATATTTGCCCTTGAATTCTGGTGTCTTTTTTTATCGACAAACTTATTCAGGTCTTTCTTCCAATTCCTGAATAGGTCTGCCATCTTCTTAAGAGCAAAAGACTTGATTAATGGCTCTATAACTGGCTTCTCCGGATCATCCTCTGGCGGTAGGGTGAAATTTGACTTCAGCTTAGTCCAAAGATCACTTTTTTTGCATATCCTTGACATAAGACACCTCAGGGTCTTCGTTCTTAGGCTTATACCATTGCTGGATGCTGATCGGGATCTTGTCCCTAACCAGAACCCCGCACTGAGCAACAAATGCCTTCTTTGTCCGGATGGGTTCAATCGGTTGGCCGTGCGCGCGATTTCTATGATCTCAAACCTTTCATCCGAGCTCAACTTTTTCTTCGGGCCTCGTCTCTTTACCGAAGTTGTGCTCGATACGGAGGGCTAGAAAAAAGAAACGAAGACAAGAGTTAATTAATATGTGCACATACCAAAACAATGAATGCATCAATTAGCTAGTCAGCACAGGCTTAACTAATATATATACCTGGCCGGACTCTGTTCGGTGACCACCGGAGCCGTCCTCACGGTCTACTTCTTCACCCTCTCCTTCTTGCACCGGCATTGGGTCATCGGAGCCATCATAATCATAGCCAGCTGCTTCTTCACCCTCTCCTTCCAGACCATCGGTGTCATTGAGAAACATCAATGAGCAGACGACATCACTTCCTTCTGCGATTATGTCCCTCAACAACACTTCTTGTGCTTCGTCTCGGGGCGGGGTGTCCATAGTTTCTACAAATATTTACAACATGGCAATTATTATTCAAACATGACAGATATGTATATATTAGTGGCAAATGTAGAGGTGGCCTCGACGCGGCTTCTCTAGGGTTTCGGGTGGCCTCGACAACGCTTCAAGGGTTAGGGGTGGCCTCGAGAACGCTTCAAGGAGGGGGTAATATCGACCCCCCCCCCACATGTTGAAGCTATCGGGATATCGACAACAACAACGACGCACTACATCTATGTCCCACAAGTGACGTGGGCATCGACGCCCGCGTCACTTGTGGGACGTGGATGTAGTGTCTGACACCGACGGCCACATGTATCTCACACCGACGATACTTGCTATTTAATTAGGGTTTCCTCTACCGCTCGGCGACCCTCGACGACCCTCGTTCCCGATAAAAAAAAGAGGAAGAAGAAGAAGACAAAAAAAGGAGAAGAAAGAATAGAGGAGAAGAACTCCTCTATTCTTTCTTCTCCTTTTTTTCTTCTTCCTCTTCTTTTTTTATCCTCTTCTTCATCTCATGTTCGACGACCCTCAACCCCGATAACATACATCCATCGATATCATTCCATACATACATGGACATCTACATTATATATGAACAAACATCTATGTCCCACAAGTGACGTGGGCATCGATGCCCGCGGTAGGGTAGAGGGTCGTGGATCGCCGAGCGGTCGAGGGTCGAGGGGTAGAGGATCGCCGAGGGGTCGGGAGCTTGCCTAGTGTCAAAGGATTCAACAAAACCATGTCTTCATCATTAGGCGAAAGTAACAGGTGCATGATGGTACGAAGCTTTCCAAAGTTATTTTGGAACGGAGTCCCAGATAGGATAATTCGCTTTTTGGTACAAAGTTCAGCAAGAACCTTCCAAATATCGTCATTTGGAAGGCCTTTGCTGAAATTCGTACAGAAAGGCAAATTATCCTATTCGGGACTCCATTCCAGAATAACTTTGGAGGATTTCGTACCATCATGCCTTGGTTACTTCCGGCTAATGATGAAGCCATGGATTTCTTAAATACTTTGACACTAGGAAACCTCTCTCGACCCCTCGGTGATCCTCGACCCCTCGACGACCCTGGAACCCTCGACCCCTAGACGACCCTGGAACCCTCGATCCTCGATCCCTCGACCCTATAGAAGAAGAAGAAAGAGGAGAAGAAGAAAGGAATAGCTAGAGGAGAAGATCGAAGAAAAAAATAAGAAAAAAAGAGGAGAAGAAGAGAAAATAGAATAATATTCTATTTTCTCTTCCTCTCCACTATTCCTTTATTCTTCTCCTCTTCTTTTTCTTATTTTTTCTTCTTATTATTTATTTCTCCTTTTCTTCCTCTCCTCTTGTTCTTTCTTTCCTCTTCTTATTTTCTTCTTTCCTATCCTTCTTTTCCTTCCTTTCTTAATATCACTGAGTAAATTTTGCAACGATAGGGAGGGGGTGCTCCCGTGGTCTAAAATCCGTCTATGCACGATAGAAAATTATGAAAAAAATACATCTATGATCCCTCAACGTCCCCGCCTCTCTCATGAACAAAAAAATCTGTGAATTAAAAAAACATCATGTTCTATGAACAAAAAAACATTATATTTCATCCACATTTGTGCATACATCATATATGTGATCATCTATGAAAAAAACATCATATTCTATAAAAAATCATTACATATATATAAAAAACAAGCATATATATATAAACAAGCATATATATATATAAAACAAGCATATATATGAAAAAAATGCAAAGGGAGGGCGCCGGCGGCCGGACCAAGCTGAGGAGAGGATGGCGTCGGGGCAGAGGCGCGGGCGACGGCGAGGGCGGGCTGGGCGCGGGAGGGTAGGGGTCTTGGCGAAGGTGACAGGGTGGGCGGGGTGGGCCAGCGTCGGGGCAGGGCGGGCCTGGGCGGCGCGCGTCGGGGCAGGGGCGCGGGCGACGGTTTGAAAACACTTTTTTTGTTTTCTTTGTTGCTTTATTTATTTTATTTTGTTTCTACTTACAATAAAATACATATTGTTGCTATTTTTATTTTTTTGATTTGTTTTCTGCATTATTTATTTTCTTTTGGGTTTTTGCTTTATTTTTTAGTTCTTTTTGCTTTTAGTTTTAGAAAAAATATAAACTTTCTGTTAGTGCCATTAGTTTTCAAATTTGAAAACACTTTGTTTTGTTTTCTTTGTTGCTTTATTTATTTTATTTTGTTTCTTCTTACAACAAAATACTTATTGTTGCTATTTTTAATTTTTTTCTAGTTTTTTTGTTTTGTTTTCTGCATTATTTATTTTCTTTTGGTTTTTTGCTTTACTTTTTTATTTCTTTTTGCTTTTAGGTCAGCAAAATTATAAACTTTCTGTTAATGCCATTAGTTTTTAAATGGATAATCGGTTGGCGAGGTTTTCAAATTCATAGTTTTCAAATGAACTCTGAAAAAGTTGGCATAGCATGTGCATGTACAAAACGGACAATGGTATCATACTCGTCTGTTACAAAGTTGGCATCCATGGTATCATCACAATAGTTGCGGGAGAAAGTCTTCACTTTTTCTTCGCTTGTGTCATTTGCTTATTGCGCCGTAAACATGAATAATCTTCATCGTTTATCAGGATGCTTGGGTCAGCCTTGACTTTGAAGGGAGGAATTTCATGAAACTTTTCATACTCTTCAGACATGTCTGTCTTGCCCTCCACTCCCAGGATGTCCCTTTTTCCTGAAAGAACTATGTGGCGCTTTGGCTCATCGTATGATGTATTCGCTTCCTTATCTTTTCTTTTCCTCGGTCTGGTAGACATGTCCTTCACATAGATAACCTGTGCCACATCATTGGCTAGGACGAACGGTTCGTCAGTGTACCCAAGATTTTTCAGATCCACTGTTGTCATTCCGTACTGTGGGTCTACCTGTACCCCGCCTCCTGACAGATTGATCCACTTGCACTTAAACAAAGGGACCTTAAAATCTACTCCATAGTCAAGTTCCCATATGTCTACTATGTAACCATAATATGTGTCCTTTCCCCTGTCGGTTGCTGCATCAAAGCGGACACCGCTGTTTTGGTTGGTGCTCTTTTCATCTTGGTCAATCGTGTAAAATGTATTCCCATTTATCTCGTATCCTTTCCAAATCATTACAGTCGAAGATGGTCCCCTGGACAACAAGTACAACTCATCACAAACAGTGCTGTCACCTCTGAGACGTGTTTCCAACCAACTGTTGAAAGTCCTGATGTGTTCACATGTAATCCAGTCATCGCACTGCTCCGAGTGTTTGGAGCATAGACTGTTCTTGTGTTAATCGACATACGGGGTCACCAAGGTAGAGTTCTGTAGAACTGTGTAGTGTGCTTGAGACCAAGAATATCCGTCCCTGCATATTATTGAGTCCCTTCCAAGCGTGCCTTTTCCAGTCAGTCTCCCCTCATACCGCAATTTAGGGAGACCTATCTTCTTAAGGCCAGGAATGAAGTCAACACAAAACCCGATGACATCCTCTGTTTGATGGCCCATGGAGATGCTTCCTTCTGGCCTAGCGCGGTTACGAACATATTTCTTTAGGACTCCCATGAACCTCTCAAAGGGGTACATATTGTGTAGAAATACGGGCCCCAGAATGACAATCTCGTCGACTAGATGAACTAGGACATGCGTCATGATATTGAAGAAGGATGGTGGGAACACCAGCTCGAAACTGACAAGACATTGCGCCACATCACTCCTTAGCGTTGGTACATTTTCTGGATCGATCACCTTCTGAGATATTGCATTGAGGAATGCACATAGCTTCACAATGGCTAATCGGACGTTTTCGGTAGAAGCCCCTCAATGCAACCGGAAGCGATTGCGTCATAATCACGTGGCAGTCATGAGACTTTAGGTTCGGAACTTTTCTCGGCATATTTATTATTCCCTTTATATTCGACGAGAAGCCGGTCGGGACCTTCATCTTGAGCAGGCATTCAAAGAAGATTTCTTTCTCTTCTTTCGTAAGAGCGTAGCTGGCAGGACCTTCATACTGCTTCGGAGGCATGCCCTCTTTTTCGTGCAAGCGTTGCAGGTCCTCCTGTGCCTCAGGTGTATCTTTTGTCTTCCCATACACGCCCAAGAAGCCTAGCAGGTTCACGCAAAGGTTCTTCGTCACGTGCATCACGTCGATCAAGAGCGGACCTCTAGGTCTTTCAAAGAGGGTAGGTCCCAAAATATAGATTTCTTCTTCCACATGGGTGCGTGATTATCAGCGTCATTCGGAACAGCTAGTCCGCCGGGACCCTTTCCAAAGATTACGTGTAAATCATTGACCATAGCAATTACGTGATCACCGGTACACATGGCGGGCTTCTTCCAGTGATCTGCCTCGCCTTTGAAATGCTTGCCTTTCTTTCGACATTGATGGTTGGTCGGAAGAAATCGACGATGGCCCAGGTACACATTCTTCCTGCAGCTTCCCAGGTATATACTACCGGTGTCAAGTAAACAGTGCGTGCATGCGTGGTATCCCTTGTTTGTCTGTCCTGAAAGATTACTGAGAGCGGGCCAAACGTTGATGGTCACGAACAGCAACGCCTTTAGGTCAAATTCCTCCTTTTTGTGCTCATCCCACGTACGTACACCGTTTTCATTCCACAGCTGTAAAAGTTCTTGAACTAATGGCCGTAGGTACTCATCAATGTTGTTGTCGGGTTGCTTAGGGCCTTGGATGAGAACTGGCATCATAATGAACTTCCGCTTCATGCACATCCAAGGAGGAAGGTTATACATAAATAGAGTCACGGGCCAGGTGTTGTGATTGCTGCTCTGCTCCCCGAAAGGATTAAAGCCATCCGCGCTTAAAGCAAACCATATGTTCCTTGGGTCCTTTGCAAACTCATCCCAGTACTTTCTCTTGATTTTTCACCACTGCGACCCGTCAGCGGGTGCTCTCAACTTCCCGTCTTTCTTAAGGTCCTCACTGTGCCATCGCATCAACTTGGCATGCTCTCCGTTTCTGAACAGACGTTTCAACCGTGGTATTATAGGAGCATACCACATCACCTTCGCAGGAACCCTCTTCCTGGGAGGCTCGCCGTCAACATCACCGAGGTCATCTCGTCGATCTTATACCGCAATGCACCGCATACCGGGCATGCGTTCAGATCCTTGTATGCACCGTGGTAGAGGATGCAGTCATTAGGGCATGCATGTATCTTCTCCACCTCCAATCCTAGAGGGCATACGACCTTCTTTGCTGCGTATGTACTGTCGGGCAATTCGTTATACTTTGGAAGCTTCTTCTTCATTATTTTCAGTAGCTTCTCAAATCCTTTATCAGGCACAACATTCTCTGCCTTCCACTGCAGCAATTCCAGTACGGTACCGAGCTTTGTGTTGCCATCTTCGCAATTGGGGTACATTTTTTGTGATCCTCTAACATGCGATCGAACTTCAGCTTGTCCTTTTGACTTTCGCATTGCGTCCTTGCATCGACAATGACCCGGCGGAGATCATCATCATCGGGCACATCTTCTGGTTCCTCTTGATCTTCAGCAGCTTCGCCCGTTGCAGCACCATCGTGCACATCGTCTGGTTCCTCTTGATGTTCAGTAGCATCACCGTATTCAGGGGGCACATAGTTGTGATCGTACTCTTCTTCTTCGCCGTCTTCCATCATAACCCCTATTTCTCCGTGCCTCGTCCAAAAATTTAGTGTGGCATGAAACCCTTGTAAAGTAGGTGGGTGTGAAGGATTTTCCGGTCAGAGTAAGACTTCGTATTCCCACATGTAGGGCATGGACAACACATAAAACCATTCTGCTTGTTTCCCTCAGCCACTTCGGGAAAATCATGCACGCCCTTAGTGTACTCGGAGGTGTGTCTGTCACCGTACATCCATTGCCGGTTCATCTGCGTGCATTATATATAATTAATTGCGTCAAAAATCATTACAGAACATCATGAATAGATAATTAAGTGACCAAATTAATAGAAGTTCATCATCACATAAAAACCATAGTACATACATAGTTCTCATCTAACAACATAAAGCTCCGCAGAGCATCTAAATTAATTAAACCATACATTGAAACTATGTAAAACATTTCGATGCGAAAACAAATGCGATCATAATTGCAACCAAGGTAACAACTGATCCAACGACATAATGATATCAAGCCTCGGTATGAATGGCATATTTTCTAATCTTTCTAATCTTCAAGCGCATTGCATCCATCTTGATCTTGTGATCATCGACGACATCCGCAACATGCAACTCCAATATCATCTTCTCCTCCTCAAGTTTTTTTAATTTTTCCTTCAAGAAATTGTTTTCTTCTTCAACTAAATTTAACCTCTCGACAATAGGGTCGGTTGGAATTTCCGGTTCAACAACCTCCTAGATAAATAAAATCTATGTCACGTTGGTCGGCATAATTTTCATAAACAATAAATGAACCAATAGTTATGAAAAGATAATATATACCACATCCGAATCATAGACAGGACGAGGGCCGACGGCGGCGGATACCAAAACCACGCACTATATAAGATGCAATAATAAAAGTAAGAAAATAATACAAGTATCTATCTAAACATACAAGTAAGAATATTTTTCCTTTCAGAAAGAAGATAAGAACAAGAGGCTCACCACGGTGGTGCCGGCGATGAGATCGGCGAGGGTGATCGACGGCAGCGAAGACGGGGATGGGACGTGACGGACCGCTAAACCTAGATAAATATTGAGGAAAATGGAGCTTGGCGGTTGAGCTTGGAGAGGAGAAACCTTAAGTAGTGTGGCTCGGGCATTCCATCGAACACCTTGTGTGCATAGGAGGTGAACTAGAGCACCACCAAGCCCTCTCCCCCTCGGCTAGAAAAAACAGAGCAGTGTGCTCTGCTCTTGCGCGAGGGGGTATATATAGGCACCACCATTGGTCCCGGTTGGTGGCATGAACCGGGACTAAAGGAAGCTTTTGGTCCCGGTTCAAGCCACCAACCGGGACCAATAATGGTGGGCCAGTAGCCAGGCCCATTGGTCCCTGTTCGTCCCACCAACCGGGACCAAAAGGTCCGGACGAACCGGGACCAATGTCCCACGTGGCCCGGCCGGCCCCCTGGGCTCACGAACCGGGACAAATAGCTCCATTGGTCCCGGTTCGTGGCAGAACTGGGACTAATGGGCTGAGCCGGCCTGGGCCATTGCCCCCTTTTCTACTAGTGATCACAAGTTAGCTAATTCTATGCTACAAACTAGAACTTGTTTGGTAGTGTTTTTTTTCCCTTCGAACTTGAATTTTGGATAGTTAACAGTATGTGTTGTTTTATTTAGTCAGCCAGGTTGCTTGTATGTATGTTTGAAAAGAATGTGTACATCAAAGTTTTAGAGACAACACAACTAACTGATATTGTATGCGGTACGAAACTGTATGCAAAGTTTTAGGTCAAACCCCTGATAGTTCTTTTTCCCAGAGAGCCTGTTCAACATGTAGAATTGAAGTGCAAACAGAACGTCAGATGACTTTTTTTTGTTAGGGAAAGACCTCGAATTCTCTTGCTCACACTTTTCTCTCGGAGTTGGGAGAAGACACTTGTGAACGCCATAGGTTGGAGCTTCTGGCGACGTGTAAAACTTATATCTTTTTTGTCTCTTCCATTTATTCACACATAACAAGCTGAGCTTCCCACGATACGTTGATCCCGTAGCATCCCACAGACCCCTCGTGGTCAGCAACTAACTAACAGTAATCAAAGTGCCTAGACCAATTTAGCCGCAGCACGAACGTAGTGTGCTTCTTGCATTATTTGTACATGGAACCTAAAACCTAATATCCTTGCCAGAACATAAAAACCAGCTGGAACGTAAAATCGGCTGAACATAAAAACCAACTTGAAAAATCCAACACACTACATCAGTATCATGATAACTTTGACCAAGGAAAAAGCTGTTAAGACATACCCGTTAACTTCTGCGTAAACTTTATGGTAATTTATGCACCGCGTATCTGATAACTCACGTACAAATATCATGAAAACTTTCGACCCAGGTGGAAAAGTTGTCAAAAATACGCGCGTTAACTTTCATGTAAATAGCACGATAATTTACGCATCACAGACATGATAATTTACATAATAAACACCATGCTAAGCTTTACCCAGGAGTGGGAGGGTAAGTTATTGAAACATAACCCGATTCGGAAACTTTTATGATGGGAGGGGGAGTTGTTTTTTCTTTTTCTTCTTTTTTTGAGCCGAAACCATAGAACAATCGTTCTATGGTAGTTTTCATTAATTAAACAAAGTACAAATAATACTCCCTCCAGTCCTTTTTACTCTGCATATTAGGTTTGTCTGAAGTCAATCTCATCCAACTTTGACCAAGTTTATATAAAAAATTATTGACATTTATATAACAACACCAATATCATTAGATTCATCTCGGAATATATGTTCATATTATATTTATTAGATATTATAGATGCTAATAATTTTTAATATAAATTTGGTCAAACTTAGCTAAGTTTGACTTTCGGCAAATCCAATGTGCAGAGTAAAAAAGACCGGAGGGAGTACATGTCATGCCCAAACAAGTGGTTCAACCAATGCCAGTTTTATGAAACATTGAAATGATTACAGGTGCTGAGCTATCCAATTACTAATCAACGTGGCCTTCTCTTGTTTAGCTCTAATACTGGTAACATGTAGGCTTTCTCTAAGGTAGAATTTCCAAGAATCGAGATGTACTGGTGCCCTTCTGAAGATCTTATCGTTTCTAGTTAGCTAGATGCTCCAGCATCCCATGATAACAATCTCCATTGCAATGTATGTTGGCAGTTTACACTAGTAGAAAACGAAGCTTTATTACCGGCTCGTAAGGGCTTTTAGTGCCGGTTCTGCAACCGGCACTAAAGGCTGGAGACTAAAGCCTCCCCCCCATTTAGTCCTGGTTCAACACGAACCACCACTAAAGGCCCACCACGTGGCGCAAACCCGCGCTGTGGTATGGGGGACCTTTAGTCCCGGTTGGTAACACCAAACGGTACTAAAAGTTTTTTTTGAATTTTTTGGTGATTTTTTTTATTTTCAGTTTTCTGAATTATTTGACGATTTAGTCTCTAATCACCCCTCATAACTGCTCAAGTGTGGATCGCTCAACCGGCACTAAAGGCTGGAGACTAAAGCCTCCCCCCCATTTAGTCCTGGTTCAAGACGAACCGCCACTAAAGGCCCACCACGTGGCGCAAACCCGCGCCATGGTATGGGGGACCTTTAGTCCCGGTTGGTAATACCAAACGGTACTAAAAGTTTTTTTTGAATTTTTTGGTGATTTTTTTTGATTTTCAGTTTTCTGAATTATTTGACGATTTAGTCTCTAATCACCCCTCATAACTGCTCAAGTGTGGATCGCTCATTCCAAATCGTTTAACTTCCTGGCCGGTCACCCATCCTCTCACTACTCCAGCCTGAGCACGCTTAACATCCAAGCTCTATTCCCCCTAGTTTCCAAGTCTGCACTTGTTGTTTTCCTGACAATAGTCAGCTGTCAATCCTATTAACCCTCAGGAGTTTAGCTTGAGCATTAGGTCACATTTTTCACCGTTTTAGTATGAAACTATTATTCTAAAAACAATAATTATTTAGTAACACTGATATTTCTTGAATAAGTAGTTTGACCATAGTTTGACCACAG
Organism: Aegilops longissima; assembly: GCA_021605205.1. Lineage (NCBI taxonomy): Eukaryota > Viridiplantae > Streptophyta > Magnoliopsida > Poales > Poaceae > Aegilops > Aegilops longissima. The sequence continues at coordinate 40,348,278 of CM038676.1, read as the reverse complement.
TTTGACCAGATTTGACCAAAATTCTAAAACTGAAATAATTATTTAGTAACAGTAATATTCTTGAATAATTATTAGTAACACTAATATTTCTTGAATAAGTAGTTTGACCAAAATTCAAAAAAACTGAAATTTGAGTATATCTCTTTTTCCTTTTAGAATTTTAGGATTCTAAAAATTTGCAAAATGGCCTACCGAGGTCAAAATCGGATGCGGATTTTCATGCTGAACATTTTGATATATTATACATTTTTTTCGACATCGTATACAAAAGATATAGTCGTTTTACTTTCTCATCACACTTTTTTGCAAAAGATGTCCAAATTTAAGTTCTTAAATTTCCTAACTAGTAGATGTAGTAACATAACTACATCTCGAAGGATTTTAATTTTTGAAGTTATTATCATTTTCGGTTTTTTTCAAAGCTGAAAATGGCGATACAAGTGGGGAGGGGGTGGGGTAGAGTTTGAAAATTGCCCTATAGTGCCGGTTTGTGTCCAACCGGGACTATAGGTTAAGAGCCCTTTAGTGCTGGTTTGTGTCACAAACCGGCACTAAAGGGTGAGGGAGTCCTGGACTAAGGGGTCCTCGGGCGTCCGGCCTGTTAGCCATGGGCCGGACTGATGGGCTGTGAAGATACGAAGACCGAAGACTGCACCCGCGTCCGGAAAGGACTCTCCTTGGCGTGGAAATCAAGCTTGGCGACCAAATATGTAGATTCCTTTCTTTGTAACCGACCTTATGTAACCCTAGATCCTCCTGGTTTCTATATAAACCGGAGGACTTAGTTCGGAGAAGGAGAGATTCATTACCATAGTCATACAAGCTAGACCTCTAGGGTTTAGTCATTACGATCTCGTGGTAGATCAACTCTTGTAACACTCATATTCATCAAGATCAATCAAGCAGGAAGTAGGGTATTACCTCCATAGAGAGGCCCGAACCTGGGTAAACATTGTGTCCCCTGTCTCCTGTTACCATCGATCTTAGACGCACAGTTCGGGACCCCCTACCCGAGATCCACCGGTTTTGACACCGACATTGGTGCTTTCATTGAGGGTTCCACTGTGCCGTCCTCAAGAGGTTTGATGGCCCCTTCAATCATCAACAACGATGCAGTCCAGGGAGAAACCTTCCTTCCTAGACAGATCTTCGTATTCTGCGGCTTCGCACTGCGGGCCAGCTCGCTTGGCCATCTGGAGCAGATCGACAGCTACGCCCCTGGCCACCAGGTCAGATTTGGAAGCTTGAACTACATTGCGGACATCCGTGGAGACTTGATCTTCGCTGGATTTGAGACCACAGCGGCCGCTCCCTGTCACCTCGATGCACACGATCTAAATCTGTCATCGGACCACACTCAGGAGATTGCTCCCGTAACTGCTATGGCCTTAGATCCGGAGCAGATCGCGCCATCTGAGGATGGGAAGCTCAACCCCACAACGGAGGCCACGGCTTCCGCGGCATCGGGGCCGCACACAGACTCCAACTCATGGGACATATGTGTCACTGGAACTCCGGACTCGTCTCTGGCTATAAATTCCGAACCATGTGCGCCTGCGGACGCCGAGCTTGATCGGCGATCGATCTTCGAGTTCAGCACCGCAGACATCTTCCAGCACTCGCCCTTGGGCAATGTGCTAAACTCGTTAAAAAGCCTGTCCCTGGTGGGAGACTCACATCCGAACTATGTCCGGTGCGAACTAGCGGCTGATGATGGAGAATTTTGCTCCCCACCAGCCACCCGCTTCATAGCCACCGTCGAGGATCTAACCGACATGCTTGATTATGGCTCCGAAGACATCGACGGTATGGACGACGATGCCAATGAGGAGCAGGGCCAAAACTCGCCATTTAGTGGACGCTGGACAACCACTTCTTCGTACGATGTGTACATGGTGGATACACCCAAAGCAACCAACGACGATGACAAAGAAAATCCAATTGAGAATAAACCTCCCAAGACACACCCCAAGAACCGGCTTCCTCGACGCCGCTCTAAGTCACGTCGTTCGAATGATAGAAATACTGGCACCGAAGAAGATAATACTCCCGACAAAGCTGAAAACAGTGAAGACCCTGTTGAGGAAACATCTGAACAGGAGGAACGAGAACACGGGCAAGTCAGTCCCCACAAATAGGCCATGCCCAATGACTCGGAGGATGGTAGTTATCATCCGCTCTCCGAGGAGGAGGAAAGCCTCGGCAACGAGGATTTCATCATGCCTGAGGAACCCCTCGAACAGGAGCGCTTCAAGCACCAGCTAATAGCCACTTCAAGGAGCCTGAAGAAGAAGCAGTAGCTGCTTCAAGCTGACCAAGATGTGCTCATTGACAGATGGACGGAGGTCCTGGCAGCCGAAGAATACGACCTCAAGCGCCCAGCCAAGAGTTACCTGAAACGCAGACTGCTAGCTACCTCAGTTCGACGAGGAGGCGCTGGAGCCCATACCTCCCTCGCGCAATGCGGCCGACTGACCACCACGCTGTCGGGACAGTGCGGCGGACCGACCACCATGCGGTCGGGATAAAGCGGCAACTCATGCCAAACAGAAGCCCGCCCTACCGCCACGAAAAAACAGAGACAAAACAGTTTGGGGTTATACATACGACCTTCAGCAGAACCTGGACAGCAGAGCATGATACACTAGATCGATCTACGGATCGCGAGGACCTGGACAGCAGAGCATAACAAACCTAGTCACGCCCGGGCTGACAACCGTAGACGGAATCCATCGAAGCTACGTCGCGACGCGGCCCGATATAGAGGCGCCGCACACCCTCTTTGCTTCACTGATGAAGTAATCGATCACGAATTCCTCGAAGGGTTCAAACCCGTCAATATTGAATCATACGACGGAACTACCGATCCCACAGTATGGATCAAAGATTTTATTCTCCACATCCACATGGCCCGCGGAGATGACCTCCATGCTATCAAATACCTCCCACTAAAGCTCAAAGGGCCAGCTCGGCACTGGTTAAATAGCCTGCTTGAAAACTCTATCGGCAGCTGGGAGGACTTGGAAGAAGCCTTCCTTGACAACTTCCAAGGTACATATGTCCGGCCACCAGACGCCGATGACTTAAGTCACATAGTTCAACAGCCTGGAGAGTCAGCCAGGAAATTCTGGACTAGGCTCCTAACTAAAAAGAATTAGATCGTTAATTGTCCGGATGCTGAAGCCCTAGCGGCCTTTAAACATAGCATCTGCGACGAATGGCTTGCCCGCCACCTCGGCCAAGAAAAACCGAAATCTATGGCAGCCCTCAGGGCACTCATGACCCACTTTTGCGCGGGTGAGGATAGTTGGCTGGCTCGCAGCAAAAACACAGCCAGCGAGGCAGGCCCCTCCGAGGCCGAAAACAACAACGGCAAGCTCCGACGCAGCAGACACAAACACCGAAGCAATGGAGATAACACCGATGACACTGCTGTCAACGCCGGATTCAGCGGCTCAAAGTCCGGTCAGCGGAAAAGGCCGTATAAAAGAAACAATCAAGGACCATCCAGCATGAACCGCATACTCGACCGTCCGTGCCAAATCCATGGCACCCCATACAAACCAGCAAACCATACCAACATAAATTGCTGGGTTTTTAAGCAAGTTGGCAAGTTAAATGCCGAGAACAAGGAAAAGGGATCACAGAGCGAGGACGATGAAGAGGAGCCTCTGGAGCCAAACACAGGGGGACAGAAGAAGTTTCCCCCTCAGGTAAAAACGGTGAACATGATATATGCTACACACATCCCCAAGAGGGAGCGCAAGCGCGCACTCAGGGACGTCTATGCGGTAGAGCCAGTCGCCCCAAAATTCAATCCATGGTCATCGTGCCCGATCACTTTTGATCGTTGGGATCATCCGACCAGTATCCGACATGGCGAATCAGCCGCACTAGTCCTCGACCCAATCATTGATGGATTCCACCTGACGCGAGTCCTCATGGACGGTGGCAGCAGCCTCAATCTTCTCTATCAGGATACGGTGCGCAAAATGGACATTAACCCATCACGGATCAAGCCCACAAGGACTACCTTTAAAGGAGTCATACTAGGCATAGAGGCCCGCTGTACGGGCTCAATCACACTAGAGTTCGTCTTGGATCTCCGAACAACTTCCGAAGCGAGGAGTTAATCTTTGACATCGTCCCCTTTCGTAGCGGCTATCACGCACTGCTCGGATGAACCGCATTTGCTCGATTCAATGCGATACGTCATTACGCTTATCTCAAGCTCAAGATGCTCGGACCACGTGGCTTCATAACAGTCAATGGAAAAACGGAACGCTCCCTCCGTACCGAGGAGCATACCACGGCCTTAGCAGCAGAAGTACAACGCGGCTTTTTCCAGCAGAACCTTAATTTGGCGGCCGAGCTCCCGGACACCATTAAGAGAGTCCGGACTATTCTGCAGCAAGACAGCCTGGCTCGTCAAGAGCTTAACTAGGAATTTGGCCTCTGTCCCAGTCCCGTTCAAATGGCGGCATTCGTACCGCGCGTACATAACTACGCACTCAAAATACCATGGGCATCGATGGAGGCATAGCTAGCTCGTGATCCATAGTGCGGCTCGACCGACCCTGGATCAGCACACCTTCACTTTTTCTTTTTCTTTTCGGTTTTTTCTCTTCTTGAGGCTTTTTCTGATAACCTGACCATCAGACCGATCACGGGACGGATACACCAAGGAGGCAAGGAGCTTTGACGTACAAGGGAATCCCCAGGTGGTCTCTGCTAACGATTGCTATACCTGTTTTACATACCCGCACGCAGCTCGCTCTTGGTCATGGCATGTTAAATAGCCTTACTTGCTTATCGCATTACTTGCACAAGTACGCCTCGACGTATTAATCAAATTACAATGGAAAAATTTGGCAGCGTCAGCTATTGCTTGATTTTTTCATTGCCTCTGTATTTATTACTCATCGCACCCATACACTCTGGTACTTATTACTTCGCCAAAGGCATCTCACGCCCCGCAATACGACAATAAAGAACGAACACTTTTTACATTACAGTTCAGCACCTCGAACTTATAGCATTATATGCATCGGCTCTGAATCATGTCTTTGGTCAATAGTTGGGTTGCCCAGCTCCTGTGCTTACTACCTTACGATCCGCTATATCGGCTAGGGTAGTAAAGGGAGAACTACTGCAATTGTGTCCCGGTTCTTCCGGACGAGCACCTCAGTAGAGAAACCCGAAAACTGACTGTCATGATGCAGCGAGATCTGGTCAGCTGTTCGAGAGGTTTCAAATCCTTAGAGATTTTTTTCGCTTTATGTGAGGAATCGATTTTTATCCGATCAGGCGTGTATGGCGCCCCTAGTTCGGCCTTCCGAATACCAGGGGCTTCGCCAAAATTCTCATTGTAAAACTCCTATGGCTAAGTGAGGGTGATAAAAGTCGTATAGTTTGATTGCCTTGTTCGTTTCGCTAAACACCTCCTTTAAGGACCAGAATGTGGAGTAAAGAGTGTTTAGATTTAACCCAAACACCCCCGTACTATCTATGTGGGGGCAGAAGCCAACGACTGGCCAACCCTCAAATTTCATAAACGGCCGCACAGGAGGTAAAATTTTAAAGTCACAAGCATTATATTACATAATGATCTTGTTTCATATCACAGCACAGTATAACATGAATGTTTTCATTGGAATATAACATCCTTCGCACATTGCTCCGCCACAAGGCGGGATCCCTCCAGGACACTATCAAAATATAGCTCGGATCGGCGGTGCTCCTTGCGCTGAGGCGGCCCCTCGGTCATCAGCTTCTTGGCATCCATCTTCACCCTGTGCATCTTGGCACGGGCAAAGGCCATCCGTGCACCTTCAATGCAAACCGACCGCTTCATGACTTCAAGCTATAGGCAGGCACTCACAAGCTGCTTCACAAGTCCGAAGTAGCTGCTGGGCATGGGCTCGGCAGGTCATAGCCGGACTATTAGGTCCTTCATGGCTAGCTCGGCCGCCTTGTGCAGCTCGACCAGCTGTTTCAGCTGGTCGTTGAAGGGCACCGGATGTTCTGGTCCAAGGTATTGAGACCAGAACAGCTTCTCTGTAGAACTCCCTTCTTCGGCTCGATAGAACTCGGCAGCATCTGATACGCTGCGCGGCAAATCCGTAAACACCCCTGGAGAGCTCCAAATTCAGGTAAGTAAAAGGAACGTTTCCTTCGCAGACTTGCTCTGCATAATGAAAGCCTTACCCATCGCGATCTTCTTGGCCGCCTGAATTTCCCGGAGGGCTCTCCCGGCTTTGGCTCAGGCATCTTGTGCGTTCTGGCGGGCCTTCGCAAGTTCGGACCCTTGCGTCTTAGAATCATGCTCCAAGGACTCGTACTTCTTGACGGCGTCCTGGAGCTCTTGCTGGACCTCGCTGACCCGGGCCTCGTGCTTCTCGCGCACGGCGCGTTCCTTGGCCGCTTTGTTCTCGGCCTCGGCTAACGCCTTCTTGAGGGCGACCACCTCGGTCGTGGCCCCTAATAAAGTTCATGACACTTTAGTCAGCATGAACCATCCATCCTTCATAAATATACACACAGGTTAATGCATACCTTGGCTGTCCTCCAGCTGCTTCTTCACGACGCCGAACTCTTCCTCGGCCCGCTTCATGTTCCACTTCAGTCCGGGGACCTCCGCAATATGAGCGGCAGCAGCCACAAGCGATGCCTTCTTATTCACATAGACATCTTATGTTAGACTCCTGCGAAAATTATTTTGATCCTCTGTTCGGCTTTTTCTTTCCGAACACCGAACGGAGCATCAGGGGCTACTGTCTACACTGTGATATTCTTTCTACAATTACATTACTTACCTCAAAGCCTTTTAGAAGGCTAGCGCAGGCTTCGGTCAGTCCACTTTTAGCGGACTGAACCTTCTCGATCACCGTACCCATAAGGATACGTTGTTCATGCACAATGGAAGCGCCTCGCAGCGTTTCCAACAAATTATCCGATGCCTCTGATTGGACAGAGGTCACCGGAGGAACAGGCACACCTCCTCCTTTCTGGGAAGGCTGCTTGCTTGACTCCGGAGCCGTGTAGGTCTCCGGAATGGTATCCGGCTGGGGGCCGAATTGAACTTGGCCCCCATCACCAGTCCTCATATGGGCTTTTTCCCCCATGTGTCCGGCGGCCGAGGAGTCATCCTTTGGCGCCACCCCGACGTCCTCCGGAACCTCTCCCTGATCTGGGAAAGTCCTTTGGGACACCACCTCATCATCACCCTTGGCCGGGGGAGAGTGAGCGGGCGGCGGTGACACGCTGGCCATCTCCTTTGAATCTAGCGAACCTGCTCTTGAGGATCGCGGGGAGCTGTCACGGGCCGGACTGCAATGGCATAATTTAAACATATTAGTATTACAAAGTGGAAAGGCCAGACATTTGGACGTGCATAAGGTTTTTGGTACTTACGAGGAGGACCGAGGCTTGGTCGGGGGGTCGCTCTGGACTGCTATCGACATCCCACACGGAGTTATCCGCGAGGGAGTCCTTCTCGCTCTTGGGCGCCTTCGCGTCCAGAGTTGTGGACGGCCGAAGAGTGAGTCTCGTTGAGGGAGTCCTGGATTAGGGGGTATCCGGACAGCCGGACTGTATCCTTTGGCCGGACTGTTGGTCTATGAAGATACAAGATTGAAGAATTCTTCTCGTGTCCGGATGGGACTCTCTTGGCGTGGAAGGCAAGGTTGGCGATACGGATATGTAGATCTCCTTCCGTTGTAACTGACTCTGTGTAACCCAAGCCCCCTCCGGTGTCTATATAAACCGGTGGGTTTAGTCCGTAGGACAAAAAACAATCATACCATAGGCTAGCTTCTAGGGTTTAGCCTCCACGATCTCGTGGTAGATCAACTCTTGTAATACTCATATTCATCAAGATCAATCAAGTAGGAAGTAGGGTATTACCTCCATAGAAGGGGCCCGAACCTGGGTAAACATTGTGTCCCTTGTCTCCTGTTACCATCCGCCTTAGATGCACAGTTCGGGACCCCCTACCCGAGATCCGCCGGTTTTGACACCGACATTGGTGCTTTCATTGAGAGTTCCACTGTGCCGTCACCATAAGGAAGGATGTCTCGTCTCGTTGTCAAGGACAGCGTCACCTCTGGGGGAGCCCTGGCTGTCGGCCAGACTCTCTGGCTAGCCGAGTTCGTCATGACCGCCCGTTCGGCTGCTGCGCCGATGATGACTTCTCGGGTCATCGAAAACAGCCTCCACGTCGGCTCGGAGCTTACCGAGCAGATGGATCCAATGGAGCTCTCTTCCCTAAACGAGCTCTTGGATCGCATCGTCGCTTTGGGAGTCGCTACGGACTATGATCGGATCGGGCTTAAACCCGACCAAAGGGAGATTAACTCTCTGCCGGTCACCCATCAGATAGCAGTGCTAGAGGAACAATGCGGTAATTTTTCCTCAATCTTGAGGACAAACTATGTCCGGATTCCAGAGCTCTCCGAGCTGGATACCTGTATACGGAAGTACATCCCCCAAGCCTTGAACGTAGAATCAGGTAGTGGGCCAGACCTATCGGGCGACATCCCGGAGCCCGAACCTCCAAGATCGGAAACTCCCATGCCCTCGGGTCTCAGATCGGGTCAGGGTTCGGACTTAAATACGCCCACCCACCCGGATACAAGCGATCTCTCCCACATTAGACAAGAGCCCCAGGAAACAGTACATCACTATTGGGCCAGATTCCACCTTGTAATGAACAAGGTCAAGGACTGTCGAGAGGAAGACGCAATTTCATTCTTCTGCAATAATTGTACGGACAAGGGAATCCTTAACGCCATAAGCCGCCACAACATAGCACACTTCGCTGACTTGGCGGCCATAGTACGGAAGTACTGTGCGATGGAGAGGCCCTGGAAAACAAAAACCGAATTTTGGGATAATTCGGCTTTGGCTAAACACCCAGTCCGAATCAAAAGGGTGCACCCCCGTAAGTCACCCGATTCAATCACAAAAAGCAAAAGCCCACTACAGGGCATGGAACCGTATTGGAGGGATGGCTTAACGGACCCTGCAAAATTCACAGTATGATGGATACCACACCAACACACAACCTTAGAGCATGTTGCGTACTCCGGCAGGTTGCTAAGAGCGGTGAGGATCTCCTCATTCAAAACAACGCAGAGCAACATCCCGCGAATTACAATACGGTCTTAACAGTGTTCGAGACATTCGCCTCAAATAATAGGCGCAAGCGAGCACTCCGCAGCCTTGCCGAGATCTGCCAAGTGGCAACAATAAATCCATGGAGCGACACGACTATCACCTTCAGTTCTAGTGACGAACCTAAATGCCGAATAGCCCGAGCACCAACCGCATTAGTCCTTAGTCCAATTGTGGACGGCTTTCAGCTCACTAAAGTGCTCATGGACGGCAGCAGCGGATTAAACCTCATTTACGAGGAAACTCTTTACAAAATGGAAATAGACTGGAACCGCATTGAGCAAAGCAGCACAAACTTTAGAGGAATCATCCCAAGTCGGGAGGCACGTTGCGCTGGGAAAATCACACTAGATGTGGTATTCGGCACACCGGAAAATTACAGGTCCGAAGAAATAACATTCCAAGTGGCCCCGTTCAGTAGCGGATACCATGCCCTTCTAGGGCGGGAGGTATTCACGATCTTCCAAGCTATACCCCATTACGGGTACATGAAGCTCAAAATGCCTGGGCCCAATGGAATTATCACTCTAGCTAGTGATCCGGACATAGCGCTCCGCGCCGAAAACAAAACAGCCACACTAGCCCTCGAGGCACTATCCGAAGCCCTAGCGGCAGAGGAGTTAACTGCGCTACGCTCGACCGTGGACAGGGACGACGTTATACTCGACAAGAGATCCAAGTCCACCTCTTTCAAACCAGCGGACAAAATAGTCAAATTCCAAGTCCACCCAACGGACCCTACAAACACAGCCTCAATTGGGGCACAATTAAACCCCGATGTGGACGCCGCACTATGGAAGTTCCTGCGCGAGAACTGGGATATATTTGCCTGGCACCCATCAGATATGCCAGGAATCCCACGCAGGTTGGCCGAGCATAACCTTAACATTCTAAAAGGGTTCAAGCCGGTCAAGCAGACTCTTAGGCGCTTCTCCGAACCTAAGGGACAAGCTATGGGCGAGGAGCTAGCCAAGTTATTGGAGGCCGGATTCATCAAAGAAATAAAACACCCGGACTGGCTAGCAAACCTGGTGATGGTACCAAAGAAGGACAAATCCTGGCGCTTATGTGTCGACTTCAAAGACCTCAATAAAGCTTGCCCAAAGGATCCCTTCCCCCTCCCACGCATCGATCAAATTATCGACGCCACCGCGGGACACGAGTCATTGTGCTTCCTCGATGCATACTCCGGCTACCACGTTTATCACGCCGTACGGCCCCTTCTATTTCAACACAATGCCTTTCGGGCTTAAGAACGCCAGTGCAACGTATCAACGCATGATTCAGACATGCCTGGAAAAGCAAATCGGCAAAACAGTGGAAGCATACATAGACGATGTGGTCGTCAAAAACAGACATGTCGACTCTTTAATAGACGACTTGAGGCTTACGTTCAACAACCTTCGAACATACGACACCAAGCTCAATCTGGAAAAATGCGTTTTCGGCGTGCCCGCCGGAAAGCTCCTGGGTTTCATCGTCTCCAGTAGAGGGATTGAAGCAAATCCGGCTAACATCCGAGCCCTGTCACAATTGTCCATCCCAACGGACCTCAAGCAAATCCAGAAATTAACTGGATGCGTTGCGGCCTTAAGTCGCTTTATCTCCCGATTAGGAGAAAAGGCACTACACCTTTATCGCCTTCTTCGGCGCACTGAACACTTCGAGTGGACGGATGCTGCCACGGCCGGACTGGAAGAAATAAAAGCCACACTGGCCACCAACCCAATCCTGGCCGCGCCAAACATCGGCGAACCGATGCTGCTATATATAGCGGTGACTCATCAAGTCGTAAGCGCAACACTCGTCGTCGAACAAGAAACGGACGGACATAAATTCCCCCTTCAAAGGCCGGTATATTATGTATCCACTGTCCTCACCCCATGCAAATCACGGTACTTGCATTATCAAAAGATAGCGTATGCGGTATTCATGGCATCTCGGAAACTATGACACTACTTTCAAGAGTGTTCAATTACGGTGGCCTCTAAAGTGCCACTGAACGACATAATAAACAACCGCGACGCCATAGGACGGATTGCCAAATGGGTCATAGAGCTCCTCCCGTTCGACATAACATATAAACCTCGGCGAGCTATTAAGTCGTAGGTATTGGCCGATTTTGTCGCCAAATGGACAGAAGCCGAACTCCTTAAGGAATACGGCGCATACTCCAATTGGATTATGCACTTCGACGGCTCTAAAATGTTGGCCGGTCTGGGGGCTGGCGTCGTCTTGACGTCCCCTACCGGAGATACAGTCCAATATGTACTCCAAATACTGTATACAGACTCCAACAATGCCACCGAATACGAGGCCCTGTTACATGGTCTCCGGATGGCAGTCTCCATGGGCATTCAACGCCTGGAGGTGCGCGGGGACTCGAACCTCGCAATATCCAAAATAAATGGAGACTTAGACGCTAAAGATCCGAAAATGGCAGCTTATCGCAATGTCGTACTCAAGATGTCAGCTCGGTTCGAGGGGCTCGAATTCCACCATGTAGCTCGGGAAAACAATCAGGCGGCGGATGTCTTGCCCGTATCGGTGCTAAGCGCGATCCGATCCCACCCAACATATTCTTGGAAAGGCTGTTTAAGCCATCCGTGGCATGGGAAGGGGAAACAAGCAACAACAATACGGACCCGGCTACAACGCCAGATACCGAACATTCTGACATAATCGGCGGCTCCGCCACCGAAATAACACCTTCAGCCCACGTAATAATGGCCGTCATCGCCCCATGGACTGAACCATTCCTGGCCTACCTAACCAGGAAGGAACTTCCCAAGGACCAAAATGAGGCACGCTGCATTGTGCGACGATCTAAAGCCTACAAGGTCCACGAGGGATAGCTCTATAGGAAAAGCACCACCGGAGTCCTTCAAAGGTGCATCGCCGAAGAGGAAGGGCGGAAGCTTCTGGCAGAAATTCACGCCGGACTCGGTGGCCACCACGCCGTAGCCCGGCCCCTCGTAGGTAAGGCCTTCCGTACAGGATTTTATTGGCCGACGGCCCGAGCAGACGCACAGGACTTGGTCCAACACTGCGTCAGTTGCCAGCTCTTTGCAAACCAAAGCCATATGCCACCTGTCGCCCTACAAACAATCCCCATTACCTGGCCCTTTGAGGTCTGGGGGCTTGACATGGTTGGACCCCTTAAAGGGGGAACCCATAAGAAAAAATACTTACTGGTAATGGTGGATAAATTCACCAAATGGATAGAGGCCAAACCTGTTAAAATGGCCGAATCCGGACCAGTGATAGACTTTATATCCGGGGTTGTACACCGTTATGTTGTCCCCCACAGCATCATCACTGACAACGGCACGAGCTTCACTGCCGACGAGGTGAACCTATGGTGCAGCAACATGGGCATCAAGCTCGATTAGGCTTCTGTCTATCATCCACAAACTAACGGTCAAGTCGAACGAGCAAATGGTCTTATCATGAGCGGCATCAAACCTAGATTAGTGCGGTCCTTAAAGGAATCTAACACGCACTGGGTAGAGGAGCTCGACTCTGTACTCTGGGGGGCTGCGGACCACGCCGAATCGCACTACTGGATACACACCGTTCTTTATGGTGTACAGCGCAAAGGCGGTTCTACCCTGCGACATAATTCATGACTCACCTCGAGTGTGCATGTATGAAGAGAGAGAGGTTGAGCTCGATCGGCAGGACAGTTTGGACGCCCTCGAGGAGGAGCATGACGTGGCAAAAGCTCGTTCCGCATTCTATCAGCAACAGGCTAGAAGATACCAAAGCAGAGAAGTACGTGCCAAAACCTATAACGTTGGCGAACTCGTTCTACGCCTACCGGATAACAAAAAGGACAAGCTCAAGCCCAAATGGGAGGGTCCCTTCATTATTGACCAGGTCTTAACCGGTGGAGCGTACCGTCTGCGGGATGCATCAGACAACCGCCTCGAGCCAAATCCATGGAACGCAGCTAGACTCCGAAGATTCTATGCCTAGTGTCGAACTCCGTGTTCGTCTCCTTACCTCTGTCAAATTTTTATACATTCGTTATCTATCTTTTCTTTCTTTCTTTCTTCCCCTTTTCTTTCGAGACCTTGAAGGGCTAAAACGTGTTTTGACTACACAATCTTGATGCTCCACACACGCTCATTATACCTGGGGGCTTCCTATACAGAAGCTTAAAAATTTTATGGGCTTCGTGCCCCGCACATGTGTTATTCTTCCACATGTACCTTTTTTCGCCACTATATGCATCGATATGACTTAAGTTTTGGCCAAGCTGGGTTGCCTGGCTCTTGTACTTATGCCCTACGTTCCCGTTAATTTGGCTAGGGCATAAGGGGAGCACCTCTGCGATTGTTACTGCCGGGTCAGCCGGATGTGTACCTCAGACTGGGTGAAGCCGAAAGCTAGCGTTCTTAAGGGAATATTTGGGCTACCTCTTTTATTTTCAGCCTACCTGGCCTCAGTACCCCTTGCTGGCAACTCGCCATGGGCTTGGCATGGCGTCCGGAGGACCTTCCCTGTAAGACACCGTGCAGATACGGAAGGTAAGGTGCGTGGAAAGGGGTACTTCTCAAAGGTTGGGCCACTGGTCTCACTTACCTGCGAGGCAGGGAGTATCCCCGGATAGTCGACTGTAATAGCCACCATGGCCCCATCACGGCTTAATTGATAAAATATCCTATCGATTAGCTCCACGAATAAGTCCGGATCCTCTTGAAGGCCGGGGTCGAGGGGCCGTTCATGTTCCTCTGGTTGTGGAGGTGGGCTATTTATCTCCCTTACTGCCTTACACAGCTCCTGCGGTGAACGGGCAAAATAAGACATTTAACCAGCTCGGAGGATTGTACATGGAGAATCCGTCCCGCGGTTTGATGCGGAGGAACTCCTCTTCCTCTCCCTTGTACATACCGGACATAATTTTTGCCAGAGCGGCAACAGAGTCCGGCCCCTTACGGCCGCAGCGGGTGGCATCGTCTTCCCCGTTAAAGTCTCACATTGGCGGCCTCGGTATTGAAGCGGTTGCACCCCTCGCATAATGCATATTGACATAACTTAGGTTGTAGTCAGTCCTGATAGAGCCAGCACCTTTATCCGGCTAATCAGGTAAGAAACGTCCCTATCATCTTCCTCCTTGGTCGCTAGCTTAGGCGTTTCTTCAGAGGAACATTATTAAATTCAGGAAGGCCGATCCGAATAGGATCCGGAAGAGGGACATCCTCTATATAGAACCACTCCGAAGGCCAGTCTTCGGATGCCTTCTTCGGGGTGCCAGACAGGTATCCGGTCCCGGCGATGCACCATATTTCGGCTCCGCCCACTTGAAACAGTGACCCCTCCTGTGTACGGGGTACGAGGCAGAATAGCCTCTTCCATAGCTCGAAGTGAGCTTCGCAGCCCAGAAACAGTTCGCAAAGAGCGACATAGCCAGCAATGTGCAATATGGAGGCAGGAGTGAATTATGCAGCCGGAGGCCGTAGAACTCCACGATCCTGCGGAGGAACGGGTGAATTGGAAATCCTAGTCCCCTTATTAAATAAGGGACAAGGCATACCCGTTCCCCTTTGGAGGGATTGGGGAAGCTCTCTGCTTGTTCTCCGCCATTATAGGTGGCAAGACCGGCTCGAACGGGGACCATATACGCTGGGGGGAGAATTCCCTCGGTTTGTAGCCTCACTAGTTGGCTATGCGGGACGGAACACTTCTTCCAATCACCGGGCTTAGGGCTACGGGGGCGAGAGGAGGAGTTGCGGCGACTGGCCATGTTGGAATGGATTTTTTCCAGGTGTGCTCCGATGGATACTCGTTGTGGGAGGATGGTATGATATGGATATGTGAATCCCCGTCTCTTTAATAGGAGATTTGTCTACATGGCTAGGGTGGCAATTGTAAAAATGCCCCGGCTTCTCGCATTCGCTCGACGCGTGGAGGATCTCCATTATTAGGCGCAGAAGCCAAGGAGTGCAACATTTATGGGAAGCCGGACACTATTCAAACAAGTATTCAGAATTTGGAGAAGAACCCGGCTTGCAATGCCGAAGACAATCTGCGCGCCGGACTCATCGTCATTGAAGCCTGGTTCGGGGGCTACTGAGGGAGTCCTGGATTAGGGGGTATCCGGACAGCCGGACTGTATCCTTTGGCCGGACTGTTGGTCTATGAAGATACAAGATTGAAGACTTCGCCTCGTGTCCGGATGGGACTCTCTTGGCGTGGAAGGCAAGCTTGGGAATACAGATATGTAGATCCCCTTCCGTTGTAACCGACTCTGTGTAACCCTAGCCCCCTCCGGTGTCTATATAAACCGGAGGGTTTAGTCTGTAGGACAAAAAACAATCATACCATAGGCTAGCTTCTAGGGTTTAGCCTCCACGATCTCATGGTAGATCAACTCTTGTAATACTCATATTCATCAAGATCAATCAAGCATGAAGTAGGGTATTACCTCCATAGAGAGGGCCCGAACCAGGGTAAACATCGTGTCCCTTGCCTCCTGTTACCATCCGCCTTAGACGCACAGTTCAGGACCCCCTACTCGAGATCTGCCGGTTTTGACACCGACACTCGTTGAGGGAGTCCTGGACTAGGGGGTGTCCGGATGGCCGAACTATCATCTTTGGCCGGACTCCTAGACTATGAAAATACAAGATTGAAGACTTCGTCCCATGTCCGGATGGGACTTTCCTTGGCGTGGAAGGCAAGCTTGGCAATACAGATATGTAGATCTCCTACCATTGTAACTGACTCTGTGTAACCCTAACCCTATCCGGTGTCTATATAAACCGGAGGGTTTTAGTCCGTAGGACGAACAACAATCATACCATAGGCTAGCTTCTAGGGTTTAGCCTCTCTGATCTCGTGGTAGATCTACTCTTGTACTACCCATATCATCAATTTTAATCAAGCAGGAGTAGGGTATTACCTCCATCGAGAGGGCCCGAACCTGGGTAAAAACATCGTGTCCCTTGTCTCCTGTTACCATGCGCCTAGATGCACAGTTCGGGACCCCCTACCCGAGATCCGCCATTGAGCATGTTGGATACTACGGCAGGTGGCCAAAAGTGGCAAAGAGCTTCTAGCCTCAGAATCCCAGCCCAGCAACACCAGCACGGTATTAACAGTCTTCGAGACTTTCGCATCAAATAATAATATGCGGTAACGAACACTCCGCAACCTTGCCAAAGTCTACCAAGTAGCAACAATAAATCCATGGAATGACACGGCTATTACCTTTAATGCCAGTGACGAACCCAAATTCCGAAGAGCCCGAGCACCAGCCGCATTGGTTCTCAGTCCAATAGTGGACGGCTTTCGCCTTACTAAGGTACTCATGGATAGCGGCAGCGGACTAAACCTCATCTACGAGGAAACCCTCCGAAAAATGGAAATAGACTGGAACCGCGTTGAGCGAAGCAGCACAACCTTTAGAGGAATAAACCCTAGCGGGAAGCATGCTGCACAGGAAAAATCTGCTTGGATGTAGTGTTCGCTCGCCGGACAATTACAGGTCGAGGAGGTCACATTTCAAGTGGCCCGTTCAGCAGCGGATATCACGCTTTATTAGGGCGAGAGGCATTCACAATTTTTCAAGCTATACCCCATTATGTGTACATGAAGCTTAAAATGCCCGGACCTAACGGAATCATCACTCTCGCTAGTGATCCGAACATAGCACTCCGCGCCGAAAACAAGACAGCCGCACTAGCCCTCGAGTCACTATCCGAAGCCCTAGCGGCCGAGGAACTCACTGCGATGCGCTCCACGGTGAACAGAGACGATGTGATACTTCATAAAAGATCCAAGTCCACCTCTTAAACAAGCGGATGAAATAGTCAAATTTCAAGTCCACCCAACGGTCCCTGCAAAGACGGCCTCCATTGGGGCACAATTAAACCCTGATGTAGACGCCGCACTATGAGAATTTCTATGAGAAAATTGGGACATTTTTGCCTGGCACCCTTCAGACATGCCAGGAATCCCACGTCGGTTGGCCGAGCACAGCCTAAATATCCTAAAAGGATTCAAGCTAGTCAAACAGGATCTTCGGCGCTTTTCTGAACCCAAGAGACAAGCCATGGGAGAGGAGCTAGCCAAACTTCTGGAAGCCGGATTCATCAGAGATATAAAACATCGGGATGGCTAGCAAATCTGGTGATGGTACCAAAGAAGGATAAATCCTGGCGCCTTTGTGTTGATTTCAAAGACCTTAATAAGGCTTGCCCAAAGGATCCCTTCCCCCTCCCTCGCATTGATCAAATTATCGACTCTACAGCAGGACACGACTCATTGTGCTTCCACGACGCGTACTCCGGCTACCACCAAATCAAGATGGCGGAGCCAGACCAAGCGGCAACAGCATTCATCACTCCATACAGCCCATTCTGCTTAAACACAATGCCCTTCGGGCTCAAAAACGCCGGCGCAACATATCAGCACATGATTCAGACATGTCTGGCAAACCAGATAGGCAAAATAGTGGAAGCATATGAAGACGACGTGGTCGTCAAATCCAAGCATGTCGAAACTCTAGTAGACAACTTGAGGCTCACATTCGACAATCTCCGAAAATATGACATTAAGCTCAATCCGGAAAAATGCGTCTTGGCGTTCGGCGCGGAAAGCTCCTGGGCTTCATTGTGTCTGGTAGAGGAATTGAAGCAAACCCAACCAAGATCCGAGCTCTGTCACAATTGGATATTCCAAAAGACCTCAAACAAATACAAAAATTGACCAGATGCGTAGCGGCTCTAAGCCGCTTTATCTCCCGTTTGGGAGAAAAGGCGTTACCCCTTTACCGCCTCCTCCGGTGCACCGAACACTTCGAGTGGACGGATGCCGCCACGGACGGACTCGAAGAAATAAAAGCCATATTGGCAACAAATACTGTCCTGGCCGCGCCCAACATGGGCGAACCAATGCTATTATATATCGCCGCAAGACATCAAGTTGTCGGCCGCGTTCTCGTCGTCGAGCGAGAAGCGGACGGACACCGGTTCCCTCTTCAAAACCGGTTTACTATGTGTCCCTTGTCCTAACTCAATGCAAGTCCGGTACACATTATCAAAAGATAGCATACGCGGTGTTCATGGCATCCGGAAGCTGCGACACTACTTTCAAGAGTGTTCGATAACGGTAGCCTCGAAGTACCTCTTAATGACATTATAAACAACCGCGACGCGACGGGCGGATTGCTAAATGGGCCATAGAGCTCCTTCCATTCGACATAACCTATAAGCCACGGCGAGCTATTAAGTCGCAGGTTTTGGCCGACTTCGTGGCGAATGGACGGCGAACTCCCTAAAAGTGCGGCGCATACTCAATTGGATCATGCACTTTGACGGCTCAAAATGTTGGCGGCCTGGGGCTGGCGTCGTCCGGCGTCCCCAACCGGGACACGGTCCAATCGTCCTTGAGATAATGTATACGGACTCCAACAACGCGGCGAATACGAGACCCTTCTGCACGGCCTCCGGATGGCAGTCTCCATGGGCATTAAACGCCTAGAGGTGCGCGGAGATTCGAACCTCGCGATATCTCAAATAAACGAAGACTTTGATGCTAAATATCCTAAAACGGCAGCGTACCGCAATGCGGTCCTAAAAATGTCAGCACGGTTCGACGGGCTCGAATTTCATCATATAGCCCGGGATAACAACCAGGCGGCGGACGTATTGGCACGCATCGGCGCAACACGCGATGCCGTCCCGCCCAACATCTCCCTGGAACGGCTATTCAAGCCATCCGTACTATGGGAAGGGGAGTCCGGAAATAACAATCCGGACCCAACCGCACTGCCTGACGCCGAACACTCTGACACAATCGGAGGCTCTGCCACCGAGATAACACCCTCCGCCCATGAAATAATGGCGGTTATTGCCCCGTGGACGGAACCATTCCTAGCCTACCTAACGAGGCAGGAACTCCCCGAAGACCAAAATGAGGCTCGCTGCATAGTACAGCGATCCAAAGCCTATAAAGTCCATGAGGGAGAGCTCTATAAGAAAAGCACAACAGGAGTCCTTTAAAGGTGTATCTCCGAAGAGGAAGGGCAAAACCTCCTGGCTGAAATTCATGCCGGACTGGGTGGGCACCACGCTGCAGCCCGGGCCCTTGTAGGCAAGGCCTTCCGTACATGATTTTATTGGCCGACAGCCCAGGCAGATGCGCAGGATTTAGTCCAACGATGCGTCGGTTGCCAGCTTTTTGCTAACCAAAGCCACATGCCACCCACCACCCTCAAAACTATACCCATCACCTGGCCGTTCGCAGTCTGGGGACTTGACATGGTTGGACCCCTTAAGGCAGGAACCCACAAGCGAAAATAACTATTGGTCATGGTGGATAAATTCACCAAATCGATAGAGGCCAAGCCTGTTAAAACGGCCAAATCCGGGCCGGTGATAGACTTCATATCAGGGGTAGTGCACCGTTACGGCATCCCCCACAGTATCATCACTGATAACAGCACCAACTTCACGGCCGATGAGGTCAAATCATGGTGCAAAAACATGGGCATCAAGCTCGATTACGCCTCAGTCTATCACCCTCAAACCAACGGCCAAGTCGAGCGAGCAAACGGTCTAATCATGAGCGGCATTAATCCCAAACTAGTGCGGTCCCTTAAGGAATCTAACACGCATTGGGTTGAGGAGCTCGACTCCGCACTCTGGGGGCTGCGGACCATGCCGAATCGTACTACCGGATTCACACCATTTATTATGGTGTACGGCGCAGAGGCAGTCTTGCCCTGCGACATAATTCATGACTCACCTCGCGTGCACATGTATGCAGAAAGAGAAGCCGAGCACGATCGTCAGGACAGTTTGGATGCATTGGAGGAGGAGCGCGACGTGGCAAAACCTCGTTCCACATTTTATCAACAGCAGGCTCGAAGATATCAAAGCAGGGAAGTACGGGCCAAAGCTTATAACGTTGGCGAACTAGTTCTACGCCTGCCAGACAAGAAAAAGGACAAACTCAAGCCCAAATGGGAAGGTCCCTTCATCATCGACCAGGTCCTGACCGGCGGAGCATACCGTCTGCAAAACGCATCGGATAACTGACTCGAGCCGAACCCATGGAACGCAGCCCGTCTACGAAGATTCTACGCCTAAGCGCCGGATTCCAAGTTCGTCTCCTTCCTCTGTCCACATTTTCTATTTTTGCTGTCTTTTATTTCTCTCCTTCCTCCTCCTTCTTGAAGCCTTTAGAGGCTCGTTTGCGCTTTGTTCGCACATATTTGATGCGTTGTCCGCGCTCATTATACCTGGGCGCTTCTTTAACAGAAGCTTATTTATACGGGCTTTATGCCCAACACATGCGTCAAACTTCCGCATGTACCTTTTACTCACCATTATATGCATCGATATGACTTAAGTTTTGGCCAAGCTGGGTTGCTGGCTCTATGCTTACCCCTCGTTCCCGATTGTTGGCTAGGTGGTAAAGGAGCACCTCTGCGATTATTCTTGCGGGTCAGCGGATGTGTACCTCGGTCGGGTGAAGCGAAAGCTAAGCGTTCTTAAGGGAATATTCGATTCGGTGAACTGAAAGAAGATTTTAACTATTTATCCATCTGCCCCAGATGATTTTCTGCTTTCTTAGCAGTTTGACATGTACTTTAGGGCATGCCTCCCAGCGAAAGGAACCCTTAACGGAACTATTCTCCTGGAAGATGTTTCTTACTATCCATGTAATATAACATAACTAGTTGGGCACTTATGCGATACAGCAATAATGACCCCTCGCCTTGTCTCCATGCATTCCCGGTTCTTACATAACCGCGAGGTATTCGGACACACTCCGGACTATTGGGTCCCGAGGTCGAAGCGAAAAGGTCCGCTATGACAAGCGATCTACAATCCGGCTAGAAGACATTTTCATGTCATATTCAATTACATAGTCAACTCGACTGATTGTATTCCTCCTCAATGCCATCTAATAGGCTATCTAATTTAGAATCTTGCTGGGAATACTTGGCCGCCAATTCTACTTGGCCGTACACTAAGCTTACAGGGATCTCCTTCCCATCAGGCCCCACAGGTCCGACCTCGGCCATGTGGTTTGGATCAGCCGTGTACAGCGTCTTTACCATGGCCCAGCCTCCTGGCGCCTTGGCCTTGAGCCGATATCTTCCATAGTCGGAGCGCCGCCGTGCTCCTTGAAGCCACTCTGCCAGCTCCCCAATGCCTTGGGCAGGGAGATAGATGGTCACAAGTCCTGGCGACGCCTTTCATCACCTGCCGAACTTCGTTTCGTAGGTAGACGCAGATTCGGGAAGAAGATCACCCAAGAATCGGGCATCTCCTCCTCGGGGCGACCTGTGAGCAAACCTACATACATGTTTATGTTAGTCGCCTTCCTCGCCGAACTCTTTCAAAGTTCGTTCAAGCACTTACTGAAAATGCCGCGACGAAGCCGTCGATTCTCCTTTACGGAGTCAGACAACTGGGCATGAACATCCTTTAGTTCCTCACCCAGTTGGGTGTTGGCATCTTGGAGGTTATTTTTCTCCTGCAGCACCCTCGTAAGCACGCTCTCGCCGGCCTTCAACCGGCGCAAGAGCTGTTGCTTGTCCGGATCTAGTCCGCGCCATCTGCAATATTATTGTCAGATTTACACACACGCCACACTTCATAAACTATGCATCTTTTGAGGCATATATTACCAGAGGGGGTCTCTGTGGCTCCCCTCAGGCGGCTAGTGCTTGCCTCAAGTTGGGCCTTGCATTCTTCAAGCTCCTGGGACAGTCGGGTATTCTTTTTTGTAAGATCCTGCATAACAAATGATCCTTAAATCAGTTATTCTAACTACTTTAAGTCTCGGGGGCTACAGGCACATATAACTGTCAAATTTCCTCACCCGTATGTCCTTTACATACTGCTCCATGGCTCTGGCTAGACCATCTTGAGCGGCACGGAGGTGCGCATCTCCCGAATTGAAGGCATTCAGGGCCTCTTGGGAGAAACATGCGTCACGAAGAACTGTCCGGCGGCGCCTGTGATTCATGGCGCTCTCCACCTCGGAGTTGGTGGAGGAAAATCTGTCGGCATCCTCTGTCGGAGGAGCATCCGACGCACGCCTCGTGCTCGCCTCTGCTTCTGGACCCGGCTTTGGAGCCTGGCTGGCGGAGGTTCGATTGGCAACCTCTCCGGACTCAGTCCGGCGGCGCTTTTTTCTGAAAAGAGCACCAGCGCTAATCGCCTTCGAGAATCAATCCACGGGAATATGGTGACACGCCATACCGTTGCGGCGGAGTTTCGATCCGGACCGCACTTCTTTTTAGCCTATGGGGCCGTACTGCCCCTTGTTGGCTAGCCGCCGCGGGCTCGGCCTCCTGCCTCGAAGGCACCCCCTGCGAAACACCATTGGTATACGGTGATCAAAAAAATAAGCACGAATGGGTCATGGTATCTGGACTTCGGTCGCGGTTACCCGGGAGGCCGGAAATAATCCGGGGTAGTCGGCCGTAATGGCAACCAAAGCATTGTCGATGCTAAGTTGGTGGAACACCCCGTCGATCAGCTCCACCTTTATATCCGGGTCCTCTTGGAGGCGGATCGAGGGACCGTTCCGGATCCTCGGGTTGTGGGGCGGGCTGTGTATCTTCTCCACGGCCCGGCGCAGTTCCTGCGTAGAAACCATGAAATGAGATATTTAACCACGGGAACATGGATCGGACAGGCCACAAAGATGTTTGCTTACCCAACTTCGAGGATTATTCGAAGAAAACCCGCTCAGTGGATTGACGCGGAGAAAATCCTCCTCCTCCCCTTTATACATGGCGGACAAGGTCTTCACCAGTTCGGTGACCGATCCCGGCCCTTTGCGGCCATGGCGGGTGGCATCGTCCTCCCCATTGAAGTCCCACATGGGGTGGCCCCTATATTGGAGCGGCTGCACTCCCCTCATAATGCAGATTGCCATGACTCTAATCATGGTCAATCCGGCATGAGCCAGTAATCTTATTAGGTTCATCAAGTAAAGGACGTCCCGGTCATTTTTCCTCTGGGGGCTCCGCGGGCGCCAGCTTAGGCGCTTCTTCAAAGGAGCATTGCTAAACTCCGGAAGGCCGATCCAAACAGGATCCGGCAGCGGGACGTCCTCCATGTAAAACCATTCCGAAGGCCAGTCTTCGGACGCCTTCGTCGGGGTTCCGGATAGATATCCGATCCCGGCGATGCGCCATAGTTCGGCTCCGCCCACTTGATATATTGACCCCTCATGAGAACGGGGTACTAGGCAGAATAATCTCTTCCACAGCGCAAAATGAGCCTCGATGCCCAAGAACAGTTCACAAAGGGCCACGAAGCCCGCGATGTGCAAAACGGAGGCAGGCGTAAGGTGGTGCAACTGGAGGCCGTAGAACTCCAAGAGCCCACGAAGAAACGGATGGATTGGAAATCCGAGTCCTCTTACTAGATAAGAGATAAAGCACACCCGCTCTCCTTTAGAGGGATCGAGGACACTCTCCGCTTGCTTTCCGCCCTTGTAGGTGGCAAGTCCGGCTCGAAACGGAACCATGAAGGCCGGGGGAAGAAATCCCTTGGTTTGGAGTATAACTAGCTCGCTATGCGGGACTGAGCATCTCTCCCAATTTCCAGGCTGAGGGCTGGGAGCGCGAGAGGAGGAGCCGCGTCGACTGTCCATGATGGAATGGGTTTTTGTCAGAGGCGCTCCGATGAAAGCTCGCGGAGGGGGGATGGTGTGACTCAGATCTAGATCCTCGCCCCTTTTATAGGCGACTCATTTGCGCAGCTAGGGGGTAAGTGTAAAAATACCCTGGCTTTTTGCATTCATTCAAACACGTGGAAGATGGCCATTATTGGGCGTAGAAGCCAAGGAGCGCAACATTTACCAGAAGCCGGACACTATTCGACAAGTATATGGAATTTATAGACGAACCCGCCTCGCAATGCCGAAGACAATCAACACGCCGGACTCATCGCCATTGAAGCCTGGTTCGGGGGCTACTGAGGGAGTCCTGGACTAGGGGGTGTCCGGATAGCCGAACTATCATCTTTGGCCGGACTCCTAGACTATGAAGATACAAGATTGAAGACTTCGTCCCGTGTCCGGATGGGACTTTCCTTGGCGTGGAAGGCAAGCTTGGCGATACGGATATGTAGATCTCCTACCATTGTAACCGACTCTGTGTAACCCTAACCCTATCCGGTGTCTATATAAATCGGAGGGTTTTAGTCCGTAGGACGAACAACAATCATACCATAGGCTAGCTTCTAGGGTTTAGCCTCTCTGATCTCGTGGTAGATCTACTCTTGTACTACCCATATCATCAATATTAATCAAGCAGGACTAGGGTATTACCTCCATCGAGAGGGCACGAACCTGGGTAAAAACATCGTGTCCCTTGTCTCCTGTTACAATCCGCCTAGACGCACAGTTCGGGACCCCCTACCCGAGATCTGTCGGTTTTGACACCAACACTCGTCTTTGGACGTCATGTCCGAAGCACCTTTTCGGTGGGGGCCACTGCTGGCCCCCTTGGCCGTTTTCTTGGCCTTCTTCTCCGGCACCTCATAAGGCGTCGGAAACAACATCTTCGTCAAAAGTGGGGTTTCTTGGTCTTCGGGTAGCGGAGCCGGACAGTTAATCCGCCCTGCTATATCGATCCAGTCCTAAAAAAATTGATAGGAAGGCTTAGACTCCTTCCATAAAATATGCCAGTAAAGGGTATACCTTGAAAACATGAAAGAACTTACCGTATTAGCCTGGGGTTTTAAGCTAAGCCCATGATCCTTGGTCGTGGGTGGCGGTGTCTCGTCGGCCTTGAAGAGCACTTTCCATATGTCTTCGTGTGTCGTGCCAAAGAGCTCTAGTAGCGCCTGGCGCTTGGCCGGATCGAACTCCCACGAATAGCAAGTCTGGCATTGGCACGGAAGGATCCGGTCAATGAGCATAACCTAGATCATGTTGACAAGCTTGATTCTCTTGGTTATCATGTTCTGTACGCACGTCTGGAGCCCAGTTAGCTCGTTCGAGGAACCCCAGGTTAGGCCCTTCTCTTATCAGGAGGTGATCCGCATCGGAACTCCGGATCGGTATTCGGGGGCTGCCGCCCAGCTGGTGTCGCACGGCTCGGTGATGTAGAACCACCCCGACTGCCACCCCTTCACCGTCTCCACAAAGGAGCCTTCGAGCCAGGTGACATTGGGCATCTTGCCCACCATGGCGCCTCCGCACTCTGCTTGTTGGCCGCTCACCACCTTTGGCTTCACATTGAAGGTCTTCAGCCATAGGACGAAGTGAGGTGGGATGCGCAGAAAGGCCTCGCACACGACAATAAATCCCGAGATGTTGAGGATAGAGTTGGGGGCTAGATCATGGAAGTCCAGGCCGTAGTAAAACATCAATCCGCGGACAAACGGGTGGAGAGGGAATCCCATCCCGTGGACGAAATGTGTGAGAAACACAACCCTCTCATGGGGCTATGGGGTAGGGACAATTTGTCCCATGGCCGGCAGTCAGTGAACGATCCCCTTGGCCAGGTATCCGGCCTCCCGGAGCTCCTTGATGTCCTTCTTCTTGACGGAGGAGGCCATCCACTTGCCTCCAGCTCCGGATCCGGACATGATTGGAGTGCTTTCTCGAGCGGGGAAAGCTAGATCTTGGGCGCTGGAGCTCGAGAATAGATGGGCAGAGGAAGGAGAAGGCGTGGGTGAACGATGACGAATTCTTATCTCCTTACAAAAGGCGGTGAACATTGAACGCCTCAAAACTCACCTATTCCCAAGGGCTGTGTAAATGGCACGGTTGGGTTACCCATGCCCATATTGATGAGAATCCCGCAATAAGGGGACACGATCTCTGCTTTGACAGGACGTGCCAAAGGCAACCGCGTCTCGAAACATGGAGCGGCAGATGAAAAACGGTTCGAAATTATGACTGGGCAGACGTGATGTCATATTACAAAAAGATGTCAGCAGATTGGACTCGTGGAAAATTATATTCTCTCTGCGGTTGTGTGTGGTGTGTGTGTGTTACAGGTCCGGACACGTTCAATATGTCAGAAGACTATCTTGGAGTTCAGAAGGAGGAACCCGCCTTGCAATGCCGAAGACAGATCTACGCGCCGGATACCTTGTCATTGAAGCCAGGTTCAGAGGCTACTGAGGGGAGTCCTGGACTAATGGGTCCTCGGGCGTCCGGCCTGTTAGCCATGGGCCGGACTGATGGGCTATGAAGATACAAAGACCGAAGACTGCACCCGTGTCCGGATAGGACTCTCGTTGGCATGGAACGCAAGCTTGGCGACCAAATATGTAGATTCCTTTCTTTGTAACCGACATTATGTAACCCTAGATCCTCCTGGTGTCTATATAAACCGGAGGACTTAGTCTGGAGAAGGTGAGATTCATTACCATAGTCATACAAGCTAGACCTCTAGGGTTTAGCCATTACGATCTCGTGGTAGATCAACTCTTATAACACTCATATTCATCAAGATCAATCAAGCAGGAAGTAGGGTATTACCTCCATAGAGAGGGCCCAAACCTGGGTAAACATTGTGTCCCCTGTCTCCTGTTACCATCGACCTTAGGCGCACAGTTCAGGACCCTCTACCCGAGATCCGCCGGTTTTGACACCAACAAAGGGGTCTTAACCTATAGTCCCGGTTGGAGACACAAACCGACACTAAAGGGGCTCGTGGGGCCCCAGCATGACGCCAGCCCGCCACCACCCCTTTAGTACCGGTTCGTGGCATGAACTGGTACTAAACACTACTAGGGAAAACCTTACGATGGCGCTGGTTTTGAGCTACCGATGGCGCTGGCGCCCGGCTATCGCTGCTCTGATCTCTACAGCTATTTTGTAGCAGTAGCGCTTGTTTAGGACAGCGCTACTGGTAAGTCAGATACAAGTAGCACGGCACGGGAAATCGCTACTGGTAAATGAGCGCTGCTGGTAATATTTTGGCCCGCTCCACTGCTAAAATTTATGTTTTTTTATGCATTTTGGCGTTGTACATGTTTAAACAGATATATCTTTTATAGAATAACAACTCATCATGAGCTAGTCTGTTTAAATAGCATATTCATTACCACTTTTCATCACCACCAAACAATGTTCGTCAATGAGACATCATATAACAAGTTGGTCACTAGTCATAGTCAGAACTCCTCCTCATCATCATCAACTCTAACACATTTGTAGCACATAATAACACATTCTAGCTACGGCCTACTCCTCTCATAGGACCTACTCTACCCTCTCTTAGGTAAAATATCATAAAACAAGATAGACATTGACTCTCCATTAAGGAAAATTGACTCTCCATAATAAAGAATGGATATCATCCTGTCTCCAAGCCTTGGCCTACGCACAATGTTGCTTCCAAGTAGCTCTCTACGATGGCCGAAACATTTTTTGAAATCATTTATTATCATGGCCTCCTCGCTTTTAGAAATCTGGTATCGACAGGCGTGATGTGGATACTGCGGCTGACCTGGTCGTGGTGGCCATAAGCTCGTAACATCAACGCGACCTCTCGGCAACATCAGATGAGGCACACAATCCATCGGGATTTTCTGTTCAAAAACATAGTAATAACTTTGTAGCTGGGAATGTAGTTTAGTTTTGGAAGAATTTATGCAAAAGATGTACGGATGTCGTAATAGTAGAAAATCTTACCATGCAATCTCCATTGATGTTACCGTAGTTCAACACGTGCACGTTTGGCACGTATTGACCATAATGTGGAGGAGTTTGATAATAGCTATTATAATTCTCAAGATTAGTAAAAAATGCTGTAAGACCATCTTTCTCATTATATGTTAATTGTGCTTCCTCATTGTAGTCGTAGGTTCTGTCTACCATTTATGTACATTTTTTGAAGAATGAAAATAAGCTGTCAATGGAAATAAGCTGTCAAATATTTTGAAATAAACAATGTAAATTACTTAATAAATATGTTTGAGAAACTCACACAGCGGTAGAACTGGAAGCGTGTCAACAAGGACCAAAATGGTCATATTCTTTTCGTCGATGTCAGGATCACCAAGATCGAAGGTGAGAAGCATACCCTTCATGAAAATCATACACCTTGCAAAGGGCTTCTCAATTTAGGCAACCAAAATTGTATGTGTTCACAGAATTGTATAGATTTACAGCAAAATCATAACCATGATGGGTCCTTAGTAGAATTATCTTTGTCTCCATGCTTTCATGATCTTCAAAACCCATCTTCTCCAAGACATAGCGTCTTGCATGGCATGGGATAAGCTAGTCGAATTGTAAAAGACGGAAATTACACGTTGAAGAAGCAAAGAAGTCGTTAAAAAATAACAAAGAACACTTGGCATCGTTGTGTACAGTTTCAACATGGAAGGTCTCTTGGACCTTGATGCTGAAGCGCCGACCTTCTACCAGGTGAGGCCTGTCGCACAGACCGCGCTCATCTTCGCAGTACTTGCACATAGCGAATTCCCTTTCGTCGTCAGACATTTCCTAACAGGTAATTAAAAATCCATCATCGAATACATATATAGTACTTTGTAGCAAAGATCATCATATAACAACTAGAACACCTAAAATTTGTAGTTTGTAGTAGTTTGTAGCAAAGGTCATGATCGAACCTAGTTTCTAGCAAAGATCATCATATAATCCATCATCAAATACATATATAGTAGTTTGTAGCACAAACCACGCTCATCTTTTGCATTCAATAAGCAAATAACTAATAGGTAATTAATAATCCATCATTGAATACATATATAGTAGTTTGTAGCAAAGATCATCATATAATATCACTAATACATCTCGAATAATAGCTCCTCTAGGTTTAGTGGGCCAAGGTGGACACCCAAAGAGAAGGAACCATCACAGGATCATAGCTCCGGTGAGATCCCCAAAGAATCTGCCAGGTATTGGAGAACCTGCAGTTCGCCAACGCAACCATGTAGCGCTGGACGTGCGTGTTCTCCTCCGTGACACGGTACTCTACCACCTGTGCGGGGGACTCAAGCCTCTGCACCCATGCAGGCCCACGTGACCGCCACCAAAGAAGCTCCGGGTCAACAACGGGCTAGCTCCTCACTAAGTTGCGCTCACCAGAAGGTAGCACAACCCAGTACCAGCCCGGCGGAGCCCAGTCCCGGACATGGCCCCTCGGCTCAAGCAGGAGTCCTCCGCCGAGTCGACGTCGATAACAAAATGCTTCATTATGAAAACAAAATTAATAAACACTTAGCAAAATTCAGCATGACCTTTGCTAAGTGTAGGACATATCGAGCGCCTGAAATTTGCCAGAACGTAAACGAATCGACATTTCTGGCAAAACATAGGCCACTCAGTTAAAGAACTAAGATTGTGACATGTTCAAAATATGACAAATATCCACTTCAAATTTGCATATCACAGGAATAATTGTTTTTACTAAAAAAATAACAACAAATGTGATAGTTCAAAATATGATCCTAAGATTAACTAGCTAGGGTTCATACTACATTATCCTAAGATTCATACTACATTATCCTAAGATTAAACAAATAAGATTAAACACCTAATATTAAACAACTAAGATTAAAACCTACATTATCCTAAGATTGATACTACATTATCCTCAGATTAAACAACTAAGATTAAACACCTAAGATTAAACAACCAAGATTAAAACCTACATTATCCTAAGATTCATACTACATTATCCACGAGATTCATACTACATTACCCTAAGATTAACTAGATAGGTTTCATACCACTTTTCCTATGATTAAACAACTAAGATTAAAACCTAAAATTTTCAACTTGCTAGGGTTCAAAATAAACTACAGAGGAGGAGGAAGGAGGAGGAGGATGTACCTCTCTCGGTGGAGGAGGGCCGGCGTGGGGCGGGAGGAAAGCCGGCCTTGAGGGCCAGGCGGCGGCAGGAGGAGGGCCAGCCGAGGCGAGGCGGTCGATGCAGGGATGAGGGCGGCGGGGGACGGCAGTCATGAGGTCGACAGCGGTCTGTGGGGATTGAGGGAGGAGTGTGGAGTGTGTGAGTGAGCTGAGTGATGAGGCCGGGGGGCGCGAGCAAGCCGTGGGGCAAGCGGGGGAGGGAGTGGGCTTAACACTAGTGCGGGCAATGGGCCAGCGCTACTGCTAAGCCCACTAGCTGTAGCGCCGGTGCACATCACACGCTACAGCTAAGTGGCTTGCCCTTTTAGCCCCGACAGCCTGCTAAACAGCAGTGCGGCCCGCGCCAACCAGTCCTGCTGCTATTCAGTAGCAGTAGCGCCTGTTTTGGCCGGCGCTACTGGTACATACCAGTAGCTTGGGCGCCCAAACAGGCGCTACTACTAAAATTCTATGTATAAGCATTTTCCTAGTAGTGAAAGTTTCAACACGAATCGACACTAATGCATAGCCATTCGAACCGGCACTAATGGTCGCATTAGTGTCGGTTCAGTTACAAACCGGGACTAATGTGCTTCACATTAGGCCCTTTTTCTACTAGTGGATGCCTCTGTCTTTGGTGGGAATGATTCAATTCCAACATATCCATGCATATTGGCAGTCGCATAATAGATGAGTAATAGTCTCTTATGTGCCATCTGCACATAAGACACAACTGTAGTCCTCTAGGTACATACTTCTGCGGTGTAGCATGTTTCTAGTACTGATCTTGTCATGAAGAAGGAGCCAGAAGAAGATTTTATGTCTGAGTCTGCAGGAAGTTTTCCAAAGCATCTTAAAGATGATGTGTGTTGTGCTTCGTCCCATGAGTACTTCTATAATTTCATGGAAGAGTATTTCATAGAGCTTCCTCCAGAGGACCAACAATCTCTATCAAGTGTGATTGATCTGTTCATGATGACCCCTTCAATGGCATTGTACTAGTTAAAAGCTTGCAGAGATAATGGTATGTGGAAAAGTTGACTGAGGTCTTCTAGTTGTTGCACATTGGCAATTGTGATTTCATTGTTGATTGCAAATGAGTAAAGCTTTGGGTATTGAATCTGTAGTGGGGTGTCTTCCCACCTATCTGTCCAAAATCTTATAGTGTCTCCAGGGCCTTCCATGCAAACATAATATTGCCTGAATGTTGGAAGAAGCTTGAGAATTGCTTTCCACCAGAAGGAGCAAATCATTCTTTCTCCAGGTAATGAGTTCTGGCAGTATGATTCCCAGATAATGTTCACCCATGGAATATAAGCCTTATTGAGGAATTTATGCAGAATTTCATGAGAAGATTTTTATTATGGGTGTGAAAATCAAGAACACCAAGGCCACCATGAGATTTTGGTTTGCATACTTGTTCCCATGAGATAAGAGCTGCACCTCTATCCTGTGTACCATACTTTCTCCAAAAACAGTTCATGAGGTATGAATTGATTTTCTTAATCACAGTCTTCGGAATAATCAAAGTGCACATGAAGAAGGTTGGCATGCTGGTAATAACTGGTCTTATTAGAGTAATCTTATCCCAAGTGGAGAGCAGAGTGGAGCAACCTAGTAGCATGTTTTCAATCCTTTTTAACATGGGCATAAAATATTCAAATTTAGGTTTGACATTGTAGAGAGGCAGACCAAGGTAAGTGTGGGGAAGAGTACCAATCTTGCAACCCAGAAGATTTGACAACTCTTGCATCTTCTCAGTAGGAGCGTTGATAGAGACCGTTGTGGATTTTGAGTAGTTAATCTTTAGCCAAGTGTAGTCTGCATAGTAATTAAGCAGATTTTTGATTTGTTGTGTGTAAGTGCATCTAGTGCCACCCCTAGTTTGTTTTGGAGTATTGACAACAAATGTGGTTGACGGACTAATGCGTTTGTGAGAATTGCAGGATAACGCAGGTAGTGTCCCCCATTGATTCGATTTACCTACCGGAGATGACCCCAAAAATGTATGAAGACATTGACGACAATGGTGGTATGTGAAGATATTAACATTGAAGACTATGACATGAGAAGACATTGAGTGAAGACTATGGAGCGCGAAGACTGTGTCGTTTCGTTGTTTCCTTTTCTTCTTTGTTGAGGCATAGGAACCACCGTACTGTTAAGTGGGGTCCAAGTGATCATAGTCAGAACAACTGAAGTGATGCTCAACCCAAATCCTATGTCTTCGAGCGAAGACAATGAGAGCAAAACTTATCCAGAGCTGGATGAGTCAGCTTTGCTTGTAGCCCAAGTAAGTTGCCGTGTGTGTTTGAAATCTGACAGTTGGAACACGTGTCAGTTCCTTAGTGACCCAGGGTCATTTCGGACATATCAGGTCAGGTTGCCCAGTGGCTATAAATAGCCCACCCCCTACACCATAAATTGGTGGCTGCTCAGAGTTAGTACACAGCTTTTGTTGTTTGAGAGCAACCCACCTCGAAGCCTTTGAGAGAGAGAAATCCTTGTGAGGAGAAAGACCAAACACCCAGAGCTAAAGAGTGTTAGGCATCACTGAAGTCTTTACATGCATGTGACACGAAGACTTATTACACTTGAGGACTGTGAATCCTCCGGCCGGTTAGGCGTCGCGTTCTGAGCATCCAAGAGTCATTGTGGATTGCGGTGAACACGATCTGTGAAGGTTGAAGTCTACCTTGAAGACTTACCAGAGTGATTGGGCGAGGACTGTGTGTCCTTAGCTCAAGGGGACTAAGGTGAAGACACGGTCTTCTGAGTTGAATCTCAGCCTCCCTAACCAGATGTACAGTTGTCACAGCAACTAGAACTGGTCCAATAAATCCAGTGTCTTCAACAAGTCGCTGGTTCTATCTTCTCCCTCACCATACTTAGAGTTTGTCTTCGTGAAGTCATTGCCTATCTATCATACCTATTTGACTTCATTGCTTAACTACTTTTGTTGATTGGCTTCTCACTATCTTCCATCTTGATCCTTACTACCGAGCTGCTATTAGTCTTGTACTTTCACGTTATTGCATACTTAACTATGGTTTGCTTGTTGTAGTTTACCTTCCGCTGCATATCAATTAGGTCATCTCTATTGTTTGTCTTTGAAACATCCGTGTTTTGAAGACTTTCCTAAAAATCGCCTATTCACCCCCCTCCAGTCGATAACTAGAACTTTCAATTGGTATCAGAGCAAGGTACTCCCTTGTTCTGTGTGATTTGGTTTAACCACCTGGAGTTTTAGCTATGTCAACTGCAGGGATAATCAAAGTCTCCGCTGCTTGCCCCGTGTTCGATGGAACTGACTATCCCTATAGGAAGAATAAGATGCGCATGCATCTTGAAGCCATTGATGTCGACCTTTGGTATGTCGTCAAGAACGGCGTTCCCAAAACTGGTGAAGGTGTCACCCCTACTGATGTCAAGAAGTTCATTCAACTGGACTCTACTGCAAAGAACATCATCTGTGGTCATCTGACCAAAGGACAGTATGGCCGTGTGAGTGCTCTGGAAACGTCGAAGCTAGTCTGGGACTGGCTATCCAAGGTCAACGAAGGCGTCTCAACCCAGAAGATCAAAGAATCCATGTTCTTCGCAACCTCTTCAACCGCTTCAAGAGAAACGACAATGAAAATGTCCAGCTCACGTTTGATCGCCTCACTGACATCACAAATGAGCTTCATTCTCACGGCGCCACTGAGATCACCAAGCATGAAATCGTAAAGACAATACTGAGATCACTTGACAGCTCTTTTGACACCCTTGCCCTCATGATACAAGAACATCCTGACTTCAAGACACTCAATCTGTCTGATATACTTGAGAGGCTCAACACACATGAGTTCCAGCTTTCTGAGAAAAGAGATATCTATGGTCCCAACTATGGCCGAACTCGCGCTTTGAAGGCAAAAGTTGTTTCCTCATCTGAAGAAGAATCTGACTGCGGTTCTGACGATCCTGAAGACATTGGAAAGGAACTTCATATGCTTGTGAAGAAGTTCCAGAAGTTCACAAGGAAGAAAGGCTTTAGAAAGTCTTCACGATCCAGCTCAAGAAATGATGAAGCTTCCACTCATGACCACAAGAAGAGAACCTGTCACAAGTGCAAGAAAACTGGACACTATATCTCTGAGTGTCCACAGTGGGACAATGAGAAGAAGAAGATGATGAGCAAGGAATATGATTCTGATGACAAGAAGAAGAAGAAATCTTCAAAGTCTTCTTCCAAGTCCTCATCTAAGTCTTCATCGCATAAGAAGAGCTCATCCGCAAGGCTCGTGCTTTTGTTGGCAAGGAAATGGATTAGGAGGAGGAGTGCTTACGAAGAGGTAGAGGTGGAGTCGAAGAGGAGTCCGACCACCGGCGTTGCAAGTCGGCTTTATCCACAACCTATGTTGCCAAGTCCATCTTCAACATGAAGACAATGACTTCTACACCAACGCTGAAGGCGATGACAAGGGCGACCCTGCTCCCACCCTATCGCTTCATGGCACGGTGCCAAGGTAAAATCACGTGATGCTTACTTTCAAACATCAAGTGAAGATGACTCTGATTGTGAATCCAAACCCAGCTACAAAACACTTGCTAAAATTGCAACCGAACAACAAAGAGCTATGGAAGATACTCAAAAACTGTTAGACAAAAGCAATGACCTGTTGGACGCGGAAATGACACGTTCACAGTCCTTAGTTGAAGACATTAAAAATCTTCATGCTAAGTACCAAGAACTTGAAAGTCATCATGAAACGCTCTCAACTACTCATGAAAAGCTCTCCTATGATTATCTTCAAAGGAAGCAAGAGCTTGAGAAATTGAGAGCGGCTCATGAAGATCTTCAAAAGAGAATGAGTCACTTAGCGCCAATGATCATTTTCGCTCACGATGGATTTGAACCACCATGTCTAAAATGTCTTGGCGTGATATCGCTACCTCTGTTGCTGAATGTTCAAGCTGTTGCTACTGTTGCATTGTCTTCAACTACTAATGTGGTAACTAACCCTCTGCGGAGGATACCACTTGCTATTGCTGATGAAAATGCTAGCTTGAAGACATTGCTTGAAACAGGGATGTATAAAAGTCTGAAAGGGCATCATACACTTTGCGATGTCCTCAAAAAGCAGATACTGAACCGAAACTCTAGGTAAGAGGGTGTTGGGTTCGAGAGGAAAATGAATGTTGATGGTTCCTCTTGGAAGCTTTGAGTAGTATCCCAAAACCACATGGGTTCTTTGCAAAGGGACCTTGATGGATCCTTCCACCTTATCTGGCTTTACTGTGCTAACCCTATTATCATTGATGAATCCTTTGATGCAAACTATAAGCTGTTCAAGAATAAGAATGGTGAAGTGTTTGCCAGGTATATTGGTACTAACTGCAGGAATGGACCGCCTATGAAGAAGATCTGGGTTCCCAAAAGCTGTCTTGAGAATCTTCCAGTGAATGTCATCATGACACCACATGGGAAGAAGACAAACCCCAGACCTAAGGCGTCATATGGTCCAAAGGCTTCATACAGACAGAGGACTCACCTGAGTCACCCTAACGCCAATGTTTTGCAGGGAAACTGTACTCAAATTTATGAATATGAGCGTGTGTCTTCAAACCGCTATGTTCATAGAACTAAGAACTTTTATGCTTATTCATATGAATATCATTCATCTCCTGCAAGGCTATTTGCTAGGGCTCCAAAGCCGAAGTTCTCAGATGCTGCACTTAGACTCATTACTTCTAATCCACCCCTGAAGATGTGGGTGGTTAAGAAGAATTAACTCTCTTTTGCAGGAAAGGGTCTCCAGCCCAAAATCAAAGGTGTCTGATGCTATTGCTGGGGACCTAAAACATCTTGTAGGGCACAAGATCAAATGCCCAAATGGTCTCACTATGTATTTTGTTCCTGAATCGTTTGCCATTCATCCTATCAGTCCTAATCTTGATTTAAGCTCCAATAATCCACTTGCCCATCAAATGTTTATGCTTCACAATGCTCTTGGTGAAGCCTATCCCCTAACTATCTTGAGGGTATGACACCTCATGCTTCGAATGGATTATGGACGGTGGATTCACTAATCATATATTTGGTGATCGAAGTCTTCTCATGGACTCAACCTTACGTCCATCGGACAAGAGTCACATCACATTTCTTGACACTTTGGTAAAAGCAAGGTATTGGGTCTAGGTAGAGTTGCAATCTCAAAGGATCAACACATGGATAAAGTGATGCTTGTTGAATCCCTTGGTTTCAACTTGATGTCTGTCTCAATGCTTTGTGACTTGAACATGATTATGATATTCGGAAAATATCGTTGCCTTGTACTAATGGAATCTGACAAGTCTCTAGTCTTTGAAGGGTATAGGAAAGATGATCTATACATGGTAGATTTCAAAGCAGGTCCACACTTGCCGTATGTCTTCTTGCAAAAGCTTTGAATCTTGGCTCGCATCGGAGGTGGGGCATCTTGGCATGAGGAACTTACACACACTCGCCAAGAACAAGCATGTCATAGGCATCGAAGGTGTCAAGTTCAAGAAGGATCATTTGTGTGGTGCCTGCGAAGCTGGAAAGATGACTAGGGCAAAGCACCCCTCGAAGACAATCATGACGACATCTCAACCCTTCGAGATGTTACACATGGATTTGTTTGGCCCTACTCATTACTCTACCCTCACAACAACTGCTTGTCTCTATGGCTTCGTCATTGTTGATAACTACTCAAGATACACATGGGTGCACATAATTCTCTACAAGACTAAAGTGCAAGATGTCTTCAGATGCTTCGCCAATCGAGCAATGAACAATTATGGCGTCAAGATCAAGCATATCAGAAGTGATAACGGCACTGAATTCAAGAACACCGGACTTGATCTTTATCTGGATACCATGGGAATCACTCATGAGTTCTCTGCTCCATACACACCTCAGCAAAATGGCATCGTGGAGCGCAAGAACAGAACCCTCATTGAGATGGCTTGAATAATGCTCGACGAGTACAAGACACCAAGAAAGTTCTGGCCTGAAGCTATTGATACAGCATGTCACGTCATCAACCGTGTTTATATCCATAAGCTTCTGAACAAAACATCCTATGAGCTCCTTACTGGCAAGAAGCCAAATGTCAGCTACTTCAGAGTATTTGGGGCTAAGTGCTGGATCAAGGATCCCCATCACAAGTCAAAATTTGAACCCAAAGCTCACGAAGGCTTCATGCTCGGTTATGGAAAGGACTCGCACTCCTACAGAGTCTTCAACCTTTATCTCTACAAAATCGTTGAACGGTGGGCGTGCGATTTGATGAAACCAATGGTTCACAAAGAGAGTTCCTGCCAAGTACACTAGACGAAGCTCCACCCAAATGAATCTATCAAGCTAATGGGAACTGGTGAAATCATGCCTTCAAGCACAGCTCAAGAGGAACTTATCATTTCTGCACCTAACCACCCAGAAGACAATGCTCAGCCTGAAGACAATCCTCCCAATGATGACAATGATCAGCATGAGCAAAGTCTTCGTCCAGTTCATCCTCGAGTTGCAAATGAGGTACAGATTAAGAAGATATTCGATAGCATCAATGCACCTGGTCCGCTTACTCGCTCAAGAGTAACACAACTAGCAAATTTCTGTGGGCATTTTTCTTTTGTGTCAATATCAGAACCCAAGAAAGTTGCTGAAGCCTTTATGGAACCAGAATGGATACAAGCTATGCAAGAAGAACTTCAACAGTTCAAGCTGAACAATGTTTGGGAACTTGTCAAGCGTCGCCCCGACCTCGCAAGCATAACATTATTGGCACCAAATGGATATATCGAAACAAGCAAGATGAGCATGGTCAAGTAAATCGGAAACAAAGCACGGCTTGTGGCTCAAGGATATACTCAAGTTGAAGGAATTGACTTCGATGAAACATTTGCTCCTGTAGCTAGGCTTGAAGCTATTCGCATACTACTAGCCTATGCTAACCACCACAACATCTTGCTCTATCAAATGGATGTGAAGAGTGCATTTCTCAACGACAAGATTGAAGAAGAAGTATATGTCGCTCAACCCCCTGGCTTTGAAGATCCAAAACATCCTGATATGGTGTACAAGCTAAATAAAGCATTGTATGGCCTCAAACAAGCTCCTCGCGCCTGGTATGATACGATCAAAGACTTCCTAAAGAGCAAAGGCTTCAAACCTGGATCCCTTGATCCCACACTCTTCACAAAGACATATGATGGTGAACTGTTTGTATGCCAAATATATGTGGATGACATTATCTTCGGCTGCACCAACCAGAAGTATAGTGATGAATTTGGATACATGATGCAAGAACAATATCAGATGTCCATGATGGGAGAGCTCAAGTTCTTCCTTGGTCTTCAAATTTGTCAGCAAAGGAATGGCATCTTTATATCTCAAGAAAAATACCTCCAAGATTGTCTGAAGAAGTTTGGAATGCAAGAGTGCAAAGGATACACGACGCCAATGCCAGCTAAACACCATCTGGGTCCCGACGACAATGGTAAAGAGTTCGATCAAAAGGTATACCGCTCCATGATTGGTTCCTTACTTTACCTATGTGCATCTAGGCCAGATATTATGCTTAGTGTTTGCATGTGTGCTCGATTCCAAGCGGCACCAAAGGAATCGCATCACTTAGCTGTGAAGCTTAATTCTTCGATATTTGGCTCACACCCCAACACTCGGATTATGGTATCCAAAGGGCTCAAAATTTGATTTGGTTGGATTTTGGATGCTGATTATGCTGGTGACAAGGTGGATCGCAAGTCTACATCAGGCACATGTCACTTTCTCGGGACGATCACTGTCTGTTGGTCTTCAAAGAAGCGTAACTATGTATCACTCTCAACTGCTGAATCTGAATACATTGTCTTTGGATCTTGCTGCGCTCAGCTTCTATGGATGAAGCAAACTCTCAAGGACTATGGCATCAATCGACACAAGTACCTCTCTTCTGCGATAACGAAAGCGCCATCAAGATTGCCAACAATCCAGTCCAGCACTCAAGACAAAGCACATTGAAATTCGTCATCATTTTCTCGTGGATCATGTCATGAAGAAAGATATTGACATCATTCACGTCAACTTTGAAGAGCAATTGGCGATATATTCACAAAGCCCTTGGATGAGAAAAGGTTTTGCAAGTTACGGTGTGAGCTAAATATCTTGGAATCCTCAAATGTCCTGTGATCAAGAACACATCCTAACACTTATGCATGTTGATGACTTAGATGTGCAACACACGAAGTAACGTATATCTTCAATCAATGAAGACTTACATTCTGAGTGTGAATACATTAACGTGGAATTTGACTTCGGAGCGCCACGATAATTGTGCGCCGTGTCTGGGTCTAATACTTCCTATACGGTGGGTAACGCCACCACCAAATTTCTTTGTTTGAAGTGTTTCACTCATGGCGTTATTTCTGCAATATCTTCGCATTTGATTTGTATTCAACTTCAACCTATCTTCATGATTTTCTTCACTATGTTGATTTGGTTGATGTCTGATATATATATATATATATATTCTGTCCTCTACAACATTCACTTATAGCTATGTCTTCCAAGTTG
Organism: Aegilops longissima; assembly: GCA_021605205.1. Lineage (NCBI taxonomy): Eukaryota > Viridiplantae > Streptophyta > Magnoliopsida > Poales > Poaceae > Aegilops > Aegilops longissima. The sequence goes on along the minus strand of CM038676.1, from coordinate 40,308,707 downwards.
AATCTTTTGAACTAAGTGAATGTGATCGGACCCCAATCTCTCTATGCTTTCTATCTCAAACTCTATCTGTCCAAATCATATGCATTCTATTGAAACTGTCGAATGTCTTCTCTGCGTCCTTGTCAGCAGAAGACACAGAGACAAACTTTAAGTCTGTTTTAAATGATTCATCCTTACTGTTGAAATCCGGAGAAGCCGGAACGACCATCCGACAAACCTGGCGGGCGTGGGAACGTGGGACATCTCAGAGTATGTTGCATGCTTGCCACGTGCCCCTCAGATGTGAACCGCCAGGGGCACCTGCGTAATTGCGCTGTGCCGCACACCTCCTTATAAATACATGTCCCCTGCGGTAAAGAAGACCTTCTTCCACCTCTCCACCTCGTCAAAACCCTAGCGCCACCGCTAGCTCTCGACGACGCCGGCGACGAAGCGCTTAGCTGCCGTGACTTCTCCGACGCCGTCTTCACGCCGGCCGCGAACATCGTCCTCTCCGCCGCCGCCGTAGGTGTCCTCCGTCGCCAAGTTAGGGCACGGTGGATTGAACTGCTCGGCTTCCTTTTCTTCCCGTCTAGCAGTTCTTCGAGTGGTAAATATAACTCTATTTTTACCATCTTTTTGATCTTCAAGATTCATCCTACTTACCAAAATTGGTTTCTGCCCATACAATGTTAGATCTATTCTCATGCGCAATCTCATACTGCCTAGTATATTCACTTAAGCTTCACAACTAGTTAAATTCCTCACTTGTACTTATTCACGGATTCGTACAAATCTGGAACCAACTCTCGGCAGTATAAGTGAATGTCTTCGCATCATGAGGTCAATGTCTTCAAACTGATTTATCTTCAAAATCTTACGAGAATGCATATGACCTCTTCCCTTCCTCGCATCTCTAATGCTGTCACAGTACATGTCCGTGGAGAATCCCTTGGTTATCATAGTCGCATTCGTTTGCAGAATTCTTACGACATCAAACTAACTCTCCGAAGCCGTTCCTGTTTGTCCAGCAAACGCAAGCCTTTGAAGCCTTTGAACGTATTGAAGCCATTCAGTTTGAAGTTCATGGCTGTAGATAAATCAGTCAGGAAGGGCGGCAGACAACGTCGTGGGGGAACCTCAAAAGATCTGCCTGATGACCTCGTAGAGCTTTACAAGGCAGATCCCGAAGAGAAATTACAATCAGCGCAAGACGCGAATCCAATGGATTCATCGATATTGGGCTGAATAATGGTTCAAGTACAATTTCGTAACCCCGGAATATGCTGAGAAGAATGCTATCAGAAGCCCTTGGGGTGATATTCTCTTTCGAGGCCTTCCATCCAAGAACATGGCTGAAGCTATTGCACAAGGTTTCTATCCTTGTATGGTCCGTGGACCTCAGCCTGAGAATGCCGACCCAACGTCATTGCTCTGGTGTCGTGACGATAATCTCTTCAAGCGCAACTTCCAGCATGCAAAGGCTTCGGCCAAGGAAAACAAGAAGTCATTCGGATTAGACTTCAACCCTGGTCCCTCTGCTCCCCGTGCTGACGGCTCACGTGATGCTGAACCCAATGTCATCGGTCCCTTTTCAAACCTTGATGGCCTCATCACTTACATCTTGGTCCAAGGTGCCAAAGTGGATCACTCTGATGACGATGCTGATTCTGATGAAGCCCCAGATCCTGCTCCTACTCCTGCTCCAAAGCCGCAGAAGCAAAAGAAAGTCAAGGCTTCAAAGTCAGCTGCTCCTCCAAAAGCTTCACGTGTGAAGCCAGCGCTCTTGCACCTCCCGAAGCCAGTGTGCAGTCTGAAGATCAATCCCGTATCTCCAAGAAGACGGAGAAGAGAAAGAAAATTGTCAAGAATACTGAACTGACACTGACTCCTGCTGCCATTCTGTGTGAAGAGCACATTGATCTATCCAGTGATGAAGATCTTGCAGATGATGCTCTTGAGCAACTTATCAAGAGCAAAGAAGAAGCAGAAATCTTCAACAATTTGCCTCTCTTTGATGAGGCAATCATCCATCACTTCATTGATGAGTGGTTTGACACCCCAAACATCAGCTTTGAAGATCTGCAACTTCCTATTGGCCTCAGCGTCTCCTTCAATGGAGCCATTGCTTCTGAGCTAGCTCTTGCTCAGTGCATTGTTGAACTGAAGCATAAGATTGACTATGAGAAGGCTCGGTTCAAGAAGCATATGGCTGCACTCAGCGTGCAAGATGTCAAAAACTTCAATTTCATGCTGCACGAGCTCAAAGAAGCCTTTCTCAAGAAGCGAGAAGAAGCCAGAGGCTCTTGTGAGCGCATGAAGAGTCTGGCTGACAAGTGTGTGCTTGCCTACAATGAAGCTGAGAAGCGCAAGGCTCTTGGCCGTCCTGGCATTGACCCCAGAATGGCTGCAAAGAGGAAGAAGTCTTCAACTGACCAAGCTGCACCTTCAAGGAAGGAAGAACCCCGCATAGTCTTCCCAAGCAGCATGACTGGATCGAAGCCAAAGGTCAGATCAACCGCTTCTTAACAGAAGAAGACGAGGGCTGCCGAGGCTGAAGCCAGAAAAGGGAAAAATCCTGAAGCCTCTGATGCTGCTCCCTCCAAGAAGAAGCTCAAGACCAAGAAGAATCGGGCTGCTCCCACAGAGCCCTTGGTTGTTGAACCCATTTCAGTGGTTCGTCCTGCATCTGCAACCCAAGAACTACGCATGACTGTTCATGAGCCTGCTTCCACAGAGGCTCCTGAAGCTGAAGAGATTCCAGCAGTTGATCCCATCACTGCTGAAGACATTGGTCACCATGACATTGTTGAAGATGATGAAGTTCTTCCTCAAATCGAGTACAATGTGGTATCATCGCCTGTTCGTACGAACAGAGAACTCATCATTGGTCGTCCTCTGACGCCAATTGCTCAGGATGCTTCATGGGCTGATCGCCCTCAACAAGAAGACTCCCCTAGTACTCCCCAACAACAAGTCAATCCCCGACAACAACAACAAGAAGAAGAGGAAGACTTTGAGGCCCAGCCAACCCCATCTCCAAAGGCGTCGCCAGCATTTCGCAGGCTTCGCAAAGGTCAAAGGCCTCAAGTACCTCTCTCGAGCGTTCCAGAAGGAGAAGTGCACCACCAACCTGTTGCACGTCAAGTGTTTTCAGAAGCCACTCCAACTGTGAATGTCTCCGAGTCTGACGCCAAAGCTGCTGAAGACAATCCGGCTGCATCAGCCGAAGACACCCAAGAAGAAGAAGAACATATCCCTACACCCCCTATTATTGAAGAAGTTATTCCTGATATCAACGTGCCAGTGCCCGACCCTCCAGCTCCTCAAGTGGAGGTTGAAAACATTGAGGCTGCCACCTCCAACACCAATGAAGCCAATGACGTGGTCATGGCTGAAGCAAATGTGGAGCCTGCACCAACAGCTCCTGAAGCCAATGAAGGAAATGTGCCTGAAGCCAATGAGGCAACTGCTCCCGAAGCATCTGCAGAGCAGCCTGAAGCCTCAGTTGTTGCCACTGCTCCAGTTCCGCCACCAAGGCCCTACACAATTGAGCAAGCATACAACTATGGTCAGCTAATCACAGTAAGATGGCCTGTTCTGGTCCCTTCGCCTTATGCCTCTGGTCCTCAGTTTGAATATCATATTGCGCATAGGCCTCAGGTCCAAAAGCCGAAGCCAAGACTGCCAAGGTTTCTGTGCACCGCCACCTCTCTGAGTTCTTTCAATGCAAATGGCTTCAAAGCCCACAACACTTTCTTTGACAGAGCAAAGAACCCCTACACAAGGCCAAGGACATCATCGACCGCTTCTGGAGCTATCGACAAGAACGGCTATTACTCATGCGTTCAGATGATCAAGGGCGATTTTCCTCATATCGCCTCGACACTTAAGCCATTGCGGACTGCCGTGCTTAGAAGAAGCACTTGATTTCTTTCGTGATGCAGGTCCGCTCGGCGTTCACATGCATAAAGAACACTGGAATGAAGAACTTGTGCTTCAATTCTATGCTACCCTCCACATCCATGGCTACTACAAAGATACGAAGACATGGGTTCTCGAGTGGATGACAGGAAATGTTCATCATGAAGCCAAAGCTCTTGACGGCATTGAGCTCACAGGCCTACCCACTCCCGGAGAGCTGTTTGAACCTGGTTGTCAACTCCACCGCGATGCACTGGAGAGCATATTTCATAAGCCAGAACCCAACATGAGTCAGATGTTGAGCATGATGAAGCCCATCGCCACATGACGCTGAATACCCTCGGGACTTCTTTGTTGATGACCTTGAGTATCGCCGCGTACAATATATCACATCATCAAAGCGAACTCTATGGCCTATCAAAGGGCATTCATCATCGCAAAACTTGAAGGAGCCATGAAGACATTGGTCTTTACATCCTCAATGGCATCAGCTTCAATACGCAAGAATTCTTCATCCGACAATTGGTTGCGTCTGGATCTGATCTGTTTGGTCTGAAATTTTATGCTCCATGGGTCATGCGCCTCATCAAGATGCACTCTGCTATCAACTATCAGCCCTCTGCTCGCAATCATCTGATCTTTCTACCAGAGGTTGATATGTCAGTTGAAGCCATATACCCTGAGCCTGCCAAAACGCCATTTTGTCTTCAGAATGCAGATCACCTTAGCTTCTCTCAACCCATGGAAGGCGTCCAAGCGGTATCTCGTGTCTATCCTCTGGCTGGGAACACTCGTCTGCCTCGCCGTGCACAAACTGAAGCTACTGAGAGCACTATTGCACAAAGGCCTAGGAAGCGCTCTCACGTCCTGAATAACCGAGAACTTCTTGTGGCACTGCATCAGAAACAACATAAGCATCACTCCTGGCTCAAGCGACAAATGCAAAGCCTCTTGGTGAACGTCAATCGCATTCGAAACCTTGCCACCAAGAATGCGTTTGTCACTCACGAGACCTGTCGGCGATCATGGAAGAGTTTGACCCTGCTCAGTGTTGAAGCAGATCTTCAAGACGATGGCTTCACTGAACGCTTCAAGTTTGACTCCACTCCTCCACGGAATGCAGTCCTACGACGAACTCCATCACTTGAAGACTCTGACTATTCTTCCTCCGCGGCAACTGTCAATGCCAGAGTGATCAATGATGAAGATGATGCTACTTCACCGCCCCCTACTTCGCGCGATCGACACTGCACCAAGTTCGCTCGCACCGCCAACCAACAACGACAACCCTACTGCATCATCTACTTCCGAAGAGGACGAGTAGACGCTCTATGTCTTCAAACCTTTTTGGTCCTTACTGACAAAAGGGGGAGAAGCATATGAGTTTGATAGTCTTCAAGCGGGTTTATAAGGGCGGTTGCATAATATTTTGCCTAAGTGTTTACAACTCTCTCTTTTGATACATTTGGTTCTTTGAGTTGTAACACTTAAACTCGATGGTCGTCTGCTACTTATTTGCTTTAATCTGGTGCGATCATAAATTCCGCATGTGCGATGATAACTTCCGCACTTAGATCATTCTGCAGACGTCCATTTTTCATTATGCATGTCATTCTCTTAGCTATATCATTTCATGCATGATGAATTATCTTCATAAGTTGAAGAGGATCTCCACAAGTACAACCTGCCATGTGCATTTGCATTCCAAAAGCAAACTATTTATATGCACATCTTCAGGGGGAGCCTTTGCCACTTATGAAGACAATTCCCTATCCTTTACAATTTCACATATTTTATCCCCATTGAAAACTTCAACCAGTTTGTCATCAATCACCAAAAAGGGGGAGATTGTAAGTGCATCTAGTGCCACCCCTAGTTGGTTTTGGAGTATTGACGACAAATGTGGTTGATGTACTAATGCGTTCGTGAGAATTGCAGGATAACGCAGCTAGTGTCCCCCATTGATTCGGTTTACCTACCGGAGATGACCCCTAAAAATGTATGAAGACATTGACGACAATGGTGGTATGTGAAGATATTCACATTGAAGACTATGACATGAGAAGACATTGAGTGAAGACTATGGAGCGCGAAGACTGTGTCATTTCGTTGTTTCCTTTTCTTCTTTGTTGAGTCATAGGAACCACCGTACTGTTAAGTGGGGTCCAAGTGATCATAGTCAGAACGACTGAAGTGATGCTCAACCCAAATCCTATGTCTTCGAGCGAAGACAATTAGAGCAAAACTTATCCAGAGCTGGATGAGTCAGCTTTGCTTGTAGCCCAAGTAAGGTTGCCGTGTGTGTTTGATATCTGACCGTTGGAACACGTGTCTGTTCCTTAGTGACCCAGGGTCATTTCGGACATATCAGGTCGGGTTGCCCAGTGGCTATAAATAGCCCACCCCCTACACCATAAATTGCAGGCTGCTCAGAGTTAGTACACGGCTTTTGTCGTTTGAGAGCAACCCACCTCGAAGCCTTTGAGAGAGAGAAATCCTTGCGAGGACAAAGCCCAAACACCCGAGCTAAAGAGTGTTAGGCATCACTGAAGTCTTTCATCTCATGTGACACGAAGACTTATTACACTTGAGGACTGTGAATCCTCCAGCCGGTTAGCCGTCGCGTTCTGAGCATCCAAGAGTCATTGTGGATTTACGGTGAACGTAGTCTATGAAGGTTCAGAAGTCTACCTTGAAGACTTACCAGAGTGATTGGGCGAGGACTGTGTGTCCTTAGCTCAAGGGGAATAAGGTGAAGATGCGGTCTTCTGAGTTGAATCTCAGCCTCCCTAACCAGATGTACAAATTGTCACAAAGAATCGAACTGGTCCAACAAATCCTGTGTCTTCAACAAGTGACTGGTTCTATCTTCTCCCTCACCTTACTTAGAGTTTGTCTTCGTGAAGTCATTGCCTATCTATCATACCTATTTGACTTGATTGCTTGACTACTTTTGTTGATTGGCTTCTCACTATCTTCCATCTTGACTGAGGGAGTTCCGGACTAGGGGGTGTCCGGATAGCCGAACTATCATCATCGGTCGGACTCCAAGACTATGAAGATAGAAGATTGAAGATTTCGTCCCGTGTCCGGATGGGACTTTCCTAGGCGTGGAAGGCAAGCTTGGCGATACAGATATGTAGATCTCCTACCATTGTAACCGACTCTGTGTAACCCTAACCCTATCCGGTTTCTATATAAACCAGAGGGTTTTAGTCCGTAGGACGAACAACAATCATACCATAGGCTAGCTTCTAGGGTTTAGCCTCTTTGATCTCGTGGTAGATCTACTCTTGTAATGCACACCATCAATATTAATCTAGCAGGACGTAGGGTTTTACCTCCATCGAGAGGGCCCGAACCTGGGTAAAACATTGTGTCCCTTGTCTCCTGTTACCATCCGCCTAGACGCACGGTTCGGGACCCCCTACCCGAGATCCGCCGGTTTTGACACCGACACTGGTGCTTTCATTGAGAGTTCCTCTGTGTCGTCGCCGTCAGGTAGGATGCCTCATCTCGTCTTTAGAGACGATACTATCGCCAAAGGAGCCTTGGCCGCTGGCCAGACTCTTCGGCTAGGTGGTTTTCTTATGACCGCCATCCGCCATCACACCGACGATGACCTCTCGAGTCATCGAAACCAATCTCCAGGTTAGTTCGGAACTTGCCGAACAGTTAGATCCGATCGAGCTCTCCTCCATAAACGAGCTCTTGGATCGTATCGCTGCCCTGGGAGTCGCCACAGACTACGACCGGATCGGCCTAAAACCGATCTGAGAGAGATCAATTCTCCCCAGGCTACCCATCATGTTGCTGTGATAAAGCAGCAATGCGGCGATTCTTCTTGTATCTTAAAGACTAGTTGCGTCCGGATTCCCGATCCCTCCATGCCGGATTCACGCAGAGGGATGGACGTCGACCAAGCCCTGAACTTAAAGTCAGACGGCGGGTTGGACTCATTGATAACACTCAAAATCCAAACTTCCAAGTTCGAAACTTTCGCCCTTGAGTCCTGAATTGGACAGGTTCCGGATCTAGTTCCACCCGCCCACCCAAACATTAGCGATCTCTCTCGAATTCGGCAAGAGCCCGCTGAAACAGCACATCATTACTGGGCCAGATTCCTCCTGGTTAAGAACATGATAAAGGACTGCCGAGAGGAGGACGCAATCCCAATTTTCTGCAATAATTGCACGGACAAGGGAATCCTAAACGCCATAAGTCGTCATGGAAATTACACGCTTATCGACTTGGCGACCATAGTACAAAAGTACTTGTGCGATGGAGAGCGCCTGGACAACCGAAAGTAAATTTTGGGATAATCCGGCCCCGAATACATCCATAGTCCGAAACAAAAGGGTGCATCATTCTCAAGCACCCGGGTTGAATACCAAAAAACGAAAACCCCCTAGAGGGTACGGAACCGTACTGGAGGGTTGGCTCAACGGACCTGCAAAATCCACAAAGATGGAGGGCGCCACTCCAACACACAGCCTTCGGCGTGTTGGATACTACGGCAGTGGCCAAAAGTGGCGAGGCTTTTAGCCCGTGAAACCAACCCAGAAGTACCAAGATGGTATTAACAGTCTTCGAGAATTTCGCATCAAATAACATGCGGAAACGAACAATCCGCAGCCTCGCCGAAGTCTACCAAGTAGCAACAACAAATCCATGGAGCGACACGGCTATCACCTTCAATGCCAGCGACGAACCTAAATTCCGAATAGCTAGAGCACCTGCCGCATTGGTCCTCAGTCCGATAGTGGACTGTTTTCGTCTTACTAAGGTACTCATGGATGGCGGCAGTGGATTAAACCTCATCTATGAGGAAACCCTTCAAAAAATGGAAATTGACTGGAGCCGCATTGAGCGAAGCAGCACAACCTTCAGAGGGATAATCCCTAGTCGAGAAGTACGCTGCGCAGGAAAAATCACACTAGATGTAGTGTTCGGCTCACCAGACAATTACGGGTCCGAGGAGGTCACGTTTCAAGTGGCCCCATTCGGCAGCGAATATCACGCTTTTTTAGGGCAAGAGGCATTCACAATCTTCCAAGCTATACCCCACTACGGGTACATGAAGGTCAAAATGCCCGGACCCAATGGGATAATCACTCGCCGATGATCCAGATCGGCACTCGCGCTGAAAATAAGACAGCCAAGACCGGCCCTAGAGGCATTGTCCAAGCCCTAGCGGCAGAGGAACTAGCTACGCTGCGCTCCACGGTGGATAGGGACGATGTGATACTCGATAAGAGGTCCGAATCCACCTCTTTTAAACCAGCAGACGAGATAGTCAAATTTCAGGTCCATCCAACGGACCCCACAAGGACGGCCTCCATTGGGGCACAATTAAGTCCTGATGTCGAGGCCGCACTACGAGAATTTCTTCGGGAAAATTGGGACATTTTTGCCTGGCATCCTTCAGACATGCCAGGAATCCCACGCAAGCTGGCAGAGCACAGCCTAAATATCCTAAAAGGATTCAAGCCAGTCAAACAAACTCTTCGGCAATTTTCCGAGCCCAAAAGACAGGCAATGGGAGAAGAGCTAGCCAAATTCTTAGAAGCCGGATTTATCAGAGATATAAAGCATCCGGACTGGCTAGCCAATCTAGTAATGGTACCCAAAAAGGACAAATCCTGGCGCCTCTGCGTCGATTTTAAAGACCTTAACAAGGCCTGTCCAAAGGACCATTTCCCCCTCCCTCGCATCGAACAAATCATCGATGCTACCGCAGGGCACGATTCATTGTGCTTCCTCGACGCATACTCCGGATAGCATCAAATCAAGATGGCGGAGAAAGACCAGGCCGCAACAGCATTCATTACTCCATACGGGCCATTCTGCTTCAACACAATGCCCTTCGGACTCAAAAACGGCGGCGCAACATATCAGCGCATGATTCAAACATGTCTGGCTACCCAGATAGGCAAAACAGTAGAGGCATACGTAGACGATGTGGTCGTCAAGACCAAACACGTCGGAACTCTAGTAGAAGACTTGAGGGTGACATTCGACTACCTCCGAGCATGTGACATTAAGCTCAATCCGGAAAAATGCGTCTTCGGCGTACCAGCCGGAAAGCTCTTGGGCTTCATCGTATCCGGTCGAGGAATTGAAGCAAACCCGGCCAAAATCCAAGCTCTGTCACAATTGGATATTCCAAAAGACCTCAAACAGATACAAAAACTAACCGGATGTGTAGCGGCCTTAAGTCGTGTCATCTCCCGTTTGGGAGAAAAGGCTCTGCCCCTCTACCGCCTCCTCCGGCACACCGAACATTTCGATTGGACGGTTGCTGCCACAGCGGGACTCGAAGAAGTAAAGGCCATACTGGCAACAAATCCGGTTCTGGCCGCGCCCAACCTGGTCGAGCCTATGTTATTATATATCGCAGCAACACATCAAGTTGTTAGCGCGGTACTCGTCGTTGAACGAGAAACAGAAGGGCACAAATTCCCTCTTCAAAAACCAGTGTACTATGTATCCACTGTTCTAACTCCATGCAAATCCCGGTACCCACATTATCAAAATATAGCGTATGCGGTGTTCATGGCATCCCGGAAGCTGCGTCACTACTTTCAAGAGTGTTCAATAACGGTGGCCTCCGAAGTACCTCTCAACGATATTATAAACAATCGCGACGCAATGGGCAGGATTGCAAAATGGGCTATCGAGCTCTTACCATTTGACATAACCTACAAACCACGGCGAGCTATAAAGTCGCAGGTTCTGGCGGACTTCATTGCCGAATGGACCGAAGCCGAACTCCCTAAAGAGTACGGCGCGTACTCCAGCTGGATCATGCATTTCGACGGATCCAAAATGTTGGCTGGCTTGGGGGCTGGCGTCGTCCTCACGTCCCCAACGGGAGACACAATCCAATACGTACTTCAAATAATGTACATGGACTCCAACAACGCAGCCGAATACGAGGCCCTCCTACATGGCCTCTGGATGGCAATCTCCAAGGGCATTCAACGCCTAGAGGTGCGCGGGGATTCAAACCTCGCAATATCCCAAGTAAATGGAGACTTGACGCCAAAGATCCAAAATGGTAGCTTACGCAACGCCGTCCTAAAATGTCAGCTCGGTTGAAGGACTAGAATTCCATCATGTAGCCGGGATAATAACCAGGCAGCAGACATGTTAGCACGCATCGGCGCGAAACGAGACGCCGTCCCTCCTAACATCTTTCTGGAACGGCTCTATAAGCCATCCGTATTATGGGAAGAGGAGTCCGGAAATAACAATCCGGAGCCAGCTGCATCACCTAACTCAGACCATTCTGACACAATCGGCGGCTCAGCCAACGAAATAACACCTTCACTCACGAAATAATGGCAGTCATTGCCCGTGGACAGAACCATTCCTAGCCTACTTAATGCGGCAGAACTTCCGAAGACCAAAATGAGGCCCGCTGCATAGTTCGGCGATCTAAAGCCTACAAGGTCCATGAGGGAGAGCTTTATAAGAAAAGCACAACCGGAGTCCTTCAAAGGTGTATCTCTGAAGAGGAAGGGCGAAATCTCCTGGCTGAAATTCACGCCGGACTCGGCGGGCACCACGCTGCAGCCCGGGCCCTTGTAGGCAAGGCCTTCCGTACAGGATTTTAATGGCCGACAACCCGGGCAGATGCTCAGGATTTAGTCCAACGATGCGTCGGTTGCCAGCTCTTTGCTAATCAGAGCCATATGCCACCCACCACCCTCAAAACTATACCCATTACCTGGTCGTTTGCGGTCTGGGGGCTTGACATGGTCGGACCCCTTAAAGGGGGAACCCACAAGCACAAATACTTATTGGTCATGGTGGACAAATTCACCAAATGGATTGAGGCCAAGCCGGTTAAAACGGCAGAATCCGGACCGGTGATAGACTTCATATCCGGGTAGTACACCGCCGGTGTCCCCACAGCATCATCATCGACAACGCACGAACTTCACGGCCGACGAGGTTAAACTCTGGTGCAAAAACATGGGCATTAAGCTCGATTACGCTTCAGTCTATCACCCCAAACTAACGGTCAACTTGAGCGAGCAAATGGTCTAATCATGAGCGGCATCAAACCCGACTAGTGCGGTCCTCAAGGAATCTAACACGACCGGGTAGAGGAGCTCGACTCAGACTGGGGCTACGGACCACGCCAAACCGAACTACGGATTCACACCATTTTTCATGGTATCGACGCAGAGGCAGTCCTGCCTGCGATATAATTCATGACTCACCTCGGTAATGCGCATGTACGAAGAAAGAGAAGCCGAGCTAGATCGGCAGGACAGTCTGGACGCCTTAGAGGAGGAGCGGGCGTGGCAAAGGCTCGTTCCGCATTTTATCGCAGCAGCTCAAGATATCAAAGCGAGAAATACGGGCCAAAACTTACAATGTTGGCAAACTTGTTCTCGCCTGCCGGACAAGAAAAGGACAAACTCAAGCCCAAGTGGAAGGTCCTTCATCATCGACCAAGTCCTGACCGGCGGAGCGCACCGTCACGTAACGCATCGGACAACCGACTCGAGCCGAACCCATGGAACGCAGCCCGCCTCCGAAGATTCTACGCCTAACACCGGACTCCGGGTTTGTCTCACTCCCCCGCCCACTCCTTGTTTTTACTGTCTCTCCTCCTCCTCCTTCTTCCCACTTTTTTACCTTCTATGGGCTGATTTGCGCTTTGTTAAGACACACTTGATGTGCCCTGGCACTCATTATACTGGGGCTTCTTTAATGAAGCTCATTCATAGGGGCTTCATGCCCAATACATGTGTCATACTTCCGCATGTACCTTTTATTCACCATTATATGCATCGATATGACTTAAGTTTTGGCCAAGCTGGGTTGCTCGGCTCTGTGCTTACCCCTCACGTTCCCGATTGTTCGGCTAGGAGGTAAAGGAGCACCTCTGCGATTGTTCTTGCGGGTCAGCCGGATGTGTACCTCGGTGGGTGAAGCCGAAAGCTAGCGTTCTTAAGAGAATATTCGGTCGGTGACTTGAAAGATGATTTATTACTTACTTATTTATCTGCCCCCAGATGCTTTTTCTGCTATTTTCGCAGTCCGCATTGCACTTTAGGGCATGCCTCCTGAGAAAGGAACTCTTAACGGAACTATTCTCCCTGGAAGATGTTTCTTACTAACCATGTAATATAACATAACTAGTTGGGCACTTGTCTGATAAAGCAATTATGACCCCGACGCCTTGTCTCCATGCATGCCCTGGTTCTTTTATAACCGTAAGGGTATTCGGACACACTCCGGACTGTTGGGTCCCGAGGTTGAAGCGAAACGGTCCGCAAAGACAAACGATCTACAATCCGCTAGAAGGCATTTTACATGTCATTTCAAATTACATCGTCAAACCGATCGATTGTACTCCTCTTCAATCCCATCTAACAGCTGTCTAATTTTGATCTGTTGGGAATATTTCGCGCCAGTTCTACTTGGCCGTACATTAACTCACAGGATCTCCTTCCCATCAGGCCCGCAGTCCGACCTCAGCCATGTGGTTTGGGTCAGACTTGTAACGTTTCTTCACCATGGCCCAGCCTCCTGGCGCTCGACGGCAGCCAATATCTTCCACAAACGGAGGCGCGCCGTGCTCCTGAAGCTTCTCGGCAAGCTCACCAAGGCCCTCGGGTAGGGAGACGGATGGCCATAAAGCATGAACGACGCCACTCATTGCTCGCCAACACGCTCGAGCAATTGAACTAGCTCGGGAAGTTGGTCACCCGCTGACTCAGGCATTTCCTCCATGAGGCGACTGTCAGCACACCTAAAGACATATTTCTGTCAATCGTCTTCCTCGCCGAATTCTTCTTTTCAAAGGAATTCATTCAAGCACTTACTATAAATGCCGCGACGAAGCCGCTGATTCTCCTTCACGGAGCCAGACAGCTGGGCCCGAACACCTTTCAGCTCTTCTCCTTGCTGGGTGTGGGCATCTTGGAGCTTGTTTCTCTCCTGCTATCCCTTCATAAGCACCCTCTCGTCGGCCTTTAGCTGACGCAGTAGCTGTTGCTTGTCCGGATCTAGTCCGACGCCCTCTGCAATATTATTGTCAGATTCACGCCACACTTTGCTAAATAATTATCTTTTAAAAGTACGTCTTACCAGCGGGGGTCTCTGTGGCTCCCCCTGTGGCGGCCAGTGCGGCTTCAAGTTGGGCCTTGCACTCTTGGAGCTCTGGGACAGCTGGGTATTCCTCTCCAAGACCCAGATAATAATTGATCCTTAAATCAGTTATTTCAACTATTTTAAGTCTCGGGGGCTACTGGCATATATAACTATTAAAATTACTTACCCGTATGTCTTTCACATACTGCTCCGTGGCTCTGGTTAACCCATCTTGAGCGGCACGGAGGTGCGCGTTTCCTGCTTTAAAGGCATTTAACGCCTCCGGGGAGAAACACGCGTCACGAAGAACTGTCCGGCGACGCCTGTAATTCATGGCGCTCTCCACCTCAGACCGGGTGGCGGACAGCCTGTCGGCATCCTCCGTCGGAGGAGCATCCTGCTTACTCCTTGTATTCACCTCCCCTCCCGGACCATGCGTTGGAGCATGGCCGGCGGAGGCTTGATTGGCAACCTCTCCGGACACTGTCCGGCGAGTGCTCTTTCTGGAAAAGTTATGAGCATTAATATACCTTCCGGGATCCTTCCTTAAAAATAACGGTGTTCGCGTGCCGTTGCGGCGACGTCTCGGTTCGCGGCACTCCTCTTCCTCCTACCGGGCCGGACTGATCCTTGTTGGTCGGCGCGCGGTTCGCTTCCGCCTTAAAGGCACATCCTGCGATACACCATCAGCATGGGATGGTCAGAAGTGAGCGCGGATCAAATGATGGTGTCAAGACCTCGGTCGTAGTCACCTGGGAGGCCGAAAACAAACCGGGGTAGTCAGCCATAATGGCGACTAGGGAATTGTCTATGCTACGTTGGTGGAACACCCCGTCAATCAGCTCCACCTTTATGTCCGGATCCTCTTCGGAGGCCGGATCAAGGGATCATTCCGGATCCTCGGGCTGTGGAGCTAGGCTTCGTATGCCCTCCACGTCCCGGCACAGCTCCTGCGTCGAAATCACAGAGTAAGATACTTGACTTTACAAAAAAGGTATGGATCGGGTAGATGAACATCCGCTTACCCAACTCCGAGGGTTATGCATAGAAAATCCATTCAACGGATTCTTGCGGAGGAAGTCCTCCTCCTCTCCCTTGTACAAGCCGGACAGGATATTTGCCAGATCGGCTGCCGAGCCTAGCCCTTTGCGGCCATGACGGGTGGCGTCATCTTCCCCGTTGAAATCCCACATAGGGTGGCCCCTATATTGGAGTGGCTGCACCCCTCGCGTAATGCACGTGGCCATGACTTCAATCATGGTCAATCCGGAATGGGCCAGTAACCTAATCCGGTCCATCAAATAATGGACGCTCCTATCATCTTCCCGTTGAGGGCTCATGGCGCCAACTCAGGCGTTTCTTCAAGGGAGCATTGTTGAACTCCGGGAGGCCGATCCGGACTGGATCCGGCAGAGGGGCGTCCTCCATGTAGAACCATTCCGAAGGCCAGTCTTCGGACGCCTTCTTCGGGGTGCCGAATAGATATCCGGTCCCGGCGATGCGCCATATTTCGGCTCCGCCCACTTGGTATATCGACCCCTCATGAGAACGGGGTACGAGACAAAACAATCTCTTCCACAGGGCAAAATGGGGCTCGATGCCCAAGAACAGCTCGCAAAAAGCTACGAAGCCCGCGATGTGCAAAATGGAGGCGGGCGTGAGGTGGTGAAGTTGGAGTCCGTAGAACTCTAGGAGCCCCCGGAGAAACGGATGTATGGGAAATCCGAGTCCCCTTATTAGATAGGGGACAAAGCATACCCGCTCCCCTTGTAGGTGGCCAGTCCGGCTCGAACCGGAACCATGAAAGCTGGGGGAAGATATCCCTCGGTTTCAAGAAGTGGAGCATTATGTGTATTGCTCGAAGAGAAATTTCTTCCTCTAAGAGGGATTTCAATAAGTGCTTGCCTACCGATGGCATCATTAAAAGAAAGCATTTCATTAATGTTGCCAGCTTCTCTGTTCCTATTATGAGGATATCTGATGTAGTTGAAATCTCCCGGCACAATCCATTCAGTTCCATCTGGCAATTGAAAATTATGTAACCAATCAAGGAAGATTGCTCTCTCATTTTGCTGACATGGCCCATAAAAATTGGCGAGGATCCAGGGATCTCCAGTATGTTTAGAGGTGAATTGAATGGAGATGTAGAATTCATTGATGTGGTAAAGTTGCCCCGAGAATACATGATCATTCCATGCAACTAGAAGGCCCCAGAAGCACTTACAGACGGAAGGAACTCGAACTTTGAAAAACTCCTAGGGCAGAAATTATTGAGGAAGGAGGAATCAGTGAGTTCTTTCTTAGTTTCTTGCAGAAAAATGATGGAGCATTTGGACTCGTCAGTTTTGTTGGAAATAGCTGTCCATTTCCTGTGGCCATTTAGACCTCTAATGTTCCAGTTTAGGATGTTCCAATTTCTGGTCAAATGAGGCATGATGTAAACCACTGTACTGAACCTGGATAATCATCCCACAAACTAATCTTTTCAGGAGGAACCAAAGTGGATAGTCCATGCATGTATACAAAAGAGGGATACTGAGCATAGGAGTGAGGATCATAGTATCCTAAGTACATTCAGATCTCATAGTGCAACTGCCACATCTTAAACAGAAAGAAAATCTACTCCAAAAGCTAGGTCTTGAAACCCAATCTTCACATCCACTTTTTCTTCTTATCTTTAGCATTCTTTGCTCCCTCCAGAGAAGTGCCTTCAGTATTGCCCTTCTTAGCCCTCTTGCTCAGTAGATCTTCAGTGGTGTCCTTTCCAGAAACCTTGCAAAGTGAGGTATTCAGACTCTTGATAAATTTAACTGAGAGGATTGGTGGAGCAGCATGACAAGCAAGACAATCTTTGTCTCTACACAAAACTTTTTCAAACCCTTTAGATAGTTTCTGTAATCTACAAATCTTACTTACCTCTGTCTCCACCAGAGGGATATTGTCCTTTGTCTTCCCGTTGTTGTGGAGGGCTGAGGTGGAAGAGGCTGAGATAGGTCCAGGGCTGCACTGCTCTGTAGGTGTTGAGTTCTCTTCACCTTGTGCATTCTGGGATGGAGAGGTCAGAATGCATGCAAGTGAGTTATCCGTAGGGCATTTATCAGGGACAACAAATGGCAACGTAGATTGGCATGTGGAAGATTGCTGGATGATTTCCCACACATAGAGGATATAAATTTAGTTGCCCATTCAAATTTTTCAGGTGACGGAAGAATGACTGACAAGAAATTGACCCATTCTGTAGGTACCAGAATGACCTTGGAGCTATCTGGAGTGGGAGGAAAATGTTTCTTCCGTATCAAGGAGCCTTCTCTTCCTAGAAGTGCTTCTTCATTGTTGGAAAGATCAGGGAGGCTGTCTCTTTCAATCTGGTTCTGCTCCCTATCAATGCTCTATAAACCTGGGCAGCTAGAGTGTGCCTGATTAGCATAAACTAGTCGTCAACCCGTGCATCCGCATGGGCCAGCATCATACATAACTACACTTAGTAAAAGCTCATGGAAAGACATTGATTCTACTTGTATTTTTGGGAATTGGAAATATGTACAGAAAAATCAAGTTTGCTCAAAATTATGCAATATAGAGAAATTTTAAATATTATTCCTTCAATCCTTCATAATTATCCAATAAAATGCATGTAGGGAATTTTCAAACATTGTTATGTTCTTTTAGGCTCAGTTAAAAGTGGATAAAATGTGTTGTGATGTGGCTATTTCTTAATCAGGTGTGTAAAAATAACAATCAAAGTACGAAAAGAGTGGTTCAAAGAAACACTAATATAGACAAAATGTTTTTCGGGCAAATGGGGGCATGCATATTCATAATGCCAAACCCAGGCTTAATCGTGTGGCTTTGCTAATAGCTCGAATGTCATTGACGTAAGCTTGTCTGTGTGGAATCAAACATCTATATTGCGATAAATCTGATAAAATGCATGTAGGGAATTATCCAATAAAATGCATGTAGGCATGTATAAATTTGGTAAAAGTCGCCAACGTGTAGATTTGTATGATAAATCTGATTATATATGTGACCTAAACTCTAGTGATATGGAGAACAAATAGATACGATCTAGGATGCTAAATCTGTATTGCGAATGTGTGGTCAGTGAGGTCTACCAACATCAACCAATTATGTTATGTGGCAAAAAATTTAACCACAGACTAACGTGCAAGGAGTACTCTACATTTTGCAAACAGAAATGTGATCTAGAAATAAACATGTACTCCCTCCGTTCGGAATTACTTGTCTCGGAAATGGATGTATCTAGAACTAAAATACGTCTAGATACATCCATTTCTGGACAAGTAATTCCGAACGGAGGGAGTAGGTGTGAAGATTCAACCAAAGAATTTTTCGGCAAGTACAAAACATCCATAGGAGAACAACTACATTGCATAAAGTCAAAATCTCTAGCGCAAGCCTTGAACATATATAGTCGTAATTACCTACAACGAAGGAAAAACATTCAAAAAGGCCCATAATAGTAGAAGGAAAAAATATGAAGCATTGATTTAATGAGCCCAAGTTGTTGGCATAAGCTTTTCCTTGTGGATTCAAATATTTATAGAGAAATATAATTGTAGAAATTTGATAAAGCTCGCCAACGTGTCGATTTATAAGATAAATTTGATTATAGAAGTGACCTAAACTGGAGTGATTTGGAGAACAAATAGATGTGATCTCGGATGCTAAATCTATACTGGAAATGTGTGGTCACTGAGGTCTACCAACAACAATCAATTATTGTATATGTGCCAAAATTTTTAACCAATTAGTAATGTGCATGAAGTTCTCTAGTTCTTATAGGCAGAAAAATGATTTAAAAATTCAATTAACAACAGATACTACATATAGAAGATTGTATTACATAACTGCATTTTGGATCAAATAACTATAAGAAATGCATAATTCTAAGAATATATCAACATGATATTCAAATATTTTACATGTAGTATTCCCCCCTTTCTGAGGTAGAGAAAACAAAAACCTGAGCAATTCCTCCCTGAAATTAAAGAACAACAATCAAGAAGCACAATGGACTGAAGTTGTTCCATCATAAAACAAAGAGTAAGCACCGGATTAATGGTTTGTGCTTTTGATCAGACTTGAGGTGTCTGAAACCAAACACATGTGTCACATGGTTGGCTGAATTCAATGTTGTAGTCACTTATCATTTTTACTTTTCTATATGAGCAAAAGATCTTGCACATAACTAATATACAAACAAAAAGCAAGCAAGGTACACGGTCATTTTTTTAGTGTGTAGTTTCATTTATATTATGCGAGCTCATTCGTCTAGCTTCTACAATGTAAAAAATGTGTTTGCTTCCTTTTATTTTTACGACGAAGAAATAAAGCAGCCAATAAAGCGAAGAAACCTTTCTCTAATCTGAAATGGTGAACACTACTTAGAAAGCATCTGAAAAAAATCCAACTACTACAAATAGATGATAACATAACAACATCATTCACGTTCTTACCCATTTGGAAGCCTATTGGTAATTATTTTGCATGATATTGTAGATATCCACCCTATACATGCAATTAGCAATTATACGTGGCAATGTAGGCGAAACAAAGGAACAGAACATGAGAAAATAAAGACCGTACCTTGAATTTTCTCGGCTGCTTGCAATGCACCGTGTGCATGTGTGATGCCGAGCTCGGCATGTTCGTCCTTGAAATTGGTGTGTTTTGCTGACCGACAAAAGCATTTGACGATCTGTCCGAAAAAAATCAATAAGCCTGCTATACTAAGTCCCTGTGTTTCCGGTCGATCAAAAAGGTAGCTAGTATTAGATGGAAAATGGATCTTGCGGCCTGCCTCAAAGCATATACGTGTGCGTCCCAACCAATCAAGCCAAGCATGTATAGTCTTGCCTCAAAGCCAAATCGTATACTTGTTTGTCCCAACAAATCAAGCGAAGAGGAATAGAACATGAGAAAATAAACACTATACCTTGAATTTGCTCGTTTGCATGCAGTGCACCATGTGCATGTGTGAGGCCGAGGTCGGCGTGCACCACCACGTCCCCTGGCCAACACCGGTGCGCAGCCCGACATCTCGTAAGTCGTCCATGGAATTGGTGTGTTTTGCTGCCGGACAAAAGCTAAGCTGAGCTGTCCCATGAAATCAATTAATCGAGTATGTAGTAAGTCCATGTATTTCCGGCCGATCAAAAAGGTAGCTAGTATTAGATGGAAAATATATCTAGCGGCCTGCCTCAAAGCATATACTTGTGCGTCCCAACTAATGAAGCCAAGCATGTACGTCCTGCCTCAAAGCGAGATCCTATACTTGTTTGTCCCAACAAATCAAGCGAAGCATGTACCTTTCTAAAAAAAACAAGCATGTATGGCCTGCGTCAATGCAAGGCTGTATACTTCTGTGTCCCAACAAATCAAGTCAAGCATGTACGTGCGCTTGCCGCCGGCGCCGGCTCCGTGCAGACGTGCATGTACTCCTGATTAGAGTCCTTGAAATTAGACGCCATCATGCAGCATCGGTAGCTCAAGATGGGAAAGGCAAAGGCCAGCATGCACGTCTTCCTCAAGGCCCGTCCAGTGTGAAACTTCAAAGTTGAGGATGACATGGGGAAGATCGTGCTAGGGTTTCTTGAGGATGCTTATGTTCCTCGCTATAAAAGATCTTCACACGTGGAAGAGTTTGTTAATGAATTTTTAAATGAAAAAAATCTGATGATGGTTTTTTTTAGATTGCAAGGATTACATCGATGGATCTACAGTGTTATAACTTGGTCCCATCAGATCAACAGCTGGTAATTTTTAATTAACTTGTAATTTCTGGGAAGTCCCTAATTAGTATAGGTATACATAGATAGATAGATGGGCATAGGGAAGCCTGGTGGAGCAGACAAGTCTGATAGAGACATATCACCTTTATCTCTTGGACTATATTAGTCTCCTTGCCTGAATCATATGTCTGTACTGTCAAAGCCTTCTGGGTCAATAGATCTTCCTCAGTAGCCTCTCCATCTTCTTCCTATGGAACAGCTTCAGAAGCTAAACCGATGACCTTTCCATTATGAGTAATGGAATAATACTTGTGGACAGTACAGAGGAACTCATTAAGCATATGATCTTCCATGGTATCTCTGTGATAAGTGACAATTTGAGTATTAATGGCCAAGATGTGGATCAGGTATCAAATTCTGAATGTCGGCTGCCTCCATAGCTGGCAAATGGGCTGCTTCCTCTAGCACAGGCAAGTGGGCGGCCTCCAGTACTGGCAGGTGGGCTACTTCCTCTAGTAAGTTGTCATGTTGGGCCATAGGAGTTGGGTCTGGCCCATTGGGCAGAACATCCAGGTTTAAATCTGGGATAAAGTGATCCATTGGCGCCAAGAGGCCATTGGCAGAGGCACCAGTACTATGATTGTTACCAGAGGGGATCATAGAAGCAGTAATGCTGCTATGTGCCACAAGAGCCATATTTCTTCCTCCAAGGGTTCCATAATATCCTGTAGTTCCAAGAACTTTCCAGCATGGAGCTCAATATCTGCATCTTGGGGCATGGCCTAGTGTCCCCAGCCAGGCAAATCCTCCTATTCATCTTCCTCATTAACATTGTTGTTCTCATCCTCTGGTTGAGCATCAACCATAACAGCATCATCAAGAATATCAAGGCCAAGTTGCAAGATCAGATGGTTGGCTTGTGGCTGGATAGGCCCATGAACATCATCCTTCTCATGCTGCAGAAGAGGCCCAAGGAAATGGTTGTGCTGATTTGGGTGAAAGTTAGCCATAGGAGGTGCAGGGTGTGGATTCCCATTGGGATCAATGGGATCTTCATCTGGAGCCTCTACATCCAAGATCTGCTGCTGCAAGATAACCACTAGCACAGTTAAAGAGTCTGTCCGAAAATCATAGCCTTCTCCAAAAACAATGCTAGCTGGTACGTCTCTCAGTTCCTCCACTCTCATTTTAATCATGAGATTAGCTCTAGAACTCCTCACTCTGTCCCAACTCAAGATTTAAGCTTGGGGATGCTGATACGTCTCCGTCATATATATAATTTTTGATTGTTCCATGCCAATATTATTCAACTTTCATATACTTTTGGCAACTTTTTATATTATTTTTTGGACTAACATATTGATCCAGTGCCCAGTGCCAGTTCTTGTCTGTTGCATGTTTTATGTTTTGCAGAAACCCCATATCAAACAGAATCCAAACGGGATAAAAACGGATGGAGAATATTTTTGGAATATTTGGAGAATTCCGGAAGAAAAATCAACGCGAGACGGTGCCCGAGGTGGCCACGAGGCAGGGGGCGCGCCTGCCCCCCTGGGCGCGCCCCTGACCCTCGCGGCCGGGCCACCAGTAAGGCGGTTGATGCCCTTCTTCGGCCGCAAGAAAGCTAATTTTTGGTAAAAAATAACGGCGAAGGTTTCAGTCCAATCGGAGTTATGGATGTCCATATATATACGAAATGGTGAAAGGGCAGCAGACGAGAACGCAGAAACAGAGAGAGACAAAGAGATAGATCCAAACTCAGAGGGGCTCTCGCCCCTCCCACACCATGGAGGCCAAGAACCAGAGGGGAAACCCTTCTCCCATCTAGGGAGGAGTTCAAGGAAGAAGAAGACGAAGGGGCCCCCTCTCCCCTTCTCTTCCGGTGGCGCCGGAACGCTGCCGTGGCCATCATCATCACCGCAATCTTCACCAACAAATTCACCGCCATCATCACCAACTCTTCCCTCCTCTATGCAGCGGTGTAACCTCTCTTTTACCCGCTGTAATCTCTACTTAAACATGGTGCTCAACGCTATATATTATTCCCCAGTGATATATGGCTATCCTATGATGTTTGAGTAGATCCGTTTTGTCCTATGGGCTATTTGATGATCAAGATTGGTTTGAGTCTCATGCTTTATTATTGGTGCTGTCCTATGGTGCTCTCCGTGTCGCGCAAGCGTGAGGGATCCCGCTGTAGGGTTTGCAATATGTTCATGATTTGTCCATGCCATGCATATGATAGTTCGAGATGAACGTCCCATAGCTGGGCGGAAGAGAACCCAGAACAACATCAGTAGCCAGCTCATCCAAGAGCGGGAAGCCCAAACGATCCAAAGCTTGCACATATCCGATCATCTTGATCACATGTGGGCTCAGTGGACCACCTTCCTTCAGCTTGCAATCCATCAAGGATCGCCAGATGTTGAACCTTTTGGTCCTAGCCTGTGTCTGAAACATGCTCTTGAGACTCTTGATCATATCGTAAGCCTTAACATTTTCCAAATGCTGTTGCAAATCGGGCTCCATACAAGCCAGCATCAGACAGCTGATCTCAGTTGATTCATCAACGAGTTTCTGGTAGGCATTCTTAGTTGTGGCACTAGCATTATCGGCAGGTTCCTCTAGAAGTGGATCCTCTAGAACATGTTCCTTTTTATCATGCTTGAGAACAATTCTCAGATTTCTATACCAGGTGGTAAAGTTTGTTCCATTCTGTTTATCCTTTTCCAGAATTGATTTCAATGCAAAGTTGGGTTGAGCAGGTGGTGCCATTGATCTATAACAGAAAACATGCAATCACTAAGCAATGTGTTTATGTAGAGTAATTCTAGCCTAAACAGAAATACTCCCACTGAAGTCAGCATCCCTCCGCAAACTCTCAGTGATTCAGGATCCGACTAGCGCATGCGACTAGTGAGCTTTAGCATCACTGCTAGCCAACATACCTATCCGGTAAGCAACTCCTTGCTAATCATATCTCTATACGACTCCTGTCGGTTGGGAAGGTATCTCATACCCCGGCTCCCAACCTTCTTTGCCACAAGGCTCAAAACCGTTTTGATAGCCTTGTCAAGTTAACCTGATGCAGTGCATGTCCATGTCCGACACGAACCCTTCAGTTCAAGGACACCCAGCAGCACCCCAATTTTATGAGCCCACTACTAGACGTACTTGACGTGCGAAGGTGCAACATCGGGGATGGCAATTCGCTTGATATTCATGAGGGGTCTTTCTACCATTCTAACATGCATAGAAACAAATAAGCATAACAATCACAAATAACACATATTCTGAAATAGTATGGCTCCTTCATGGACGTTCCTCCAGGTCGGCTCTGACTCCGATGACCATCTACGAACTCCATCTTGTTTGTCACGCCGGGACGCCAAGCCGCCAACCTGATCTCTATTATCCAACTACTACAACTAGTAATGAATTTACATAGAGTCACAAGTCGACGCGCAGGTTGTTATACAATATAATGACAGCATTTTGGCTCCTGCCGGCTGACAAACATGACACGCAGGCCACGTATAAATTACACACATGCATCACATACACATGAGCAATACTATTCACATCAAACCTGCAAAACAAAGTTATGCATAGAATCGCATTCTACCGGTTTGTGTGTCGGGTACAAAATACACGGCGCTACGTTTTCAAAAATCACAGATCGCATCTGTACTCCGTTCACGCCAAATTTTCTGATCTTAACCGATCTTATCGATCATCGCGAATCCGATTCGGATTTACGTTTCACTGTTAACCCCGATGGCGGATGACCGACCGGTAGGGGTAGATCGTGTCACGACCTCATCGATCCCGATTGACAGAAAACATAGCCTCAACGATCCCCATGTGCAGTTGATCACATCAGCCGTGCACATAGCCGATCTCTTCAAGGACAACAGATCTCATCTGCCGCCTCCACATATCTAATATGCATACGATCTGAATCCAAATCCTATAGCAGAGGCTCTGATACCACTGTTGGGTTCTACGGTAGGGTGCGTAGACTGCAAATTAAAATTTTCCTACGCGCAGAACATCCAGGAACATGCTACGGGAGATGGATCACAGTTCGTTACCACTAGACGCGCAGTGCCGTGCAGCGGAAGAAGAGTTGAGGCAGCGCGTCCGTGTGGATCGTCTCCTCCGTGTCCGATCTCCCTCGAACAGCCGGTCGGCCGATCCCACGTACGAGTTCGCCGGAACGGCGCAAGTGCACCACCTCTAACGGTATCCGCGCGTGCAGGAGGAACACCGTGCGGCGGACTGCTAGGTCCGATCACACAGTCGGCGGCGAGTGGAGGTAGCTATTCGCAACACATGCAAACCCTAGTCGCAGCGCCGAAGCGATCAACCACATGAGTGTGCCGCACCTCCACTTTATATAGGCGTCCGTCGCAGGCTCAACACTTGGGCCTCGCACGGACCCTAAAGCCCAAAATCTACTCGGTCACGTTCCTAGTCCAGTTCGGATCACATCCGACCAGTGTCCTACGAACCGACCTCGTAGGTTCCTTCCCTTAAGCGCGCGGCCCCTTAGGTTCAAGTTGGCTTGGTCACAGTTCGGATCACCTCCGACCTGCACGGTTGGTAGCGGCCTCTAGCAAGGCGTGCCGACCACCAAGCAGACTATGAAGATGGTTAGGCGAACCTGTACAACATGTCACACTTCTGTTCCCTTTGCCACACGATATCTGTTGTCGGGCTCAAGGCGAGACTGTCATCCTTGTGCTAGCCCGACCTCTTTTTCGTTCCAGTGATACCGACCACAAACTGGATTATCTCATAATCCTTGTCGCATGGCCATGCTTATCCTGGTCGGATCACACGAGGGGCCCAGAGTATATCTCTCCGATCGGAGGGCAATCCCATCTTGCTCGACCATGTCTCGCAGCATGGGACTGGACAAACCCGAAACCTACCTTTGTAACTACCCAGTCACAGAGTAGCGTTTGGTTGGCCCAAAGCAAGTCGGTCACCATCCCGAGTACATGCAGCAGCTCAGGTCTTAGGACACAGAACGTATGTTGTACTAGAGACTCACAGATGACATATCGCTGCGTCTCATAGTTGGGTCTGTCCGACTCGGGCCTTATCTCCACTCGGATCCGACTACGTTGAATCCGACCAGACCTTTCCAAGTCCATATTATCCGGTTAGCATCCATTGCTCCATGGCTAGTGAGACCAAGCCATCGACCGTGTCATATGCCAGTCTAGTCGGCTGCGCGTCCACACAGCCCTTTCGACTAGGGACCTTTTAGGACAGCCATCATACAATGCATAGTCCCACAAACAAGTCACATACTTGCTGACACACATCATTGATAATGTCCAAGGAATATCTTTATTCATAAACACATAGGAAATATCATCATACATGATTGCCTCTAGGGCATATCTCCAACAAGAAGCACAGACCCGAGTAAGTAGGTTGTTTGCGTATGGGATAAAGGGGACTTGATGCTTTAATGCTATGGTTGGGTTTTACCTTAATGATCTTTAGTAGTTGCGGATGCTTGCTAGAGTTCCAATCATAAGTGCATACGATCCATGTAGAAAAAGTATGTTAGCTTATGCCTCTCCCTCAAATAAAATTGCAATAATGATTACCGGTCTAGTTATTGATTGCCTAAGGACGAAAAACTTTCTCGTGACAAAAAGCTCTCTATTAAAACTAATTTAGTTGTGTCTTTATCTAAACAGCCCCTAGCTTTTATTTACGTGCTCTTTACTTTCTTGCAAACCTATCCAAAAACACCGACAAAGTACTTCTAGTTTCATACTTGTTTCCGGTAAAGCGAACGTCAAGCGTGCGTAGAGTTGTATCGGTGGTCGATAGAACTTGAGGGAATATTTGTTCTACCTTTAGCTCCTCGTTGGGTTCGACACTCTTACTTATCGAAAACTGTTGCGATCCCCTATACTTGTGGGTTATCAGTGCCCACCTCGGGTGCCCCCTGAACCGCCTCTTTGCTCTATAAATACCCCAATATTATAGAAACCCTAGGAGAGTCGACGAAAATCAATTCCAGCTGCCGCATAGTCCAGAACCACCAGATCCAATCTAGACACCATCACGGAGGGGTTCACCACTTCCATAGTGCCTCTCCAATGATGCGTGAGTAGTTTTTGTAAACCTTCGGGTCCGTAGTTAGTATCTAGATGGCTTCCTCTCTCCCGTTTGATTCTCGATACAATGGTCTCTTGGAGATTCATATGATGTAAATATTTTTGCAGTGTGTTTGTTGGGATCGGATGAACTTTGAGTTTATGGTCAGATTTATCTTTTTATATCCATGAAAGTTATTTGAGTTTCTTTGATCTCTTATATACATGATTGTTTATAGCCTTGTATTTCTTCTCTGATATTTGGGTTTTGTTTGGCCAACTTGATCTATTTAACTTGCAATGGGAAGAGGTGCTTTGTAGTGGGTTCTATCTTACGGTGCTTGAGCAAAGTGACAGAATGGGAACCGACACGTATGTATCGTTTCTACTAAGGATAAAATGATGGGGTCTATTTCTACATAAATAGATATTTTCTACATCATGTCATCGTTCTTATTGCATTACTCCGTTTCTCCATGAACTTAATACACTAGATGCATGCCGGATAGCAGTCGATGTGTGGAGTAATAGTAGTAGATGCAGGCAGGAGTCAGTCTACTAATCTTGGACATGATGCCTATATAATGATCATTGCCTGGATATCTTCATGATTATTTGAAGTTCTATCAATTGCCCAACAGCAATTTGTTTACCCACCGTTTGCTATTTATCTCGAGATAAGCCACTAGTGAAACCTATGGCCCCCGGGTCTCTTTCTCATATTATTTGCCTTTGCGATCTATTTTCCTTTGCTTTAATTTTCAGATCTATTAAACCAAAAATACAAAAATACCTTGCTGCAATTTATTCTTATTTATTTTATTTCGCATTCGATTGATCAATCTACTATAATTTATTCACGTCTGTTTGCCTATCTTGGGCGCCATACCCGAAAGGGATTGACAACCCCTTTGACACGTCGGGTTGCGAGTATTTGTTATTTGTGTACAGGTGTTGTTTATGTTGTGTTGATTGGTTCTCCTACTAGTTCGATAACCTTGGTTTCATCACTGAGGGAAATACCTACTGCTGTTGTGCTGCATCATCCCTTCCTCTTTGGGGAAATACGGACGTAGCTTCGAGCCGCATCAAAAGGAATTTCTGGCATAGTTGTCGGGGAGGATCTTCAACATATACCAGGTTCCTAATCACAATCCCATCTCCCCGCAATTTACATTATTTGCCATTTGCCACTCATTTTCCTCTCCCCCACTTTACAAAAAATTGTCATTTTACTCGCCGTCTTTTTCGTTCGCCTTTTTCTCGTCAGATCTCTTGTTTGCTATGTTTGCTTGTGTTACTATGTGCCTTCTATTTGCTTGCATCTTTTCTTGCTAAAAATCTATTGATATGGAACCTCATCCACTTGCTAATATTTTCAAATGATCCAATTATGATGAACCGATTGCTAGTGAATTGAATTCACTAGATTATTTTTATGAAGTTTTGCTTGAGATTATGAATCTGAAAATTGTGATGAAGTGTTAAATGAAGGAATTTATAAAATGATTCATGATAGCTCCTTGTATGAAAAGCATGATTGCAATGATGTTATTATAAATTCTATTAATGTCAATTGTGCTAATAATATGCAAAATCCCAAACTTGGGGATGCTAATATTGCTATGTCCACTACTTATTGCAATGATCATGATTAGGGTGATAATGATTATTATGATCTTGATAGTTTATTCAAGCCTCATGATGAATATGTTTGCAATAATATTGGAAGTGGGTTCGAAAGAGTGTCAAATCTAGGTAAAAATAATCCCACATATTTGGATAGTGTTCAGTCTTGTGAATTTTTTATTAAAGTGGGTTTGGAGAGGTCTTGACTTTGCTTGATGTTAATCTCACTATCTTGGAAGATTATAAAAATTTTATGCATGTGGATCATGAAGAAAAAAATTTATATCATAGCTATATTGTTGAATTTTAAAAAATTATGTTTTATTCCTCTTCTTTGCATATATTAGATGTTTCTTGTCTTGATAATTTGTTGTCTTATAAAATTCCTATGCATAGGAAGTATTTTAGACTTAAATGTGTTTGTCATATGTTTCATGATGCTCTCTTTGTGTTTCAATTCTTATCTTTCATGTGAGCATCATTGAAATCTCAAAGCCTATCTTAATGGCTATAAAGAAAGAGCTTGTTGGGAGGAAACCCAATGAATATAATTTATTTTGGCCTTTTGCTTTTATGTTCTTGAGTGTTAGCACAATTATGCTACTGTTATGATTGTGTTTTAATTAGTATTTGTGCCAAGTAAAGCCTTTAGGATCTTCTTGGGTGATAGTTGTTTGATCTTGCTGAAAAACAGAAATTTTTGCGCTCATGAAAACAATTCTCATTTTTAACCAGAGTGGGATAAAATGTTGATACGTCTCCAATGTATCTATAATTTATGAAGTATTTATGCTACTATATTATCAACCTTGGATGTTTTATATGCATTTATATGCTATTTTTTATGGTTTTTGGGACTAACCTATTAACCTAGAGCCCAGTGCCAGTTTCTGTTTTTTCCTTGTTTTAGAATATCGCAGAAAAGGAAAACCAAACGGAGTCCAATTGACCTGAAACTTGACGGTGCTTATTTTTGGACCAGAAGAAGGCCATGGAGTAAAAGAGTTGGGCCAGAAGAGTCCCGGGCTGCCGACGAGGGTGGGAGGCACGCCCACCCCCCTGGGCACGCCCCCTAACTCGTGGATAGCCCGGAGACCCCCCTGACTTGTTCTCGACGCCAAAACCTCTTATATGTACAGAAACCTCCGGAAATTAACCTAGATCGGAAGTTCCGCCACCGCAAGCCTCGGTAGCCATGAGAAGTCAATCTAGACCCTCTCCGGCAGCCTGCCGGAGGGGGTCATCATCACCGGAGGGCATGGAGGAGGATCCCGGAGGGGCCATCATCACCATGAAGGCCAAGGACAAGTGGGAGAACCTCTCCCCATCCAGGAGGGGAGGCCATGGAGGAGGAAGCACAAGGGGGAGAACCTCTCCTCCTCCTCTCTCGGTGGCGCTGGAGTGCCATCTGGAGGGGAATAATCACCGTGGTGATCATCTTCATCAACATAACCATCTTCATTACCATCCTCATCTCTTTTACGCGGTCCACTCTCCCACACCCTGCTGTAATTCCTACTTGAACATGGTGCTTTATGCCACATATTATGATCCAATGATGTGTTGCCATCCTATGATGTTTTGAGTAGATATCCTTTGTCTTTGGGTTGATTGAAGATCTAGATTGGTATGAGTTGTATGTTTTATTTTGGTGTTGTCCTATGGTGCCCTCCGTGTCGCGCAAGCGTGAGGGATTCCCGCTGTAGGGTGTTGCAATACGTTCATGATTCGCTTATAGTGGGTTGGTGAGTGACTGAAACACAAACCCGAGTAAGGGGGTTGTTGCGTGTGGGAATAAAGAGGACTTGATGCGTTAATGCTATGGTTGGGTTTTACCTAATGATCTTTAGTAGTTGCGGATGCTTTCTAGAGTTCCAATCATAAGTGCATATGATCCAAGAAGAGAAAGTATGTTAGCTTATGCCTCTCCCTCATATGAAATTGCAATGACGACTACTGGTCTTGTTAACAATTGCCTAGGACAATTCCGCACAACGATCCATCATTATTCCACCCTCGCTATTTATAATATTTAGTAATATATCATAACTTTATGATAATAGCACCTACTTTTATATTTTAGCTCTCCGATATCATGCAAATTTATCCTCTTCATACCCACAACGTAGTTTTATTTCTTGTTGCTAGTTGGAAGCAAATGTTCGTTGTACGTAGAGTCGTATCAGTGGCAGATAGGGTGTAGCGACCAGACCTCAAACAGTCTGATCTCTGTGCTCAGTGTCATCCCTGGATCAGTAATGCTGACACCACACAGTACTCGGAGGATTTATAACAGAGTAGCAATCACACACTTATTACTACAAACGAATGTCTCAAGAGACAACTTATTAAAATAAATATGGCTTAAGGCCATCTAAATTCGATAACAGCGGAAGGCTTGGAAGAATAAGCGAGTCCATCAACTCCAACGGCATCACTGAGTATAAAACCACGACCTAAGCACCTTACTCTTCGTCTGAAAAGTCTGCAACATGAAACGTTGCAGCCCGAAAACGGGTCAGCACATGGAATATGCTGGCAATGTAACACATAGAGAATAATAATGGAATAAGCTATACTAAATGCATATTTGGCTGGTGGAAAGCTCTATGGTTACAGTTTTTGCGTAAAGCCAGTTTTTCCCTACTGCAAAGGAATAAAATTATTCAACTATCATGGTGGTTGTTAAACATTGAGAATGGTTGACAGCATTCTCAATCCCAATTAAAAGTAATCATTAAAAACCCAATAATATTAATTAGATTAACATGTTGAGATTCACATGATATCCAAGTACTATATACTCAAGATGTCCATAACCGGGGACACGGCTAACCATGATTAGTTTATACACTCTGCAGAGGTTTGCGCACTTTTCCCCACAAGACTCGATCGCCTCTGTTGGATTTCCCGCACTACATGATGTTTGAGATACGGATGACCGAGACATACTCTTTCGGAAGCGCTAGCACCTTACATAGGGTAGACCGGTACACCTACTTTCCCCTACATCTTCTAGTCTACCTGTAAGAGTTCGCACGGCTTAATCAACTATGCCACAGCCCATAATGGCTTGTGGCTGCACACGTAAGTTTCTAGCATGAATAATCTTATGATCCCTTTGAGCCTGGGTGGCGGTCCGAAGAAAAACAGGAAAATCCTGGAAACCAAGTACCTCAATCCACCCAGATGTGTGTTTAAGTTGCCACCTTAAGTAAACCATTAATTAACAATCTCACATCTGTCATGGATACACTCACCCAATCCACGTCTACTAGCATAGCATGGCAATATAAGCAAACGTAGAAGTAACTCCCAAGGGTTTGAAAATAAATAGGTAATTGGTACTACCTCAACTACTTCCCATAACCCACAGTTTAATAAGATCCTAGTCATGCAATGCTTGAGGATTGATCTAATGCAGTAAAAACTGGGTATGAGAAAAGGTATGATCAAAGTGTTACTTGCCTTGTCGATGATCCATGAAACCTAGAGACTCAAGTAACAAATGGCGACTCCGGGTATTCTATCGCAGACAAACAAACAAGCATACAATAAGTACTCATCTAATGCACAGGTAAAACTCAAATAAAAGATCTAACCAGATAGTTCAACTTAAGAACTCCGGTTTGCAAAAAGAACCAAATCAAACGAAGCAACGGAAGTCAAACGGCAAAAGCAAACAGCCTCGTTTTACAAATCTGGATCTAGGTTAAATTTTACAGTAGCAAAAACTTATTTAAGTTGGTTATTCGGAAAGAGGGTTTCGAGTCGAAACTCTATGCGCTTGAATCGCCTGATTCCGATAAACGAGCGAAAAGTTAAACTAAAACAAAAATCAGATCAGAAATCACAATCAGAAAAATCACGAATTAAATCCGAGAAAAGAAAAAGCGACCAACGGTTAACGAAGCGAACGCTCGTTAACTAAACTAATCTGACGATTAACGCGTTAAAATGAACGAACGAGCGAACGCTCGCTATTTAACCTAAACCTAAAAAAACAAAAACCGAAGAAAACGCTCGGTTTTAAAAAACCGGCACGGAATCGAGGCGGCGGCGAACCTCGGCGGGTCCGCGAGTCGGCGACGGCGGCGCGGGTCCGCGGCGGCTCCGGCGAGGGCAAAGCGGCGGGCGGCGGATGATGGGGGCGACAATGGGCTAGGGTTTCGGTGGGGCGGGCTCGAGCGCTGGTGGGCCGAGGCGGGCGGCTAGGGTGGGCTGGGCGCCGGGCGGCGGCTATTTATTAGCGCCCGAGCGAGTCCCGCTGGCACGACCAAGGTCGGTATGCGTTTTTTAAATAATTCAGCAGAAGAAAAAAAAAAAAGAAATACTAAACGGACTCCAAAAATCCCGAAATAAATTTTCCCGACTTCTAAAATCAAGCCGGACTAGATGAACATTTATTTGGGGCCTAAATGCAATTTTGAAAAACACGCATTTTTCCTAAATTCAAATAAAAAGGCGAAAAACTCCGAAATAAAATCTTATTTGATTTTTTTATTAAATCCTCTCTCATATTTTGATAGTAGAAATAATTGAAGATAAAATAAATAAAATCAAATGATCCTATTTTCAAAATTTGAGAAAACTCAAATATGAAAATAACAAAATCCCCAACTCTCTCCGTGGGTCCTTGAGTTGCGTAGAATTTCTAGGATCGAGCCAACAAATGCACAAAAATATGATATGCAATATGATCTATGTATAACATTCCAAATTGAAAATTTGGGATGTTACAAACCTACCCCCCTTAAGATGAATCTCGCCCTCGAGAGTCGGGTTGGCTAGCAAATAGGTGAGGGTGGGCCTTGAGCAGATATTCCTCTCGCTCCCAGGTGGCTTCTTCCTCGGTGTCGTGGCTCTACTGAACTTTGTAGAACTTGATAACCTTGCTGCGGGTGACTCGACTGGCATATTCGAGAATCTTAACAGGTTTCTCCTGATAGGTCAAATCATCATTCAACTGAATCGCTTCTAGTGGCACTGTATCTCTTAAGGGTATATCATCCATGTCTGCGTGACACTTCTTCAACTGAGAAACATGGAATACATCATGAACACCTGACAATCCCTCGGGTAATTCTAACTTGTAGGCGACTTCTCCCATGCGCTCCAAAACTTTGTATGGTCCCACAAAACGTGGCACTAACTTTCCTCTAACTCCAAAACGCTTAACTCCTCGAAGTGGAGATACTCGAAGATAAACTCTGTCTCTGACTTCGTATTCTGTCTCCTTGCATTTTGAATCCGCATAGCTCTTCTGTCATGACTGGGCTACCTTGTGCCTATCGCGAATT
This sequence comes from Aegilops longissima, assembly GCA_021605205.1. Classification (NCBI taxonomy): domain Eukaryota; kingdom Viridiplantae; phylum Streptophyta; class Magnoliopsida; order Poales; family Poaceae; genus Aegilops; species Aegilops longissima. The sequence goes on along the minus strand of CM038676.1, from coordinate 40,274,882 downwards.
AACTTTACTTTCCGTTCAGACTCCTTAATCAAATCCGGTCCAAACAACTGGCAGTCTCCAACTTCATCCCACAACAACGGGGTTCTGCACCTCCTTCCGTACAAGGCTTCGAAAGGGGCCATCTTCAAACTGGATTGATAACTGTTGTTGTAAGAGATTTCCGCATATGGCAAGTTATCGTCCCAGCTAGATCCATAATCCAAGGCACAAGCTCTAAGCATATCCTCCAAAATCTGATTGACTCTCTCGGTTTGTCCATCTGTCTGCGGATGGAAAGCTGTGCTAAACTCCAACCTGGTTCCCAAAGTTTCGTGCAACTGCTTCCAGAACTTTGAGGTGAATTGGGTTCCTCTATCTGATACGATACTCCTCGGAACTCCATGCAAGCATACAATCCTGGTCATGTATATCTTAGCCAGTTTGGCACTGCTGTAGGTAGTCTTTACTGGAATGAAATGAGCTACCTTCGTCAAACGATCGACTACGACCCAAATTGAGTCATAGCCTGAACGGGTCCTGGGTAATCCCGTGATGAAATCCATGCCTAGTTTATCCCACTTCCATTCGGGTATAGGCAATGGCTGTAACAATCCTGCTGGCTTCTGATGTTCTTCCTTCACCCTCTCACACACATCACAGACTGCTACATAGTCTGCTATATCCTTCTTCATTCCAGTCCACCAGAAAGTATTCTTCAAATCCAAATACATCTTGGTATTTCCTGGGTCAATCGAATATGGTGAATCATGTGCCTCTTGTAGAATCAACTTCCTAACCTCCGGGTCATTGGGCACATAAACACGGTCTTCAAACCATAGGGTATTGTGCTCATCCTCACGAAATCCCTTAGCTTTTCCTTCGCTCATTTTCTCCTTTATAGAGGCAATCTCTTTGTCAGTCTTCTGAGCTTCTCTGATTCTATCCATCAAAGTTGACTGAATCTCCAATGCTGCTACATAGCCTCTCGGAACTATTTCCAAACATAGTTCACGAAGATCCTTGGCTAACTCCTTTGGTATTTCTCCAGTCATTAGTGTATTGACATGACTCTTACGGCTCAACGTGTCTGCTACAACGTTAGCCTTTCCGGGGTGATAATGCAATCTCATATCGTATTCTTTAATAAGCTCCAACCATCTCCTCTGCCTGAGATTTAACTCCTTCTGCGTGAAGAGTTACTTCAAACTCTTGTGATCCGTATACACCTCACAATGGTTCCCAATAAGAAAGTGTCTCCAAGTTTTCAATGCATGCACTATGGATGCTAACTCCAAATCATGAGTAGCATAATTTAACTCATGAGGCTTAAGCTGTCGTGAAGCATACGAAACAACTCTTCCCTCCTGCATAAGCACTGCTCCAAGTCCTCGGCGTGAAGCGTCGCAATAAACTTCGTAATCCTTTGCCTGATCTAGCAGAATTAACACGGGTGAGGTAACCAAACGTTTCTTCAACTCCTGGAAACTAGCCTCACACTCCTCAGTCCATATGAACTTGGTATCCTTCTTCAACAATTCTGTCATAGGCTTCGCAATCCTTGAGAAATTCTCAATGAATCTCCGGTAGTATCCTGCGAGTCCAAGGAAACTCTGGATCTCCCCAACTGTTGTTGGCGCTTCCCAATTGGTCACGGTGGCAACTTTACTGGGGTCCACTGATATACCTTCTCCGGATATAACATGTCCGAGAAATCCAACTTCCTTCAACCAAAACTCACACTTGCTGAACTTGGCATATAACTGATGTTCTCTGAGCTTCTCGAGTACCAATCGCAAATGTTCCTTAAGTTCTTCTTCATTCTTCGAGTAAACCAAAATATCATCAATGAACACCACGATGAACTTATCCAAAAACTCCATAAACACTTTGTTCATCATGTTCATAAAATAGGCAAGTGCGTTAGTCAGACCAAAGGACATAACGGTATACTCATACAGCCCGTACCTGGTGGTAAAAGCCGTCTTAGGCATATCCTGCTCTCGAATCTTCAACTGATGGTACCCTGATCGCAAATCGATCTTGGAAAACACCTTAGCTCCTTGCAATTGGTCAAAAAAATCATTGATCATCGGTAGTGGGTACTTGTTCTTGATTGTTACTTCATTCAATCCACGATAATCAACAACCATTCTTAATGATCCATCCTTCTTTTCCACTAGAAGTACAGGTGATCCCCAAGGCGAAGAACTTGGGTGAATAAAGCCTTTATCCAGTAACTCCTTAATCTGCTTCTTGATTTCCTCCAAATCTTGGGCTGGCATCCTATACGGTCTCTTGGATATCGGCCCAGTGCCTGGCAAAAGCTCAATCAAAAACTCAATATCTCTATCCGGTGGCATGCCTGGCAACTCTTCTGGAAATACATCAGGGAAATCCATTACCACTGGTACTTCCTCCTGCACAACTCCTGAAAGGGAATTTACATGTGCTCTCCTCGGCTCATGCCGTGATACATACTTGATTCTCCTTCCTTCTGGTGTCGTATGCAAAATTGTCTTACTGGTGCAATCGATGTTTCCTCCATACATCGACAGCCAATCCATACCAAGAATTACATCCAAACCTTGGGATTCTAGTATAATTAAATCCGTTGGGAAAACATGCCTCCCTATACTTAATGGCACTTGAAAACATCCTTGACTGGCCATATACTCCGCTCTCGGTGAGCTTACTAGCATGGGTGTCTTAAGAGTCCTAGTGGGAAGGCTAAACTTATCCACAAATCCCCTTGATATGTATGAATGCGATGCACCAGTATCAAAAAGAACAAGCTGGAGTAAATGACTTAACCAAAACTTACCTATTATCAAGATCCGGCTGAGCTTCAACCTCCTCCACGGTAACGTGGTTCACTTGTCCTCTGTTGAAAGGATTCGGCTTCTTTCCTGAGCTCCCATTGTCGTTACCATTTTGAGCTTCTGGACGTTCATTTGCATAATGCCCAGTCTTACGGCACTTAAAACAAGTGATATGGCTCAGGTCTACCTTGGTTGGTGTTGACGCGTTGGTGCGGTTTTGTCCATTGCTTCCTCCATTCCCGTTTCCATTCTTGGTGCCATTATGATTGTGCGAGCTACCTCCTCCATGAGTATGCTGAAATTGTCCTCCTGTCTTTGGGGTAAAGCGTAGCTTCTGCTGAGCTCCAGAATTGTACTTCCCCTGTCCATACTTCCTCTTGCGACTTTCAATCTGCTGCTTCTTCCCTTCAATCATAAGGGCACGATCTACTAACTCCTGGTAGTTATTAAAAGTGGCTACCATCAACTGCATGCTCAGCTCATCATTCAGTCCTTCTAGGAACTTCTCCTGCTTAGCTGCATCCGTAGCAACATCATCTGGGGCATAACGTGCTAACTTACTGAAATCATCCACATACTGGCCAATTGTCCGTCCTCCTTGGCGTAAGTTCGAAACTCACGCTTCTTCATGGCCATTGCTCCTGCTGAAACATGGACAGTACGGAAAGCTTGCTGAAACTGATCCCATGTGACAGTGTCTACAGGGTAAGTGGCTGTAAAATTCTCCCACCATGCTGCCGCGGGTCCTTCAAGCTGATGTGCGGCAAACTTCACCTTTTCTCCATCTGTACATCCTGCAGTGGTCAACTCCCTCCCTATCTTACGGAGCCAATCATCTGCTACTATCGACTCGGTGCTACTGGAAAACACCGGCGGATTCAGCCTTAAGAAACGAGTCAGATGGTCAACAGGTGGTGGTGGTGGGTTGTTGTTGTTGTTGTTGTTGTTGTTGTTGTTGTTGTTGTTGTTGTTGTTGTTGTTGTTGTTGTTGTTGTTGTTGTTCTTGCCTTGGTTCTGTACCAATGTTTGAATCAAGGCATTCTGCTGCTGAATCAACTGAGTGATCTCTGGCGGGAAAACAAATCCGGGGTCGCGTCTCGGAGGCATCTGAGGGTTTATAGCAAAGACGAGAGTTAAGAATAGAATGAGGTCTAGTGAGAAACACTACCCATATGCACATGAGACAAAAGCACACAATATCACTCCAATCAATTCAACAAAGATATACAACGGTCTAACTGTCGTTACAAAGTGCTTGGACTAAAATTAATTTAAAATGGGGGAAATACTACTACTATTATGGTGGTCAACTAGAAAAACTGCTTCGATGAAGATTCCATAATATCTGCTCCAGCTTCATCAGCAAAGTCATCATCGCTGTCGTCGGGATTCGACTCAGTGTCGTCGATGATGATATAATTATCCGGGCAAGTGGATTCGCCCCCTTCTCTTTTGGGTGCTGAACCTCCCATGAATACTCCAAGCTTCTCCTTTAGGTCGCCGTTCTGTCTCACTAGAGCGACGATCTCTTCCATGTAGTCTTCACGTGTGGCCTTGAGTTCTTCTTCTAGCTCCTTGATCTTGGTCATAGCCTTCTGCAGATCCTCCATATCTGCGCACATCTGATTCTCCTGGTGTCGGATGTGTTCGTTTAATTCCTGGATGTAAGCTGCGATTGATTTGTCCCTCCTGGTGTTGATCATCTCCCATTTCTCATCTCGGCACCCACAAATCTGGTAGATAGTATTCTTGAGATCATCATGGTAAACTTCTCCAATTCGTCCCATGGTGATATGAGCTGCCATGCTCTTTCCCAAGCTCCATGTTGGTGCATCAAAGGAAAATTCTATGGGCTCCGTGACTGGTGCAAATGTCCTTCCTGGAATGTAGACTTGAATCATCCAGCGCTCCTCTTCGGGTAAAGTGGCGTTGAAGGTCCCGGTGAAGCTTGGTACTCCTATGTTCAGGTATCTAGTGACTTCCTTCAAGTGATATCCAAAAGGTGAGTCTTCATCTGGTTGTGTGAACTTGTTCCTTGCATCCGTCATCCTAAAGAATATAAAAGATTAGGAGTCAGAAATGAGAAGAAAGAGTAGTGATCTAGGGCTTTAGCTTAGTGGCCGTGTCCTACAGTCAACCTGGCTCTGATACCATCTTTGTAGCGACCAGACCTCAAACAGTCGATCTCGTGCTCGATGTCATCCACGGATCAAGAATGCCGACACCACACAAGACTCGGAGGATTTATAACAGAGTAGCAATGACACACTTATTACAATCGATTGTCTCAAGAGAGAACTTATTAAAATAAATATGGCTTAAGGCCATCTACATTCGATAACAGCGGAAGGCTTGGAAGAATAAGCGAGTCCATCAACTCCAACGGCATAACTGAGTATAGAACCACGACCTAAGAACCTTACTCTTCGTCTGAAAAGTCTGCAACATGAAACGTTAAAACGGTTCAGCACATGGAATATGCTGGCAATGTAACACATAGAGAATAATAATGGAATAAGGTATACTACATGCATATTTGGATGGTGGAAAGCTCTATGGTTACAGTTTTTGCGTAAAGCCAATTTTTCCCTACTGCAAAGGAATAAAATTATTTAACTATCATGGTGGTTGTTAAACATTGAGAATGGTTGATAGCATTCTCAATCCCAATTAAAAGTACTCATTAAAAACCCAATAATATTAATTAGAGTAACATGTTGAGATTCACATGATATCCAAGTACTAGATACTCAAGATGTCCATAAGAGGGGACACGACTAACCATGATTAGTTTATACAATCTGCAGAGGTTTGCGCACTTTTCGCCACAAGACTCGATCGCCTCCGTTGGATTTCCCGCACTACATGATGTTTGAGAAACGGATGACCGAGACATAGTATTTCGGAAGCGCTAGCACCTTACATAGGGTAGACCGGTACACCTACTTTCCCCTACATCTACTAGTCTACCTGTAAGAGTTCGCACTGTTGGAAATATGCCCTAGAGGCAATAATAAAAGCATTATTATTATATTTCCTTGTTCATGATAATTGTCTTTTATTCATGCTATAACTGTATTATCCGGAAATCGTAATACACGTGTGAATACATAGACTACAATACGCCCCTAGTAAGCCTCTAGTTGACTAGCTCGTTGGTCAACAGATAGTCATGGTTTCGACTATGGACATCGATGTCATTGATAACGGGATCACGCCATTAGGAGAATGACGTGATGGACAAGACCCAATCCTAAGCATAGCACAAAGATCGTAGTTCGTTTTGCTAGAGCTTTTCCAATGTCAAGTATCTCTTCCTTAGACCATGAGATCGTGCAATTCCGGATACCGTAGGAGTGCTTTGGGTGTATCAAACGTCACAACGTAACTAGGTGACTATAAAGGTGCACTACGGTATCTCCGAAAGTGACCATTGGGTTGACACGGATCGAGATCGGATTTGTCACTCCGTGTTACGGAGAGGTATCACGGGCCCACTCGGTAATGCATCATCATAATGAGCTCAAAGTGATCAAGTGTCCGGTCACGGGATCATGCATTGCGGTACGAGTAAAGTGACTTGCCGTAACGAGACTAAACGAGGTATTGGGATACCGACGATCAAGTCTCGGGCAAGTAACATACCGTCGACAAAGGGAATAGAATACGGGTTGCTTGAACCCTTGACATCGTGGTTCATCCGATGACAACATCGAGGAGCATGTGGGAGCCAACATGGGTATCCAGATCCCGCTGTTGGTTATTGACTTGAGGTAGTCTCGGTCATGTTCAGATGTCTCCGAACCCGTAGGGTCTACACACTTAAGGTTGGTGACGCTAGGGTTAATAGGAAGACAAGTATGTGATTACCGAATGTTGTTCGAGTCCGGATGAGATCCCGGACGTCACGAGGAGTTCGGAATGGTCCGGAGGTAAATATTTATATATGGAAAGTGGTTAAACGGACTGGAAGTTTGGTAGTATACCGTAAAGTAGGGGCACGGGAGAGTTCCGGAGGTCCAGGGAGGGGCCACCCCTCGGGGGCCACATGGGCTAAGTGGAGAGGGAGCCAGCCCTGGTGGCTGGGCGCGCCCCACCTAGGCCCATGCGGCTAGGGTTTGGGGAGGAGGAAACCCTAAAGGGGGCGCCCCCCTAGCTTGGGGGGCAAGCCACCCTCCTCTCCTCTCCCTTGGCCGCCGCCCCCCCTAGGGTTTTCCCTAGAGGGCCGGCCCCCCTTGACCCTCTCCTCCTATAAATAGAGGGGTGGGGGGGAGGGCTGCATATACAGTAGAAGGCGCAGCCCCTCCCCTCCCCAACACCTCTCTTTCTCCACGCAAGCTTGGCGAAGCCCTGCCGGAGAACTACCGTACCAGCTGCACCACGCCGTCGTGCTGCCATTGGAATTGTCTTCTACAACCTCTCCTTCACTCTTGCTGGATCAAGACGTAGGAGACGCCATCGTCCGTCCGCACGTGTGTTGAACACGGAGGTGCTGTCCTTTCAAGACTTTGGTCATCGGTGATCGGAATCACGTTGGGAACGTCTTCATCATCACCACTCTCAAGAACGCTTCCGTACTCGATCTACAAGTGGTATGTAGATGCAAACTCTCTCCCATTACTCGTTGCTTAGTAGAACTCATAGATGGATCTTGGTGAAACCGTAGGAAAATTTTAATTTTCTGCAACGTTCCCCAACAGTGGTATCAGAGCTAGGTCTATGCGTAGTTCTCTTTGCACGAGTAGAACACAATTTTGTTGTGGGCGTGGATCTTGTCAACTTACTTGCCGTTACTAGTTGTTTCTTGCTTCCGCGGTATTGTGGGATGAAGCGGCCCGGACCAACCTTACACGCATTTCACGTGAGACCGGTTCCACCGACTAACATGCACTAGTTGCATAAGGTGGCTGGCGGTGTCTGCTCTCCTACTTTAGTGGGAGCGGATTCGATGAACAGGGTCCTTATGAAGGGTAAATAGAAGTTGACAAGATCACGTTGTGGTTATTCGAGGTAAGAAAACGTTCTTGCTAGAACCCAATTGCAGCCACGTAAAAGATGCAACAACAATTAGAGGACGCCTAACTTGTTTTTGCAGCAATTGTCATGTGACGGATATGGCCAAGTTGTGATGAATGATGATATATTGTGATGTATGAGATCATGTTCTTGTAATAGGAATCACGACTTGCATGTCGATGAGTATGACAACCGCAGGAGCCATAGGAGTTGTCTTTATTTTTGTATGACTGCGTGTCATTGAAGAACGCCATGTAATTTACTTTACTTTATTGCTAAACGCGTTAGCCATAGAAGTAGAAGTAGTCGTTGGCGTGACAACTTCATGGAGGCACGATGATGGAGATCATGATGATGGAGATCATGGTGTCATGCGGTGACAGGATGATCATGGAGCCTCAAGATGAAGATCAAAGGAGCTATATGATATTGGCCATATCATGTCACTACTTTATAATTGCATGTGATGTTTATTATGATTATACATCTTGTTTACTTAGAACGACGGTAGTAAATAAGATGATCCTTAGAACAATTTCAAGAAGTGTTCTCCCTAATCGTGCACCGTTGCTACAGTTCGTCGCTTCTAAGCACCACGTGTTAATCGGGTGTGATGGATTCTTACGTTCACATACAACGGGTGTAAGCAAGATTTACACGCAGAAACACTTAGGGTTAACTTGACGAGCCTAAGCATGTGAAGACATGGCCTCGGAACACGGAGACCGAAAGGTCGAACACGAGTCGTATGGAAGATACGATCAACATGAGAATGTTCACCGACGCAGACTAGTCCGTCTCACGTGTTGATCGGACACGGCCTAGTTGACTCGGATCATGTAACACTTAGATGACTAGAGGGATGTCTAATCTAAGTGGGAGTTCATTAATAATTTGATTAGATGAACTTAATTATCATGAACTTAGTCTAAAACTTTTGAATTATATGTCTTGTAGATCAAATGGCCAACGCTCATGTCAACTTGAACATCAACGCGTTCCTAGAGAAAACCAAGCTGAAAGATGACGGCAGCAACTATACGGACTGGGTCCGGAACCTGAGGATCATCCTCATAGCTGCCAGGAAACAATACGTCCTAGAAGGACCGCTAGGTGAAGCTCCCGTCCCAGAGAACCAAGACATTATGAATGCTTGGCAGTCTCGTCGATGATTACTCCCTCGTTCAAGGCGGCATGCTTTACAGACTTAGAACCGGGCTCCAAAAGCATTTTGAGCACCACGGAGCATATGAGATGTTCGAGGAGCTGAAACTTGTTTTCCAAGCTCACGCCCGGTCGAGAGATATGACATCTCCGACAAGTTCTATAGTTGTAAGATGGAGGAAAACAGTTCGTCGGTGAGCACATTCGAAGATGTCCAGGTTGCACAACCGTATGACCCAAATGAATATTAACCTCCCGATGAGGCGGTCATTGATGAATCCTCGATCGCTCCCACCAAGCTACAAGAGCTTTGTGATGAATTACAACATGCGGGGATGGTAAAGACCATTCTGAAGTGTTCTCTATGTCAAGTCACCGAGGTTGAAATCAAGAAAGAACATCAAGTGTTGATGGTCAATAAGACCACTAAGTTTAAGAAGGGCAAGGGCAAGAAGAACTTCAAGAAGGACGGCAAGGAGGTTGCCGCGCCCGCAAGCAAGTTGCCGGAAGAAGTCAAAGAATGGACCCAAGCACGAGACCGAGTGCTTTTATTGCAAGGGAAGGGTCACCGAAGCGGAACTGCCCCAAGTACTTAGCGGATAAGAAGGCCGCAACACCAAAGGTATATTTGATATACATGTAATTGATGTGTACCTTACCAAGAATCGTAGTAACTCCTGGGTATTTGATACCGTGCCGTTGCTCATATTTGTAACTCACAGCAGGAGCTGCGGAATAAGCGGAGACCGCGAAAGGACGAGGTGACGGCGCGCGTCGGGAATGGTTCCAGAGTCGATGTGATCGCCGTCCGCACGCTACCTCTTCATTTACCCGCGGGATTAGTTATGAACCTTAATAATTGTTATTTGGTGCCAAGTTTGAGCACGAATATTGTATCCGGATCTCGTTTAATGCGAGATGGCTACTCATTTAAATCCGAGAATAATGGTTGTTCTATTTATATGAGAGATATGTTTTATGGTCATGCTCCGATGGTCAATGGTTTATTCTTAATGAATCTCGAGCGTAGTATTACACATGTTCATAGCGTGAATACCAAAAGATGTAAAGTTGATAACGATAGTCCCACATACTTGTGGCATCGCCGCCTTGGTCACATTGGTGTCAAGCGCATGAAGAAGCTCCATCTGATGGACTTTTGGAGTCTCTTGATTATGAATCATTTGACACATGCGAACCATGCCTCATGGGCAAGATGACCAAGACTCCATTCTCTCGGAACAATGGAGCGAGCAACCAACTTGTTGGAAATCATACATACCGATGTGCGGTCCAATGAGCGTTGAGGCTCATGGAGGATATCGTTATGTTCTCACTCTCACAGATGACTTGAGTAGATATGGGTATGTCTACTTGATGAAACACAAGTCTGAGACCTTTGAAAAGTTCAAGGAATTTCAGAATGAAGTAGAGAATCAACGTGACCGAAAGATAAAATTCTTACGATCAGATCGTGGAGGAGAATATTTAAGTCACGAATTTGGTACACACTTAAGAAAATGTGGAATCGTTTCACAACTAACGCCACCGAACACCTCAGCGTAATGGTGTGTCCGAACGTCGAATCGCACTCTATTGGATATGGTGCGGTCTATGATGTCTCTTACCGATTTACCGCTATCATTTTGGGGATACGCCTAGAGACAGCTACATTCACTTTAAATAGGGCACCGCCTAAACCGCTGAGACGACACCGTATGAATTATGGTTTGGGAAGAAACCTAAGCTGTCGTTTCTAAAAGTTTGGGGATGCGATGCTTATGTCAAGAAACTTCAACCTGAAAAGCTCGAACCCAAGTCGGAAAAATGCGTCTTCATAGGATACCCTAAGGAAACCTTTGGGTATACCTTCTACCTTAGATCCGAAGGCAAGATCTTTGTTGCCGAGAACGGAATCTTTCTCGAAAAGAGTTTCTCTCGAAAGAAGTAAGTGGGAGGAAAGTAGAACTCGATGAAGTACTACCTCTTGAACAGGAAAGTAGTGCAGCTCAGAAAATGTTCCTGTGATGCCTACACCAACCAAGAGGAAATTCATGATGATGATCAAGGTACTTCGGATCAAGTTGCTCTTGAACTTCAGAGGTCCACTAGGACACGCCCGCACTGCAGTGGTACGGCAACCCTGTCCGGAAATCATGTTGTTAGACAACGGTGAACCTTGAACTATGAAGAAGCAATGGCGGCCCAGATTCCAACAAATGGCTAGAAGCCATGAAGTCCGAGATAGAATCCATGTATGAAAACAAAGTGTGGACTTTGGTGACTTGCCCGATGATCGGCGAGCAATAGAAAACAAATGGATCTTTAAGAAGAAGACGGACGCGGATGGTAATGTCACCATCTATAAAGCTCGACTTGTCGCTAAGGGTTATCGGCAAGTTCAAGGGATTGACTACGATGAGACTTTCTCTCCGTGAGCGAAGCTTAAGTCCGTCCAATCATGTTAGCAATTGCCGCATACTATGATTATGAGATATGGCGATGGACGCCAAAACAGCGTTCCTTAACGGTTATCTTAAGGAAGAGATGTATATGATACAGCCGGAAGGTTTTGTCGATCCTAAGAATGTCGACAAAGTATGCAAGCTCCAGCAATCCATTTATGGGCTGGTGCAAGCATCTTGAGTTGGAACATTCGCTTTGATGAAATGATCAAAGCGCTTAGTTTATGCAGACTTATGGAGAAGCCTGCGTTTACAAGAAAGTGAGTGGGAGCTCAGAGCATTTCTCATATTATATGTAGATGACATACTTTTGATGGGAAATGATATAGAATTCTTGGACAGCATTAAGGCCTACTTGAATAAGTGTTTTTCAATGAAGGACCTTGGAGAAGCTGCTTATATATTAGGCATCAAGATCTATAGAGATAGATCGAGACGCCTCATAGGTCTTTCACAAAGCACATACCTTGATAAGATTTTGAAGAAGTTCAAAATGGACCAGTCCAAGAAGGGGTTCTTGCCTGTATTGCAAGGTGTGATATTGAGCTCAGCTCAATGCCCGACCACGGCAAAAGATAAAGAAGAGATGAGTGTCATCCCTATGCCTCAGCCATAGGATCTATTATGTATGCCATGCGGTGTACCGGACCTGATGTAAACCTTGCCGTAAGTTTGGTAGGAAGGTACCAAAGTAATCCCGCAAGGAACACTGGACAGCGGTCAAGAATATCCTGAAGTACCGAAAAGGACAAAGGACATGTTTCGTTTATGGAGGTGACGAAGAGCTCGTCAGAAAAGTTACGCCGACGCTAGCTTCGACACAGATCCGATGACTCTAAGTCACAAACCGGATACGTGTATATGTTGAATGGTGGAGCGAAGAAGCTGGTGCAGCTGCAAGCGAGCGTCGTGGCGGGATCTACATGTGAAGCGGAGTACATGGCAGCCTCGGAGGCAGCGCATGAAGCAATTTGGGTGAAGGAGTTCATCACCGACCTAGGAGTCATACCCAATGCGTCGGGGCCGATCAAACTCTTCTCGTGACAACACCGAGCTATTGCACTTGCCAAGGAGCCCAGGTTTCACAAGAAGACCAGGCACATCAAGCGTCGCTTCAACTCCATCCGTGAAAATGTTCAGAATGGAGACATAGAAATTTGTAAAGTGCATACGGATCTGAATGTCGCAGATCCGCTGACTAAACCTCTTCATGGGCAAAACATGATCAGCACCGTAACTCTATGGGTGTTCGATTCATCACAATGTAAACTAGATTATTGACTCTAGTGCAAGTGGGAGACTGTTGGAAATATGCCCTAGAGGCAATAATAAAAGCATTATTATTATATTTCCTTGTTCATGATAATTGTCTTTTATTCATGCTATAACTGTATTATCCGGAAATCGTAATACACGTGTGAATACATAGACTACAATACGCCCCTAGTAAGCCTCTAGTTGACTAGCTCGTTGGTCAACAGATAGTCATGGTTTCGACTATGGACATCGATGTCATTGATAACGGGATCACGCCATTAGGAGAATGACGTGATGGACAAGACCCAATCCTAAGCATAGCACAAAGATCGTGTAGTTCGTTTTGCTAGAGCTTTTCCAATGTCAAGTATCTCTTCCTTAGACCATGAGATCGTGCAATTCCCGGATACCGTAGGAGTGCTTTGGGTGTATCAAACGTCACAACGAATCGGGTGACTATAAAGGTGCACTACAGGTATCTCCGAAAGTGACCATTGGGTTGACACGGATCGAGATCGGATTTGTCACTCCGTGTTACGGAGAGGTATCACTGGGCCCACTCGGTAATGCATCATCATAATGAGCTCAAAGTGATCAAGTGTCCGGTCACGGATCATGCATTGCGGTACGAGTAAAGTGACTTTCCGTAACGAGACTAAACGAGGTATTGGGATACCGACGATCAAGTCTCGGGCAAGTAACATACCGTCGACAAAGGGAATAGAATACGGGTTGCTTGAACCCTTGACATCGTGGTTCATCCGATGACAACATCGAGGAGCATGTGGGAGCCAACATGGGTATCCAGATCCCGCTGTTGGTTATTGACTTGAGGTAGTCTCGGTCATGTCAGATGTCTCCGAACCCGTAGGGTCTACACACTTAAGGTTCGGTGGACGCTAGGGTTAATAGGAAGACAAGTATGTGATTACCGAATGTTGTTTGGTGTCCGGATGAGATCCCGGACGTCACGAGGAGTTCGGAATGGTCCGGAGGTAAAGATTTATATATGGAAAGTGGTTAAATGGACTCGGAAGTTTGGTAGTATACGGTAAAGTACCGGGCTACGGGAGAGTTCCGGAGGTCCACGGGAGGGGCCACCCCTCGGGGGCCACATGGGCTAAGTGGGAGGGAGCCAGCCCTGGTGGGCTGGGCGCGCGCCCCACCTAGGCCCATGCGGCTAGGGTTTGGGAGGAGGAAACCTAAAGGGGCGCCCCAGCTTGGGGGCAAGCCACCCTCCTCTCCTCTCCCTTGGCCGCCGCCCCCCCTAGGGTTTTCCCTAGAGGGCCGGCCCCCCTTGACCCTCTCCTCCTATAAATAGAGGGGTGGGGGGGAGGGCTGCATATACAGTAGAAGGCGCAGCCCCTCCCCTCCCCAACACCTCTCTTTCTCCACGCAAGCTTGGCGAAGCCCTGCCGGAGAACTACCGTACCAGCTGCACCACGCCGTCGTGCTGCCATTGGAATTGTCTTCTACAACCTCTCCTTCACTCTTGCTGGATCAAGACGTAGGAGACGCCATCGTCCCGTACGTGTGTTGAACACGGAGGTGCTGTCCTTTCAGTACTTTGGTCATCGGTGATCGGAATCACGTTGGGAACGTCTTCATCATCACCACTCTCAAGAACGCTTCCGTACTCGATCTACAAGTGGTATGTAGATGCAAACTCTCTCCCGTTACTCGTTGCTTAGTAGAACTCATAGATGGATCTTGGTGAAACCGTAGGAAAATTTTAATTTTCTGCAACGTTCCCCAACACGCACGACTTAATCAACTATGCCAGAGCCCATAATGGCTTGTGGCTGCACACGTAAGTTTCTAGCATGAATAATCTTATGATCCCTTTGAGCCTGGGTGGCGGTCCGAAGAAAAACAGGCAAATCCTGGAAACCAGGTACCTCAATCCACCCAGATGTGTGTTTAAGTTGCCACCTTAAGTAAACCATTAATTAACAATCTCACATCTGACATGGATACACTCACCCAATCCACGTCTACTAGCATAGCATGGCAATATAAGCAAACGTAGAAGTAACTCCCAAGGGTTTGAAAATAAATAGGTAATAGGTACTACCTCAACTACTTCCCATAACCCATAGTTTAATTAGATCCTAGTCATGCAATGCTTGAGGATTGATCTAATGCAGTAAAAACTGGGTATGAGAAAAGGTATGATCAAAGTGTTACTTGCCTTGCTGATGATCCGCGAAACCTAGAGACTCCAAGTAACAGGCGGCGCACTCCGGGTATTCTATCGCAGATAAACAAACAAGCATACAATAAGTACTCATCTAATGCACAGGTAAAACTCAAATAAAAGATCTAACCAGATAGTTCAACTTAAGAACTTCGGTTTGCAAAAAGAACCAAATCAAACGAAGCAACGGAAGTCAAACGGCGAAAGCAAACATCCTCATTTTACTAATCTGGATCTTGGTCAAATTTTACAGTAGCAAAAACTTGTTTAAGTTGGTTATTTGGAATGAGGGTTTCGAGACGAAACTCTAGGCGCTTGAATCGCCTGATTCCGATAAACGAGCGAAAAGTTAAACTAAAACGAAAATCGGATCAGAAATCACGATCGAAAAAATCACGAATTAAATCCGAGAAAAATAAAAACGACGAACGGGTTAACGAACGAACGCTCGTTAACTAAACTAATCTGACGAACGCGTTCGTTAAAACGAATGAACGAACGAACGTTCGCTATTTAACCTAAACCTAAAAAACCGAAACAAAAAAACAAAAAAAACCGAAGAAAAATAGCTCAGTTTTTTTAAAAAAAACCGACGGCACGGAAATCGAGGCGGCGGCGAACCTCGGCGGCGGGTCCGCGACTCGGCGGCGGGTCTCTGCGGCGCTCGGCCCGGCAGCGGCGGCGGCGGCGGCGGCGGCTGGCGTCGGCGGATCGGGCGGCGGCGGCGGGCTAGGGTTTCGGCTGGTGGGCCGGCTCGGCACGGGTGGGCTGAGGCGGCGGGGCGGCTCGGGTGGGCTGGGGCGCTCGGGGCGGCGGCTATTTATTAGCGCCCCCGAGCGGAGTCCCGCTCGGGCACGGCCCAAGGTCGGTTGCGTTTTTTTTAAATAATTCAGCGCAGATGAAAAAAATAAAAAGAAATACTAAACCGACTCCAAAAATCCCGAAATAAATTTTGCCCGGCTTCTAAAATCAAGCCGGACTAGATGAACATTTATTTGGGGCCTAAATGCAATTTTAAAAAATGCCCATCTTATATTTACTAATTGGAAGCACTAATCGAGACTCCAGGTTAATCCTCAGACAACTAAGTTAATTAACAACACGATCTCCACGTTACCTATCTATAGCCGTAGGATGAAGTACTTAGGAGTCCAGACCATATGTCCCACGTAAACATGTTGGCAAACTCTTTATGGGCAAAAAGGAAACTCTTCCACGGCCTGCCAAAGAAACCGAGTCTCGTTATATTCTTCTCCTCGCCTATCCCCAATCATTTTTCTCTCCAGCGATTGAATCTCCTCTACCCCAACCATGTTGCAATCCATATTGGAAGGTGACGAGGAGGTTATTTCTAACTCAGTTTCCATGTCTGATCAGACTGCAATGGGCGATGTTGTGGAGAAGGATGTGTACTAACGGCGGTTTAAATCAGATCGGCCAGCCGCCGCTGTTGATCAGGATCCAGTGGAGGAACTACGGTCTACGACAGATTTGTGGCTCCGTACACCTCTACATTGTTGGACTTCCTCACCCATCAGGCCATCACTCCTATCCCACCGAATCTATGATGAAGGCAAGTAATCCATTGTCCTTAATTGCCGACAAATCAGATTAATTATGAATATCCGATCAAGATAATTTGGTATCTTAGATGTTCGTCTATCTGTACTACTCATGGTTGATTCCTAAAAGATAGAATGATAGCATAAAATTCATGTTAAGTGGGATCTTCTGATTTTCAAGACTACCAAGCAAAGTAGGTTGTTGTGCCACCTGATTCAACAAATACGAGGTATTTAATTTGTTTCAAGGGGTATTTACCGAGATCTTCGTCGAGGGTCCTGCAAGCTTGAGGTTCTTCGATAGGTTTGCTCTTGGAGAAAGAGGTTTGTCTTATCGTTGTCCTGAATATTATATTTTTTGATAGTTTTCACCCAGTTATTCAGTTACAATATGATAGTTTAAGTGTTGATGATATATTCTTTCAGCTTCACATGGCTCTAAGTTTGACGAAAGGTGCAGGTGTAAGTGTTCTTTAGGGGTGGACTGGGTTTCCTCCAGCGGCACCTTGCAATCCCTGCGACATGGTTGAGTGTTAAATTGATGTATGGATGCTGGCTATAAATTGGCGTTCTCTGCCAAGGTACAGCACAGCCGAAAAGAAAGATCGCTGGTGCACCAGAAAAGAGATCACAGAAGGGCCTGCACACGACAATCTATTCAGCTTCAGGTTAGTTTACTTTTTCCATCACTTTCTATTTTTTTCTATGGATGCAAGCAACCTGATGGCAAAAGCTGCCCGATTGGTGGGTTCTAAAACAAATACTTTTGACTTGCGTTTTACTGCCGGACATGGCCTAATATTGCTAAGAGGTCAGGATCTTCGAGGCTTGACAGGAAGGGGGACCCGGGAGAGGTTGGATAGGACTATGACGTATGTAGAGAGGACGCTCAAGGTAGGACAGTTGGACGCCAATGACTGGCGCTAGGATCGCTCAATGACGGGCTGGTCTGGGGTAGTTCCTCCAATCTGCAACCTCACCAACAATGTCCACTTCTAAACTGAATCAAATTGGGGAGGTGAATCACGGTGATGTCAGTTTGGATTGTTGTTATCATCTTCCCTACTGTATTGTTCATCACTGATTGAAGTATGGAATCACCCGCAAAAAAAAGAAAAATTGCAGTATGGAATCACTATTCCGTGTATGCATTACCCGGCCTCATAGTGCTGCTTGCATCACTATTCCGTGCATGCATTAGGACCAAATAGCTAAGACGACGTTGCTCCTACTACTTGGTAATTGCTTAGAGAATTAAATAGCCTTAATAGCTTATTTGAAGAATTTAAGTCTTAATTTTCAATAGCTGTATAAATATCCTGTCGTGCCTTAATAGCTTATTTGAACATTTTCAATCCTTAATTTTTAATAGCTATCTAATAAATAATCCTCCCATGACTTAATACTATCCAAATAATACACTGCCTTAATAGCTTAATTGAATATCTTTAATCCTTACTTTCCGATGACCGTTTGTGTTGTTTTTGGGCTTTTGGTTTGCAGCTACCAGTTTAATTAGTAATGTGTTGGACACTGGACCGTGAGGTTCACAGTGTAGATGTACTAAAGTTTGTACATTTCATATATGTTGCCTCTATAAAATTTGTAACCTAGACGATCATAATAGAGATAATGGTGTGCACCGTGTTATTTCGTTTCAAGAATACTTTCATATATTTTTTCCAAAAAACTAAGGTCTATGTTATACTTGAAGGTCGCATCATTAATTATGACACTCAACAGGGGTTAAAAGCAAGGTTATTGTCCTACTATTTATTGGAATTAATTCATAATACCTTATTGATGTGAGCTTGCAAGCTAGCTACACTGAGAGAGGCTATGAACAGATCTATTGTACTGTGTACTATATTTTATTTTAAGTTCTGAAATGCCAGCTTATTATGGGACGGATTTCAATTTCTCTTAGAGCATTATCGTAGATTTTGTTTTGCATATTCTCATAGTAAGACTAATTGATAACGATTATATCTCCATATTTGTTTTGGTTGCTCATTGTCGTGTAGTTGTTAAGAGGTTTATAATTTTTCTTCTCAAAGTCCTTTCTACCTACCACATTATACCAACTAATCAAAAATTAATTAGACTACCAGATCGGATAAAACATAAGATTTATGCCCTCAAGTAAAGGTGACTTAGAAATGTCAAGTAATGTTAAGATCTATATTGAAAATATACCCATTGATTGAATGGATATGAAAATTTGCCTTTTCATCCGGGTAAGAGTTTTAGTTAGACATGATAAGAAACAGAGAAACAATGTGCTAATCCACTGAACTATTAAAGAAAATGTTTAAGTTTCGTATGGTGCCACAAAATCACAATATAACACAATTTCTTATAAACTCATTAGAGGCCTATTCCAATATATAGCTATCTTAATTTCTGGGATGTTGGATCTAAAGTAAAGAATGATGAAGAGTCAGATAGGTACCATGCACGCAATAGTAGATAGATACTTCTTATATAATCCAGTCAACCGGATTGGTCCATACGGAAGGTCCACGCTTCTACGTCTATTGTCCATCGTAGACACTAACAAAAGGCACATTCAGTGCTTATTAATCAATTTCATGATAGTGATCAAGTAATGTATGCTCATTTGTGAATCATAGATTAATTGTTGCATGTTCACATTGATAAAAATTCTTAAACTCCAAGCCAAGTAAATGTATTATGCTTGGCTTACATTTGTAGCTAGAGCTTTCTCACAGAAACACTAACAATAGATAAGAGATTGCTTATAGAACTATCATTTAGAAGAAGCTTGAGTTGTTTGTTAAGACAAAAGTATTTCTATATAGTACATACCATAGGTGTGTTAATAGTAATAACACAATTATCTATACCTAACTAAAGAAATATTTCCATCTTACGACAATCCTGAGAAAATTATACATTGTGACTTGGTGATGTACACTTATCATTCCAAGCAAACCTATATTTTATGACATTCAGATAACAAAGTGATTCATTGCCATAAAGTATTAGCCTCCAATCATCGATACTTATTTCATAATTTACTAGCTTGTGCAGTGGCACGGGTTGATGACTAGTTTTTCCTAAATTCAAATAAAAAGGCGAAAAACTACGAAATAAAATCTTATTTGATTTTTTATTAAATCTTCATTATTTCTTTATTTTGGTAAAGTCATTTTATTCCCTCTCTCATATTTTGATAGTAGAAATAATTGAAGATAAAATAAATAAAATCAAATGATCCTATTTTCAAAATCTGAGAAAACTCAAATATGAAAATAACGAAATCCCCAACTCTCTCCGTGGGTCCTTGAGTTGCGTAGAATTTTAGGATCGAGCCAACAAACGCACAAAAATATGATATGCAATATGATCTATGTATAACATTCCAAATTGAAACTTTGGGATGTTACATAGGACTTGAGAGAATATTGATCTTACCTTTAGCTCCTCGTCGGTTCGACACTCCATACTTATCACTTCCACCTCTGGAAATTGCTACAACGATTCCTTGCACTTGGGGATTATCAAATGCCAATTCATTTTGCAAAAGATTAATATACAAATTCCTCACGTGGTCCTAATTGTTTTAGAATTTTTGGAGTTTCTGAAGTATTTGAAATATTCAGATTACTACAGATTGTTCTGTTTTTGACAGATTCTATTTTCTTTGCGCTGTGTGCTTGTTTTGATCATTATATGGTTTCCTTTGATGAGTTTTTGCCATAGAAAAGTTTGAATACAGTAGATATAATGCAAGAACAAAATATTAACTCGTTTGCTACAATACTTATAGTAGTGATTTGTTTTCTTATACTAACGGATCTCACGAAGGTTCTTTTGGAGTTTTGTGTGATCGAAGTTTTAAAGTTTTGGGTAATCTTACGATGGGTGAAGGAATAAGGAGTAAGAAGAGCCAAAGCTTGGGGATGCCCCGGCATCCCAAGCTATTATCCAAAAGAGAGCAAGCAACTAAGCTTGGGGATACCCCGAGTGGCATCCCCTCTTTCTTCTAACGACCATCGGTATTTTAGTCGAAGCTATATTTTTATTCGTCACATACTATGTGTTTTCCTTGGAGCGTCTTGTATGATATGAGTCTTTGCTTGTTTTATTTTTTGTTTTAAGTCTTGATTCCCTTGCTCGACACACCTATTTGAGAGAGCCAAAAATTCCATGACTTGTTAGAATTACTCTCTATGATTCACTTAAATTTTTATGAGCTATCGACTTGCTCTAGTGCTTCACTTATATCTTTTTGAGAACGGTGTGCTTTAGTCTTTTTAAAGAAATGCTCTCTTTCTTCACTTAGATTTATTTGAGAGTTAGTATAATTTTCAAGAAATTCTCTCTTCCTTCACTTAAATTAATTTGAGATAAGAAATAAAAATTATACTCATGATCTTCACTTATATTTGTTTGAGCTTATCAAAAGCACACATGAAAAGTAGTCCCAAAGTGGTAGATATCCAAGAAGTATATAATAAAAACTTTCATGAAGATCAATGGACAAAATAAACTTGATTCTTAGTAATAGTTTTGAGATATGATGATGTGATACGTGAGTCATGTTGATAAGTAATTATGCTTTAGTAAGATTATTGGTGTTAAGATTTGTGATTCCCTATGCAAGCACGAAAGTAAATAATTATGCAATAAAAATATATCCTACTTGTGGTGCATTATTCGGTGTTAACTATGCCTAATTCTCTCTTATGAGATTATTCGTTTCTTGGTTGGTCGCTTCTCAATCTTTTGCTAGCATTCATTTTGCACTAAGTATGATCACTACTTGTGCATCCAAAATCCTTTAAACCAGTTTTTCCACATGAGTCCACTATATCTACCTATATGCGGTATTCTTTTGCCGTTCTAAGCAAATTTGTATGTGCCATTGCTACCTCTTGAGCATGCGTTGGTTTTCCGTTGAAGAGGAAACGGTGATGCAGCAAAGTAGCGTAAGTATTTCCCTCAGTTTTTGAGAACCAACGTATCAATCCAGTAGGAGACAACGCACAAGTCACCTAGTACCTGCACAAAAAATCAATAACCTTGCAACCAACGCGATAAAGGGGTTTTCAATCCCTTCACGGTCACTCGCAAAAGTGAGATCTAATAGAGATAGTAAAGTAAATATTTTTGGTATTTTTGTTGTATAGATTGGAAAGTAAAGATTGCAAAATAGTAAACGAGATGCGATGTAAATAAAAGAGATGCAATATAATAAGAAAGAGACCTGGGGGCCATAGGTTTCACTAGTGGCTTCTCTCAAGATAGCATGTAGTACGGTGGGTGAACAAATTACTGCCGAGCAATTGATAGAAAAGCGAATAATTATGAAGATATCTAAGGCAATGATCATGAATATAGGCATCACGTCCGTGTCAAGTAGACCAAAACGATTATGCATCTACTACTATTACTCCACACGTCGACCGCTATCCATCATGCATCTAGAGTATTAAGTTCATGAGAACGGAGTAACGCATTAAGCAAGATGACATGACGTAGAGGGATAAACTCAAGCAATATGATATACACCCCATCTTTTTATCCTCGATGGCAACAATACAATACGTGCCTTGCTGCCCCTACTGTCACTGGAAAAGGACACCGCAAGATTGAACCCAAAGCTAAGCACTTCTCCCATTGCAAGAAAGATCAATCTAGTAGGCCAAACTAAACCGATATTCGAAGAGACTTGCAAAGATATCAAATCATGCATATAAGAATTCAGAGAAGAACCAAATAATATTCATAGATAATCAAGTTCATAAATCCACAATTCATCGGATCTCCGTAAACACATCGCAAAAGAGTATTGCATCGAATAGATCTCCAAGAACATCGAGGAGAACTTTGTGTTGAGAATCAAAGAGAAATAAGAAGCCATAGAGCTAATAACTATGGACCCGAAGGTCTGTGGTGTTGATGTAGAAGCCCTCCGTGATCGATTCCCCCTCCGGCAGATCGCCGGAAAAGGCCCCAAGATGGGTTCTCATGGGTACAGAAGGTTGCGGCGGTGGAGAAGTGGTTTCGTGGCTCCCCTGATGTTTCTAGGGTATAAGAGTATATATAGGCGAAGGAAGTACGTCGGTGGAGCTATGAGGGGCCCACGAGGGTGGGGGCGCCCCTACCCCCCTGGGCGCACCCTCCTGCCTCATGGCCGCCTCGTTGCATCTCCGACTTCATCTCCAAGTCTTTTGGTTTTCTTTCGATCCAAGAAAGATCATCGCGCAGGTTTCATTCCGTTTGGACTTCGTTTGGTATTCCTTTTTTGCAAAACTCTAAAATAGGCAAAAAAACAGAAATTGGCACGGGGCCTCCGGTTAATAGGTTAGTCCCAAAAATAATATAAAAGAGCATATTAAAGCCCATTAAACATCCAAAACAGATAATATAATAGCATGGAACAATCAAAAAATTTAGATACGTTGGAGACGTATCAAGCATCCCCAAGCTTAATTCCTGCTCGTCCTCGAGTAGGAAATCATAAAAACAGAATTTTTGATGTGGAATGCTACCTAACATATTTATCAATGTAATTTTCTTTATTGTGGCATGAATGTTCAGATCTGAAAGATTCAAGACAAAAGTTTAATATTGACATAAAAATAATAATACGTCAAGCATACTAACAAAGTAATCATGTCTTCTCAAAATAACATGGCCAAAGAAAGTTTATCCCTACAAAACCATATAGTTTGGTTCTGCTCCATCTTCGTCACACAAAATATTCAACCCCGATGACAAGCCAAGCAATTGTTTCATACTTTAGTATTCTCAAACTTTTTCAACATTCACGCAATACATGAGCGTGAGCCATGGACATAGCACTATAGGTGGAATAGTGTGGTGGTTGTTGAGAAGACAAAAAGGAGGAAGATGGTCTCACATGAACTAGGCGTATCAATGGCTATGGTGATGCCCATCAATAGATATCGATGTGAGTGAGTAGGGATTGCCATGCAACGGATGCACTAGAGCTATAAAAATATGAAAGCTCAACAAAATAAACTAAGTGGGCGTGCATCCAACTTGCTTGCTCACGAAGACCTAGGGCATTTGAGGAAGCCCATCATTGGAATGTACAAGCCAAGCTCGAAAATGAAAATTCCCACTAGTATATGAAAGTGACAAAATAAGAGACTCTCTATCATGAAAATCATGGTGCTACTTTGAAGCACAAGTGTGGAAAAAGGATAGTAGCATTTCCCTTCTCTCTTTTTCTCTCTCTCTCTTTTTGGCTTCCTTGTCCTCTTTTTCTTTCATTGGCTTCTTTGGCCTCTTTTTTTCCTCGCACGAGACAATGCTCTAATAATGATAATCATCACACTTCTATTTATTTACACCTCAAGGATTACAAATAGATACTTATAACAAAATATGACTCTATATGAATGCCTCTGACGGTGTACCGGGATGTGCAATGAATCAAGAGTGACATGTATGAACAAACTATGAATGGTGGCTTTGCCACAAATACGATGCCAACTAGATGATCATGCAAGGCAATATGACAATGATGGAGCGTGTCATAATAAACAAAATAGTGGAAATTGCATGGAAATATATCTCGGAATGGCTATGGAATAATAGGTAGGTATGGTGGCTATTTTTAGGAAGGTAATTGGTGGGTTTATGGTACCGGCGAAAGTTGCGCGGTACTAGAGAGGCTAGCAATGGTGGAAGGGTGAGAGTGCGTATAATCCATGGACTCAACATTAGTCATAAAGAACTCACATACTTATTGCAAAAATCTACAAGTCATCAAAAACCAAGCACCACACGCATGCTCCTAGGGGGATAGATTGGTAGTAAAAGACCATCGCTCGTCCCCAACCACCACTCATAAGGAAGACAATCAAAGAAATACCTTATGCTTCAAATTTGTTACACAACGGTTACCATACGTGCATGCTACGGGAGTTGCAAACCTCAACACAAGTATTTCTCAAATTCACAATTAATTTACTAGCATGACTCTAATATCACCATCCTCATGTCTCAAAACAATCATCAAGCATCAAACTTCTCATAGTATTCAATGCACTTTATATGAAAGTTTTTATTATACCCATCTTGGATGCCCATCATATTAGGACTAGTTTTATAGCAAAAGCAAATTACCATTTTGTTCTAAAAGACTCTCAAAATAATATAAGTGAAGCATGAGAGATCAATAATTTCTATAAAATAAAACCACCACCGTGCTATGAAAAGATATAAGTGCAGCACTAGAGCAAAATTGTATAGCTCAAAAGATATAAGTGAAGCACATAGAGTATTCTAATAAATTCTGATTCATGCGTTTCTCTCCCAAAAGGTGTGTACAGAAAGTATGATTGTGGTAAACTAAAAAGCAAACACTCAAGTCATACAAGACTCTCCAAGAAAAACACATATCATGTGGTGAATAAAAATATAGCCTCAAGTAAAGTTACCGATAGACGAAGACAAAAGAGGGGATGCCTTCCGGGGCATCCCCAAGGTTAGGCTTTTGGTTGTCCTTGAATTTTACCTTGGGGTGCGTTGGGCATCCTCAATCTTAGGCTCTTGCCACTCCTTATTCCAAAATCCATCAAATCTTTACCCAAAAACTTGAAAACTTCACAACACAAAACTCAACAGAAAATCTCATGAGCTCTGTTAGTATAAGAAAATAAACGACCACCTTAATGTACTATAATGAACTTATTATTAATTTATATTGGTGTTAAACCTACTATATTCCAACTTCTCTATGGTTCATATCCCCCGATACTACTCATAGATTCATCAAAATAAGCAAAAAACACACGAAAAACAGAATCTATAAAAAACAGAACAGTCTGTAGCAACCTATAATGTTCGAATACTTATGGAACTCCAAAAATTCTGAAATAATTTGGTGGACGTTAGGAATTTGTATATTAATCATCTGCAAAATGAATCAACCTAAAATCATTCTCCAGTAAAAAATTGCAGCTAATCTCGTGAGCCTAAAAGTTTATGTTTTTTACAGCAAGATCACAAAGACTTCACCCAAGTCTTCCCAAAGGTTCTACTTGAAAAAACACTAATTAAAACATAAAAGACACAATCATAACAGTAACATGATGAATTATTTATTAATAAACAGTAGCAAAAAGAAAAGAGCAAAAATAAAATTGGGTTGCCTCCCAACAACCGCTATCGTTTAACGCCCCTAGCTAGGCATAAAAGCAAGAATAGATCTAGATATTGCCATCGTTGGTATGCAATACATAAGTAGCTCTCATAATAGATTCATAAAGCAATTTAATTTTCTTCCTAGGAAAGTGTTCCATGCCTTTCCTTAACGGAAATTGGAATATAATATTTCTTCTTTCATGTCAATAATTGCACCAATCGTTCTACGAAAAGGTCTACCAAGAATAATAGGACATGTAGGATTGCAATCTATATCAAGAACAATGAAATATGCGGGCATGTAATTCTTATTTGCAACAATAAGAACATCATTAATCCTTCCCATATGTTTCTTAATGGTGGAATCCGCAAGATGCAAATTTAAAGAACAATCTTCAAATTCACGGAAACCTAGCACATCACACAAAGTTTTTAGAATCATGGAAACACTAGCACCCAAATCATATAAAGCATAGCATTCATAATATTTAATCTTAATTTTAATAGTAGGTTCCCACTCATCATAAAGTTTTCTAGGGATAGAAACTTCTAGTTCAAGCTTTTCTTCATGGGATTGCATTAAAGCATCAATGATATGTTTAGTAAAATCTTTATTTTGATTATAAGCATGAGGAGAATTTAACACGGATTGCAATAGGGAAATACAATCTATCAAAGGGAAATTATCATAATTAAATTCCTTGAAATCCAAAATAGTGGTTCATTGATGTGTAAAGTTTTGACCTCTTCAATCCCACTTTTATTAATTTTTGCATCAAGATCTAAAAACTCCGAATCATTGGGACACCTTCTAACTAAAGTTGACTCATCTCCAGTACCATCTTTATCAAGATTCATATTGGAAAACAAAGATTTAATAGGAGTCTCATCAATTACTTTTAGATCTTCATCATTATTATCATCTAGATCTTCCAGTTTAGCGGCCATCTTATTAACTAAGATGGTTTCCTTATCCGAAATTTGGCCTACTAAATTTTCAAGATGAGCGAACTGAGATTTCAAACCTTAAAATTCCTTATACAAATCATCGAGCTCTTTATTCATGTAGCCCATAAGACTTTTTTGTTCTTTAAGCTCGCTTCTGAAGAAATTATTATGCTCAAATTGCAATGACATAAAGCTTCTAACGTTGTTTTCAATTTCTTCCAACCTTCTAAGGTGAGGATCAACGCTTTCTGGCAGAGCCATCAAAGCAAACACGCACACTAACACCCAAGAACACTAAAAGCAAGTGAAAAGAGACGAACGGAAAAGGGGCGAACAAAAGGCAAAGGTTTTTGAAAATCATTTTAGAAGTGGGGGAGAGGAAAACGAGAGGTGAATGGAAAATAATGTAATCCGAGGGAGAAGAGTTTATGATGGGTAGTTGGCATGCTTGACTTGGCGTAGATCTCCCCGGCAACGGCGTCAGAAATCCTTCTTGCTACCTCTTGAGCATGCGTTGGTTTTCCTTGAAGAGGAAAGGGTGATGCAGCAAAGTAGCGTAAGTATTTCCCTCAGTTTTTGACAACCAAGGTATCAATCTAGTAGGAGACAACACACAAGTCACCTAGTATCTGCACAAACAATCAAGAACCTTGCAACCAACGCGATAAAGGGGTTGTCAATCCCTTCACCGTCACTCGCAAAAGTGAGATCTAATAGAGATAGTAAAGTAAATATTTTTGGTATTTTTGTTGTATAGATTGGAAAGTAAAGATTGCAAAATAGTAAACGAGATGCGATGTAAATAAAAGAGATGCAAGATAATAAGAAAGAGACCTGGGGGCCATAGATTTCACTAGTGGCTTCTCTCAAGATAGCATGTATTATGGTGGGTGAACAAATTACTGCCGAGCAATTGATAGAAAAGCGCATAATTATGAACATATCTAAGGCAATGATCATGAATATAGGCATAACGTCCGTGTCAAGTAGACCGAAACGATTATGCATCTACTACTATTACTCCACACATCGACCGCTATCTAGCATGCATCTAGAGTATTAAGTTCATAAGAACGGAATAACGCATTAAGCAAGATGACATGATGTAGAGGGATAAACTAAAGCAATAAGATATAAACCCCATCTTTTTATCCTCGATGGCAACAATACAATACGTGCCTTGCTGCCCCTACTGTCACAGGAAAAGGATACCGCAAGATTGAACCCAAAGCTAAGCACTTCTCCCATTGCAAGAAAGATCAATCTAGTAGGCCAAACTAAACCGATAATTTGAAGAGACTTGCAAAGATATCAAATCATGCATATAAGAATTCAGAGAAGAACCAAATAATATTCATAGATAATCAAGTTCATAAATCCACAATTCATCGGATCTCGGCAAACACACCGCAAAAGAGTATTACATCGAATAGATCTCCAAGAACATCGAGGAGAACTTTGTATTGAGAATCAAAGATAGACAAGAAGCCATCTAGCTAATCACTATGGACTCGAAGGTCTGTGGTAAACTACTCACGCTTCATCAGAGAGGTGATGGTGTTGATGTAGAAGTCCTCCGTGATCGATTCCCCCTGCGGCAGATCGCCGGAGAAGGCCCCAAGATGGGATCTCATGAGTACAGAAGGTTGCAGCGGTGGAAAAGTGGTTTCGTACCCCCCCTGATGTTTCTATGGTATAAGAGTATATATAGGCGAAAGAAGTACGTCGGTGGAGCTACGAGGGGCCAACGAGGGTTGGGGCACGCCTACCCCCTGGGCGCGCCCTCCTGCCTCGTGGCCGCCTCATTGCGTCTCCGACTTCATCTCTAAGTCTTCTGGTTTTATTTAGGTCCAAGAAAGACCATCACGAAGGTTTCATTCCGTTTGGACTCCGTTTTGTATTCCTTTTTTGCAAACTCCAAAATAGGCAAAAGAAAAACAGAAATTGGCACTGGGCCTCATGTTAATAGGTTAGTCCAAAATATAATATAAAAGAGCATATTAAAGGGGGCGGCGTTTTGGCTCCCGGGTGCAAATGCACCCGGATGAACAGTACCGCAAAAAAACAAATTAAATGTTTTCAAAAAAATCTGAAAAAAATTGTAGATGATCATGTTGGTGTCGCAAACATGCTTGACGAAATTCACGCAGAACGGAGCAGCGGTGTTTCGTCGGTAAAAAAAACAAATTTTGGGTGACATTTTGAGGTGACATTTGGTCTTTGATTTGTTTTTTTTGCGCAAGCCAAAATGATTAGCATTTTTGTCTCAAGTTTTGCGGGTCGCGTTTATATGTGACAAAGATGATAAAAAAATTTTGTTTCAATTTTTTCGACATTTGAAAAAATCAAAAATGGCCCCGGGTGCAAATGCACCCGGGAGCCGAATTGATTTTCCGCATATTAAAGCCTATTAAACATGCAAAACAGATAATATAATAGCATGGAACAAAAAAAATTATAGATACGTTGGAGACGTATCAGCCATCTCTAATTTTCAAAATAAACTTCTCTATTGTGTGTTCGTACCGCTCGCGAAGCGGTGAGGGGTGGCTAATATTTTCCATGCTAGATGTGTTTTCTCACGATAAGTCTTTATTCACTTGTCATTGCATGAGAGTAAGGCAAAGGTATTAGGGATGCCGAGTGCCGAAATGAAAAATGAATTTACTTTATGTTGTCAAATAATAAATTCCTTGGAAAGTGTCCATATGGAAGGCAACCGTGGATTCGGCTAGCCATGGAAAGTGAAAGTATGGTGGAAAAAGGAATAAACTTTATTTTCTGTTTGGGAACCGCCTATGATATATCTAGCATGGAAAGTGTTGGGAACTCGAAG
Organism: Aegilops longissima; assembly: GCA_021605205.1. NCBI lineage: Eukaryota > Viridiplantae > Streptophyta > Magnoliopsida > Poales > Poaceae > Aegilops > Aegilops longissima. Next base: position 40,245,492 of record CM038676.1, on the reverse strand, counting down.
TCATTTTCATTGGTGGGAAAGGCACACCTTACAAAATGTTTTTACCTCTAAGTTTTTCGTTTTGAGCTCTAGCACCTCTACAAATCCCTACTTCCCTCCGCGAAGGTCCTTTCTTTTACATTATGCAATTTTTATTTTTGAATTTGAGTCTCCATCTTCTCTTATAAAAGCACCAACTAGGAGGCACTATGATCGTACTTAAGGACGAGTTGGAATTAAACTTGGGGATGCTGATACATCTCTCACGTATCTATAAATTTTTATTGTTCTGTGCTGTTATATTATCAATCTTGGATGTTTTATAATAATTTTATAGTCATTTTATATCATTTTTTGGTACTAACCTATTGACATAGTATCAAGTGCCAGTTGTTGTTTTCTGCATGTTTTTTTCATCGAAGGAAACCAATACCAAACGAAGTCCAAACGCAGCAAAACTTTTTGGAGAATTTTTTTGGACCAGAAGACATCCAGTGGGCCGAAGAAGACGCCTCTTTTCTCCATAAATACCCCAATATTCTAGAAACCCTTGGGGAGTCAACGGAAATCAATTCCGGCCACCGCAGAGTCCAGAACCACCAGATCCAATCTAGACACCATCATGGAGGGGGTTCACCACTTCCATTGGTGCCTCTCCGATGATGCGTGAGTAGTTCTTTGTAGACCTTCGGGTCCGTAGTTAGTATCTAGATGGCTTCCTCTCTCTCGTTTGATTCTCAATACAATGGTCTCTTGGAGATCCATAAGATGTAACTCTTTTTGTGGTGTGTTTGTTGGGATCGGATGAACTTTGAGTTTATGGTCAAATTTATCTTTTTATATCCATGAAAGTTATTTGAGTTTACTCGATCTCTTATATGCATGATTGCTTATAGCCTCATATTTATTCTCCGATATTTGGGTTTTGTTTGGCCAACTTGATCTATTTGTCTTGCAATGGGAAGAGGTGCTTCGTAGTGGGTTCGATTTTACGGTGCTTGATCCCAGTGACAGAAGGGGAACCGGAACGTATGTATCGTTGCTAATAAGGATGAAACGATGGGGTCTATTTCTAAATAAATAGACGTTGTCTATATCATGTCATCGTTCTTATTGCATTACTCCGTTTCGCCATGAACTTAATACACTAGATGCATGCTGGATAGCGGTCTATGTGTGGAGTAATAGTAGTAGATGCAGGCAGGAGTCAGTCTACTAATCTTGGACGTGATGCCTATATAATGATCATTGCCTGGATATCGTCATGATTATTTGAAGTTCTATCAATTCCCCAACAGTAATTTGTTTACCCACCGTTCGCTATTTTTCTCAAGAGAAGCCACTAGTGAAAGCTATGGCCCCCGGGTCTATTTCTCATATTATTTGCCTTTGCGATCTATTTTATTTGCCTTTTATTTTCAGATCTATTAAAACAAAAATACAAAAATACCTTGCTGCAATTCTTTCTTATATATTTTATTTGGCGTTCGATCTATCAATCTACTACAATTTATTCACGTCCATTTGCCTATCTTGGGTGACGTACCCTAAAGGGATTGACAACCCCTTTTACACGTCGGGCTGCGAGTATTTGTTATTTTTGGGCAGGTGATGTTTACGTTGTGATGCTTGGTTCTCCTACTAGTTCGATCACCTTGGTTTCATCACTGAGGGAAATACCTACCACTGATGTGCTGCATCATCCCTTCCTCTTTGGCAAAATACCAACGTAGCTTCGAGCCACATGATACGTCTCCAACGTATCTATAATTTTTAATTGTTCCATGCTATTATATTATCTGTTTTGGATGTTTATGGGCTTTATTATACACTTTTATATAATTTTTGGGACTAACCTATCAACCGGAGGCCCATCCCAAATTGTTGTTTTCTTGCCTATTTCAGTGTTTCGAAGAAAAGGAATATCAAACGGAGTCCAAACGGAATGAAACCTTCAGGAGAGTTAATTTTTGGAATGGAAGCAATCCAGGAGACTTGGAGTAGACGTCAGGGAAGCTTCGAGGTGGCCACCAGGCAGGGAGGCGCGCCTGCCCCCCTGGGCATGCCCCCCACCCTCGTGGGCCCCTCATGGCTCCCCTGACCTACTTCTTTCGCCTATATATGTCCATATACCCTAAAAACATTGGAGAACAGAATAGATTGGGAGTTCCGCCGCCGCAAGCCCCTGTAGCCACCAAAAACCAATCGAGACCCTGTTCCGGCACCCTGCCGGAGGGGGGAACCCTCACCGGTGGCCATCTTCATCATCCCGACGCTCTCTATGATGAGGAGGGAGTAGTTCACCCTTGGGGCTGAGGGTATGTACCAGTAGCTATGTCTTTGATCTCTCTCTCTCTCTCTCTCTCTCTCTCTCTCTCTCTCTCGTGTTCTTGAGATGGTACGATCTTGATGTATCGCGAGCTTTGCTATTATAGTTAGATCTTATGATGTTTCTCCCCCTCTACTCTCTTGTAATGGATTGACTTTTCCCTTTGAAGTTATCTTATCGAATAGAGTCTTTAAGGATTTGAGAACACTTGATGTATGTCTTGCATGTGCGTATCTGTGGTGACAATGGGATATCACGTGATTCACTTGATGTATGTTTTGGTGATCAACTTGCGGGTTCCGTGACCTCGTGAACTTATGCATAGGGGTTGGCACACGTTTTCGTCTGTACTCTCTGGTAGAAACTTTGGGGCACTCTTTGAAGTTCTTTGTGTTGGTTGAATAGATGAATCTGAGATTGTGTGATGCATATCATATAATCATACCCACGGATACTTGAGGTGCCAATGGAGTTTGTAGGTGACATTAGGGTTTTGGTTGATTTGTGTCTTAAGGTGTTATTCTAGTATGAACTCTATGATAGATCGAACAGAAATAATAGCTTCATGTTATTTTACTACGGACTCTTGAATAGATCGAGCAGAAAGGATAACTTTGAGGTGCTTTCGTTCCCTACCATAATATCTTGGTTTGTTCTCCGCTATTAGTGACTTTGGAGTGAATCTTTGTTGCATGTTGAGGGATAGTTATATGATCCAATTATGTTATTATTGTTGAGAGAACTTGCACTAGTGAAAGTATGAACCCTAGGCATTGTTTCCTAGCATTGCAATACTGTATACGCTCACTTTTATCATTAGTTACCTTGCTATTTTTATAATTTTAGATTAGAAAAACCTATATCTACCATCCATATTGCAGTTGTATCACCATCTCTTCACCGAACTAGTGCACCTATACAATTTACCATTGTATTGGGTGTGTTGGGGACACAAAGACTCTTTGTTATTTGGTTGCAGGGTTGTTTGAGAGAGACCATCTTCATCATACGCCTCCCACGGATTGATAAACCTTAGGTCATCCACTTGAGGGAAATTTGCTACTGTCCTACAAACTTCTGCACTTGGAGGCCCAACAATGTCTACAAGAAGAAGGTTGCGTAGTAGACATCAAGCAGTTTCTGGCGCTGTTGCTGGGGAGGTGAGTGCTTGAAGGTATATCTTTAGATCTTGGAATCGAATCTTTTTTTCTTGTTTTATCACTAGTTTAGTTTATAAAAGGAAACTAGAAAAAAATTGGAATTGAGTTTGCCTCATACGCTTCATCTTTTTAATATCTTTCATGAGAATGATGGAAGGTAAAATTGTGCTCAAATGCTAGAAGAAGAAGTCTATAAAATGTTTGCCACTAAATCTTTGAATGATGAGCACGATTGCAATGTTGTTAGTATGAAATCCTTGAATATCCATAGTACTAATGATGATTGCACTAGTCATGATGAAATTGTCTCTTATAAGCATGTCAACTTTTGTGGAGTGCATAGAGTTTGCAAGTACACACCAAATAGGGAAGATAGATTTTGCAAGAGGCATAAGTATTTAGAAACTAAATGGTTGCAAGAGAGGCTAGATGTTTGTGCTAAAACTTTAAAAATTCTTCACCATACTTGTGAACTTTGCAATGAACATGGTCATTTAAATCTCCAATGCAAATTGTTTCATGATCGTATCGTGTCCAAAAATTGTGATGATTTGATTTCCCTAGCACATCATAATGAACTCAGTTTGCTTTTGGGTTATGAAGAAATGAAACGTACAACTAAGCATATTCCAGAATATAACCTTGAGAAATTCCTCGATATTGATCGAGAAGAAATTTTTATGTATTGTGCGGTGAATCGCATTGAAAATCCTTATATTGCCAATTACATAAAGAAAATAAAACAAATAGAGGATGAAGAGAATACTAATGAAAGGGAAGAGGCTTCCCAATATCCTCCTATTATTTCTTATGATGAATCAGGTAACGAGGAGGAACTTTCTATTCAACCAATCTCATTAATAAGGAGCTCAAAAAAGAGGGTTAAACCCACACATGATGTGAAGAAGAAGAACAAAAGATGAAGAAGCAAAGGTAGAAAGGTATCTCTCCCAAATGATGTTGCTCCTATTACTCATTGTGATGATGATAATTGATATACTATTGGTGCTATCCATACTGTTAACGATGAGAGTGAGCATGCTTATGATATGAAAAGGCCCAAGCTTGGGGATGCTATGTTTGATTAGAACGACAAGTTTGAGAATATATTTGCTGCAATTAATGTTTTTCACAAGCTTGGGGTTTCTATGTTTAATGAACATGATATTTTTAGCCTCCCAAGTTTTGATATGCAAGTTTGTTATGATGATAGCATGCCTCCTACTTATGATGATTATATTGATGAAAGTGGGTTTCGAAGAGTGTCAACTTTAGGAAGTAATGATCCCACTATTTTGGAGTGTGTTGAATCTTATTGTGATAATTATAAAAGTGGATTTGGAGAGGTCGTGACTTTATTTAGTGATGAATCCACTATTTCGGAAGAGGTTTCAATTGATTACGATGAGAACAAAGTTGCTACTTATGATAATTACTGTGATGAAACTTATGATATAAAGAGTAGTGATGATTATATTTATAAAACTTGTCATGATTATGATTACCCTTTTTCTGAACATTACTCATTTAATGTGGAAACAATTTATAGTATTAGAGTCTCTTATGATACTCCCACTATTCCGAAAGAGAAGAATTTGGCTTATGTGGAGAGTAATAAAATTTCTATGCTTGTAGATCATGAACAGAATGCTTTAGGTGATGGTTATATTTTTGAATTAATTCGTGATGATACTGAAAATTATTATGAGGGAGGAATATATGCTTGTAGGAATTGCAATAATATCAAGTTTCCTCTCTATGTGCTTAAAGTTTTGAAGTTATGCTTGTTTTGCCTTCCTATGCTAGTTGATTATTGTTCCCATAAGTTGTTTGCTCACAATATCCCTATGCATAGGAAGTGGGTTAGACTTAAAAGTGCTAGTCATATTCTTCATGATGCTCTCTTTATGTTTCAATTCTTATCTTTTATGTGAGCATCATTGAAATCATCATGCCTAGCTAGGGGCGTTAAACGTTAGCACTTGTTGGGAGGCAACCCAATTTTATTTTTGTTCCCTGATTTTTGTTCCTGTTTAGTAATAAATAAATCATATATCCTCTGGTTAGATGTGGTTTTATGTTTTAATTAGTGTTTGTTCCAAGTAGAACCTTTGGTAAGACTTGGGTGAAGTCTTTATGATCATGCTGTAAAAAACAGAAACTTTAGCGCTCATCAGATTAGCTGTCATTTTTTACTGGAGAGTGATTTTAAGTTGATTCTTTTTGCAGATGATTAAAATAGACAAATTTCTCATGTCCACCAATTTAATTCAGAATTGTTGGAGTTCCAGAAGTATACGTTTGATACAGATTACTACAGACTGTTCTGTTTTTGATATATTCTGTTTTCATTGTGTTGTTTGCTTATTTTGATGAATCTATGAGTAGTATCGGAGGGTATGAACCATAGAGAAGTTGGAATACAGTATATATTACACCAATATGAATTTATAATGAGTTCACAACAGTACCTAAATGTTAGTTTTATTTTCTTATCCTATTGGAGCTTACGAGTTTTGTATTGTGAAGTTTTCAAGTTTTGGGTAAAGATTCAATGGACTATGGAATAAGGAGTGGCAAGATCCTAAGCTTGGGGATGCCCACAGCACCCCAAGGTAATATTCAAGGATAACCAAGAGCCTAATCTTGGGGATGCCATGGAAGGCATCCCCTCTTTCGTCTTGGTTCATCGGTAACTTTACTTGGAACTATATTTTTATTCAACACATGATATGTGTTTTGCTTGGAGCATCATTTTATTTTCTTTTCTTTTGCTTGTTGTTTGAATAAAATACCAAGATCAGAAATTCTTAAATGTTAGAGAATCTTCACATTGTTACTTAATTATTCAACTACTCATTGATCTTCACTTATATCTTTTGGAGTAGTTTGTCATTTGCTCTAGTGCTTCACTTATATCTTTTAGAGCACGACGGTGGTTTTATTTCAAAGAAATAGATGAACTCTCATGCTTCACTTATATTACTTTGAGAGTCTTTAGAACAGCATGGTAATTTGCTTTGGTTATGAAACTAGTCCTAATATGATAGGCATCCAAGAGGGATATAATAAAAACTTTCATATAAAGTGCATTGAATACTGTGAGAAGTTTGATTCCTTATGATTGTTTTGAGATATGAAGATGGTGATATTAGAGTCATGCTAGTTGAGTAGTTGTGAATTTGAGAAATACTTGTGTTAAAGTTTGTGATTCCCATAGCATGCATGTATGGTGAACCGTTATGTGATGAAGTCGGAGCATGATTTATTTATTGATTGTCCTCCTTATGAGTGGCGGTCGGGGACGAGCGATGGTCTTTTCCTACCAATCTATATCCCTAGGAGCTTGCGCGTAGTACTTTGTTTCGATAACTAGTAGATTTTTGCAATAAGTATGTGAGTTCTTTATGACTAATGTTGAGTCCATGGATTATACGCACTCTCACCCTTCCACCATTGCTAACCTCTCTAATACCGTGCACCTTTCGCCGGTATCATACACCCACCCTTCCTCAAAACAGCCACCATACCTACCTATTATGGCATTTCCATAGCCATTCAGAGATATATTGCCATGTAACTTACCACCGTTTCGTTTATTATGACACGCTCCATCATTGTCATATTGCTTTGCATGATCATGTGACATTGTATTTGTGGCAAGGCCACCATTCATCATTAATACATGTCACTCTTGATTCATTGCATATCCCGGTACACCGTCGGAGGCATTCACATAAAGTCATATTTTGTTCTAAGTATTGAGTTGTAATTCTTGAGTAGTAAGTAAATAAAAGTGTGATGATCATCATTATTAGATCATTGTCCCAATGAGGAAAGGATGATGGAGACTATGATTCCCCCACAAGTCGGGATGAGACTCCGGCCAAAAATAAATAAATAAAAGAGGCCATAAAAAGAGAAGGCCCAAACAAAAACAAAATAAATAAATAAATAAATGAGAGAAAAAGAGAGAAGGGACAATGCTATTATCCTTTTACCACACTTGTGCTTCAAAGTAGCACCATGATCTTCATGATAGAGAGTCTCCTATGTTGTCACTTTCATATACTAGTGGGAATCTTTCATTATAGAACTTGGCTTGTATATTCCAATGATGGGCTTCCTCAAAATGCCCTAGGTCTTCGTGAGCAAGCAAGTTGGATGCACACCCACTTAGTTTCTTTTTGAGCTTTCATACACTTATAGATCTAGTGCACCCGTTGCATGGCAATCCCTACTCACTCACATTGATATCTATTGATGGGCATATCCATAGCCCGTTGATACGCCTAGTTGATGTGAGACTATCTTCTCCTTTCTTTCTTCTCCACAACCACCATTCTATTCCACCTATAGTGCTATGTCAATGGCTCACGCTCATGTATTGCGTGAAGATTGAAAAAGTTTGAGAACATCAAAAGTATGAAACAATTGCTTGGCTTGTCATAGGGGTTGTGCATGATGTAAATATTTTGTGTGATGAAGATAGAGCATAGCCAGACTATATGATTTTGTAGGGATAGCTTGCTTTGGCTATGTTATTTTGAGAAGACATGATTGCTTTGTTAGTATACTTGAAATATTATTGGTTTCATGTCAATATTAAACTTTTGTTTTGAATCTTATGGATCTGAATATTCTTGCCACAATAGAGAAGATTACATTGATAAATATGTTAGGTAGCGTTCCACATCAAAAATTCTATTTTTATCATTCACCTACTCGAGGACGAGCAGGAATTAAGCTTGGGGATGCTGATACGTCTCCAACGTATCTATAATTTTTGATTGTTCCATGCTATTATATTATCTGTTTTGGATGTTTATGGGCTTTATTATACACTTTTATATTATTTTTGGGACTAATCTATTAACCGGAGGCCCAGCCCAAATTGTTGTTTTCTTGCCTATTTCAGTGTTTCGAAGAAAAGGAATATCAAACGGAGTCCAAACGGAATGAAACATTCGGGGGAGTTATTTTTGGAACGGAAGCAATCCAGGAGACTTGGAGTAGACGTCAGAGAAGCTTCGAGGTGGCCACGAGGCAGGGAGGCGCGCCTGCCCCCCTGGGCGCGCCCCCACCCTCGTGGGCCCCTCGTGGCTCCCCTGACCGACTTCTTTCACCTATATATGTCCATATACCCTAAAAACATCGGAGAACAGAATAGATCGGGAGTTCCGCCGCCGCAAGCCTTTGTAGCCACCAAAAACCAATCGTGACCCTGTTTCGGCACCCTGCAGGAGGGGGGAACCCTCACCGGTGGCTATCTTCATCATCCCGGCGCTCCCCATGACGAGGAGGGAGTAGTTCACCCTCAGGGCTGAGGGTATGTACCAGTAGCTATGTGTTTGATCTCTCTCTCTCTGTCATGTTCTTGAGATGGTACGATCTTGATGTATCGCGAGCTTTGCTATTATAGTTGGATCTTATGATGTTTCTCCCCCTCTACTCTCTTGTAATGGATTGAGTTTTCCCTTTGAAGTTATCTTATCGGATTGAGTCTTTAAGGATTTGAGAGCACTTGATGTATGTCTTGCATGTGTGTATCTATGGTGATAATGGGGTATCACGTGATTCACTTGATGTATGTTTTGGTGATCAACTTGTGAGTTCCGTGACCTCGTGAACTTATGCATAGGGGTTGGCACACGTTTTCGTCTTGACTCTCCGGTAGAAACTTTGGGGCACTCTTTGAAGTTCCTTGTGTTGGTTGAATAGATGAATCTGAGATTGTGTGATGCATATCATATAATCATACCCACGGATACTGAGGTGACATTGGAGTATCTAGGTGACATTAGGGTTTTGGTTGATTTGTGTCTTAAGGTGTTATTCTAGTACGAACTCTATGATAGATCGAACGGAAAGAATAGCTTCGTGTTATTTTATTACAGACTCTTGAATAGATCGATCGGAAAAGATAACTTGAGGTGGTTTCGTACCCTACCATAATCTCTTCGTTTGTTCTCTGCTATTAGTGACTTTGGAGTGACTATTTGTTGCATGTTGAGGGATAGTTATATGATCCAATTATGTTATTATCGTTGAGAGAACTTGCACTAGTGAAAGTATGAACCCTAGGCCTTGTTTCCTAGCATTGTAATACCGTTTACGCTCGCTTTTATCATTAGTTACCTTGCTGTTTCTATAATTTCAGTATACAAAAACCTATATCTACCATCCATATTGCACTTGTATCACCAGTGCACCTACACAATTTACCATTGTATTGGGTGTGTTGGGGACATAAGAGACTCTTTGTTATTTGGTTGCAGGGTTGTTTGAGAGAGACCATCTTCATCCTACGCCTCCCACGGATTGATAAACCTCAGGTCATCCACTTGAGGAAAATTTGCTACTGTTCTACAAACCTCTACACTTGGAGGCCCAACAACGTCTACAAGAAGAAGGTTGCGTAGTAGACATCACCACATCACCCCCTCATTAATTGGTTACGACATGGACCAATAGCATGCAGTGAGTAAGAGCCAAGCAGAAACGAGGGATCGAACAGTGCATGTGCCAAACTTGCATGCGCGAGGAGGCACTATTATCCCGCAGCTTATTGTGTTGGATGGGCGTATGCATGCGTGTGAACATCGGACTGAGGCAGACTGCAGGGCCACTAGTAGTAAATAGAAAATGAATCTCCTTTGGGCTGGGGGAGGAGCATGGCCCCTCAGACTTATACATAGCTCTGCCATTGCTTTCCAGTACGTGACCAAGAATAGCGTCGAGTTGTTGATCTCTTATCCTGACATAGGAGTGAAGGTCGTACATGCTACACCAGCGCTACACCGCGCGAAGACAACCATCATGCGTGGTTTTGAGGAGACGAGGACCGACGACGAGTATGAACTGCTTTCGGCAGTCACGGTCGGCGCCATTGTTGCCTACATCGTCGTGGGCGACAACTTCAACTCGTACATTCTCAAGAACTCCTATGGAGATGACTGGGGTGACAAGGGCTACATGATCCTGCTGCCGCGCCCTGATACACAATGCGGCATGTTCAGGGAGGGCGGCTCTTGCCTCAATATCGTCATCTGACAGATCGCGTCGTACGGTGGTACGTCCAGAGGGAGGTGCACTCGATCTCTGGTCTGCATATTGTTATAATATAAATGTGTTTAAGATAATGATAGGAGTTAGACATACAATACATTAAATCATGTATGACTTTCCCTCTACTTCAGGTCTCTCTCCTTCACATGTACTTTTTATATACCCTACACAAGGGTTAGATAGATGCTCGGTTACTATACATGTTGTCTAGTAGTAGTAGTGAGATTTCGTCAGCGCCATGCCAACGGTTACTAACAAACACGCATGCGCCTAATAATCAATAAATCTGCATGTACTACGTGTGAATGTGATGGATCGTTATTGACGATACTTCCGTAACTCCAAAAATTCTGAAAAATTAGGAAACAATAAAAAAATTGCATAGTAGTATTGTGTCAAAATTTCAAAAAATTTGCATGCTCCAGTAAAAAAATGTAAATTCACGCGCTACAGCAAAAGTTTCTGTTTTTGCACCGCACATACCAACAAGCAGTCTAATCATCCTAAAGCCAAATCTTGGTACATTTTTTTATAATACAATGGATTTGTACAAAGGGGTAACTATTTTAGTTGAAAAGTTTCTGTAATTTGAGATTTGCAAAGTTTCCATGGGCGTGAACAAAGTTCAAGGAGCTCCCCCACTTCAACGGTGCTCGTCTTTCTTACTTTCACTTTTCTTTTTGAAAAGTTTTAAGTTCCCCTTTATTTTATTTTTTGTTTTTAAACTTTATAAGAGTGCATAATAGAAGTAAATTACTCTCTAAAACTTCCGGGTTGTCTCCTTGGGAGTGCTTTCTTTAAAGCCATTAAGCTAGGTATAAAGTGCTCAAGTAATTAATCCACCCGGATCCATAGGTATATCAAAGCCAATTTTGATTAACAATGATTTGTAATTTAGTAGTGAGCACAAAGCAAGATATAGCATGCAACAGCGAAGTCTAACTCTCTTCCTATGCATCGGCATGTCATACCAGAACAATTCATGCACATCAAGTAAAGGCCAATACATAGCATAAACAGTTTCTTGCAATTTTATCTTATTGGAAACATAGAGAGGCAGAGATCTAGTTCCTCTTTCATAATAATTGCAAGTAGGATCAGCAAGCACATGCATATTATATTCATCAAAATCATCATATGTAACGTAAAACACAACCAATCAGGGTAATCCTTAATAAGAGCTAACTTTTCCGATGATTGGTTGCGTTTTACGTTACACATGATGATTTTCATGAATATAATATGCATGTGCTTGCTGATCCTACTTGCATTTATTATGAAAATAAGATGCATGTGCTTGTTGACCCTACTTGCAATTATTATGAAAGAGGAAATACATCTCCGCCTCTTTATGTTTCCAATACGATAAAATTGCAAGAAATTGTTTATGCTATTATTAGCCTTTACTTCATGTGCATGAATTGTTCTTATATGGCATGGCGATGCATAGTAATAGAGTTAGACTTCGTTGTTGCATGGTATATCTTGCTTTTTTCTCACTACTAAATTACAAATCATTGTTAATTAAAATTGGCTTTGATATACCTTGTCATCCGGGTGGATTAATTACTTGAGCACTTTATTCCTAGCTTAGTGGCTTTAAAGAAATCGCTGCCAAGGAGACAACCCAAAAGTTTTAGAGATTCATTTACTTCTGTTATGCAATTTCATCAAGTTTAAAAACAAAAAAAAATATAGATCGGAACTTAAAACTTTTCAAAAAGAAAAGTGAAAGTAAGAAAGTGTGGGAGCTCCTTGAACTGTGTTCATACCCATGGAAACTTCGTAAATCTTGATTTACAGAAACTTTTCAACTAAAACAATTACCCCCTTGTACAAATCCATTGTATTATACAAATAATGTGCCAAGATTTGCCTTTAGGATGATTAGATTGCTTGTTGGTATGTGCAATGCAAAAACAAAAACTTTTGCTATAGTGCGTGAATTTACATTTTTTTACTGAAGAATGCAAAAATTCTGACACTTTTACACAATACTACTATGCAATTTTTTTATTGTTTCCTAATTTTTCAGAATTTTTGGAGTTACAAAAGTATGGTCAATAACGATCCATCACATTCACACGTTGTACATGCAGATTTATTGATTATTAGGCGCGTACATGTTTGTTAGTAACCGTTGGCATGGCGCCGACGAAATCTCATTACTGCCAGTATTAATGTTTGTGAGTGTTTCAATCCGTATTTGTGTTTGAAGCAAGGAAATCATAGCATTGAAGACATTACAAAGATTATTTGTGCAGGTAATTTGTTCCAATATTAATACAATTGATGCAAATCGTTTCCAAAATAAATTCGAATTAATAGTGTTTTGAGTTTGTCGGTGATGCAATGGAAACATCATTGAAGCAGTATGGAATGCTTGAATATAGGTGATTGAATCATTTGAATTCGCTCAATTCACACTTTTATAAGTAGCTGTAGATAGTAAATAGACGATCATGACTGAAGATTTCAATCAATTGATTTCCTTTCACACAGAAACATTATTAGTTTATTCGCTCCTGTACAGAAACTCTGTTATCATCAATCATCTACCGGACCTGCATCAGAATTGTGTTGTCTAGTTTCTAGTCTGGCTGTCTCTTTGAGAGTACTATTTTCTTGCCTCATCCAACTAATTCAACACACATCCCACTGGTGGAAAAATAGCCTTCGGTCGCGGTTCGCAACGGCCATTAGTCGCGGCTGCGCAACCGCGACCAGCAAAGCGCGACTAAAGCCCGCCACCTTTAGTCGCGGCTGCTTCTGAACCGCGACTAAAGGCCCGCCCACGTGGGCGCCAGCGACCGTCAGGCGGAGGACCTTTAGTCGCGGTTCTTCGCCAACCGCGATAAAAGCCGCCCGCAGGTTTAGGGTTTTAGCCCCCCTAAACCTGTTTTCTGTTTAATTTGTTTTGTTTTATTTCTTTTGTGCTTTATTTTAATTTTGAAGGAGTTTCATATATTCTACGGTACTACATACATGCATATGAATGTACAATTTCAAATAAATTTGAAATTAGAACCAAAAGAATTCAAGAGGAATATACAATATATATTCAATATCATCGGATGACCATATACAATTTTGAACAAGTTTCCATACATGATTTAATCCATATAAAGTTCTTCGTCCTCGTGATAGTGTTCTCCTTTAGGATGGAGGACTTCCTGCAGAACCATCCAGCTAGTTCCTCTTGAAGTGGTGGAAGCGAGCTTCGGACTAAGCGTCCACGGAGGTTATTCCTCCGAGCATTGGTATCACTCGGATCAACCCGCTCAGAGGTGTATCTCGGATCATCTCACTGCACAAAGTATGCACATAGATTGGTCAACGGTGGCTGAATATCCCAGTCTTAGTCTTTACCCTTTTGAATTCTAGCTCTTTTTGAATTCACCGACCTTTGTATCTACGAACCGTCTCCAAACCCTACGAGGCAAAGAAAATTAAATGGACAAGAGAGTTATTAGTTACTTGATATTAGGAAATGAGCGAAATAGGCCGATCGATATAGAGCGCAAATGAATGAAAATAATTACTTCTGCAGCATTTTTCGATGTCGGCCCAAAGCTTTGGATCCTTATCCAGAGAGTCGTGGACGAGACATTCGAGGTGTTCACTTTAATTACTAGCAGAATCCGGTGGAACCTGCGGACACGATACATGCACAAGACGTCATGCATAACTCATCGATTAGCCGCCACATACCATGCATGGAGTAAACAAAAGAGAATGTGCTCAAGACAGAAACACTCACCCAAAATGGTAAGGAAATAGAATATCACTTTTGAGTTCCTGCTTTGTAAGAAACTGCCACAGGTCTGCCTCCACGTCGTCGGGTAATGCTCCAACACAACATCATTAACGATGTGTGGGTCAATGAACCCAACATCATGGATGTTCCTTACTCTGCATTCCTTTTCTTCATTACGCATGTATAATAGAGGACACAACAATATAGTTAGGACATATATATAGTGCAGGCAATATGAACGAGATGGGGTAGAAATTAATAAATCACTTACGTAATGTAGCAACCGATGATAGATTTGTCGAGCTCAAGCAGATTGAAAAGCTGGAACAATTCACTCAGTTCAACTTGTACATAGTAATGTTTGAAGTGATGCTCATGTCTAACTTCCGCATAAATATAATCTTTGGCGTTTTAATTTTTATGTAACCCTTGTACCAATTCAGCAGACGTTTCATTTGGTCGTAGATCCTTTTCTGCTTGAGCTCGACGAGAGGCCCATTCTTGACATATGTAATTACTACCTCCTTCTCGGCAACTCATCAAGGCCTAACAGTTCACGAAGAGTAATACCTAAGTTGGCGCTTGTTCTCGCACTTTCGTTACAGTCAATCCTGCTGCCGCAGCTTGTATGATCTCGGGGCATCCGGACGAAGGATTCCACTATAAGCGGGCAATCGATTGTTTACTTTGTTCCCGAGCTGGGCAACTTGTTTCCGCTTTTATACTTCGGCCTTCTCCGCTCTTTGTTCTCCTTGAACATGAGTGCCTGCTTTTAAGTTCACGTGCATAGTCATTAGGGAGATTCTTGGCGGCTTGGGACGGTGTGCTCAAAATGACTTAGCCCACTTCTTTTCTTGATCGAATATCTTGGCTTGGGCTCGGGCTCTCTTTTCTTCTTGCAGTCCGCCTTCCATTTCTCCAAATCAGCGATCGCGCCGCGTCGACTTCCTCGGCACTACGTTCCCAAGGCCTTGTGGGGAGAGGCTTGATGATGGCTCCGGTACCTTTGTGGTCTTAGGTACATAAGGGTCGGGTTAATACTCCAGACTTCTTCGCTTCTTTGCCATAGGTGGATTGGGGCGGCGTCTCATCACCCGCCGGACGAGGATCTGGGGCGGCGGATGATCACCCGCCGGACGTTGGGGTGGGGGGCGGCGTCGGCTGATGTGACGGAGGTGTAGGTGAACCGCCACCACCACCACCACCACCACCACCGCCACCGCCACCACCACCACCGTAGGGGGGTGGACTTGTTGTCCTTGGCGCCTCGCCTGGAAACTTGATAAACTTCTTTTGCCATAGAATGTAATGGCGCTTGACATCTTCAAGTCTTTTCTCCCCTTGGTGTAGCAATTTCAATCTCCGTGTCCTCAAACCCTTTGACTATGTCCTCCACCGTGACACGAGCATAGCCATCTTTAATGGGGTTGTTGTGGTGGAGTGCTCCAGGTAAACATGGTAAAGCACTGCCGATGGCTACCTTCATGGATATGTTCCCCATAGGATAATACAGATGACATTCTTTCATCTCCTTTATATCGTCCACGGGGTAGCGAGGAGGCTCCGGTGCAGTAATTTCGACCACCGAGGCTCCGGTGCAGTAATTTCGATCGTCGGTGCATCTACACCAGCCGGTGGGGCCTCCGTGGAAGCCACGCTGCTTCTACGCTGTTGGCTTCCGAGATCCGCTGGATGATCTTCATGCTGCACCCGAGCTGAATCTCTTTCGGCTACTAGTACACTCATGGTTTTCTTCATCACTTCCATTTCCGATGCCAACCGCCCCACAACATCTGCTTCCCGATCCATCTTTCTCTTACGGCTTCAGAATCGACGGGTCATCGCTCGGGGAACCCTATTTTCCACGGAATGTGCCCCATGCCTCGTACACGCCCTCCGTGTTCAGGATTCCCGAGGGCTTTGTCGTAGCGTCGTTCTCTCTGTTGAACTTGATCTTCCCTCTTGAGCAGCCTTCATTGCGTCAATAAGGGCTTGGGTGGGTTTAATTAATTTGCCCTGGTAAACACACTCCCTGTCTCGGGTTGAGCGTTCCCCATGCCCCGTACCACCAGCTTTTGGCCCTTGGGTCCCATCCTCCGCACTGGGACGGATTCTCGCGCCCTCAGCTCGTTCTCCATCTTCTCGAACCTAGGCACCCAAATGCGATACCCTCCTGGCCCCATAACATGATTGTACTCCTTCTTAGCCGCATTTTCCTTATTTTGTTTCGATATTTGAAGGAACTGCTCCGATTTCTTTTGCTTCACAAATTCTGGCCAATCATCTTTCAGTTTCTCATATTGTCCTACGAAACCGAGTCTTGTTCGCTTGACAAAGTCACGGGCTAGATTTTGCTTGAATTTCGAATGCGTCGGCCATCTTATGAAGAGCGAACTGTTTGACTTTCCTCCTCCTCTCCTTGTTTTCCTCAATCTTGTTACCCTCCTCATCGAATTTGTTGTATTCGGAGGTAGAACGAAATGTTCCATAAGCTTCGTCAAGCAATCTTTTTTGTTCTCTTATCGACAAAAGTGAAACCATCAATTCGTGCCTTCTTTGGCTCATTCCACTCTGGACGGTGATCGAGACGTTGTCTCTAACAATGGCTCCGCATTGGCTGATAAACTTGGTGGCGTTCTTGCGGGGCTCCAGTGCCTGCGGTTGCAAAGTCGACAACCTGGATGGTGCATGTTTCTCCTGGTTTCATCGTCTGGTTGCGCCACGCTTTGACGACGTACTCGATTGTTTTGACGATCCGCCGAGGGCTAAAATAAGAAAGAGAGTCGCGTTAGTACACACATATTTATTCAAATCAGTTAGTTTGTATCACGGAGGCTCAATGTATATATATACCTCGGCGCGGAGGTGGTTGCTACTTCCATTTGAAGATAAATCGTTTATCGACGTTTCTTGACATCATCTTCTTGACGGCGCCTTCATCTTCACCGTCAAGGTTCAGATAAGAAGAGATATCATCTTCTTCTTCTCCGGTCGGCACATATTGAATATCGCCGTTTATGATGCGAACATATGTGCTTCACCGTCCGGATCATAGTTGTCCATAATCGGGTCAGCTCTATCGTCCGACATTATGTCATCCTGAAAACATGTAGTAAAAACAAATTAATTAAGTGAAGAAGGGGCGGTGGCGGTGGCGGTGGCGAAAGGCGGTGGCAAAAGGAGGGGCGAGGAAGGGTGGGAGAGGGTGTCGCGATAGAGCGCAAGACGGGCGGGTTTAGGGTTTAGGGTTTTAAGTTGGCGGTTTTCTTTGGCGGTTTTCTGTTGTTTTTGTTTTTGGGGTTTAGGGTTTTAAGTTGTTTACCGCTTTTGTTAAACTAAAACTAGTTAAAATTAAAGAACAAAAAAAAGAAAAAATTCCTTTTCCTTTTCTTTTTCTTCTTCTTCCTTTTCCTTTTCTTTTCTTTCTTCTTCTTCCTTTTCCTTTCTTCTTCTTTCTTCTTCTTTCTTCTTCTTCCTTTTCCTTTTGTTTTTCTTTGACCGGTTTTCTGTTGTTTTTGTTTTTGGGGTTTAGGGTTTTAAGTTATTTACCGTTCTTGTTAAACTAAAACTAGTTAAAATAAAAGAACAAAAAAAAAAAAAAAAAAATTCCTTTTCCTTTTCCTTTTCTTCTTCTTCCTTTTCCTTTTCTTTTCTTTCTTCTTCTTCCTTTTCCTTTCTTCTTCTTTCTTCTTCTTTCTTCTTCTTCCTTTTCCTTTTCTTTTCTTTCTTCTTCTTCCTTTTCCTTTCTTCTTCTTTCTTCTTCTTTCTTCTTCTTCCTTTTCCTTTTCTTTTCTTTCTTCTTCTTCCTTTTCCTTTCTTCTTCTTTCTTCTTCTTCCTTTTCCTTTTCTTTTCTTTCTTCTTCTTCCTTTTTCCTTTTCTTTTCTTTCTTCTTCTTCCTTTTCCTTTCTTTCTTCTTTCTTCTTCTTTCTTCTTCTTCATTTTTCCTTTTGTTTTTCTTTGGCGGTTCTGTTGTTTTTGTTTTTCCTTTTTTGTTTTTTTTTTTTTTCTGCTTGGCAAGGGCAAGGGCGTTAGGGGCGGCGGCGCTGGCGGGCGGCGGGCGGCGGGCGGCGGGCGGCGGCAAGGGCGCAGGGGCGGCAAGGTGGCGGGCGGCGGGCGGCGGGCGGCGGCAAGGGCAAGGGGCGCAGGGCGGCGCAAGATCGGGCGGCGGGCGGCGGCAAGGGCGCAGGGGCGGCGCGGCGGCGCACATCGGGACGGGCGGCGGCGCCATCGGGACGGGAGCGGCGCGCGCAGGCTTCGGCGTCGGCGTCGGTCGGCGCTGGGCAGCGCCAAGCGCCGATCGGCGTCGGGCAGCGCTTCAGCGTCAGAGAGAGGCGATGGGGGCAAAACTGCTAAGTGCAGATTATAGAGACGAACCTTTAGTCGCTGGCCGGGAGGCGGACCGCGACTAAAGTACCTTTTTAGTCGCGGTCCGCCTCCCAGCCGCGACTAAAGTGTTTTACCACCGCTTCCGTTCAGCTTGAGAAAGAACCTTTAATCGCGGTTGGGGAGGCGGGCGCGACTAAAGGGTACCCTTTAGTCATGCCCGCCTCCCCCCCGCGACTAAAGGGCTGTGCTGGAACTGGCGCGGTGCGGTGGGATGTTTAGTCCCACCTCGCTTGAAGGTTTGACAAAAGGTTTGATACATCATTCAGTTCATCGACCAAATACAAAGTTTGGTACAATAAATTATTACACATCAATTCTTCCCTTGTGTCCCTGCTTGCTTACGATTGTGCCGTATCCATGGAGCATCCTCATCATTTAACTTAATGCTTGGGTCGGTGTTCACTTTGAAGGGCGGAATTTCAGCAAACATATTATAATCTTCTGACATGTCTGTCTTGTCCTCCACTCCCACGATGTTTCTTTTCCTGAAAGAACAATGTGGCGCTTTGGATCATCGCATGATGTCTTGATCGTTTTCTTATCTTTCCGTTTCCTCGGTTTGCTACTCATGTCCTTCACATAGAAAACCTGAGCGACATCTTTCGCTAGGACGAATGGTTCGTCAAGGTAACCAAGATTGTTGAAATCCACCATTGTCATTCCGTATTGCTGGTCCACCTTTACCCCACCTCCTGTTAGCTTGAACCATTTGCACCGGAACAAAGGGACCTTAAAGGAGGGTCCATAGTCAAGTTCCCATATCTCCTCTATGTAACCATAATATGTGACCTTTTGCCCATTCTCGGTTGCTGCATCAAAGCGGACACCACTGTTTTGGTTGGTGCTCTTTTTATCTTGGGCGATCGTGTAAAATGTATTCCCATTTATCTCGCACCCTTGGAAAGTCGTTATAGTCGAAGATGGTGTCTTGGCCAACATGTACAGCTGATCTACAACATCATTGTCATTCATTAAATGTTTTCTCAACCAACTGCCGAAAGTCTCCATGTGGGCCTTCCTAATCCAGGATTCAGGCTTCCCGGGTTGTCCGGCGTAAAATATTCTTGTGTTTCTCAAAGCACGGAGCCACCAAGCTGGAATTGGTCACCAAAGTGTGGTGTGCTTGATCGAGAGAATGGCCGTCCATACATATCGTTGATTTCCTTCCGATCGTGCCTTTTCCACTTAGTCTCCCCTCGTGCAGCGATCGAGGAAGACCAATCGGCTTAAGGTCAGGAACAAAGTCAACACAAAACTCAATTACCTCCTCATTTCCATAGCCCTTGGCGATGCTTCCTTCCGCCTAGCACGGTTTCTGAACATATTTCTTTAATACTCCCATGAACCTCTCAAGGGGAACATATTGTGTAGAAATACAGGACCGAGAACGGAAATCTCTTCGACTAGGTGAACCAGGAGGTGCGTCATAATATTGAAGAAGGATGGCGGAACACCAACTCGAAATCGACAAGACATTGGATCACATCGCTCAGAACCGTGGTAGAACTTCTGGATTGATTACCTTTCGAGATTGCATTGAGGAATGCACATAGCTTCACAATGGCTAATCGAACATTTTCCGCAGAGCCCCTCAAAGCAATCGGAAGCAATTGCGTCATAATCACGTGGCGGTCGTGAGACTTCAGGTTTTGGAACTTTTTCTCCGCCATGTTTATTATTCCCTTTATATTGGACGAGAATCCAGACGGGACCTTCATACTGCTCGGGCATTCAAAAAGATGACCTTCTCTTCTTTGGTCGAGCGTAGCTGGCACGACCTTGAAACCATTCCGGATGCGGTCATCGGGTCTTTCAAACGTTGCTGGTCCTGCCGTGCTTCCTTTGTATCATTTGTCTTCCCATACACGCCCAAGAAGCTTAGGAGGTTCACGCAAATATTCTTCGTAACGTGCATCACGCCGATTGCAGAGCGGACTTCTAGGATTTTCCAATATTCTAGCTCCCGAATATAGATTTCTTCTTCCACATGGCTGCGTGCCCGTCGGCTCCCTTCGAACTGATTGTCCGCCAGACCCTTTCCAAAGATGACTTTCAAATCCTTGACCATATCAAATACCTCAGCACCGGTCGTTCCGCGAGCTTCGCCGGTGATCTGCCTTGCCGTTGTAATGCTTGCCTTTCTTTCTTCATGGATGAGTTTTGGAAGAAATCGACGATGCCCAAGGTACACGTTCTTCTTACAATTTGGCAAATGTACACTTTCGGTCTCATGTAAGCAGTGCGTGCATGCATTGTATCCCTTATTTGACAGTCCCGAAGGTTACTAAGAGCAGGCCAATCGTTGATGGTTACAAAAGCAACGCTCGAGGTCAAATTCCTCTTGTTTGTGCTCATCCCACACACGGACACCACCCCACAGCTGTAAAAGTTCATCAACTAATGGCCTTAGGTACACATCGATGTCGTTGCGGGTTGCCGGACCTTGGATGAGCACGGCATCATAATGAACTTCCGCTTCATGCACAACCAAGGAGGAAGGTTGTAGATGCATAGAGTCACGGGCCAGGTGCTATGGCTGGAGCTCGCTCGCCAAAAGGATTCATGCCATCCGTATTTAGAGCAAATCTTATGTTCCTTGCGCCACTGCAAAATCTGTGAACCATCCGTCGATCTTTCTCCATTGCGCTCCATCTGCGGTGTGTCTCAACTCCCGTCCGACTTACGTTTCTCTTTGTGCCATCGCAACAACTTGGCATGCTTTTTGTTCATGAGCAGACGTTTCAACCGTGGTATTATAGGAGCATACCACATCACCTTGGCGGAACCCTCTTCACGGTTTCGGCCCTCAACATCGTCACCGTGGTCATCGACTCGATCTTATAACGCAATGCAGTGCATACCGGCATTCATTCAAATTCTCGATTCATCGCGGTAGAGGATGCGATCGTTGATGCATGCATGTATCTTCGTAACCTCTAAACCTAGAGGGCGACAACCTTCTTTGCTTCAGACGTCATGGCGGGCAACTCGTTATCCTTTGAAACATATTCTTCAACATTTTCAGCAAGTTTTCAAATGCCGAGTCAGCTACACCTGCCTCGCCTTCCATTTCAGCAAATCCATTGTGCAGCCCAGCTTTTTCAGACCATCATCGCATCCGGTACAGCGCCTTTCTGTGATCCTCTAACATGCGATCCAAATTCTCCTCTCCTTTTCAGTTTCGCAGCGTCTCCGTGCATCAGCAATGGTCCGACCAAGATCATCAACGGATCATCACGTGCCTCTTCTTCACCTTCCCCTTCACCTTCAGCATCCTCCATGAAAGTATCACCGAAATGAGCAAGATAGCTTTCATCGATGAAATCATCCCCTTCTTCATCTTCTTCCATTATAACCCCTCTTTCTCCATGCTTGGTCCAACAATTATAGCTTGGCATGAAACCCTTCTGAAGCAGATGCATGTGAACAACTCTTGAGGAAGAGTAACCCTTCTCATTCTTACAGATAACACATGGACAGATAACAAAACCCCCGCTTGTTCGCATTAGCCACTACGAGGAAATCTTTCAAACCCGTAGTGAACTCGCCGGAGAGTCGGTTACCGTACATCCATTGCCGATTCATCTGCATTATTATAATATAAAATATATAATTAACCATCATGCATTTGTTATGAACTACACACACATGCATATTGACACATCAAAGGTTCATCAAGTTGCTAACCGCGATCAAGAGTGTGGCTCCAACACTTCATGTCATGTTTGTTTCATGCTCTTGGGGCATTTCATCAAACACCTTATGTGCATAAGAGGAACCAAAAGCAAACCTACACCCACTTGTGAAGAGAATGGCTCCAAATGGCTAAGTGTTGGCTGCTGGATGGGTATATATAGGGAGGGCTTTAGTCGCGGTTGGCCAGGCCAACCGCGACTAAGGTGCCAAGGCCTTTAGTCGCGGTTGGCCTGGCCAGCCGCGACTAAAGCCCTCACGTGCACCAGCTGGCCACCGAGCGCCCAGGCCCAGCCTTTGGTCGCGGTTCACCTCGTAATCATGACTAAAGGTCCCATTAGTCGCGGTTCCTACAGCTTCGCGACTTATGGGCTGGACGGAAAGCCTGTTTTTCCACTAGTGTCCCTCTGCGGTCTGTGCTGAAGAACCGCAAGGCGTCTATCGGCGGCAGTTTGCGTAGCAAACGTCCACCGACCCAAAGCAAGTCCCACTGGACGGTAACTCACAGCACCAGCAGTTATTGCGTTGATAACCACCTCCGCAAAAGTTAGGCTTACACAAGTTAAGGCTGCTCTTGTCGCCGCCGTCTCCGATCTCGGCATCCGGAAGACGGTCGTCTGATATCCGCACCTCACGACCTACACCAAATGGAGCAATACATTGCATCAGATATGTGCTTAAAATGGCAACGATAACTGTCACTTATGAAGTTACACAAATTATATACACTTGCATTCTGCGGATAATGCCTGGCATAAAAGAAACACAAGGAGCAGAACCGTTGCTGCCTTTGCATTCATCTGGTTGTCGAACATTCGCCGCATCATGTATGATCGAGGATCTATGTGCAGATGCTAGATGGTAGGACAAATCGATAGACACAAGTGATGGTAGGACAAATCGATAGACACAAGTGATGTGCTTAATCGTACCGAGTGCTATATATAGATACAGAAACATCAGAACGAAGTAAGCATTTATTATTTAAGGGGGTGCTTATTTCTTATTTAAAGTTTACTAAGTAAATATGGAGCATTATGAAGTTTTTTTTGCGTGGGAGCGCTTATTTCTTATTTAAAGTTTACTAAGTAAATATGGAGCATTATGAAGTTTTGTGTGGGAGCGCTTATTTCTTATTTTAAGTTTACTAAGTAAATATGGAGCATTATGAAGTTACTCACTCTATTCCATAACTAATAATCATGCATGTACGTGCAATGCTCATTAATATTAGGCAATATATTAAGCGCATTACATACTAATATCTTATTTGATAGCGCTAGCATTCATATTGGACATGCTATTAGTAGGAGACGATTGTGTGAGGAATGATCGGGTTGTACGTGTGTGGGGGTGTGGAAGAACATTTATTCTTGGCCATTCCATTGCGTGGCCACCACTGGAGTAATGCTGATTGCTAGATTTAGTTTAGTGAATTAGATCGGAGGATTGTGGTTCTCATGTGTACACTAATATTTGTGGGTTTAGAAGAATTGCAACTAGTGCTTTTATGAGTAGTAGAGATAGACATAGATATGTTTGATTTCCTCCCTTAAATAGTCCATTTACAGAAAACAAAACAAACAAAGGGTTTCGTAATCTTTTGCTTTTATTAGTCATTAGTGATAGTATCAGAGTGGTTCTCTCAGAATGTCCAGGATTATCGGGTTTAAACAGTGGTGAAAATGATTGTAAAACACACTCGTCACCCCCAAGGCAGCGGGGGTTGGCCAACCATGAACCTTCTAGAACACTTCGGTAGCTTCCAAGGCCTTTCGGGACATTCTGTGACATTTTTTAATATTCCGGAACTTTTCGAAACACTTCCAAAATCATTCGAAACAACTTTAAGAGCCCTTCTCTATAATTCTCCGCCATCTCATAGTTCTCCTACATGATGCTAGTCATTAAGCATGTGACCCTACAGGTTTGAGAATATGTAGTCATGTTCGGAACACCTTCGGGTCAATAATTATTAGCGAGGTATGGACACCCATAATAATTCACACATACCAAAAATGATCTTTATCAAGTGAGCTTTTTCTGGCATACAATTAACTTTGCTTCGTGATGCGTCACATAACTTGAGGTGAATTTTTAAAGTGTCTCTGCGATCAACACTTTGGCCACAATACCTAGTTATCCTTGTTACCGATTTGTACTATTTTCTCATTTCCATATTCTAATGTCCTCGTGACTAACACCTTTGTCACTATGCTTGGCAAGAGATGGTGAACGTTGTAATACCGAGTGGTCCCAGAGTGTATCTCTCTATCACTGGGAGAGCAAATCCCAATCTTGGCATATCGAACGCCACAACATCCTTTTTCGGCGTACCCGAAAGTTACCTTTATAATCACTCAATTAAGGAGTGATGTTTGGCAACCCCAAAGTAACCATCCGATATTCGGTATACGACATTTTCGTGGTCTAAGGACACAAGTAAATGTTAACACTTTATAAGAAAAAACCAACAACATATTGATGATGCGGTCTTGCAATATTTCATAAGTTGGTTCTATCCAACACCATTGTTACCCTAACAGTGTGTTCTCATTACTTTCAACATCCTGTTACAATGACAATGCTCATCGTTAGTAAAACAAAACCATCAACACTAGATGAATTAGTCCAAAGGCATGACTAGCTAGGGAGATCTGATTAGTGTTTATCTTTCCAAACATGACACATGCAAACAAGTTTTCCTATGAATCTCAAATTCAAGAACCATTACAACTACATCACAGAGATATGAACTTAGTTATGAACATGCAAATAGAATAATAACATCTTTAGTATTTCCTCTAGAGCATATTACGAACATGCACTCCCTCATGTTGAGATGGCATGCATGTGCATAAAAACTATGAACTCATGTTGCCCACCTCCTTTGCATATAATAGGTCACCATGGGCAATAAGTTTTCCCTGCCCATGGCCTTCCAGCAGTGTTATTTTGTATATTTTTTATTTTGTTTCCTTGTTGCAAACACTTTTCAATGTTTTTTGTTGCATATAATCAGGATTTGTTGCATGCCACAAATATGTTATTGAGATGCGCGCTTGTGTGTGTTTGTGTGTGTGCGCACGCGCGCGTGTGTGCTGTCAGAATTAGCTTAAATATTTGGAAAATATTCAGATATTGCAAAAAACGACATACTCCAATATAAAGTTAAATATGTATCAAATGAAAATGTTCAATAACTTCAGATGTGTATTTTCAGGTTTTTGTCCTTCAATAAACCAGCGAGAAGGTAAGATGGTATGATGGTCTGGGATTGCATGACTTACCCATGTTTTGTGCCTCCTACTCCTTCCAAAAACTCTGCGCCCACCCGACGCCCACATGCCACCACTCATCCAACATTTTGTTGATGACTGGGGTGTAGAGGTGGCAGACCCTCTTTCGACACTGGCGTTGTCGACTCCAGGCCTCCACCCCCTCCCCCTCCCCCCGTGCATAGTCGCCGTAGTGTGGCACACCAAAGAATGGTAGGTTTGCCTTGTTGGTAAAAACTTCTCCCTTGTCTTCTGATTGGCTCCATTGATGAAATGTGACAATGGAAGAATGAAGGGAACTGCGCAATCTTTTGTGGGTAGTGATATTTTTTGTGCATTTCAGAGGATTGGCGACAAAGAACGAATAATTCTCAAATAGTATGATGGGTGATTTGGTTAAGACCAATGATTAGATTGCAACACTACTAGGGAAAACCCTAAAGGTAGACTCTTAGGAGCAGCAATGGGTAGAGAGCAGGAGTTACTGGTACGTAGTAGCAGCGCGGGTGGGAAACCCATTCTACAAATACACTGATAGCAGTAGCACAGACTCTCTTTCAGGCGCTGCTGCTAGATTGGCCCCACCATGTCCCCCGGGCCAGGCTATAGTAGCAGTGCCAGCCCACTAGTATAGTAGCAATGTGTTTAGTACATGCACTACTACTGTTTATACACGGACCCGGCTCCACACACCGCCTAGCAGTAAGGTTGGATCCCGTACCGTGCTACATATAGTATGAGTAGTAGCAGTGTTGTTTCCTTACCCACGCTACTACTATGGGCACCTTATCCACCCCGTCGATCGGTTCCTGTCTCCCTCACACTCCCCCTCGCAATCTCGCTCGCTCTCTCTGCCGCCGCCACTGCCCGCCGCTGCCGTCGCCACCGAGGTATCTGCCTCCCTCCCTCCTACTCTAGCCGCCTTCCTCCCTCCTCCCACTGTCCTCCACCCTCCTCCTCCTCTCTTTCCTCCCCACTTCACCCACTGCCCTTCTCCCTCCTCCGACCGCACTCCTCCCTCCTCCCACTGCCCTCCTCCTCTCTCCTCCCTCCTTCCACTGCCCTTCTTAGTCCCTTCTCCTCCTCCGACCGCCCTTCCCCCTCCCCCGTCTGCCACCCTCCTCTCTCCTCACTCCTCCCTCCTCCCACTGCCCTCCTCACTCTTCCCTCCTCCCTCCTCTCTCTGTATAGAAATTTTTTGTAAAAAAATTAAGTAGAATTTGATTGTAGAATGTAGGTTTTCTGAATAAAATAGAACATATAGCTTATACGAATAAAATGTGGGTATTTTGAATAGAATAAAATACAAAATATAGGTAGAATGGAGGTTTTCGAAATTTTTATTAATAATTTTTTTTTAGTAATAGATTCAATATTTAACGGTCATAACCTAAAGGGATAACAAACTAGCTCCAGTTCATGAATCATATGCAGGCATGTATTCCATATATAGTCATATGTGCTTGCGATAAGAACTTACATAACATCTTTTGTCCTACCCTCCTGTTGCAGCGTGGTCCTAATGGAAACTAAGGGTAATTAAGGCGCTCCTTTTAATAGAGAACCAGAACAAAGCATTAACATATAGTGAATATGAATTCCTCAAATTGCAGTCATTCTTGTAGAGTATCTCAATTATTGTCACCTGGGGGTCTAAGGTTCATAACAATAAAGATGCATACAATTTGCAGATATAATCAAGAACTCACATATATTGTTAAAAATATAATAGGTTCAAATCTAAAATTATGGCACTTGTGGCCTAATGACAAGCATTAAGCATACCAAAATCATAGCAACATCAATCTTAGAACTTAGTGAATACTGGGGATAAAGCCTTAACAAATTTGACAACAATTACATAAGAAATCTCATCCCATTTCCATCTACCTCCATATGCCTACAGAAGATTACCCATACATAGTTGTTAGCATCATGAAATTGTTGATGGAGAAGGCTTGGCGATGATGACGGTGATGAATGCCTCTCTCTGGAGCCAGAAATGGACTCCAGATCAGGTCTCCTGATGAAGAACATGAGAAGGCGGCGGCTCCGTATTATAGACGGCAGCGGCTCCGAATTAGATCAAGGCGGTGGCCAAGGGCCCCACACGGCAGGTTGCGCACTCTAGGGGTGGTCGCGCCACCTAGCCACGTGAGGGCCTGGTCGCCCCCCTACAGTACTTCTTCGCTCCAAAAATCTTTATTTATTTCAAAATAATTCTCCAAAAATCCCCGTAGAATTCCAGGCATTTTTATTTCTACACAAAAACATCACGGAAGTTCTGCTGAAAACAACGCGAGTCCAGATTAGTTTCATCCAAATCATGAAAATTAGAGGCCAAAGTAAAAAAAGCAAAAGTCTTTGAGAAAGTAGATACACTCGAGACATATCACATGTCGGCGGGGCACTTTGAGCAATAGGATGAGGCGGGCTAAGATGATGAATTGGATCAATTCCATGCCTCTGGTTAGAGGAAGAAAGCAATTTAGCCCCCAAATTATGCCAACAATGAGGATATGACATGACATGATATCACTTTTCATGTGACCGCCAAGAAAGATCAAATGAGTTCAAAATATTGGAGGTGAGTCGAAAAGCGGTTCTGTCATCATCTTTTGGGCATAAATACAACTGTACACTCAAATATCTCATAAATAGATGGTGTACGATTGATGTTCAGATCGTCAGCCAATGCGCATGCTTCTCCGGCGTTTGGAGTGTGGAGTGGAGACAACGAAAATGATCTGAGATACTTGCCATTTTCATCTCGACAAATAGCCCTTTGTACTACGAATATAAGCCCATGGTTGTATAAATTTTTACACATCTAAATTGTCACTGCTAACGGTGGAAAGGCCGCTTTTTATTTTTTGAGAATCCAGAAAGACCGCCTTCTAGGACCATGAATGGTTCCATGGGCTGAATAATGCTCGTTTTATTTACGGGCAGCACCAGTGTGCGAGGGATGGGCTGGTCTACGTACTCCCTTCATTTCCTTACACAAGACCATTATAAAAAATATATTTTGCATTTATAAAAAGCCACTAAAGATATTTCCTGTCGGAGTTATTGGCCATGGGTAGCCTCATCCGCACCTCATGGCATTTCAAGACATTGGGGCAAACTGCGCCCCTCAAACCTCAAAGCTTGACCGCCGCCTTCTTGAGACCGGCTGGTCCAAGCGGCCGGCTGCCGGAAGGCGGCAGACCCCAGAAGACGGCCATGAAGCGAGCCGGCTCCTAGCAGGCGGCCTCCAGAGAGGTCGGCTCCTAGCAGGCGGCCCCAGGCACCCCCAAAGTCTGTGCCCTCTTAAACACGACGAGACGGGGCATGGCTACAGCGAAGCCTGCCACCCTCGAATCTAGGGCGGGTCGTGGCCACAGTACGCCGCACTAGCCGGAGATCTCCCGCACGGCGCGACACTATGGCCCTTCCACCCATGACATCACCCAAGTCAGAAGGGACCATGCTCCCACGATGGGCTGTCTGCACGGCCTGCAGGCGGCGGGCTCTACCTACCCGAGAGGAACGAGAAGGCGGCTAGCTTCGGCCAGTCGGCCAAGGGGGAGGTCGGCACCCAGAAGGCGGCCCTACCCCTTCCTAGGAATTTGTGCGCTGAGGGAGTTCCGGACTAGGGGGTGTCCGGATAGCCGAACTATCATCATCGGCCGGACTCCAAGGCTATGAAGATACAAGATTGAAGACTTCATCCCGTGTCCGGATGGGACTTTCCTTGGCGTGGAAGGCAAGCTTGGCGATACGGATATGTAGATCTCTTATCATTGTAACCGACTCTGTGTAACCCTAACCCTATCCGGTGTATATATAAACCGGAGGGTTTTAGTCCGTAGGACGAACAACAATCATACCATAGGCTAGCTTCTAGGGTTTAGCCTCTTTGATCTCGTGGTAGATCTACTCTTGTAACACACATCATCAATATTAATCTAGCAGGACGTAGGGTTTTACCTCCATCGAGAGGGCCCGAACCTGGGTAAAACATCGTGTCCCTTGTCTCCTGTTACCATCCGCCTAGACGCACAGTTCGGGACCCCCTACCCGAGATCCGCCGGTTTTGACACCGACATTGGTGCTTTCATTGAGAGTTCCTCTGTGTCATCGCCGATAGGCCCGATGGCTCCTTTGATCATCAACAACGACACGGTCCAGGGTGAGACTTTTCTCCCCGGACAGATCTTCGTGTTCGGCGGCTTTGCACTGCGGGCCAATTCGCTTGGCCATCTGGAGCAGATCGAAAGCTACGCCCCTGGCCGTCAGGTCAGATTTGGAAGCCTAAACTATACGGCCGATATCCGCGGAGACTTGATCTTCGACGGATTCGAGCCCCAATAAGCGCCGCCAGACTGTCTCGATGGGCATGATCTAGCTCGCAACGAGCAAAGGCCGTGGAGGCCGCACAGAATCCGCTCCGACCATTAATCCGGAGCCGGATTCCCCGATCGAGGACGAGTGGTTGGACACCGCCTCAGGGGCTTTAATCTCTACGGCGATCGAGCCGAACTCCAACCCTGTCCTTTGCGAAGACCTCGACTCCAGGGTGCCAGACTCCTATCCCGACTACGAACCCTCCGTGCCCTTGCCGATCGAATCCGATTGGGCACCCGTTATGGAGTTCACGGCCGCGGACATCTTTCAGCACTCGCCTTTTGGCGACATCCTGAATTCACTAAAGTCTCTCTCTTTATCCGGAGAGCCTTGCCGGACTACGGTCAGGAAGGTTGGGATACGGTCGATGAAGAAATTCGACGCCCACCCACCACCCACTTGGTAGCCGCTGTCGACGACCTAACCGACATGCTAGACTACGACTCCGAAGACATCGACGGTATGGACGACGATGCCGGAGACGACCAAGACCCAGTGCCTACAGGGCACTGGAAGCCACCTCGTCATACGACATATACATGGTGGACATCCCAAAAGATGGGAACGGCGATGGAACAACGGAGGATGACCCCTCCAAGAAGCAGCCCAAGAGTCGGCGTCAGCGGCGCCGCTCTAAATCCCGCCACAGCAAGAATGAAGATTCCGGCACCGGAGATAACAATACACCGGACAACGCCGAAGACAATCCACTCCAGCAAGATCCATCGCAGGAGGATGAAGACGCCAGCCCTCAAGAGAGAGCGGCAGAAGAAGAGGTAGAGGATTATATGCCTCCCTCCAAAGACGAAGCAAGCCTCGACGACAATGAATTCGTCGTGCCTGAGAATCCCGTCGAACAAGAGCATTTTAGACGCAGGCTTATGGCCACGGCAAACAGCCTAAAGAAAAAGCAGCAACAGCTTAGAGCTGATCAGGATCTGCTAGCCGATGATGGACCAAGTCCTCGCGGCGGAAGAGCATGAGCTCGAACGCCCTCCAAAGCTACCCTAAACGCAAGCTGCTCCCTGATTAGAGGAGGAGGCTTACGAACCCGCATCACCAGGAGACAATACGGCTGACCGACCACCCCGTGGCCGCGACAGAGAGGCCTCTAGGCCCTTCACTAGAACCGTACCCCGGCATCGCTCAAAAAGCACTTGGCCAAAGGGGAATGCTCCGGACCTGCGAGATATATTGGGGGACAAGGAAAGACAATCAAGATCGATCTATGGATCGCGTGGGCGCCCCACGGTACGTGACGACAACCATCGCGCTGGACACAGTAAGTCCGGCCGGGCTGAACAAAACAGACCAAGCTCTTTTGAGCTCCGTCGTGACATCGCCCAGTACAGAGGCGCCGCACACCCACTATGCTTTTCACAGACGAAGTAATGGATCATCAAATCCCTGAAGGGTTTAAACCCGTCAATATTGAATCCTATGATGGCACAACAGACCCCGCGGTTTGGATCGAAGACTATCTCCTTCACATCCACATGGCCCGTGGTGACGATCTTCACGCCATCAAATACCTCCCCC
This sequence comes from Aegilops longissima, assembly GCA_021605205.1. Classification (NCBI taxonomy): domain Eukaryota; kingdom Viridiplantae; phylum Streptophyta; class Magnoliopsida; order Poales; family Poaceae; genus Aegilops; species Aegilops longissima. The sequence goes on along the minus strand of CM038676.1, from coordinate 40,213,913 downwards.
TCAAGCTTAAAGGACCAGCCCGACATTGGCTCAACAGCTTGCCAGCAGAGTCAATTGGGAGCTGGGAGGACCTGGAAGCCGCATTCCTCGATAACTTCCAGGGCACTTATGTGCGACCACCAGACGCCGATGACCTAAGCCACATAATTCAGCAGCAGACGAATCGGCCGGACAATTACGACACGGTTCTTAACCAAGAAAACCAAATCGCCGATTGTCCGGATGCGGAGGCCCTCGCGGCCTTCAAGCATAACATCCGCGACGAGTGGCTTGCCCGCACCTAGGACAGGAAAAGCCGAAATCCATGGCAGCCCTCACATCACTCATGACCCGCTTCCGCGGGTGAGGACAGCTGGCTAGCACGCAGCAACAACCTCAGCAAAAATTCTGGCAGTCCGGACTTCAAGGACCAAAACGGCAGGCCGCGTCGTAACTAAAACAAACGCCGCACTAACGGCGATAATATTGAGGATACGGCAGTCAATGCCGGATTCAAAGGCTCTAAACCGGTCAGCGGAAAAAGTCATTCAAACGAACTACTCCGGTCCGTCCGGTTTGGACCGAATACTCGACCGCTTGTGCGGATACGGCACCCTCGAAAAGCCAGTTAACCACACCAACAGGGACTGTTGGGTATTCAACAGCAGGCAAGTTAATTGCGTCAAAAGAATGACAAGGGGCTGCATAGCGATGACGAGGACGAGACCCAACCACGAACAATAGAGGATGAAGGTTTCCCCACAAAAGCGGACGGTGAACATGATATACGCAACCCACATACCCTAAAGGGAGCAGAAGCGTGCACTCAGGGATGTCTACGCGATGGAGCCAGTTGCCCCAAAGTTCAATCCATGGTCTTCCTGCCCGATCACTTTTGACCGAAGGGACCACCCCACCAGCATCCGCCACGGCGTATTCGCCGCATTGGTCCTAGACCCAATCATCGATGGATTTCACCTAACCAGAGTCCTGATGGACGGCGGCAGCAGCCTGAACCTGCTTTACCAGGATACAGTGCGCAAAATGGGCATAGACCCCTCAAGGATTAAACCTACCAAAACGACCTTTAAAGGCATCATATCAGGTGTAGAAGCCAATTGTACAGGCTCAATTACACTGGAAGTGGTCTTCGGATCCCCGGATAACTTCCGAAGCGAGGAGTTAATCCTCGACATAGTCCCGTTCCGCAGCGGCTATCATGCCTTGCTAGGACGTACCGCGTTTGCAAAGTTCAACGCGGTGCCGCACTACGCATACCTCAAGCTCAAGATGCCAGGCCCTCGAGGAGTCATTACGGTCAACGGAAACACTGAACGTTCCCTCCGCACGGAGGAACATACAGCGGCTCTCGCGGCAGAAGTGCAATGCAGCCTCTTAAGGTAATTATCGAATCCGGCCGTTAAGCGGCCGGACACAGCCAAGCGCGCCCGGAGTAACTTACAACAAGACCACCTGGCACGTTCCGAGCACGCGTAGCAGTGCGGCCCCAACCCCAGCTCCTGCGAAACGTTAAAGCAGGTCCTTCACGTACACCATTACGCTCTGAAGATACCATGGGCATGGGGAGGAGGGCACGACCACAATACACCCAGACTGCGGCTCAACCACACAAGGGGCTCTCAAGTGTGTCGTTCCTTTTTCTTTTCTTTTTACCTTTTACTTTTTAAACACAGGACTCCGTTTGTCAGAAGCCCTGTCCGGCAGCAGACCTGCCGAACTCACGATGCAACAGCCAGGGAAGGATAAAGGCTACAACGAATATACAGGTGGTCTCCATTATGAGCATTTTCATACACCAATCTGCAGCCTACCCCTGGAAGGGGACATGTTTAAACAGTCTCCGACATTGCTTATCGCACTATTTGTATCGTTCTGCATTCGTAGCAGCACTTATTGAATAAAACAATGCAGCACCTTTTTGCTTATAATTGCATTTCTTTTTCATACATATGTTCATTCACGACATGTTGCATCCGCACACTTTGGTATGGCTAATATACACCAGGGGCTTATGTTTCCCGCATTATGGTGTGATGAGTCCGAACACTTTCACAAGTGCGGCACCCCAAACTTATAGCACTATATGCATCGGCTCCGAATCATGTCTTGGGTCAATAGTTGGGTTTGCCCGGCTCCCGTGTTTTGGTACCTTACGTTCCGTTATATCGGCTAAGGTAGCACCGGGAGAACCACTGCGATTCCGCCCCAGTTCGGCTGGGTTAACGCCTCAGTGGAGAAAGCTAAAACTGACCGTCATGATGAGGCGAGAGACCGATCGCTGTTCGAGAGGTTTTCTGCGTGTCCTAAAGACTTATGCCGCTTAGAGCGAGGAGCGGATACTGTCCGGCCAAGGCGTGATACCGCCCCAAATTCGACCTTCGAAGACTAGGGGCTTCACGAAATTTAAAATTATAGAATTCTATGGCTAAGTGAGAGTGTTCAAGCATTATAAGTCCGGTTGCCTTGTTCGTTGTGTTGGCGCCTCCCTAGATGGACCCATAAATGGGAACAATTGCGCTCAAGTTTATCCCGAACACCCCAAAGACTCGTGGCATGAAATTTGAAGCCGACGACTTGCCATCTCTCGATTTGATAAACAGCCGCATGAAGGTAATATTTTAAATTAACAAGCGTTGCTTAGCGATATGAACTAAGTTTTCAGCGCACAGGATAACAAAGTGCGAGTCTACTCAAATATTACATCTTTGGAGCACTCACCGCAATAGTGCGGGCGCCCTTCAAAGACACTCTTATAATACATCTCGGGCGTGCGATGCTCCTTGCCCTCGGTGGCGGGTCCGCCACGAGCTTACGGGCATCCATCTTGCCCCAGTGCACCTTTTGCGGGCAAGGGCCTGACGGGCACCCTTGATACAAGCGGAATGCTTGATAACTTCAACCCATGGGCACGCATCCACCAGCCGTCGCACCAGGCCGAAGTAGCTCCCAGGCATGGCCTCCTTAGGCCACACCCGAACTATAAGGCCCTTCATGGCCTGTTCGGCCGCCTTGTGGAGCTCGACCAGCTGCTTCAGCTGGTCGCTAAAGGGCACCGGATGTCCGGCCTCAGCATACTGAGACTAGAAGACCTTCTTCGTTGAACTCCCCTCCTCGGCCCGGTAGAATGCGGCAGCATCGGACACGCTGCGAGGAAGCTCTGCGAACGCCCCTGGAGAGCTCCGAATTTGGGTAAGCAACAGGTAATTAACACTCACATGCTTACTTTGCATGAAAAATGCCTTACCCGCTGCTATTTTCTTCACCGCCTCAATCTCCTGGAGGGCCTTGTAGGCTTCAGCCTTAGTGGCTTTGGCACTCTCATGAGCCGTTGCAAGCTCAGACTCTCGAGTCTTCGAGTCACGCTCCAAGCTCTCATGTTTTTCCACGAGATCCTGGAGCTCTTGCTTTACCTCCGCCACCCGCGCCTCCAGCTTCTCTCGCTCGGTGCGCTCCGCGGCCGCATTGAGTTCGGCCGCGGCCACCGCCTCCTTCAGGGTCGCCACCTCGTTAGCGGCCCCTACAATACCCGCGTTATCCTTGTCATTTTTCTTGCAACCAAATCCTTTTCTGTAAGGTACAATTTTCATAAGGTATTACTCACCTTCTTTTTCCTCGAGCTGCTTCTTGGCATGGCCGAGCTCGTTCTCGGACCGCTCGAGGTTTTTCTTCAAAGTATTGACCTCCGCAGTCAGTGCGGCGGAGGTCAGCAGCACAGCCTGCAATCCCATATTGACATATTTTTATGACTCCTGCGTTTATCTTTCTAAAGATCCTCAGTCCGGCTTTTCTTTCCGAACACCGAACCGAGCATCAGGGGCTACTGTCTATGCGGTACCATTTTACATATGTTGAAATTCTTACCTCAAAGCCTGTTAGAAGGCTATTGCAGGCTTCGGTCAGCCTGCTCTTGGCGAGCTGAACCTTCTGAATCACCGCACTTATAACAGTGCGGTGTTCCTCTTTGATGGAGGCGCCATTGAGCACCTCCAGCAAATTATCCGGCACCTCCGGTTGGACGGAGGCAGCCGGCGTCTCGGTCTTGCCCTTCTTACGAAGGGTCGCCCTCCGGACTCCGAGCCACCGCGACCTCCGGGCTGAGTCCGTGCACAGTCCGGGAGGGTGTCCTGCGACACCTTCGGTGCCTCCCCCTCCTGGTGGGTCCTTTTCTGGGATCCCACCTCGGCGTCGTCCGCGGCACGGGGGCTAGAGGCAGTCGGAATGGAATCCATGTCCGACGCACCCAAGGACCCGCTCGACGAAACGGGAAGATCATCCTTGGGCGGACTGCAGGGTTGTATGCGGCATTAGAAAGACGTTATGTGGCGAAAACAAAACCTTGAGGTTATTCGAGTCTCGGATACTTACGATCTCGCCAGGGCTTGGCCCTTGGATGCCGATCTTAAATGCCATCAAGGCGTTGGCGGAGCAGTCCGGAAGAAGAGTTTTTCCTTCTTGGACCCTTGGCCTCCCTTGTTGGGAGGCCTTCCTTTCTTTCCTCCTTCGCTGGGGAGAGGCTCTTCTTCTCCCCTCACCTTGGTGGAGGAGTCGGCCTCGGATTCATCATCCGATAGCACCTGAAAACGGGAACTCTTCCGAGTCCCCGTGGCCGTCTTCTTGGCCTTCTTCTCGGGCACCACGTGGGGTGCCGGAGCCAGCAGCCCTGTTAAGCGGGCGTCCGCTGGGTCCTCTGGCAATGGGGCCGGACAGGTAATCCGTTCGACCTTCGCCAGCCATTCCTATCAAAGGCAAGGGGCATAGAGCCAAACTATGGAAAACAAGTGGTGAAATCACTTACCTCGTCAGCTGGACACTGCGAGCAGAATCCGTGATCTTCGGTAGCGGATGCGGGAGCTTCGGCGCCCTTGAACAGCACCTTCCAGACATCTTCGTACGTAGTGTCGAAGAGCCCGCCAGGTGCTGGTGCTGCGCGGATCAAACTCCCACATATTAAAGCCCCGTCATTGCACGGAGAATCCGTGGATGAGCATGACGGACTACGTTGACAAGCTTGAGCTTCTTGTCCACCACTTACGGATCTGGGCTTGAGTCGGTCAGCTCCTCTGAATCCCCCAAATTCGGCCCTCTCTTTCCGTGAGGAGAGCCGTGGGAATACCAGATCTAAATTCGGGGGCCGCTGCCCAATCAGGGTCACGCGGCTCGGTGATGTAGAACCACCCCGATTGCCACCCCTTGATGGTTTCCATGAAAGTACCCTCCAGCCACGTAACGTGGGACATCCTGCCCACCATGGCGCCTCCGCACTCCGCTTGGCTGCCCTTCACAACCTTCGCTTGACATCAAGGTCTTGAGCCACAAGTCAAGTGGGGCTGGATGCAGAGGAATGCCTCGCATACCCACGATAAACGCCGAGATGTTGAGGATGAAATTCGGGGCCAGATCATGGAAATCTAGGCCGTAGTAGAACATGAGCCCCCGGACAAAAGGATGAAGCGGGAAGCCCAGTCCGCGGAGGAAATGTGGAAGAAATACTACCCTCTCATGGGGCCTGGGGTTGGGGACGAGCTCTCCCTCGTCGGGGAGCCGATGCGCGATGTTGCTGGATAGATATCTGGCGTCGCGCAGCTTGTGGATCTGCCCCTCCGTGACGGAGGAGGCCATCCACTTGCCTCCCGCTCCGGACATAATTGGAGAAGGTTGAGGTGAGAAGTGCGGACTTGGGCGCTGGAGCTCGAGTTCGCGGAGATGGATAATCCAAGGAGGAAGAAGGCGCAGGTAAAAGGGCTGGATCCTTATCCACTTATATGGGCGGACGAAAACATGTGTCCCCACTGGCCTGGTAAAGCTCGCTTATCCCCCAAGCGCCACAATCAATGGCGCGGTGGGGTTACCCATGTCCGTATTGATGGGAATCCCGGAATAAGGGGAACACGATCTCTGCCTCGACAAGACGTGCCAAGGAAACCGCTTCGCTAAACGCGCTGAGGTGGAGCAGTAAAAACAATTTGAATAAAGGCTTGGTAGTGGTGCGACGTCACGCCACAAAATATGTCAGCAGATTGATCTTGTGTAACATTATTCTCTCTACGGTGGTATGTGGAATTTATTTTTGCAGAGCCGGACACTATCCTGGTATTCACAATCTTCTATAAATTATTCGGAGGAAGAACCCGCCTTGCAATACCGAAGACAATATACGCGCCGGACTCATCGTCATTGAAGCCTGGTTCAGGGGCTACTGAGGGAGTTCCGGACTAGGGGGTGTCCGGATAGCCGAACTATCATCATCGGTCGGACTCCAAGGCTATGAAGATACAAGATTGAAGACTTCGTCCCGTGTCCGGATGGGACTTTCCTTGGCGTGGAAGGCAAGCTTGGCGATACGGATATGTAGATCTCCTACCATTGTAACCGACTCTGTGTAACCCTAACCCTATCCGGTGTCTATATAAACCGGAGGGTTTTAGTCCGTAGGACGAACAACAATCATACCATAGGCTAGCTTCTAGGGTTTAGCCTCTTTGATCTCGTGGTAGATCTACTCTTGTAACACACATCATCAATATTAATCTAGCAGGACGTAGGGTTTTTACCTCCATCGAGAGGGCCCGAACCTGGGTAAAACATCATGTCCCTTGTCTCCTGTTACCATCCTCCTAGACGCACAGTTCGGGACCCCCTACCCGAGATCTGCCTGTTTTGACACCGACATGCGCCATTAACCAGAAGAGATGGGGAGTGGCTACAGTGAACGCCCGCCAGGCGGCGGGACTGTAGCCACACCTTCCCCGACAAAGCAAGCGTCATTAGAAGCACAGCTACAGTGATGAGCAGCCAGCAAGACCCGCAAGCGGCGGGCGCGGCCTGTCGGTCAAGTACAAGACAGCAGGCCCGGTCCACCAGTCAGCGCGCCCCAGCAGCCAGCGAAGAAGCCGGCCACAAGAGACACTGACGGCCTGGGCCTACACCCGGCCAGTTTACCGTTGTACCCCTGGGAGTTAGGCCTATATAAACCCCCCAAGGCACCCATGCAAAGGAGAGAGCTAGCCTTGCCCTTCTTCCTCCTCTAGCAAATAGCTCAAGGAGCAACTTGTAGCTACCTATTGAGATAGTGATCATGCGGAGACCCTGCAGAGCAGGACTACGGGTGTTATCTCCTAGGAGAGCCCCGAACCTGGGTAAAGTTCGTCGGCGACGTGTCTACGCCTTATTCCGCTTCCTGGCACCGGCGACGTTTTACTATCCCCCACCATGATAAGCCACCCGTTGGCATATGTCGCACCAAAACACAGACATTTGGCGCCCACCTTGGGGCTGGGTGCACCGTTGTACGGAGATCTGTTTTGGACGGGAACCCTCTTCCTTCCTAGCGAGTGCAGCCAGCCTAGCACACTAGACGGCGTTTGCGCTGACGCGCTCCATGTCGCGGAGGTCGCCTGCGCGGCAATCTGCCTCGCCGACCTTGTTGGCGAGATCCACCTCTCCGACGAGCCTGCATCCGACGCAGGCACAGATGGCCCCGAGAGCCGCCTCGTCAGCCTCCTCGACCAGCTCCACATCGCCAACAAGCCGGCCTTCGACTTGGATTCGATCGGCTCCACCAACCCGATGTTCGTCGACTCCGACACGACGTCACTCGACACGTTCCCCACCAACGTGGTGGTCATCAATGACCCTCTCCCTCGCGCCTACAGCGGTGGTAGCACCGTCACGGAGGTGCTCGTCATCAGCCACGATGGAGCTTTCGACAACGGTGCCCGAGACCCGCTCGAGGCGACGCTACGAGACCTGTCTGCACCCATTGCAGAAGATGTCGATGCCGAGACGCTGGAAGCTCGTCGAGAGCGCCAAGAAGCTGGCCAGCATGAGACGCCTCTCGGAGGCTTACCAACGCGAGATGGACCATGCTGTTGGCGGCACACCGGCTCCTGGCAGGCCCAGCCGCATCGGCACGGTCTGGCAACACGGCGCAGCCATTGCCAGCATGTTCAGGGCAGACCGCCCTGTCTACGCCACGCCCATGGAAAACATACGAGCTGCCCAGGCGGCAGTAGATGAGCTGGACAACCTCGAGGATGACGAGCGTCGCCACATGATGGAGCGCGTCCAGCGGCTTATTGACGCGGCCGCCGAGGAACCCAACCGGTGGAACGACGACCCGCCTCCTCGCCGAGAGCACGTCGCAACATCCCGGACACCGACTGGCGGAGCCTGCGGACGACGAGACAAGGAGCCGGCTGTAAGCCGCAGCCGGACGCACATCTCTATCGAGCGCGACCAGGACGGCCGCCCACGGGCGGTAGAACGACCAGGCGACTATCAGCCTCCTCTGCGCAGAGAAAGGCGCGTCTCCCCCGCCGCTTGTTGATCACCTGAGTCTTGGTGGCCGACTTGGCCCCAGAGAAGGAATCGGAAAAAATGATGCCCGCCATCAGATCGACCGTCTCAATCGGTCCCTTGCGTTAGAAGAAGAAGACGCGCTAGGCCCACCTTGTTTTGGCCCTCGCATCCGCGACGAACCCTTCCCCAAAGGATTCATGCTCCCAAGAGACACGCCCAAGTACACAGGCTTCGTGAAGCCGGAAGACTGGCTGGTCGACTACGCCACGGCCGTCAGCATAGCGAACGGCGAAAAGCGCGTCGCCGTAAAATATGTTCCGCTCATGCTCCAGGGCACCGCCCGGACATGGCTGAACAGCATGAAGCCCCGCAACATCAACAGCTGGGTAGATTTCACTAAAGCCATCATCTGCAACTTCACCAGCACGTACAAGCGGCCGCCCAAGCCCCGCCAGCTCTCTTTGTGCGTCCAAGGCCCCACCGAATCAACTTGAGACTACCTCACGCGTCGGGCCGAGCTACGCAACTCTTGCGAAGGCGTGCACGAGGTGCAGGCTATCGAGTACTTCACAACCGGGTGCAGAGAAGACACCCTGCTCAAGCACCTACTTCTCTGCGACGAGCCGGCAATCCTCGACGAGCTGCTAAGCATAGCAGACAAGTACGCCACGGCCAACTCCTCCATGAAGAAGGAGATTCAAGTTGATGCATCCGGCAAAGTGGCTCCTCAGGCCCCTCGCACTACTAGAAAAAGGGCTATATCTAATATGGACATTAATGGCACACCACATATGTGGTGCGCCACTTCTATATAGCAGTGGCGCACCATGTGTAAGTATGCCATTAATGTCCATATCACTAATGGCGCACCACACCCACGGTGCGCCACTAATAACAATTTTTTTCCATTACTAGTAATGGTGCACCATGGCATTGTGCGCCATTACTAGTTTTAACTAGTAATGGCGCACCACACACTCTGTGCGCCACTACTAACAATTTTTTTTACTTTTTTTTAAAACTAGTAATGGCGCACCAGTGTATAGTACGCCATTACTAGTTCAAACTAGTAATGGCGCACCACAACCACGGTGCGCCACTACTAACATTTTTTTTATTTTTTTTGCAAAAACTAGTAATGGCGCACCACGTAACAGGTGCGCCATTAGTAACCAGGGTTACTAATGGCGCATTGTTAGGTGGTGCGTCATTACTAACTTTCTTTGCACCCTAAAAGAAAATGATGGAGATGTCAAAAAAATAAAAGAAAATAAGTTTCCCATGTGATATGTGCTCTAGTTGTTGGGAAATTTACAAATATGAATTTTGACTTTATTTGCAAAATCTCTCTGGAATTTTGTAAAATGGGCATAACTTTTGCATACGAACTCGAATTAAAAAGTTTTTTGTATGAAAAATCATCTACTCGAAAAGTTACATCCGAATTCAACGGGGGGCACCCCGTTGAACATTTTCAGAATCCCCAAAAACCTAACAGAACGAAAGATACGGGGCTTTAAAGATCTAGAGGGGGGGGGGGAATGGAAAAAGTTTCAAACTTAGTAATGGCGCACCATTTGGTAGGTGCGCCACTAGTAACAGAAAAAACGAATTTGGTTTAGAATTTTTTTTTGGATTTTTTTTTCAAAATGATACGTAATATGACTGGGAAGTTTGAAATATTTTTTCAAAATTTCATCACACTCATGAACATGAACAAAGTCCTAGACATCAATAAGGTTTAATAGGATTGATATGATAGATATATCAACAAGTGCATGTTAAGTGAGCTGGTGCTGGGGTTGGATAGAATTGCGAAGTTAAGCGTGCCGAGTAGTGTGAGGATGGGTGACCTTCCAGAAATTTGACCACGGAGTGATTGACTTGAGATTAAGCATATTACCTGAGATTAAGCCATAGTGAGCCGAGATTAAGAAAAAACGAAAAAAATTGAAAAGAAAATTTGATTATTTTTTTTGAAAAAAACAATTCTAAAAAAAATTGAAAAAAAAATGTTAGTAATGGCGCACTTCTATGTGGTGCGCCATTACTAAGTCAGATAGTAATGGCGCACTTCTAGGCATAATAATGGCGCACCTATAGTGCGCCATTACTATTTGTTACTAGTGGCGTGGTAATAGTGGCGCACCTATAGTGCACCATTAATGGAAAAAATAGGAGCGCCACTAATTAGCCTTTTCCTAGTAGTGTGAGACTCCGGCTGGTGATACCAGTCAGGGACAACAGCAAAACGACAACAAGCGCATGGTACCACAGCCGGCTTCCACCAGCCGGCAAGTGGTGACAGTCGAAGACCAACAGCCAGAGGGGCAACCTGCTCCGAAGCGTGAGAGGGGTGGCAAGACAAATTGGTTGCCCGCCTTCTCCTATGAGCAAACCCTTGATGCACCCTGCAAGTTCCACAGCGGCGCGAAGCCGTCCAACCACATCACTTTGAAGTGTCACTGGCTCACCCAATCTCCAAGGGTGAAGGATTGCTGCCTCCTCCGCCAGCTGGACAGCCGCCGCCGCCTCCTCCTCCGCAGCAGGCGGTGCTACGTCTTGAGCTTGCCTTGGTTTTCCCCGAAGAGGAGAGGATGATGCAGCAAAGTAGCGTAAGTATTTCCGTCAGTTTTTTAGAACAAAGGTATCAATCCAGTAGGAGGCCACGCGCAAGTCCCTCGTAACTGCACAAAACGATAGCTACTCGCAACCAACACGATTAGGGGTTGTCAATCCCTTCATGGTCACTTACGAGAGTGAGATCTGATAGAGATAATATTTTGGTATTTTTTATATAAAGATGCAAAGTGAAAAGTAAATGGCAAAGTAAAACAAAGCAAGTATAAAAGTGATGGAGATTGATATGATGAGAATAGACCCGGGGGCCATAGGTTTCACTAGTGGCTTCTCTCAAGAGCATAAGTATTCTACGGTGGGTGAGCAAATTACTGTCGAGAAATTGATAGAATTGAGCATAGATATGAGGTTATCTAGGTATGATCATGTATATAGGCATCACGTCCGAGACAAGTAGATCGAAACGATTCTGCATCTACTATTATTACTCCACTCATCGACCGCTATCCAGCATGCATCTAGAGTATTAAGTTAAAAACAGAGTATCGCCTTAAGCAAGATGACATGATGTAGAGGAATAAATTCATGCAATATGATAAATACCCCATCTTGTTATCCTCGATGGCAACAATACAATACGTGCCTTGCAACCCTTTCTGTCACTGGGTAAGGACACCGCAAGATTGAATGCAAAGCCATGCACTTCTCCCGTTGCAAGAACTACCAATCTAGTTGGCCCAACCAAACGGATAATTCGAAGAGACTTGCAAAGATAACTCAATCACACTTAAAAGAATTCAGAGAAGATTCAAATATTATTCATAGATAAGATGGATCATAAACCCACAATTCATCGGTCTCAACAAACGCACCGCAAAAAGAAGATTACATCGAATAGATCTCCACGAGAGAGGGGGAGAACATTGTATTGAGATCCAAAAAGAGAGAAGAAGCCATCTAGCTACTAGCTATGGACCCGAAGGTCTGAAGTAAACTACTCACACTTCATCGGAGGGGCTATGGTGTTGATGTGGAAGCCCTCCGTGTTGGATGCCCCCTCCGGCGAAGCTCCGGAACAGGCCCCAAGATGGGATCTCGTGGATACAGGAAGGTACGGCGGTGGAATTAGGTTTTTGGCTCATGTTCTGGTCGTTTGGGGGTACATAGATATATATAGGAGGAAGGAGTACGTCGGTGGAGCGTCGAGGGGCCCACGAGGCAGGGGGCGCGGCCAGGGGGGGTCACCCTGCACCCTCGTGACTGCCTCGTGGCTTTCTTGACGGAGTGTCCAAGTCTCCTGGGTCTTATCTGATGAGAAAATCACGTTCCCGAAGGTTTCCTTCCGTTTGGACTCCGTTTGATATTCTGTTTCTTCGAAACAATGAAATAGGCAAAAAAAGAGCAATTCTGGGTTGGGCCTCCCGTTAATAGGTTAGTCCCAAAAATAATATAAAAGTGGAAAATAAAGCCCATTATAGTCCAAAACAGTAGATAAAGTAGCATGGAGCAATCAAAAATTATAGATACATTGGAGACGTATCAGGCATCCCCAAGCTTAATTCCTGCTCGTCCTCGAGTAGGTAAATGATAAAAAGAGAATTTTTGATGCGGAGTGATACTTTGGCATAATTTCAATGTAAATCTTCTTAATCATGGTATGAATATTCATATCCGAAAGATTCAAGACGAAAGTTCATATTGACATAAAAATAATAATACTTCAAGCATACTAATCAAAGCAATCATGTCTTCTCAAAATAGCATGGCAAAAGAAAGTTCATCCCTACAAAATCATATAGTTAGGCTATGCTTCATTTTCATCACACAAAGATGTTCCCAACTTCTATACCCCCGATGAAAAGCCAAGAAATTGTTTCATACTTAAATAATCTCAAACTTTTTCAACCTTCACGGAATACATGAGCGTGAGCCATGGATATAGCACTATGGATGTAATAGAATATGATGATGGTGATTTTGTGGAGAAGACAAAAAAGGAGAAAGTCTCATATTGACGAGGATAATGAACGGGCTATGGAGATGCCCATCAATTGATGTCAACATGAGGAGTAGGGATTGCCATGCAACGGATGCACTAGAGCTATGAGTGCACAACAAAAGAAAACTAGTGGGTGTGCATCCAACTTGCTTGCTCATGAAGACCTAGGGCATTTTGAGGAAGCCCATCGTAGGAATATACAAGCCAAGTTTTATAACGAAAAATTCCCAGTAGTATAAAAAGACAACTTATGAGACTCACTATATAAAAAACAAGGTGCTACTTTGAGGCACAACTGTGGAAAAAGAGATAGTAGCATTGCCCTTTTATTTATTTATTTTGTTGGGCCTTTCTCTTTTTTTTATTTGGACAATGCTCTAATAATGATGATCATCACACTTCTATTGATTACAACATAAGGATTACAACTCGAAACTAGAACAAGGTATGACTCTATATGAATGCCTCCGGCGGTGTACCGGGATGGTGAAATGAATCAAGAGTGACATGTATGAAAAATAATGCATGGTGGATTTGCCACAAATACGATGTCAACTACATGATCATGCAATGGCAATATGACAAAAGTAATGTATGTCATGATGATGATGAACGGAACGGTGGAAAGTTGCATGGCAATATATCTCGGAATGGCTATGGAAATGCCATAATAGGTAGGTATGGTGGCTGTTTTGAGGAAGATATAAGGAGGTTTATGTGTGATAGAGCATATCATATCACGGGGTTTGGATGCACCAGCGAAGTTTGCACCAACTCTCAAGGTGAAAAAGGGCAATGCACGGCAGCGAAGAGGCTAGCAAAGGCGGAAACGTAAAAGTGCGTATAATCCATGGACTCAACATTAGTCAAAAGAACTCATATACTTATTGCAAAAAATTAGAAGTCATAAAAAATCAAGTACTAAGCGCATGCTCCTAGGGGATAGATTGGTAGGAAAAGACCATCGCTCGTCCCCGACCGCCACTCATTAGGATGCACAAGGCAGGTACAATTCATGTTTCAAATTTGTTACACAACTTTAACCATACGTGCATGCTATGGGATTTGCTAACTTCAACACAAGCATTTATCAAATTCACAACTACTCAACTAGCACAACTTTGATATTATCACCTCCATATCTCAAAACAATAATCAAGCACCAAACTTATCTTAGTATTCAACGCACTCAAAAGAAAGTTTCACATATCTTGAATACCAAGTATATTTATATTAAGCAAATTACCATGCTATTAAAGACTCTCAAAATAATCTAAGTGAAGCATGAGAGATCAAGTTTCTGTAAAACAAATCCACCACCGTGCTATAAATATCTAAGTGAAGCACTAGAGCAAAAATCATCAAGCTCAAAAGATATAAGTGAAGCACTATGAGCAAAACTATCAAGCTCAAAAGATATAAGTGAAGCACATATCAAATTCCAATTCATATATGGCTCTCTCAAAAGGTGTGCACAGAAAGGATGATTGTGGTAAACTAACAAGCAAAGACGCAAATAATACAAGACGCTCCAAGCAAAACACTTATCATGTGGTGAATAAAAATATAGCTCCAAGTAAATTACCGATTGAAGTGGACGAAAGATGGGATGCCTTCCGGGGCATCCCCAAGCTTTGACTTTTTTGTGTCCTTGGATTATCTTGGGGGTGCCATGGGCATCCCCAATATTAGGCTCTTGCCACTCCTTGTTCCATAATCCATCAAAAGAATTCACCCAAAACTTGAAAACTTCACAACACAAAACTCAATAGAAATCTCGTGAGCTCCGTTAGAGAAAGAAAACAAAAGACTACTTTAAGGTACTGTAATGAAATCATTCTTTATTTATATTGGTGTTAAACCTACTGTATTCCAACATCTCTATGGATCATAAACTATTTTACTAGCCATAGATTCATCAAAATAAGCAAACAACACATGCAAAACAGAATCTGTCAAAAACAGAACAGTCTGTAGTAATCTGTAACTAACGAAACTTCTGTAACTCAAAACATTCTACCAAAATTAGACGGCCTGTAAAAATTGTTTATTGATCAGCAGAAAATGGAATCAGTATTTTATCACGTTCTGGTGATTTTTAACAATTCGGGCACTGAGCGCAAAGTTTCTGGAAATTACAGCAAGATCAAATAACTATCATCCAAAAAGATCCAATAGGTTTAACTTGGCACAAACAGTAATTAAAAGATAAAACCACATCTAAACAGAGGCTAGATGGATTATTTATTCCTAAACAGAAGCAAAAACAAAAAACTAAAAATAAAATTGGGTTGCCTCCCAACAAGCGCTATCGTTTAACGCCCCTAGCTAGGAATAAAAGCAAGGATAGATCTAGGTATTGCCATTAATTTTCAGTTTTTTAGCAGAGTCATGCTCGAATCCGAGTGGTTCTTCTAGCTTACCTTCATACTCGGAAATTTTTAGATCTAAAGAATCCAACCGCTTATTACAAAGAGTAATCAACATATTCATGCGGTGAAGATTTCCGCTAACACTTTTAAGAGGCTCAAGAGACTTTTGTAAAAAAATTGTTACGTCGCAAATCTTCTCAAACACTTGGGTTTCTTCCTGGGTAGCATGAGATCCTCCCTTTTGGGGTAGTGTTCCACTATTCCTCTATAATTTCATGCATAATCTGGGATCAATCTCAATGAAATTTCCCTTGGCAATGCAATCCAAGAGTTGTCTATGCGTCATATTTAACCCAACATAAAAATTGTGAAGAAGAATTCTAAAGTTCACCTCTAGGGTGCACTTACGATAAGATTCCATCATCCTATACCAAGCATCTTTTAAGTTTTCTCCTTGCCTTTGCTTGAAGTGAAGAACTTCAAACTCGGGAGACATAGGAGCGGATAAGGAATTCGACAAGACGACAAGCAAACGAACTAACACACGAGCAAACAAAAGGCAAAGGGAAAAAGAGAAGGAGATTGGGAAAGAGAGGGCGAATAAAACGGCAAGGGTGAAGTGGGGGAGAGGACACTAGTAGAAAAAGAAGGCATTAGTCCCGGTTCACCTGTGCCCTTTAGCCCCGGTTTGTGCCTCAAACCGGGACTAAAGGGTGCGATGCCCATTAGTCCCGGTTCATGCCTCAAACCGGGACTAAAGAGTAGACCTTTAGTCCCGGTTTGAGGCGCGAACCGGGACTAATGGTTGAGACCTTTAGTCCCGGTTCGTGCCACGAACCGGTACTCAAGGTCCCATTTTCAAACTCTACCCCGTGGATCGCCTTTTCAATTTTAAAAAAATAAAAGAAAATGATGGAAATAAAGAAAATAAGTTTCCCATGTGATATGTGGTCTAGTTGTTGGGAAAATTTGCAAATGTGAATTTCGACTTTATTTGCAAAATCTCTCTGGAATTTGTAAATATGGGCATAACTTTTGCATACTAACTCGGATGAAAAAGTTTTTTATATGAAAAATCATCTACTCGAAAAGTTACATCCGAATTTAATTGGGGGAACCCCGTTAAACATTTTCAAAATCCTCAAAACCTAACAGAAAAAAAAGTTACGGGCTTTTAATATCTAGAGTGGAAAAATCGAAAAAATTCAAACTATGGTCAAAACATGGTCAAACCATGGTCAAACTAATTATTCTAGAATATTAGTGTTACTAAATAATTTGTTCAGTTATTTTGAATTTTGGTCAAATCTGGTCAAACTATGGTCAAACTGTGGTCAAATTATGGTCAAACCATGGTCAAACTAATTATTCAAAATAACTATTGTTTTCTAAATAATTATTGTTTTTGAAAACAATAGTTTGAAACTCAAACAGTGAAATGTGTCAATTCATGCTCAAGCAAAATTCCCGAGGGTTAATAGGATTGACATCTTACTATTGTCAGGAAAACAACAAGTGCAGACTTGGAAGCGAGGGAGAATAGAACCGGAAGTTAGGCGTGCTCAGTGGGAAGTGGGAGGATGGGTGACCGTTCGGGAAGTTAGGTGATTTGGAATGATGAGGGTGATTAGAGAAGAGGATAAATTGAGCAGTGATGAGGGGTGCTGATTAGAGATTAGGGGTTAAAATAATTCAGAAATTTGAAAATAAAAAATTATTCAAAAAAAAATTCAAAAAAATTTTCAAAAAAAAAATTCATAAAATTTCCATTAGTCCCGGTTGGTGTTACCAAACACCAACCGGGACTAAAGGTGGAGCCCCACGTGGCCGCGGCCTTTAGTCCCGGTTCTGGATTGAACCGGGACTAAAGGGGGGAGGCATTAGTACCGACCCTTTAGTCCCGGTTCACCAACCGGGACTAAAGGCCCTTACCAACCGGGACAACAGGCCCTTTTTCTACTAGTGGGAAAACGAGAGGCAAATGGTAAATAATGTAATGCGAGAGATAGGGATTGTGATGGATACTTGGTATGTTGACTTTTGCGTAGACTCCCCGGCAACGGCGCCAGAAACCCTTCTTGCTACGTCTTGAGCTTGCGTTGGTTTTTCCTGAAGAGGAGAGGATGATGCAGCACAGTAGCGTAAGTATTTCCCTCAGTTTTTGAGAACCAAGGTATCAATCCAGTAGGAGGCCATGCGCAAGTCCCTCGTACCTGCACAAAACGATAGCTACTCGCAACCAACACGATTAGGGGTTGTCAATCCCTTCACGGTCACTTACGAGAGTGAGATCTGATAGAGACAATATTTTTGTTATTTTTGATATAAAGATGCAAAGTGAAAAGTAAAAGGAAAAGTAAAACAAAGCAAGTATAGAAGTGATGGAGATTGATATGATGAGAATAGACCCGGGGGCCATAGGTTTCACTAGTGGCTTCTCTCAAGAGCATAAGTATTCTACGGTGGGTGAGCAAATTACTGTCGAGAAATTGATAGAATTGAGCATAGTTATGAGGTTATCTAGGTATGATCATGTATATAGGCATCACGTCCGAGACTAGTAGATCGAAACGATTCTGCATCTACTATTATTACTCCACTCATCGACCGCTATCCAGCATGCATCTAGAGTATTAAGTTAAAAACAGAGTATCGCCTTAAGCAAGATGACATGATGTAGAGGAATAAATTCATGCAATATGATAAATACCCCATCTTGTTATCCTCGATGGCAACAATACAATACGTGCCTTGCAACCCTTTACATCCTTTGGGTAAGGACACGCAAGATTGAATGCAAAGCCATGCACTTCTCCCGTTGCAAGAACTACCAATCTAGTTGGCCCAACCAAACGGATAATTCGAAGAGACTTGCAAAGATAACTCAATCATACAAAAAAGAATTCAGAGAAGATTCAAATATTATTCATAGATAAGCTGGATCATAAACCCACAATTCATCGGTCTCAACAAACACACCGCAAAAATAAGATTACATCGAATAGATCTCCACGAGAGAGGGGGAGAACATTGTATTGATATCCAAAAAGAGAGAAGAAGCCAACTAGCTACTAGCTATGGACCAGAAGGTCTGAAGTAAACTACTCACACTTCATCGGAGGGGCTATGGTGTTGATGTAGAAGCCCTCCATGGTGGATGCCCCCTCCGGCGGAGCTCCGGAACAGGCCCCAAGATGGGATCTCGTGGATACAGGAAGGTACGGCGGTGGAATTAGGTTTTTGGCTCCCGTTCTGATCGTTTGGGGGTACGTAGGTATATATAGGAGGAAGGAGTACGTCGGTGGAGCTTCGAGGGGCCCATGAGGCAGGGGGCACGCCCAGGGGGGCGCGCCCTCCACCCTCGTGACCGCCTTGTGGCTTTTTTGACGGAGGGTCCAAGTCTCCTGGGTCTTATTTGATGAGAAAATCACGTTCCCGAAGGTTTCATTCCGTTTGGACTCCGTTTGATATTCTGTTTCTTCAAACACAGAAATAGGCAAAAAAAACAGCAATTCTGGGCTGGGCCTTCGGTTAATAGGTTAGTCCCAAAAATAATATTAAAGTGAAAAATAAAGCCCATTATAGTCCAAAACAACAGATAAAGTAGCATGGTGCAATCAAAAATTATAGATACGTTGGGGACGTATCAGGCGGCCCGACCAGTTGCTGCCATCCAAGATTTGTACCCAGAAGAACAAGGAGCCTACGTTGTCTTCACCAGTGTGGCTAACGACAAGCACAGCCGACGCCAGCAATCCCGAGAGGTGAATGCTGTAGCTTCTGAAGCCCCAGAGTTCATGCACTGGTATGAAAAGCCAATCCATTGGAGCCGAGTCGATCACCTGGAAGTAATGCCTTCTCCGGGTTCTTACGCTCTTGTATTGGATGCCATGTTTGCTACGGAGAGGCGTGCAACCCGCTTCTCCAGAGTCCTGATAGATGGCGGTAGTAGCATCAACATTTTGTACGACAACACCATGGAAAAGTTGAGCATCAAGCAGAAGCAGCTTCAGCCCAGCCGGACCGTCTTCCATGGCATAGTACCCGGCCTTTCACACTCACCAATCGGCAAGATCAAGATAGATGTCCTCTTTGGAGACAAAGATCATTTCTGCCGAGAGCCCGTCTGGTTTGAACTAGTTGACCTTGAGAGCCCTTACCATGCATTGCTTGGCCGACCTGCCTTGGCCAAATTCATGGCGGTACTGCATTATGTCTACCTCAAGATGAAGATGCCAAGAACAAAAGGGATTATCACCGTCTCCGGAGATTACAAGAAGTCATTCGCCTGTGCGGCCGCCAGCAGTCGGGTGGCCGAGTCCCTTGTGATCACTGCCGAGAAACGGCTCCTTGACCGGGTTGTGGCCATGGCTGGCAAGCTGCCGGACATGTCCCCATATCCCAAGGAGTCGGAAGCTGAAGGCTCCTTCAAGCCGGCCAAGGATACAAAGAAGATACCATTGGACCCGGAGCACCCGGAGAGGTACGCTGTCGTAGATGCAACCCTCGACAGCAAATAGGAAAGCGAGCTCGTCGATTTCCTCCGTGAGAATCGGGACATCTTTGCATGGTCTCATAAGGACACGCCGGGTGTTCCGACGGATCTCGCCGAGCACAAGCTACACGTCCGACCTGACGCCAAGCCAGTCAAGCAACCCATTCACCACCTGTCGTAAGAGAAGGGAAGAATTGCCGGTGAAGAGATAGCCCGGCTCCTAGCAGCCGGCTTCATTATGGAAGTATTCTATCCGGATTGGCTGGCCAGCCCAGTCCTTGAACTGAAGAAGAAGAACAAGGGGTGCATGTGTATTGATTATACCAGCCTCAACAAAGCTTTCCCCAAAGATCGATTTGCCTTGCCATAGATTGACCAACTGATAGACTCCACAGCCGGATGCGAGCTGTTGAGTTTTTTGGATGCATATTCAGGGTACCACCAAATCAAGTTGAAACCGGCTGGTAGGCTGAAGACCTCTTTCATCACACCATTCAGAGCTTTCTGCTACCTGACGATGACGTTCGGCTTGAGGAATGTCGGTGCCACATTTCAGCGTTGCATTCAGAAGTGCCTCCTCAAGCAGCTCGGCAGAAACGCCCACGTCTATGTGGATGATGTTGTGGTGAAGATGGAGAAGCGTGGGACCCTCCTAGAAGATCTCAAGGAGACTTTTGAAAATCTGCGCCGATTTCAGATCAAGCTCAACCCAAAGAAGTGCGTGTTCGGAGTACCAGCCAGCCAGCTCCTTGGCTTCCTGGTCTCAGAACGCAACATTGAGTGCAACCCTGTGAAGATCAAAGCAATTGAGAGGATGGAGAAGCCTACCCGACTGAGAGATGTCCAGAAGTTCAGCCGCTTCATCAGTCGGCTAGGCGAGAAGGCACTTCCCTTGTACCAGCTCCTGAAGAAAACCACTCACTTCTAGTGGAATGACAAGGAGGATGAGGCTTTTCTCTAGCTCAAGAAGATGTTGACCACGCCGCCTGTCCTGTCTGCGCCGGCTACTAAGGAGCCCATGCTCCTCTACATCGCCGCCATCATCCGGGTGGTCAGCACAATCATAGTAGTTGAGCTCAAGGAAGAGGCAGGGTTCTGCTAGTCCAGAGACCGATGTATTACTTGAGTGAAGTGTTGTCAGCTTCCAAGCAGAACTACCCCTACTACCAGAAGATATGCTACAGCGCGCACTTTACCGCCAAGAAGTTAAAGCCCTATTTTCAAGAGCACCCCATCACGGTTGTTTGCATTGCTCCGCTTGCTGAGATCATAGGAAGCCGAGATGCTTCAGGCTGAGTGGCCAAATGGGCCATCGAGTTGGCTCCCCACACTATCTTCTACTAGCCTCGCACCACCATCAAGTCCCAAGCACTGACCGACTTCCTCGTTGACTGGGCCGAGACCCAGTACCTGTAGCTAGCGCCTGCCTGATACGTCTCCAACGTATCTATAATTTTTGATTGCTCCATGCTACTTTATCTACTGTTTTGGACTATATTGGGCTTTATTTTCCACTTTTATATTATTTTTGGGGCTAACCTATTAACCGGAGGCCCAGCCCAGAATTGATGTTTTTTGCCTATTTCAGTGTTTTGAAGAAACGGAAAATCAAACGGAGTCCAAACGGAATGAAACCTTCGGGAACGTGATTTTCTCACGGAACGTGATCCAGGAGACTTGGACCCTACTCCAAGGAACAAAAGAGGCGGTCACGAGGGTGGGGGGCGCACCCCCCCTAGGGCGCGCCCCCTGCATCGTGGGCCCCCTGTTGCTCCACCGGCGTACTCCTTCCTCCTATATATACCTACGTACCCCCAAAGGATCGGAACAGGAGCCAAAAACCTAATTCCACCGCCGCAACTTCCTGTATCCACGAGATCCCATCTTGGGGCCTGTTCCGGAGCTCCGCCGGAGGGGGCATCCACCACGGAGGGCTTCTACATCATCACCATAGCCCCTCCGATGAAGTGTGAGTAGTTTACTTCAGACCTTCGGGTCCATAGCTAGTAGCTAGATGGCTTCTTCTCTCTTTTTGGATCTCAATACAATGTTCTCCCCCTCTCTCGTGGAGATCTATTCGATGTAATCTTCTTTTTGCGGTGTGTTTGTTGAGACCGATGAATTGTGGGTTTATGATCCAGATTATCTATGAATAATATTTGAATCTTCTCTGAATTCTTTTATGTATGATTGGTTATCTTTGCAAGTCTCTTTGAATTATCCATTTGGTTTGGCAAACTAGATTGGTAGTTCTTGCAATGGTAGAAGTGCTTAGCTTTGGGTTCAATCTTGCGGTGTCCTTACCCAGTGACAGAAAGGGTTGCAAGGCACGTATTGTATTGTTTCCATTGAGGATAACAAGACGGGGTATTTATCATATTGCATGAATTTATTCCTCTACATCATGTCATCTTGCTTAAGGCGTTACTCTGTTTTTAACTTAATACTCTATATGAATGCTGGATAGCGGTCGATGAGTGGAGTAATAGTAGTAGATGCAGAATCGTTCCGATATACTTGTCTCGAACGTGATGCCTATATACATGATCATACCTAGATATACTCATAACTATGCTCAATTCTGTCAATTGCTCAACAGTAATTTGTTCACCCACCGTAGAATACTTATGCTCTTGAGAGAAGCCACTAGTGAAACCTATGGCCCCGGGGTCTATCCTCATCATATCAATATCCATCACTTTTATACTTGCTTTGTTTTTACTTTGCCTTTACTTTTCACTTTGCATCTCTATACCAAAAATACCAAAAATATTATTTATCATCTCTATCAGATCTCACTCTCGTAAGTGACCTTGAAGGGATTGACAACCCCTAATCGCGTTGGTTGCGAGGAGCTATTGTTTTGTGCAGGTACGAGGGACTTGTGCGTGGCCTCCTACTGGATTGATACCTTGGTTCTCAAAACCTGAGGAAAATACTTACGCTACTTTGCTGCATCATCCTCTCCTCTTCGGTGAAATCCAACGCAGTGCTCAAGAGGTAGCAAGAAGAATTTTTGGCGCCGTTGCCGGGGAGGCTCACACAAGAGCAAGTCAAGCACCATACCAAGTACCAATCACAATCCCTAGCTCTTGCATTACATTATTTGCCATTTGCCTCTCGTTTTCCTCTCCCCCACTTCACCCTTGCCGTTTTATTCGCCCTCTCTTTCCCAATCTCCTCCTCTTTTTCCCGTTTGCCTTCTCGCTTCGCGTTTTTCTGTTTGCTCGTGTGTTGGATTGCTTGTTTGTCGCGATGGCTCAAGATACTACCAAATTGTGTGACTTCACCAATACCAATAATAATGATTTCCTTAGCACTCCGATTGCTCCTCTTGCCAATACTGAATCTTGTGAAATCAATACTGCTTTGTTGAATCTTGTTATGAAAGATCAATTCGCCGGCCTTCCTAGTGAAGATGCCGCTACTCATCTGAATAGATTCGTTGATTTATGTCATATGCAAAAGAAAAAAGATGTCGATGATGATGTCGTTAAATTGAAGCTATTTCCTTTTTCGCTTAGAGATCGTGCTAAAGCGTGGTTTTCATCTTTGCCTAAAAATATTATTGATTCTTGGAACAAGTGCAAAGATGCTTTTATCTCTAAGTATTTTCCTCCCGCTAAGATTATCTCTCTTAGGAACGATATTATGAATTTTAAGCAACTTGATCATGAACATGTTGCACAAGCTTGGGAGAGAATGAAATTAATGATACGTAATTGTCCTACTCATGGTTTGAACTTGTGGATGATTATACAAAACTTTTATGCTGGATTGAATTTTGCTTCTAGAAATCTTTTAGATTCGGCCACGGGAGGCACTTTTATGGAAATCACTCTAGTAGATGCTACTAAACTTCTAGATAATATTATGGTTAATTATTCTCAATGGCATACCAAAAGATGTACTAATAAAAAAGTGCATGCGATAGAAGAAATTAATGTTTTGAATGAAAAGATGGATGAACTTATGAAATTATTTGCTACTAAGAGTGTTTCTTCTGATCCTAATGATATGCCTTTGTCTACTTTGATTGAGAATAATAATGAATCTATGGATGTGAATTTTGTTGGTAGGAATAATTTTGGTAACAACGCGTATAGAGGGAATTTTAATCCTGGGCCTTATCCTAGTAATCCTTCTAATAATTATGGAAATTCCTACAACAACTCTTATGGAAACTTTAATAAGATGCCCTCTGAATTTGAGATTAGTGTTAAAGAGTTTATGAATTCACAAAAGAATTGAATGCTTTGATTGAGGAGAAATTGCTTAAAGTTGATGATTTGGCTAGGAACGTTGATAGAATTTCTCTTGAGGTTGATTCTTTAAAGCTTAGATCTATTCCTCCTAAGCATGATATCAATGAGTCTCTCAGAGCTATGAGAATTTCCATTGATGAGTGCAAAGAAAGAACCGCTAGGATACGTGCTTCCAAAGATGCCTTTATTAAAGCGTGTTCTTCCAATTCCTATGAAAATCAAGATGACGATCTAAAAGTTATTGATGTGTCCCCCATTAAATCTTTGTTTTGCAATATGAATCTTGATGAAATTGAATATGATCTTCCTCTACCTAGAAGGCGTTCTAAGAATTCGGAGTTTTTAGATCTTGATGTTGAAATTGATAAATGTGGGATTGAAAGAAATAAAAACCTAGATGTTGCTAAACCCACTATTTTGGATCTCAAGAAATTTAATTATGAAAATTTATCTTTAATTGATTGTATTTCCTTGTTGCAATCCGTGCTAAATTCTCCTCATGCTTACAGTCAAAATGAGGCCTTTACCGAACACATTGTTGATGCCTTGATGCAATCTTATGAAGAAAAACTTGAGTTGACAGTTTCTATCCCTAGAAAACTCTATGATGAGTGGGAACCTACTATTGAAATTAAAATTAAAAATTATGAGTTTCATGCCTTGTGTGATTTGGGTGCTAGTGTCTCCACTATTCCCAAAACTTTGTGTGATTTGCTAGATTTCCATGACTTTGATGATTGCTCTCTAAACTTGCATCTTGCGAATTCCACTATTAAAATGCCTATGGGAAGAATTAATGATGTTCTTATTGTTGCAAATATGAATTATGTGCCCGTAGATTTTATCTTTCTTGATATAGATTGCAATCCTTCATGTCCTATTATTCTTGGTAGACCTTTCGTTAGAACGATTGGTGCAATTATTGATATGAAGGAAGGGAATATTAGATTCCAATTTACATTAAAGAAAGGCATGGAACACTTCCCTAGAAACAAAATAAAATTACCATATGAATCTATCATGAAAGCCACTTATGGATTGCCTACCAAAGATGGCAATACCTAGATCTATCCTTGCTTTTATGCCTAGTTAGGGGTGTTAAACGATAGCGCTTGTTGGGAGGCAACCCAATTTTATTTTTTATTTTTATTTTTTTTCTTCTGTTTAGGAATAAATAATCCATCTAGCCTATGTTTAGATGTGGTTTTATGTTTTAATTAGTGTTTGTGCCAAGTTAGACCTATTGGATCTTCTTGGATGATAGTTATTTGATCTTGCTGTAATTTCCAGAAACTTTGTGCTCAGTGCCCGAACTATTAAAAATAAACAGAACGTGATAAAATACTGATTCCAATTGCTGCTGATCAATAAAAAAAAGTATCTAGGTCTTCTAAGTTTGGTAGATTTTTTGGAGTTCCATAAGTTTGCGTTAGTTACAGATTACTACAGACTGTTCTGTTTTTGACAGATTCTGTTTTTCGTGTGTTGTTTGCTTATTTTGATGAATCTATGGCTAGTAAAATAGTTTATAATCCATAGAGAAGTTGGAATACAGTAGGTTTAACACCAATATAAATAAAGAATGAGTTCATTACATTACCTTAAAGTAGTCTTTTGTTTTCTTTCTCTAACGGAGCTCACGAGATTTCTATTGAGTTTTGTGTTGTGAAGTTTTCAAGTTTTGGGTAAATTCTTTTGATGGATTATGGAAGAAGGAGTGGCAAGAGCCTAAGCTTGGGGATGACCATGGCACCCCCAAGATAATACAAGGACACCAAAAAGTCAAAGCTTGGGTATGTCCCGGAAGGCATCCCCTCTTTCGTCTACTTCCATTGGTAATTTACTTGGAGCTATATTTTTATTCACCACATGATATGTGTTTTGCTTGGAGCGTATTGTATTATTTGCGTCTTTGCTTGTTAGTTTACCACAATCATCCTTGCTGTACACAAATTTTGGGAGAAGCCAATTTGATTAGAATTTGCTAGAATACTCTATGTGCTTCACTTATATCTTTTGAGCTTGATAGTTTTACTCATAGTTCTTCACTTATATCTTTTGAGCGTGATAATTTTTGCTCTAGTGCTTCACTTAGATTTTTTAGGGCACGGTGGTGGATTTGTTTTAAAGAAACTATTGATCTCTCATGCTTCCCTTAGATTATTTTGAGAGTCGTTAATAGCATGGTAATTTTCTTATTATTAATATACTTGGTATTCAAGATATGTGAAACTTTCTTTTGAGTGCGTTGAATACTAAGAAAATTTTGATGCTTGATAATTGTTTTGAGATGTGAAGATGGTGATATTAGAGTCATGCTAGATGAGTAGTTGTGAATTTAAAGAATGCTTGTGTTGAAGTTAGCAAGTCCCATGGCATGCACGTATGGTTAGAGTTGTGTAACAAATTTGAAACATGAAATGTACCTGGCTTGTGCATCCTTATGAGTGGCGGTCGGGGACGAGCGATGGTCTTTTCCTACCAATCTATCCCCCTAGGAGCATGCGCGTAGTACTTGATTTTTGATGACTTCTAAATTTTTGCAATAAGTATATGAGTTCTTTTGACTAATGTTGAGTCCATGGATTATACGCACTTTTACCTTTCCGCCTTTGCTAGCCTCTTCGATACCATGCATTGGCCTTTCTCACCTTGAGAGTTGGTGCAAACTTCGCCGGTGCATCCAACCCCATGTTATGATACGCTCTATCACACATAAACCTCCTTATATCTTCCTCAAAACAGCCACCATACCTACCTATTATGGCATTTCCATAGCCATTCCGAGATATATTGCCATGCAACTTTCCACCGTTCCGTTCATCATCATCATGACATACTTTACTTTTGTCATATTGCCATTGCATGATCATGTAGTTGACATCGTATTTGTGGCAAAGCCACCATGCATTATTTTTCATACATGTCACTCTTGATTCATTGCACCATCCGATACATCACGGAGGCATTCATATAGAGTCATATCTTGTTCTAGTTTCGAGTTGTAATCCTTATGTTGTATTCAATAGAAGTGTGATGATCATCATTATTAGAGCATTGCCCAATTAAAAAAAAAGGAAAAAAAGGCCAAAAAAAGAAAGGCCCCCAAAAAAGGGCAATGTTACTATCTCTTTTTCCACGCTTGTACTTCAAAGTAGCACCTTGTTCTTCATGTAGTGAGTCTCGTATATTGTGCTTCAAAGTAGCACCATGTTTTTCATATAGTGAGTCTCATAAGTTATCTTTTTATACTAGTGGGAATTTTTCATTATAGAACTTGGCTTGTATATTCCTACGATGCGCTTCCTCGAATGGCCTAGGTCTTCATGAGCAAGCACAAGCGTGTGTGAACATAAATGTAATGTCGGTGAGAAATACGTACTCCCCCAAGCTTAGGCTTTTGGCGTAAGTTGGTCTATTGCCAGGGATAGCCTGGCGGATACCCATAGGTGTAGCTGGGGTCATACTATGATGCAGCGGCTATCGCTTCATGAGCTGCAGCGTGGCGTCGAGCCGCCTCCGCTCTTCTCTCGTACTCATCTGCCTCTTCTCTAGTAATAATATAGCTTCCTTTTTTTCTGAGAATCAAAGAAGGCAGGAGTAGGAAGAGTAATATGGACAACATGTCGTTTGTTAAAGATTAGTCGATACTGGAGAGGTGGTTCAGTCCTCTCAACAAACTGGTGGGGAACCATAGAATCAAAATCTAATTAAGTAGGGGGTAACTCCATATCACCCTCACGAATGTCTATCTCCAGAAAATTAGCTAAGCGGGTTGCATAAATTCCTCCAAAGAAATCTCCGTTATGTCTATTATGATGCAACCTACGAGCTACAATGGATCCCATATGATAAGATTGGTCTCCTAACACAACACTTCTGAGAATGTTGAGATCAGGGGCACACATGTGACATGCTTCATCCTTAGCATTTATGCATCTACCTATGAAGAGAGCAAAATAATGTATAGCAGGAAAGTGAATGCTCCCTATAGTGGCTAGTGTTATGTCCCTAGATTCCCCCACAGTTATTCTAGCAAGAAAGTCTCTAAATTCAGATTTAGGGGGATCCCTGACACTACCCCAAGATGGAAGTTTGCAAGCAAAAGTGAAATCCTCTAAGTCCATGGTATAAGATTTGTCATAAAGGTCAAACATGACTGAAGGAGAATTACGCGAAGATGAAAACTCAAACCTCCTCACAAATGAACTTGTGAGATCATGATACTGGGGGCATTTGTCAGCCTCAAAGTCCTCAAGACAGGCATTACCCAAATAAGCGTTAAATTCTTCTTTGATTCCCGCTTGATCCATAAATTTTCCGAAGGCCATTCACAGGGCCTCACAAAGAGCATCTCTTGGTGGTTCCTCGTCAGCATCACCCATTGCAAGCCTGGGACCTTGCTTCCTTGAAGAACCACCTTGGAACATCTTCCTAAACATATTGTATCCTCTGAAAAATTTCTGAAATTTTTAGTAACTTCAAACAAAAGTGAACCAACTTCAATAAAATTGATAGCAACTACTCCTACAAGTGCCTAGAGCCTATATCAAGCATTACAACTACTTGGAACCATATAAATTTGACATGCAAGCTCAAGAACATGGTCACCTATGCAGCACAAATTTGCAAAGAATAAACCACTAGAACAAAAACTAAGTGGACCAATGGAGGAGTCACATACCAAGGAACAATCTCCCCAAGCAGTTTTGCGAGAGGTGCTTTGAGCTAGGAGATCGAAAATCACAGCAAAAGTGGCTGGAACTCGTGCTTAAGTTGGGTTTTCAGGTTTGTGTGATGCAGAGGAAGAAGATGGGTGCAGGGATAAGTGGAGCAGGGCAACCATGGGCCCACGGGGCAGGGGGGCGCGCCAGGGGGGTAGGGCGTGCCCTCCACCCTCGTGGCCAGGTGGCAGCTCCCCCCGCGGTAATTTTGGCACTAAAAATCCTTAAATATTCCCAAAAAATCATATTAAATTGGCATGGCATTCTGAGGACTTTTATTTTCGGGATATTTTTATATTGCACGGATAAATCAGGAAACAGACAGAAAAATACTATTTTTATTTTATTTCAACTAAATAACAGAAAGTATAAAGAGGGTAAAGAAGGTTGCGCTTCTAGTTTCATCCATCTCATGCTCATCAAAAGGAATCCACTAACAAGGTTGATCAAGTCTTGTTAACAAACTCATTCCGATTAACATGGAATCGGAGAAATTTCGAATAACACTATGTTACCTCAACGGGGATATGGACATCCCCAATAATAAGTATATCATATTTTTTCTTGATAGTAGGGAGAGGAAATTCAAAACCTCCAAATATAATCGATGGCATTTTTCCAATAGAGTTGATACTATGAACTTGAGGTTGTTTCCTCGGAAAGTGTACCGTGTGCTCATTACCATTAACACGAAAAGTGACATTGCCTTTGTTGCAATCAATAACAGCCCCTGCAGTATTAAGGAAAGGTCTTCCAAGAATAATAGACATACTATCATCCTCGGGAATATCAAGAATAACAAAGTCCGTTAAAATAGTAACGTTTGCAACTACAACAGGTACATCCTCACAAATACCAACAGGTATAGCAGTTGATTTATCAGCCATTTGCAAAGATATTTCAGTAGGTGTCAACTTATTCAAGTGAAGTCTACGATATAAAGAGAGAGGCATAACACTAACACCGGCTCCAAGATCACATAAAGCAGTTTTAACATAATTTCTCTTAATGGAGCATGGTATAGTAGGTACTCCTGGATCTCCAAGTTTCTTTGGTATTCCACCCTTAAAAGTATAATTAGCAAGCATGGTGGAAATTTCAGCTTCCGGTATCTTTCTTTTATTTGTAACAATATCTTTCATATATTTAGCATAAGGATTCATTTTGAGCATATCAGTCAATCACATACGCAAAAAGATGGGTCTAATCATTTCAGCAAAGCGCTCAAAATCCTCATCATCCTTTTTCTTGGATGGTTTCGGAGGAAAAGGCATGGGTTTCTGAACCCAAGGTTCCCTTTCTTTACCATGTTTCCCAGCAACGAAGTCTCTTTTATCATAACGTTGATTCTTTGATTGTGGGTTATCAAGATCAACAGCAGGTTCAACTTCTACATCATTATCATTACTAGGTTGAGCATCATCATGAACATCATCATTAACATTTTCACTAGGTTCATGTTCATTACCAGATTGTGTTTCAGCATCAGACATAGACACTACAAAAAAAGACACATCCGTGACATTTTGGGCCGAACAATTTTTTTTTCTGTCATACATATGACACTTCTGTGACGATAATTGTGAAAAAACTCGGCATCATCATAGATGTGGTGGGCTCCTACTTCTATGACAAAAAATCATGACAGAAAATGGGCTTTTCGTCTGGCGGGCGGAGATGCAGCTGCATGACATTCTTTGGGCCGTCCATGACGGAAAAACCGTGGTAGAAGCGAGGGGAGGAAAATTTCAGGAGTTGCGATTCACGGTGGGAGAGCGTCGCGCGTTTTCTCGTGACGTATGCGTGTGTGTAGGCGTTGGCTCTAATCAAGCCGAAGCGAGGCGTTGGGCTCTAATCGAACCCGGCGACAGAACTGCGAGCTACGCGTTCTCGAACCCGATCGATCGATCGATGGCTGTTAGCGAACCCGATGGAGTGATTCGCCGCTACTACTACTAATGAAGCCGATCGATGCTTCCTCGGGATGAATAGTGGCGTTGCGGGGGGTTGGATGAGCAGTGGCGGTGGCGTTGCTCTCGGATGAACAGGAACCCGTGGTGTGGAGGGCTGGATGAACAGTAGACGGTGGAGGGGTGGTTGAACAGGACCCCGTGGTGTGGAGGGCTGGATAAATAGTAGACGATGGAGGGGTGCCCGTGGAGGGGTGGTTGAACAGTAGCCGGTGGAGTAGCGCACGGTGGAGGCTGGATGAACAGGAGCCCGTGGAGGCTGGACGAGGTCGACGGTGGAGATGAACAGTATCCGGTGGTGTCCCGTTTTGCGGTACGCCACACCTCCCCCGTTTCGACCGTTGCGCTCCAACACAAGTCCGTTTCGTCCGTTTTGCCGTACGCCACACCCCTGCCGATCAACAGGACCCCCGTTTCGACCGTAGCCTCCAACACAAGTCGTTTCGGCCATTTTGCGGTACGCCACACCCCTCCCGATCAACAGGATCCCTGTTTCGACCCTAGGAGGTCTGTTTCCTCCGTTTTGCTGTACGCCAGGCCCCTCCCGATCAACAGGACCCCGTTTCGAACGTGGCCGGTCGAACACAAGGCCGTTTCCTCCGTTGTGCGGTACGCCAGGCCTCGTTTCCATCGCATGTTCCGTCCAAGCCCTCCCGATGAACACGACCACGCATTCCGTTCCGACCCAGCCGGTTGGCTCCCCATGAACACGACGATGACGTTGTTTCTCCGTTCTGACCCAGCCATGTACGTATGCGCGATAGGCGTTAGAGACCCTGCCCGTATGTACGTACGTGGCCGTATTTTCTTTCTTGCACCCTCGCCGCTGTACGTACGTATACATGCTACGTGCGTGCCTCTACATCTACGACACGTGCGTGCCTCTACATCGACCAGTATGTACGTACACGTTCACGACCAGAATGACAACGCTATGTACGCTTCGACCAGGTGGGTCCCGACTGTCAGGCAGTTCCTTGCGTGCGAAAATGTAGCTGCTGGGTCCCAGCAGTCAGAGGGGCGAATCATTTTTTTTGCCCGGACGCACTTCCATTGCGTGCGAAGATGTAGCTGGTGGGTCCCAGCAGTCAGGGGGCGAATCGTTTTTTTGCCCGGACGCACTTCCTTGCGTGCGAAGATGTAGCTGGTGGGTCCCAGCAGTCAGGGGGGCGAATCGTTTTTTTTTTCCCGGACGCACTTCCTTGCGTGCGAGGATGTAGCTGGTGGGTCCCAGCAGTCAGGGGGAAACTTTTTTTCACGAAATACGGTGGCCCGTCCGGTGGGTCCCAGCTATCAGGTGGAGGAATCATTATTTTCCGCGTAATAAGGAGGCACTTCCTTGCTGCGGCCGTGGACCCAGCTGTCAGCCTCTCCACGTATAGTCCACGTCCGGTGGAAGTCGTTCCTTGACCACGTTGACCACGCCGCGCCGAGAGCACCACGGCGGTGGACGACGGCGAGGCCTAGGAAGGGGATAACTTGGAGCCGGGGAAGACGTAGCAGTGGATGCCCACGCGAAGAGGAGTACGAGGGCTCACTGGTTCGGCTGCGGTGTGAGGTTGCTGTCGCCGTAGATTAACAGGGGGTGTGGGTGAGTAGAGAGATGGCCTGGCCAGCGGTGGGCGTAGTAGGGGGCGGTGAGGCCTCCGCGGCATCACAGCCGGCCACGGGAGGCAGGAGCACGCGGCACGACCGGCGCTGGTTTGGGCGGCTGGAGCAAGAGGACTAGAGGTTGAAAAAGAACTACAACCGTTGGATGAACATCGTACGGTAACAGGAGCTAGAATCGTTCATATTGACTAAGTTGACAAAGCCCTCCGTCCCCGTCAACTTGGTAGGCCCACAAGTCAGCCTCCCAGTATGCTGGGTTCCAGCTGGCAGGGGGAGTATTCATTTTTTTGCGTAATAAGGAGGCACTTCCTTGCGTGCGAAGATAGCTGGTGGGTCTGACAAGTCAGCAGGGGGCACGTTTTCTTTCACGAAATACAGAGGCCCTCCCGGTGGGTCCCAGATGTCAGGTGGAGGAATCATTATTTTGCGCGTAATAAGGAGGCATTTCCTTGTGTGCGGCCGTGGACCCAGCTGTCAGCCTCTCCACGCATAGCCTACTTCCGATGGTGTTGCTCATTGACCACGTTGACCATGCCACGTCGAGCGCATCCAAGGTGGTGGACGACGGCGAGGCCCCGGACAACAACGAGCCGGATATGGGAAGACGCGGGAGTAGAGTCGCAGACGAAGAGGTGTACGAGGGTTAACTGGTTCTAGTGCGGTGTTGTTCGGCAATCGGTGGAGAAGAACAGGAGGTGTGGAGGGTTGGAGGGATGGCCTGGCCAACGATGGAGTAGCACTTCATAGCGAAGCGTGCTAAGCAGAGCTGCTAGCAGCAGCAGGAGGGAGGTGGTCCCGGCGGCGCCGGAGGAAGAAGACGAGAGATTGAAGATGGATGCTGGCCGTTGGATGTAAATCCAACGGCTAACATGTCAGAATCATTTGTTGACTAAATTTACAACGACTTGCGTTGGCTTCGACCTATTGGCCCACATTTCAACCTCCAAAAATGTGGCACGTATTCAACCCATTTTTTCAGAATTTACAGTCTTTTTTTGCGCGGTAGAATTTATAGTCAATTTGATCTTTTTTTTGACTTACAGCCATTAGCTGGGCTGGATGAACAATTAATGTAGCTTTCATGCTGCCCATTTATTTTATTTCCTAAAAAATTACAGGTCATTTGCACTTTATCAAGATACACGATTTTGCTGTGCTGATTCTAATTATAATGTTGGGTTGGGCCAGCAATGCTATCAAAAAATAAAAAAGGGCTTAGCATTTTGTTATAAATATATTTAAATAATAAGTGATATTATTACATTCGTCCTTAAATCTTACCAAGCTTTTGTACACAACCACTAGGATTTTCGTGCCAAAACAATCCAGGATTTTATTTGTTAAGAAATTATTTTTATAAGTTAACAAGATGTGGGATATTGTTTTCTTACATATGTAAGTATCTGTTAAATATATAAGTATCTGTTAAATATATGATGACAATAAAAATAATATATAATAACATATAAAATAATTTAAATATATATAATATAGTTAAAAGGGAAACATAAGTTGTACCTGACGTTCCTATTCTTATATAGAAAAATAGAACAGACCGCTGCATTTTCTTCAAAAAAATACATAAATTGGGCTGCCAAAATTAAAACCTCGGACGGGAGGTCCATAGGCTGGTCGATACATGAAGCCCCTAAGAAAATACAAACAGGCCCTCCCATCCGAGGCCATGGGCTGCGCATGTTAAAAATGAAAGCCTAGACGGGGCAGCCCAAAACCACGTCCATAACTTGCCAAAAATCCGTCCCTCGTTTTCTTTGTGTTTTGCACACTCAACATTGTGTGGGCATTTTGACTGTGCATCATATGAAGATGTGCTATGCATGAATGTTGATCAGCAAGATGTTAACTGGCTGGTAGTTCCATTTTCGACCACGAATAAAACTTCCGACATTATGTTAACCCTGTTTGAAAAGGTCGTGTTAATATAAATGCTCTGCCTCTGAAAGTTGCAGTTTCTTATCTGAAACTGAACTTGCAGTTTCTTATCTGAAACTAAAACTTGCAGTTTCTTCTCATCTGCACTTTTATACTCCTATGAAACTACATTTTTTAAGTGCTAAAAATATATCTCTAGAATTCATAAAATTCTTCATATGCTCAATACTGCAAATCTGAAATTCAAAAGACATTCATATCTGAAAATACTCTCAAAATACACAACACAAAACACAATTCACAACCTGCAAATACTGACAACCCTAAGCTCCTCCCGAAAATTCACAACCTGCCCGACTATTGGGCTGGGGGCAGTCCCCTTCTATTCCTCGGCGGCAGACAGCCGCCCCGTGAGACGATGTGAACGGCGAGGGAGACGAAGGCGGGTAAGCGTCGTCGGGCCAACTGCTTTTCTCCTCTTGCAGTTGGGTTTGGTCGACGAAGACTCCACCGGTTCACTCTGGCAGGACACCCTCACAAACGGCACACTGTAGATGCTCGATCCTTCAATCTCTGGTGGATGCTCCATCTGGGATCGATACTCCCACCACCACTCCCTCACAATCGGATTCGGTGAATCTGTTTGCTGCATAGCCCAGAGGAGCAGCTCTACGTACTCCGGCGCGACTCCCTCCGGGAGTATCGCCGCCTTTTAGCTCTGTTGCAGATATTTGGCCATGGATGTCACCGTCGCCGCTAGTTGGTCCTTGTTGTGAAACCAAGACTATATCTCCAACATCCTAGCTAGCTTCACAGGGTCTCCTTCTACGATCCTCACGTATCAGTTGTACTCCTCCATCGATCTACTTCTCCACAGCACCTTCAGTCGCCGGCGGTGGTTTTTGAATGGAAGAGGAGAGGAGCGGCGCTGGTTTTGGATTAGAACGGGAGAGGAGGGATGTTGGTTTTGGACTGGAACAGGAGAGGAGGGGCGGTGGTTTTGAAATGGAAGAGGAGAG
This sequence comes from Aegilops longissima, assembly GCA_021605205.1. Taxonomy (NCBI): domain Eukaryota; kingdom Viridiplantae; phylum Streptophyta; class Magnoliopsida; order Poales; family Poaceae; genus Aegilops; species Aegilops longissima. Next base: position 40,178,687 of record CM038676.1, on the reverse strand, counting down.
GAGCGGCGCTGGATTTAGATTGGAACAGGAGAGGAGCGGCGGTGGATTTAGATTAGAACAGGAGAAGAGCGGAAGAGTGGCCCTGGTCTTGGAAGTATTTTTTTTGTTTTGCATATTTTGGGTCAAAGTATGACCACGTACTGTATGTGACAAGCAAAATGTGAATGCATGTCACCAAAAATTGTATCGTTTGGTTCATATCTGAATGTACTTTCAAATTATATTATTTTTGCAACGTATAACATATATTTTATGTGCGAAAATCATGGTCAATTATGACCCAGAATAAAAGGAGACTAGTTAATGTGGGGTCGCTTTCTTAATTGAAGGGTAAATTGATTTTGATTTTGATCCAGTCACAGTGCGCCGGCCCTCTCGCCCAATCCTAAATCGCTGCCGCACGCTCCTCTCCCTCTTCTCCATTGCAAAACCACCTCCTCTCCTCTCCATCATCTCCATTCCAAAACCACCGTCTCGCCTCTCCCTCTTCTAATCTTCTCCATTGCAAAACCACCTCCTCTCCTCTCCATCATCTCCATTCCAAAACCACCGTCTCGCCTCTCCCTCTTCCGATCTTCTCCATTGCAAAACCACCTCCTCTCCTCTCCATCATCTCCATTCCAAAACCACCTCCTCTCCTCTCCATCATCTCCATTCCAAAACCACCATCTTGCCTCTCCCTCTTCTGATCTTCTCTCCATTGCAAAACCACCTCCTCTCCTCTCCATCATCTCCATTCCAAAACCACCTCCTCTCCTCTCCCTCTTCTCTATTGCAAGACCACCATCTCTCCTCCCATCTTCCAAAGCTAGCACCAGACCACTCAGAACAACATCTATGGAGAGGATGCAGCAGCGAATCAGGCAGATCGCTGGCGGCGACCAGGCAAAGTTAGCCAGGTTGAAGGAGATCCTTAGTTGGTTTGACAATGAGTGGGAGATTTCGAGGACTGCGCGGGCCATGTGGCAATGTATGCGAAAGAGCGAGACGGCGGCAATGAGGGTGGCGATGTACATGTACTCCTCGGCGGTAGTCACGCCGCAGTCCTCTGAGTTCATCGAGTATCTCCTATGGGTGATGGAGCAGACAGATTCGCCCGAGGCGACAGTCAGGCGGAGGTGGTGGGCGTACAGATCGAAGGTCGAGCACCCAAAGGATAATGAATCGATCGAGTATGGTGTGTCGTTCGTGAGGGTGCAGAGCCAGCCGGAGCCATAGGAGTATTCGTTCTCCCACCGCAAGAGGAGGCCGGATGGCGCGACGTCTCTTCCCCGACGTTCTCCACGGTTCCCTCGACGCTCGCCTCGTTTCAACGGCGGCGGTAGGGTTTAATGTAAGCTTCGCACTAACCTAATCTTCCACCTGCTCATTCTTACAATCAGTGTGACAGCTAATGAAAATCATGCTTACAATCAATCTCCGAGTACTACGCCAATCACCCTAAAATAGCTCTGGACCTTTGGGTCAAAGTTGTGAAACAGTGTACAAATAAAGAAAAATAGATTGGTGCTTCTTTCAGAAAAGAGTACTCCATAGAAAACTGCCAATATAAGCTACTAGTATTTGGTTAGAGGATTTGCTGCCGAGAAAGATCCGTCCACAGAGAGCGCCACACATCCCACTGGTTGTGGTGGATGCCAATGTGTGCATGAAGCATGGTTGGTGTCGGTAATTTTTACTTGGCACACCTCGCACTCTGCATATATGCCGGTTCCCTACGTACATTTGTGCAGTTCCACCAAAATGCAGCTGAATAACCCTGTTTGCACAGATAATGAAAAAGTGTGATTACATTATAGTGGCACTAGTTGATGAAACACACAAAATAAATAGAAGAAGATATTGCGATAATATCATAGTATGCCATGCTGCGAGGGCGAGATGGGCCCTGCGACGCCTCATACGGTACGCCTCATACTGGACATTGTCCCAAGTCTCCCAGATACACCTTCTGCCAGTGATGAACATCAGTGTACAACAGTAGTACAAGGAGGCACCTTGAGACATTCAAATCTCTATTTTTGTACATATCAACTAAAATTAAGCACCCCGGTTTGCAGAAACGCTTAAACATTAACAATGGGACTAATTGATGAAACATACTTTAACAAAGAGAAGCACTTTCTTTATCTACATTGGAAATGAAATGATAGAGATGACACTCGCTCTATTTTAACTGTATTATTACTTCATTTTATCAGCAACACTAGGGTCGAGCAGGTGGAAAACGAGGTGTACCTTGCGTCGCAAGGATTGAGGCCGGGGGTGCTTAGACTGGGATGCTGAAGCTGGCTCTTTCAGTCACCAACATGGATGATTCAATTCATGTAACCTTTTGGTGCATTTCACCTAAAATGAAGCAATGTCCCGTGAGCTAGCAGATTCTTCTTAAAAAAATATTAAGAAAAGGGCTCCAGCCCCAGTTCCATTTCCATCAGAAAACGAAACCCACAGAGCTTCTTCTTCACTAGTCATCAACCCGTGCATCTGCACGGCCTAGTCATTTTGGGAACATGCAAAGATAAATTTTCAATAAATTTATTTCATACACAAATACTTATAGATTGAAAATATAGATAGTTCAGAAATAGACCTATCAAATATTAGTAGCAAAAATAGTAAACATCTAATTACCATATAGAAGTTTGAGGTCGTAGTGGAACATTTCTGGTTGTTTTTTGTTACCTCACGGGAGTATCTAAGTATATCATAGAAAATATGCATTTTCAAATCGATAATTCATCCTGGAGCCCGGGCTCACCTGCTCCCGCTCAGTAAAAAATTCAAAATAAATACTAAAAAAATTCAAATAATTCTAATTTTTTTGTGGTGGTAGATAATTTGACGCGTGAGATGCGCCCCATTATTCAACTCATTTGGAGATCTGAGCAGCTCTCGGCAAAAAAGACAAATCGGGTCAAAACAGTGTGTGAACAGTACACATTTTTACAGACCCTGATTTTGTCTTTTTTGCCGAGAGCTGCTCAGTTGCTCAAATGAGTTGATTTTTGGGGCGCACCTCACGCATGAAATTATCTACCATCACAAAAAAAAATTGGAACTTTTTGAATTTTTCTAGTATTTTTTTTGAATTTTTTTCTAAGCATGGGTGCAGATGAGCCCGGGAGCGAAAACTCCGCGTCCTTTTCAAATGTTTAACTTATAGTATATTGCATATTCACAAGTAATGGAAAAATTATATCAAAGAACAAATGCATTCAAATATGTGGTTGCAGAGTAGCATTAATATATAGACAAAGAATCTCAATATATCGTCTTATATGTGAATACGTCCTCTCTGGAATATATTGCAAGGGCCTCAACTTTAGTCATCACTGACTTACCTAACCTGATGAGGTTAAAAGTTTAAAATGTTCTAGATAATATGAATATTAGAGAACTGTGTAATGGTATACAAATCATGAGTCTCCAAGATGCAAAGCACACACAACATAATTTATTTTCAACTGTTGGATCATAGTAAGACTTGGAAGGCATGTAATAGAAAAAAGTCAAGCGATAGCTTCAAAACATTTGATCACATGTGTTTTTACGAAATACACTTACTTTATTGCCCGATGGTTTTTTTCTTTACAGATGAGGATTTGTGCGCAGGTAGATAGCAGATTTGTTCCTTGCTAGACATTTCTTATGTTCGAGCTTATATGACAAAAAATCAGGAAGAAAAAATAAACTTGGAAAAAAGCAGGCATATGCTGCCTGTAGTTTGTGCATTTATTTTATTACTCTCTCCGTTCCTAAATATAAGTCTTTTGAGAGATTCTAATACAGACTACATACGGAGAAAAATGAGTGAATCTACACTCTAAAGTACGTGTATATGCATCCGTATTTGTCTCAATTGAAACTCTACAAATACATATATTTAGGGTAAGTATTATATATCCTCTTCTATGTGTCACACTATGAAAGGCTACATTTAGTAGTTTTCAGATCCTATTTCTTGAGTGCCCATCAAATTTTGGAAGCATCACGAAGAAAATCATACACTGCTATCCTTGTAGCGGACATTATCTATGTCCAACAAAACTATCGTTTATCTAAATAGGACAAAAATAAACTCCTAATACTACGCATTTCTTGTATATATGTAATACATGCTTATTTTTAGAGTAATATGATGGAGTGGAATAAGAAGCACTGATAACCTAGTTAAGAAGTAGTATGATTGCAACATCTTTACCAAGTTCCATGAATTATCAATTAATATCTCCAATTAAAATACCTTATATAAGAAAAAGTTCCACAGAAAAGCAATGTAGACATTAGTTAATATGGATGTCCATAGTCCACATATACAACCTAGTCATTCTAAGATTTTTAGACGGTATTTTGAAAAATATTAGGTTATTTTACTAACTATATTCAAATGAAATTTACACAGCTTGAGGTTATTATCATCAACTAAATGCCCACAAAAAGTATTTAACAAAAACAAACAATAGGGCTATCTTTGAAAACAAAATAGATATAAGTAGCCATTCATTACAAACCTTCCTCCTAACAAATACTGAACCACTTCTAGGAACAAATAATGAATTAGTAAGTTACGTAAACTAATATGTGGTCAAAAGACTCCCCATGTTAATCTTTCAGTACACCTAGGCTTGAAATAAAATAGAAGCTAAGTAAACAATTTAATTTAGGAGCATTGCTAATCCTAGCTAGATTTTTTAATCTAGAAGGAGTTCTTGTTCCAATGACAACAAAACAACTTGATAAATCCTGGGAAATACAAAAGAGCAAGTTATTAACATACTTGTAGCAGGTGTAGCTGAACACGCTAGATTTAGCATCAGATGGCATATTTCTGGCAGTGAGCTCATTTCTCCTCCCACCATAGACATTCACATGTACCTGTTTATACATAGCTCCTGAACATGAAGATTGTGTGAAGTTATTTCATTAAATGTTAGGATCGCACAATTGTATCATGAAAGAGCTCAACACGTGTCAATTTAACCTGCATATGAGAACTTATTTTAATCACATCTACTTAGTTTGAGTAACGTATTAGAAGCAGGTAATGCATGAAACAACTCCAAATAGAAATTTTGTCTCACGCCAAAAGGATTTGCTCCTAACATATGAACGTGCATCTGATTGTTTGGATCAGACAAAATTTTAGTGCAAGCATGGCACATCATTGTTCCTAGAAACTAAATTTGAGTGGAAGCATAACACAATATGCATGGTTCTAGTGAACTTAAAAGGTAAGAACACATCTTCAACTATGGAGGGGTACTGTTCCACTTCGGGCGTCATATAGAAAATTAGTGCTGCCATTAAAGTCGCTCCGATGTATGCTTTGGCATGTTGACATCAGTCATCATATGTCAACATGAGATGTCCAATCAGCATCATATCATTCTCTTTTATGAGTGTCAATTTCGCCATATGCTTGTGTCTAAAGTTACTGGAGAACCTGTGTAGACCGGACCGATTTATCTGCATAAGAGATGACAAAGCAAAAAAAAAATATAAGAACAAAAATGGCAAAGTGTAGCAGGACGTAGTCAGTACATACTAACGGGAAAGAACACTCAGATTGTCAAGCAATGTAATTATTCCTGCGGCAATCTGAAACCTACAAATAACAATGCAGCAAGAGAAGTGTACACAAATGAATCTAGTATGTGTACATAGTTATTTAGCATTTGTACGTAATGCACATAAATGGAAAAAAAATTAGTAAACCTCTTGTATGAATTATTATTTTTTATATAGAATCAAAATCACACTTTGGCATTTTTATAAATTATTATCTAAATCTTAATTTGTTAATTGAACATAGCATAAGAGTAAGTCTAATATAGATATTTAGAAAAGAGAGATATGTTTGTGGTTTTGCTTTATACACAGGATTTAATTTGTGTCGCACATAACTTTAACTTTCTGGGAGAGAACCAAATAACCAAAAAGGGAGAAGATGGGATAGAATTTACAGAACAAACAGATCGAACAATCGCCTAGCCGCCCTACGCAGTTAATGCGGAGGCTCCTCCTTTACATAACACTCTGTTTTCACATCATGTGATGGATCTGACTCATTGCTGGCGAAGCTGCATTGGTGCACAAAATTTTCTCCATTGGGGAGTCAGAGGTGCAATTGGGGGCGGCGATGGGGAACCCATGGCATGGAGAACGGAGGCTGAAGCAACTGTACCTTGACGGATGCATGGAGCCTGATAAGTACGGCAGCGTGCTGCTGTGGATAAAACCCATTATTAATCTTTCCTTGATGGAATTATGCAGATTACTACCGGCTGTTCCAATTACATCTTCCATAGTCCTTTGGTGCATGTCCAAAGCAAGAGGCATAGAGAAAATCCATCCATCCAGATACTACATTACAAAAAGTACATCTTGCATGGCGCGTCCTTTGATTAGTGTCCAAAGCAAGAGGCATAAAGTAATCCATCCGTCCATCCACCAAAGATATTGCAGTAGAAAGTACTCTAATTTAGGCGCGTATCAACTACGTCAACCGACATAAGCGTCCGAACAAAACGGTGCTACTATTTCTACCTTTTCTGCAGCAACGGGGCATCTCTGATGATTCTCCGGCAAGGAAGAAGCTGGAATAGATAGGAGGTTGGAGGAAGTCAGGAAAACAAACCCACGTAGCTTGTCTTACAAAGCTAGCTGATGGTCGAAGCAGCTTGATCAATTCCATACGTATGCAGCTAGCTGGATAGTACCGTACATAAACCATTCTTGGGTTAATTGGCTTGCCATTGATTGAGAGATTGCTCTAGAGAGAGAGAGATAGATCAGGAGGAGATTACTGGATGCACTTTCCTGCGGACCTTGGAGCATATTAGGGCGTGGGAGATGGACGATGCAAAGACGACGCAATTTGTGCGCGACGTGACACACGGCGCCTCGACCAGAAGAGATGTGGCCATACAGGGAGACCTGTTTTTTTTGTTTGGGCAGCAACACGAAGATCTTTGTTTTTCTTAAAGGAGACGTATGTGTGGGATAGTTTGCTAGGACTCTCTTAGGACAATTAAGTTTTCTAGGGATAACGTGGTGCCTTCATTGAAGATCTTTTTTTTACAGGAGACGTACATGTGGGTAGTTTGCTAGGACTCTCTTACGGACTTCATCAGACGGCTGCAAATACACAATACTTAGATCAGACGGTTAATTTTGTTAAGTTTCTAGGATTAACGTGGTGCCTCGATTAGTGCCTCCAATTAGTAAATATAAAATTAGTTGCAATGAAATTGAGCAACATCAAGGTTGGTTGTGAAGCTCCTGGAATGCTCAACTATAATTTGGATATCATTTGTGTAGTTCAACTAAGATCGAGCGTGAAATGTATATCTCTGTTTGCACAAAAAAGGTGGAAAGGAGGTTGACTAACAAGTAACAAGTGATGAAACATGCATCAAATGAAAAGAAGCATGTTCCTCATCTGAATGGCAATCCTACAAGGACAGTAGCAATTTCCAAAGCAGTGGCATTGCTAGATATTAGTGTGGGCATCAGGATTAACTATGACAACCGTTAAATATGACATTACTTTGGGCACGGGAGAGTAGGCGGACCAGGACAGTTGCATTTCTAACGAAAAGAACCAACTTATCTTAATGGGAAATTTTAGCAGGACATGTAAAGAAGTGCCATTGATTCATATTACTGGAGGCATTACATTGAAAACAACATTGGTTTAACGTGTCCTTACTTTTAACAGTGCGACTGCTACATTTTACCAGTGGCATTACATAAGAGTGGCTCGGGGCAACAAACATCAGAACAGGATATCTGGGTTGGTCCCATTTTTGTTCGGTATAGCCACCTTATACTGTGTGAGGCTAGCAAATCTAGTGCTGGACTTACTCTGTTGACTTGTCCCCCAGTCCCCACTTTCTTTCCTTTTTCAACCAATAGATCGGGTTTATATTGAGTTTGTACTGTGTTTCCCTTTATTTCCCTATTAGACCTAGAGACCAGTTGGATAGCCAGTCTCTGCTACTTTTCGCCCCCATTATTTCCTCTTTCGACCAAGTCCTAGATTCAGGTAACAAATCCTCCCCACCACCCACCCCCTTAACCCCTTTCTTCCTTGTTTGAACCAAGTAGTACTAGATTCGAGTGCATGAACTAGTTTTACCTCTTAAACGTAAAAAATAGGTGGTTTTCGAACAGCCGATCGATCCTATCTACGAGGGGGCCTGAGAAATAGTAAAAGTTACAAATGCAGCGACGTCAGGAGCTCGGGAAGTAGAGCAAGGCCGGTTTCGAAGGAAGTTATACCTGATGGTCGCCGGGATGTCGCTAGGTGGGCGGCGGGAGGCCGGATCTGCCCACACTACGACAGCGAGGAAGAAGAGGTCGGAGGCCCTCCCTCACCAGCGGTGCTTGGGAGAGAACGGCAAGGCAGGCTGATCGGGACGCGCCCAGCAGTGGGTAAGAGCCGTCGCCGAGGACGACCGCGTGAACGTTGCACCTTCTCACCTTCCCCGGCGGAGAGGATCCGGCTGGATCTGTGACCAGCGGTGAGCAGAGAGAGTGTGGCCACCACTGTCGTGTTTAGATCTGGAGAGGCCGAGGCGGTGTGAAGAGAGCAACACTAGCAAGCAAGCGCGTAGGCTCCTGCCTATATAGTGGAGTAGTACTTAGTTTTCTTTTGTCTACCAGAGCCGGCTTGACCTCGTCAATGACTGTCGAGAAGTCTTCATGCACGTGGCCCGGAGGCGCAGTTGTCGTCATTTTGATCTGAAGCGCCGGATTATAACATATAACACGAAAAAATGCCACATGACAAGAAATCATAATCTCACTGCCCAAAGGAGACAACATGAATCCCGACGGACAAACAAGACGAGGAACAAAGCTCAAATTAAAGATAAACTTGTAGAAAAGGGGTTCGTCGATAGATGTCCTAATTAACATAGCCGCCTTGACCTAGATGGCAGCTGAGTAGTCACTGTTCATGCATGTGCCCCCAATGACTAGCCCAACTCAGTTGTCGCTGTTTAACCCTCGCAGTGATCCGAAGCACATGACACATAATTTTGCGAGATGACAAGAAACCTTTTTTTAGATTTCTCACCACAACTACAGCCATGTACAACACAGCCTGCACGATATGTAGACGATAGCCAATCCAGGCGTGTCTGCTGGAGTCTGGTCACATGCATGGACGAACTGATCTTCCGTGTCTTGCAGGGATCGTCCAGGCACCAACATAGTACAATACTTCTCTAGTACTATCGCTCGTCTCCCTCTTCTATTAAGTCACCCGACTTGCGGGGCCAGGGAGTGTGCCTATGGTCGGTTCTCAATTGTCATCCCACATGTGTGTAAGAACGCAATATGACAGCGTTCCATTCAGAGAGTAGCGTGCCAGACCGACCGACCGTCTGGGGTGCGACGCGAACGCGACGTGCGTGTTGTATACTCGTACATGTGTACCGCCGTTTTCTAGACGCTATGCTCCATGGCGCGGGCGCAATCCATGGATACAAAATTAGTATACTGTATACTATTTAAAAGTCAAGGGCGTGGCTTTTCCTACCCGGTAGGCGGCGGGACAGTTCCGCCTAGTCGGTTCGACAGAGGCGCGAGAAGACGAGGGAGTAGGCTGCTGCAAACGTAGGGCTGTGTGATTTGACAGCTAGTTACTGCTGGATAGGTGGGGCCCCGTGATTTGACTTGCCATTATCATTTTAACTGCGGCGCTATGACCGGTGTGCGTCTCCTGATTCCTGACCACCTCCATACAGGTGCCTCTCCCAATGCTCCACCATGTAGTAGTAGAGGCTGGCTCTTGCATGAGAGCCCACTTCTCCACTATTTCCTTGCCTCTCTTTCCTCCACATATGCAAAAATGCCATGTAAAGCGGCAAAGCGCACTGTTGTACTTACTTGCTCCTACAGGTGCTTAAGCTTGCCACATAGGCATAAAGTCTGATGTGGCAAGTTAATCAAGAAGAGAGAGACTAGTCTGGTGACCCAAGGAAGAAACGGTGCTAAGCGCGTGTACCTAGGTGAAAAGACAATTTTGAGTCTATAGCTAATCAAATGAAGAAAACTTAGCAACACCATTTCATTTGAAGAGGTCACTCCTTGGCAAATGCAATAAATACTAGTACTCCCTGTGTCCCATAATATAAGAACGTTTTTGGCACTACACTAGTGTCAAAAACATTCTTATATTATGGGACGGAGGGAGTACGAAGAAAGAGATAGAGAGGAGTAAAAAAATACACTTATAGCCAACCTTGTTGTAGTATGAGTGACTAAGTGATGACTATGTATGACATGCCAACATCAGATAGCCTAATGCACCGTCTTAAATCTCCAAGGGCGCGACCGCGTAAGCGACGCGACGGTCGTGGTAGGCGTGACCATGATACGGGCTGCTGGCAGCCCTTGGATCTGAGATCAAACGATCGCATGCTAAGTTGCTGTAAATTTGCAGAATAACCCTCCAAGATAGGATATTCACCCATTTTTCTAGAAGCACGCCATGCAACCATTCGATCTCCGATCCAAGGGCTCTCGGAAGCCCGTATCATGGGAGAATGGAAAGCCACTACCCAGCCGTTCGCACGATGGCAGTTCGCTCCTACTCGTCCCCACACGTCCTAGTCGTCCCATCCATTCACATTACGGCAGTTCCACTAATCCTAACCCTCCTCCCAAATCCATGGCCTCCCAAATCTCCCCGATCGGCGGTGAGTACAAGGTTAGAACCATCACCGGCGATGAGTTCGACGTCATCTACACCCGTTTTTCCGCGACGGTGAAAGGATGCCTTTCTCGCTTCAGACGCATGTTCGAAGACTCACATGATGAGTGGGTCGCCGGGCTAGATGTTGAGTACACCACAGTCGTGGGACGAGAGAAGGATCTAAAGGACGAAGAGAGGAGGAAGCCCGCCGTGATCCAGGTTTGCGTGCATGACTTATGCTTGGTCTACCACATATGCCATGCCAACGTTGAGTGCCAGGATTTTAAGGACTTCCTCGAGAGCAACCTAGTTAAATTCGTTACTGTAGACTTTGGTGACGACAAAGATGTCCTGCGTCAGATAGGCCTCGTTGTAGGCAACACCTTCGACCTCCAAAAGAATCGGCTGGTGTCCTCTCGTCAGCCTTCAATGCTGACCCTGGCAGGAGCCATGGTTCATCCTTCATACGGTAAACTGGAGAAACCTCCATACACGTTTCATCCTCATGCATGGCAGCGGAATGTACTAGATATAGACCACATCCAGTACGCTGCAATGGATGGCTACCTTTGTTTCAATATCTACAAGGGTTGGATGAAGAGAAACAGCCAAGTTGGCGATTCAAGCAAAGAAGTATCGACCAAGAGGAAGAGGGACAAGGACGAAGTCGAGGACGTGGACGAGGACTTTGAGTAAGGTGGCAGTGTCGTTGCTCATGGTGGTTCTAATGCAGTGTCTACCGGAATAGTTGCAAAGTTTAATTTCAGGTGTGCTTAATTTAATTTGAGCGGTGTGTTGTGCTGAGCCCCCCAGCAGAACTATGTTATGTTTCTTCTTGTTACTTTAACTCTTCAGTAAGTACATACTAGTATTTCTTACATTTCATCTTTTAGTTGGTATAGTACTACCACTCGTTTTCACATTATATACGTACAATATATATGGCCAACTTCATATAGCCAGCAGTCTAGTTGTCAAAGAATTTCAGGGTGCTTAGTTTTGTCAAAGAATTCCAGGGTGCTTAGTTTTATTTGAGGGGTGGGTTGTGTTGGACACCATTATTGTGAATAGCCTTTTTAATAGTACTATATGCATAATTTGGCGACGAGCGCTCTCTATATGTACCACCTTTTTTTTAATTTCAAGTTTTGCTCCATGGCGCAATCCATCGATACTACTGCTGTACAAAAGTATACATTTTTTAAACATTACTGATGGTTGGTTTCACGAGAGGCGAGGGCCTTTGTGATTTGACGGCTCATTACTGCTGGAAGGCAGGGCCTTGTGATTTGACTGCTCGTATAAATGCGCCGACGACCTGATCAAGGAGGAGCAAAGAACCGTGCGGTATACTCAAGTTTTCCACTAGAGTAGTACTACGACGGAGGAGTACGAAACACGGCAGACCAGTGCCATCTGGCGATACAAAAATGATCTAATTTGCTAGTCATCTCATTGTTAGCATTGTTCTACTCATTCCCTCAAAAAACAAAAACCATTGTTCTATTCATGCCTCGCAGAGAACGTGACACGTGCGGCGAAACACCCGAAGCAAAAGATGAAACACAGCAGCAAAAGAAGAAGGAAGATTATCACCCCAAATGATCTAATTCGCCGCGAAGTCGTAACTGCTTCCTCATCGCCTCCACGACCTCCATCTCCTTGCGCGTCTCCCCCGCCATCTTCTTCATTCTGTCTATGACGCGGGATTTCTCGACGCGAGCCTTCATCATCTGTTCCACGGCCACATTACGTACCTTGACAGCAGCCGGGTGCTCGATGCGGAGCTTCGCTAACTCCTCCTTCTGTTCCATGACGAGGGCCTGCAGCATCTTCATCGAGGAACTACTATTCTCATGCAGCTTCTTCAGCCGGCGTTCTTCTCCTTCAACAGGTCGATCTCGTGGCGGAGCTTCTCCTTGTCCTCCTGAAGTCGCAGGATTTCGCCGGTTGCCTTCTTCTCCGAGGCAATGCTCTTCTTCAGCAGCATCACCAAGCCGGCGGTCAACTTCCCCTACTGATTGAGCTCAGCGGGCATCTCGTCGAGGCTCTCCTTCAGCAACTCCGTCAAGCCTTGGATGAACTCCTTCTACTTATTGAGGTGCTTATTGAGCTGATCGGGCATCCCGTCGAGGGATAACGACTCCAGCTAGGGCGCTCCTGGGAGCCATAGCCTACCCGTGAGAGATCTTTCGAGGTCTCTGCGTGGCGGCGAGCCCTCTCTTTTTTTTCCACAGCCTTGGTTGCCGCTCCCTTGTTACGAGTAGTTCTCGACCTAGAGCTCTGCTCACCGGCCATGGCAACGACGGATGAAGAAGAAGCACTTATGTGGAGGAAAGGTAGAGTAATTTTTGGTTAGGTAGTTCCCCTTTTTATAACCTAAGTACTAGTAGTAGTACTAATACCTGCATAGTGGGAACACGTTCAGGTTTGGTACGTAGTACTAGTAGGTGTTAGCAGGCTTTCGAATGTGATGGGAACAAGGTAAAGATTAATTGATGGTTTTGGTTTCGAGGCCCGAAACGGCTCCCGATGAGTTTAGTGGAACATAAATTTCAAGTAGACTACACTGCTCAAATGCGTAAATATTATGTTACTGTCAAAAATTGGCACAAAATACAAAGGAGACCAATGGAAGTACTACTAGCAACCCACGATTTAACTACTCGCATGCGCGCAGTGGAGTAATAATGTCTTTCTTCTGCCCTCACGTCCACTCAATTTGCATGCGCTGTATTAATTGACCATCAATGAAGTGAACGACATTACACGCGTTAAATTATCACATGGGGTGGATCTTGGTACAAAATTGCGTCCGCCAATGCACCCGCGTGTGCGTGCGAGGGAATGAGTGCGTGCGTGGTGTGCGTGCACATCTTCGCTTCGTGCATGTACCGCCAGTATGGCTCAGGGAGGAAAAGTACATTCTTCTGGAACCAGCATCGCATCACTGTGATCAATCCACGCAAGGAGGTCGCGACAACGCCTCCACATGTGCCACGTGGCTTCATGAACTGTAAGAGAGACACTGTGTAGTGTGCCATTGGTATTCTAATTTACGTGTTTTGCACATACTCAAAGAACTAGTAATTTACATGTGCATTGCACGCATCAGATTTTGCAACCAAATTATGAATAAATAGCACACTATAGCATGTAAGCTCTTAGTCATATATGCGTGATGTAGCCATTCGTTTAATTCTTATAGTTCATCTCATTCAAAATCAAATTAGTTTTTATAAAAAATCTAAGAACGCGTGAATAGGAAAAATATGGGATTATAGTGGAATGTCGTATTCAATCCTACAGGATTGTACGAGTGTTCGATTGTGCACAGAAAAAACGCAGAATTCTTTCAAAGAGGTTTGAGTGGATGGGATGTTTCCTATGAAATCTAGTTCAAATGAATCATATGGAAAAATTCCTATGGTTTACAATCCTACGAATTAAACAACCAAGATAGGAAAAATTCCTAATGATTAGAATCCTCCAAAATTCCTTTGAGAATCCTTTGAATCAAAGAAGCCCTTAATCTATTTTATGATTCATGGAATTGTGCGTTGTAAAGCATAAAGTAAAAACAAATAATGGCAATTCAGCTAGAAAAAAAGTTTGGGCAGTTATGATACGGAAGATTCTAGAACAAAAGAGAACCACTGTTGTTTTGAGGTTTGTGCATTATGCTTATGTTCAACAATGGAGTCTACTAGATTGTACATGTGGCAAAATCCGGTGGGGGCTAGAAGATGGTGCGAGGGGCCGAGTGGAGGGAGAATATGAAGGAATGCACAAGTGCGAGATCGATATTTAGAGAGAGGGGGCGAACACGTGCGCTGTTTAATGTGTGGCGGAGCCATGAAAAATAAATGAGCTAGGGGGCCAAGCATTGCTAATCCTTTACGAGGAGGGTCAATTCATGAAATTAAACCTTTTTTAGCAGCAATTGTCTAATGATCACATTCATATTAGCCTCGATATATAGTGATGTTAGGGGGGGGGGGGCAGGCCGCCCTTACTGCCCCCTGTCTTCGCCATTGTGCACGCATATGAGAGATGAAGCAGAAGGCATGGATGATGAGAGGGGGACGTTGGATATATAATTAACGTGGGTGTATTAGCTATTTATGTTAATCCTATATAGAGAGGTACAGATTGATCGATGTGGACGTGGGAGAGGTATAGATTGATCGATGTGCACGTGGGAAAGAGGGTGAGACCTCACTGGATATATCGATTGATCGGTTTGTGTGGAAAACTATGAAAGACCTAGCTATATACACACATACATAGAGGAACATCGATCGTTGCGCATGCACGCGTGAGAGATAAAGAATGCCCGGTATGAGGGAGAGGGGGATGTGTGTGGGTGTGTGCCTTCATGGGAGACCGACCTGAAGGAAAAGATTGCATGCGTGCGATAGATAATGCCGACTGGTAGTGTGTGTGCATGCATGCACGAGAGAAAGTTAGTGGTACAATTATAAAGAGAAGACTACTTTGTGGGTGTAAAAGAATAGGTGAGGTCATAAAATATTTGAATAAGAAATCCTGATGTTTGAAACCCATGCATGCATGAATATAACGGAGATCTGCGCGGTGTGCTTTGGAAACGAGCATGTTGTAATGTATACATATTGAACAAGGCCAGACTGATTTGAATTTGAGATACCGATGGCAGACATCATTTTCCCATGTTGCATCCATGCATGTAATTGGAGATGATGGGCGGCTTTCGCATCACATATCTATATCTATACCCCTATATATATTATATTATATATATTTTATATTGTGAGCGGGTAACTTTAACTTTGAAAGATGGTCATTGGATGAGACGAATCCGAAGGTCCAAAGATGGCAAATTCGAGCACTATTGGCCGTTGGATATCATCTAGATTCCACCAGATTTCGCCACATGTATAATCTAGAAGACTCCATGGTTGAGCTTAAGCATAATGCACAAACATCAAAACACAAGCACTTCTTATTTGTTCTAGGATCTTCCGTATCATAATTGCCCAAATGTTTTTCTACATGATTTGCCATTATTTGTTTTTACTTTATGTCTTACAACGCACAATTCCATGAATCTTAAAATAGATTAGTTTTCTTATAAAAACTAGATGATTTTGAATGAAATGAACTATAAGAATTAAACGAACATCTACATCATGCATATATGACTCAAAGCTTGCATGCTATAATGTGGTATTTATTCATAATTTGGCTGCCAAATCTCATGCGTGCAATGCACGTGTACCTTACTCTAGTCTAAATGGTGTTTATGTGTGTGTTGTGCGTGTTGAGGTGCAAATTATCTTTTTTTGGGTACACGTTAAGCTTGTTCTTCCGAAATTTCAAGTCGCGCCTTGTTATGCCGAAAATTGAAGCTAGCGTCTCGTCATCGTTGAAACTCCGCCTCTTCAACCCGCGCCTTGTTAGCCGAAATATTTAAGATATATCTTTGTCTCGTTGTGCTCCGACAACTCCCTCCATCTCAACCCGCACCTTGCTATTCCGAAATTACAACGCGCGCAAAAAGTCCCACCTCCTGTGAAATCCCGACACGTGAAATTCCCGTGGTACCCCTGAACCGAAAGAACCGCCTCAAATCGGTGGGGGGCACTTTCGTAACTTACCCCACATTTCGGACAAGCGCGTCTCTAAGCCATGGTTCCCCACTGCCATCCCATCCGCCCACCCATTCATACACCGAGGCCGCGAAAACCCGCGACAAAACCCCACACCCTGCTCCGTCCGCCACCCAGCCGGAGCTTCTTCCCCGACGATGTCGTCCACAACAACACCTCGACGTCCCTCATCCACCGTACCGGATGAGGATCCGTCGTCGATCTCATCATCCCGCAGGTTCAGCCACCCTGTCCTCCACCTCCAAGTAGCTGCCCTGACGTTCCCCTCGTCTTTCACGCCACCTCCATTCCCACACCGCCGTCTTCACATGCACCACCGGAAGAGCATCATCATCACCGTTTCCTCGAATGAAGCTGTGGCCTAATCAGCGCCACCAAAGAGGTTGTACACTAATCGCCGCATTTTCTTCTTGATTCGATCTCACGGTGCTGCCGACGCTCGGTCTCGAGCCAACACGGCGCGGCTCCATCCACGGCGGCGTCGCCGGCCACTTCCTCCACGGCGTTGCTCCCTCGGCGGCGATGTCCACATTAATAGGAGCTACTGCTGCTTTAGCTCTCGCTCGCGCTGCTGCTCTGCTCTTGCTCTTGGTCCCCTGCCTGGTCTGCTCTTGCTATTGCTCTTGCTCGCGCTGCTGCTCTCGCTCTTGTTCTTGCTTGCGATGCTGCTCCGATTTGGCTACACTTCAGTTGACTGAATCGACTTTTGGGCCAGTCGATTTCCAAGGGGTGGGCTCGCCGGGGTGAAGGAAGAACCAGCCGCAGCGGGGAGGGAGGCTCGTCGGAGAGGTACCCCACTATCTATCTTAGGGTTCAGGATGGGGGCGGTGGTCGCCGGCGGTGGCGGGGCGTTGGTGGGGCGGTGGCGTGGGGATCGCCGGAGAAAAAGCTCGGCACGGGGGGGCCTAGAGGGATGGCCGGGGCGGCGGCGGACCAGCAGCGGGGAGTGTTTTCGGGCAGGCGGGGCGGCGCACTGCCAGCCGCGGGGGGCGTGAGGCTGTTGTTTGGCCGGTGGAGGCTGGCAGCTCAGGGTGGGTGGAGGTTGAAGATGAACCGCAGGCCCTTGATTTCGTATCCAACGGCTGCAAAATCGACTGAGCAGAGATGAAAAAGTCAGTCGACCGACGTGTAGCCTCACCTTGCTTGTGCGTTCAGTTTCGACAGTAAAATTCAGTTTCGATAGCAAAATTCAGTTTGGACAGTTAGGTTCAGTTTCGACAGTTAAGTTCAGTTTTGACAGTTAAGTTCAGAGATGAGCGGCCGATGTATTTTACATCTAGCACTTTGTGGTTATGTATTTTACGTCATGTATTGGAGATGCTATTAGAATTCCTCTCAGGGTAACGTTGTTCGTTGTCTCTCTTGTCCTGCTTCAGCCTCGGCGTCGTACAACTCACCGGAGCTGCTCCAACGATGAAACCCTCCATCACAGCAGAGCAGCAGTACCTCGGGCTCCATCTCCGGATGCCTAAGATCTCCTTCCCTCCTCCGACACAGCAAAGTCAGCGGAGCATCCTCACCGCCAACCCAATCATCTTGAGATCGACATGGCTTCGCCAAAGAGGTTGTACACTTCTTGCATCTCTTTTTTACTCTACATGTTATATATATTGTCCATTGAGCACTCGTAGTAACGGGAAATACGATTATTTTATCCTACTATATGACAAGTAGTGAGGTACCAGCCAACTTAGCTATCCGTGATGGACTCTCTTGAACGCCATCATTATTTATCTCTGTAGCGTTTGAGCTGTGCATTTGTCGATGGGCACAGGAGTTGAGCTAGTATGGCAGTGGCCTGGGTCCAAAGTAATAGAAGTAGCACAAAAACATTTTTTTAGTGTAGGATTTTCCTTGCTCAAGCCTGCCTACTAGAATCGCCAGTGCTTGAAAGGAAAAGTGAATGAAAAACATAGGAATTGGAAAGTTTCCTATGGTACTACTTTTCATGAATTTTGTGCAAAGGAATGGAGCAAAGGAAAACTGTAGGATTTGTTCCTTTAGTGTCTCCTTGAAAGAAAAACCTTAGGAATTCTAATTTCCACTTCTCCTCCTTTTCATATTCCTATTCATCAAACACAAGACTAAGAGATAGTAGCATAATAGAATTATGACCATACATTTTCTTGTGGTTTGACTTAATCTCACCATGCTTTTTTGCATCCTGTGATCTTCCAATTGTTGTGAATCAAACACCCAGATTGGCAGAAATCCTGTGTTTTTAAATTCTCTGTGTTTGCACGTGCATTCCTATCCTATTCTTGTCTATTTCCTATCCCTGCATTGTTAGAATCCTCAAATTCAAACAAGCTCTTACTCAATTACTTCATTACAGATATGTGTCAAAAAAACCTTGTGTGGTTTGTCCTGCTCTCTGACACTTGTGTTCCACCCAGCTCACCGCACTAACGACGGAAGGGTTCGCCACAGCGAGGATCCGCTCTCTCGACTGTCTTTTGCCGCCTCAGATCTTCTTCCCCCGCCGGCAGCCACGACAACTGCATTACCATCATCAACTGAGCAGATGACCTTGAGGACTACACGGGTCCGCAAGAGAGGTCACACTCTTCCGTGTCTGCTTACGTTATGCGTCGCTTAATATGATGACATGCTACATTATCGTCGTGTTCACCTATTAGACTCCGATTCAAGTCCAAACTAATGCTGAAACTTGAGTTTTTAAATGGTTGTGGGGTACATATTGGGGTAGCAATCAATACTATCTGTCTACTATCTGGTTAATCTCCGGTGTCTACTATGAGTTTCATGTTGGGTGCAAACAAACATTAAAGGAGCCATTGTCTGTATTTTTTAACTAAAGCTATTATCTGCCTGCTATCATTGGTTTTGGGTCTATCCACAGTTTGCTACCATCACTCTGGATTTGTGCATGCACTCCTTACACAATCTCACTATGTTTTATTCCTATGTGTCGGTGTCAAAACCGGCGGATCTCGGGTAGGGGGTCCCGAACTGTGCGTCTAGGCGGATGGTAACAGGAGACAAGGGACACGATGTTTTACCCAGGTTCGGGCCCTCTTGATGGAGGTAAAACCCTACGTCCTGCTTGATTGATATTGATATTGTGGATGTTTACAAGAGTGGATCTACCACGAGATCAAGGAGGCTAAACCCTAGAAGTTAGCCTATGGTATGATTGTAAGGGTTGTTGTCCTACGGACTAGAGCCATCCGGTTTATATAGACACCGGAGAGGGCTAGGGTTACATAGAGTCGGTTACAATGGTAGGAGATCAACATATCCGTATCGCCAAGCTTGCCTTCCACGCCAAGGAAAGTCCCACCCAGACACGGGGCAAAGTCTTCAATCTTGTATCTTCATAGTCTTGGAGTCCGGTCGATGATAGTCCAGCCGATGAAGGTAATCCGGCTATCCGGACACCCCCTAATCCGGGACTCCCTCAGTAGCCCCCGAACCAGGCTTCAATGACGATAAGTCCAGCATGTGTGTAGTCTTCGGCGTTGCAAGGCGGGTTCTCCGTCAAGTTCTACGTACCTGCCGAACAGTGTCCAGCTTCCTCATCAATGTTGTGCATCTCGGCTTCCACGCCCAATAATGGCCTTCTTCCACGCATCGCGCGAACGTGAAAAGCCAGGGTGTCTTTTATGTTTTACCCCTTAGTTGTGCGGATAATCTGCCTATAAGGGAGGCAAGAATCCAGATCCAAATCACCATCTTCCTCTCGCAAATACTCATCGGAGCGCTTTCGACCAAGAATCCATTCCATCATGGACCGTCAACGCAGCTCCTCTTCTAGCGCTCCCAGCCCTTTGCCGGAGATTGGAGGAGATGCTCATTCCGCAACGAGCTGGTGAAGCTCCAAGTGGGGATATCTCCTCCGGCCTTCATGGTTCCGGTTCGAGCCGCCTGGCCACCTACAAAGGTGGGAAGCAAGCGGAGGTTACCCCAAATCCCAACAAAGGGGAGCGGGTATGCTTCGTCCCCTATCGATAAGGGGCTCGGTTTCTGTACATCCATTCCTCCGCGGGCTCCTGGAGTTCTACGGACTCAGCTGCATCACCTCACGCCCGCCTCAATCCTGCATATTGCGGGTTACGTAGCTCTTTGCGGGATGTTCCTGGGCGTCGAGCCCCACTTGCGCTGTGGAAGAGGTTGTTCGCCTTGTACCCGCTCTCACGAGGGGTCCATATATCAAGTGGGCGACGCGAAATATGGCGCATTATCGGGACGGATATCCATCCGGAACCCCTAAAAAGCGCCAAGACTGGCCTTGAATGGTTTTATATAGAAGGCGCCCGCTGCGGACCTGTTCGGATCGGCCTCCGGAGTTCAGCAATACTCCTCTCAAGAAACGCCTTAGTTGGCGTCCATGAGCCCCATCGGAGGAAGACAAGAGCGTCCATTATTTGATGGGCGAATAAGGTTCTTGGCCCATGCCGGGTTGACCATGATTGGAGTCATGGCAACATGCATTATGCGGGGTGCAGCCACTTCAATCTGAGGCCACCCATGTGGGATTTCAGCGGCAGGGCGATGCCACCCGTCATGGCCGCAAAGGGCCGGATTCGGCCGAAGATCTGGTGACGATCCTGTCCGGCCTGTATAAGGGGGAGAAGGAGGATTTCCTTCAGACGAACCCGTTAAATGGGTTCTCCATGAATAATCCCCGGCCTTGGGTAAGCGAACACTCTGCATGTCCGACCCGTGCCTTTCGAAACTTAAGTTTCTTATATTTTGTTCTTCTTTCGACGCAGGAACTGCGCCGGACCGTGGAGGGCATGCTAAGTCCGGCTCCGCAGCCCGAGGATCCAGAGAGATCCCGGGATCCGGCCTCCGAAGAGGATCCGGACATAAAGGTGGAGCTAATCGACGGGGTGTTCCACCAGCTCAGCATGGACAATGCTTTAGTCGCCATCACGACCGACTATCCCGGACTATATCCGGCTTCCCAGGTGATTGCGGCCGAAGCCCTGACACCGTCATTCCTCCCTTGCTTATTTCTGACCACCGTATATGATGGCGCTGTGCAGGAGGCGCCCCTAGGCGAGAAGCCGAGCCGCGGTGGCTGACCAACAAGGGCGATTCGGACGAAGAGGCGGAAGAGGAGCGCGCGCGGACTGAAACGTCGCCGCAAAGGTGTAGCTCACAATTCATTATTTTAGAGCAACGTTCTAGGAAGCGTTTGAGTGCTCATGACTTTTATAGGGAAAAAAGCGTCCGCGGACTGCGGCGTGGAGGTTGCCAATCCAACCTCTACCAGCCAGCTCCCGCACCTGGTCGGGGGGAGGCGGCGCAAAGCGCGAGCCGGACGTTCCTCCGACGGAGGATGCCGACAGACTGTCGCCACCAAGTGCGAGGTGGAGAGTGCCTGAATCACAAGCGCCGCGGACAGTATTCGTGATGCGTGCTTCTCCCGAGGCGTTGAATGCCTTTAACACGGGGACGCGCACCTTCGTGCTGCTCAAGATGGTTTTACCAAAGCTACGGAGCAGTATGTAAAAGACATCTGGTAAGAGAATTTAATAGTTATATATGCGGTGGCCCCGAGACTTAAAGTAGTTATATTAACTGATTTAAGGATCATATGAAACGTAGGATCTTACCGAGAAGAATACCCAACTGTCTCAGGAGCTGCAAGAGTGCAAGGCCCAACTTGAGGCCGCACTCTCTGGCGCAGGAGGAAACGCAGGGACCTCTCCTGGTAACGCATTATTTTAGAAAGATAAGTAGCGTTTGGCCTTTGCGCAAGTCTGAAAGAAAAAATGACGTTGCAGGTGCTGCCGGACAAGATCCGGACAGGCAAGAACTTCTGCGCCAACTAAAGGCCGGCGAGAGGGTGCTGCATAAGGTGCAGCATGAAAGGAACAAGCTCCAGGATGCCCATGCCCAGCTTGGAGAAGAGCTGAAAGGCGTTCGGGCCGAGCTGTCGGGCTCCGTTAAGGAGAATTAGTGGCTTCGTCACGGCATATAGTAAGTGCTTGAGCGAACTCCTTTGAAAAGAAGAGTTCGGCGAGGAAGTCAATTGATGAGAATATGTCCGCAGGTATGCTCACAGGTCGCTCTGCGGAGGAGATGCCCGTATCAACGGGTGATCAACTTCCTAATTGTTGCAACTGATCGAGCGAGTTGGCGGGCAATGGCGGCGTCATCCAGCGTTATGGCCAGCCTTCTCCTTACCCGAGGGTCTTGGGAGCTTATGGAGAAGCTGCAGGAGTGCGGCAGCGCTTCCATTTATGGAAGATTTCGCCTGCCGCCAAGGTGCCGAGGAGGCACGGGCCATGGTAAAGACGCGGTACAAGAAGGCGGATCCCAACCACATGGTCAAGTCGAACTGTGGGGCCCGATGGGAAGGAGATCCTGTGAGTTTAGTATACGCCAAGTGGAGTTGGCGCTAAATTTTCCCAACAGGACTGTAAATTAGACAACCTGTTAGGCGGGATTGAGGAAAAATACAATCAATCGATTTGACAATGTATTATAAAATGACATACAAAATGCCTTCTAGCGGATTGTAGATCGTTTGTCTTTGCCGACCTTTTCGCCCGACCTCGGGACCCTAGAGTCCGGAGTGTGTCGAATACCTTCTCGGTTATGAAACAACCGGGGTATGCATGGAGACCAGGTGTAGGGGTCATCAGTGCTTTATCAGACAAGTGCCCAACTAGTTATGTTATATTACATGAGTAGTAAGAAACATATTCCAGGGAGAATAGTTCCGTTAAGGGTTCCTTTCCTCTGGGGGTGGCATGCCCTAAAGTGCATGTCCGGACTGCGAAAAAAGCGGAAAAACATCTGGGGGCAGATAAAAAAAATCATCTTTTAAGTCACCGACCGAATATTCCCTTAAGAACGCTAGCTTTCGGCTTCACCCAGTCTGAGGTACACATCCGGCTGACCCGGCGGTAACAATCGCAGAGGTGCTCCCTTTACCTCCTAGCCGAACAATCGGGAGCGAGGGGTAAGAACAGAGCCAGCAACCCAGCTTGGCCAAAACTTAAGTCATATCGATGCATATAATGGTGAATAAAAGGTACATGTGGAGGCTTGACACATGTGCTGGGCATGAAGCCCGTATAATTAAGCTTCGGTAAAGAAGCCCTGTGTATAATGAGTGCGGATAGCACATCAATTCTTGTGAACATTGTGCAAGTAGGCCCTTTAAGGCTTGGATGAATAGGGTTGAGAAGAAAAGATAATTAAAAGGCAGCTGAAGTAAAAAAAAAATTGACGGGGAAAGGGGCGAACTCTTAGTCGGCGCTAGGCATAGAATCGTCGGAGGCGGGCTGCGTTCCATGGGTTCGGCTCGAGTCGGTTATCCGATGCATTTCAGAGGCGATGCGCTCCGCCGGTCAGGACTTGATCGATGATGAAGGGCCTTCCCATTTGGGCTTGAGCTTGTCCTTTTCTTGTCCGTGAGCGTAGAACCAGTTCGCCAACGTTGTAAGTCTTGGCCCGTACTTCTGCTTTGATATCTTGAGCTTGCTGCTGATAGAATGCGGAGCGAGCCTTGGCGACGTCGCGCTCTTCCTCAATGCGTCCAAGCTGTCCTGCCGATCCAACTCGGCTTCTCTTTCTTCGTATATGCGCACTCGAGGTGAGTCATGAATAATGTCGCGAGGAAAAACTGCTTCGCGCCGTATACCATAAAAATGGTGTGAATCTGGTAGTACGGTTAGGCGTTGTCCGCAGCCCCAGTACGGAGTCGAGCTCCTCTACCCAAAGGCGTGTCGGATTTCGTAAGGACCGCACTAGTCGGGTTTGATGCCGCTCATTATTAGACCATTTGCTCGTTCCACTTAACCGTTGGTTTGAGGATGATAGGCTGAAGCGTAATCGAGCTTGATGCCCATATTTTTGCACCATGATTTAACCTCATCGGCGGTGAAGTTCGTGCCGTTATCGGTGATGATGTTGTGGGGGACACCATAACGGTGTACTACCCGGATATAAAGTCTATCACTGGTCCAGACTCTGCCGTTTTAACTGGCTTGGCCTCTATCCATTTGGTGAAGTTATCCACCATGGCCAATAGTCACCTTTGCTTGTGGGTTCCCCTTTTAAGTGGTCCAACCATGTCAAGCCCCCAGACCGCGAACGGCCAGGTAATGGGTATAGTTTTGAGGGCGGTGGGTGGCATATGGCTCTGATTAGCAAAGAGCTGATAACCGACGCATCTTTGGACTAAGTCCTGAGCATCTGCTCGGGCCGTCGGCTAGAAAAATCCTGTACGGAATGCCTTTCCTACAAGGGCCCGAGCTGCGGCGTGGTGTCCGCCTAGTCCGGCATGAATTTCAGCCAGGAGGTTTCGCCCTTCCTCTTCGGAGATACACCTTTGAAGGACTCCGGTTGTGCTTTTCTTATAAAGTTCTCCCTCATAGACCTTGTAGGCTTTAGATAGCCGGACAATGCAGCGGGCCTCATTTTGGTCTTCGGGAAGCTCCTGCCTAAGCTAGTAGGCCAGGAATGGTTCTGTCCACGGGGCAATTACTGCCATTATGTCGTGGGCGGAAGGTGTTATGTCATCGGCTGAATCGCCGGTTGGTGCGGCTTGTTCCGGTTTGTTAGTTCCGGACTCCTCTTCCCATAGTACGGATGGCTTGAAGAGCCGTTCCAAGAATATGTTAGGAGGGACAGCGTCGCATTTTGCACCAATGTGTGCCAGTACGTCGGCTGCTTGGTTATTATCCCGGGCTACGTGATGGAATTCAAGTCCGTCGAACTGGGCCGACATTTTTAGGAGAGCGTTGCGATATGCTGCCATTTTCGGATCTTTGGCGTCAAAGTCTTCGTTTATTTGGGATATTGCAAGGTTTGAGTCCCCGCGCACCTCTAGGCGTTGAATGCCCATGGAGATTGCCATCCGGAGACCATGTAAGAGGGCCTCGTATTCGGCTGCGTTGTTGGAGTCCGTGTACATTATCTGAAGTACGTATTGGACTGTGTCCCCAGTCGGGGCCGTCAATACGACGCCAGCCCCCAATCCGGCTAACATTTTAGAGCCATCGAAGTGCATAATCCAATTGGAGTATGCGCCGTATTCTTTAGGGAGTTCGGCTTCGGTCCATTCAGCGACAAAGTCAGCCAAAACTTGTGACTTTATAGCTCGCCGAGGTTTGTAAGATATATCAAATGGTAAGAGCTCAATGGCCCATTTTGCATTCCTGCCCGTCGCGTCATGATTGTTTATAATGTCGTTAAGTGGTACTTGAGGCCATTTGTTATCGAACACTCTTGAAAGTAGTGTCGGAGCTTCGGGATGCCATGAACACGCGTATGCTATCTTACGATAGTGCGGGTAGCGGGACTTGCAGGGGGTTAACACGGTGGATCGTAGTATACTGGTTTTGAAGAGGGAATTTATGCCCTTCTTTTCTCGTTCGACGACAGTACGGCGCTTACAACTTGATGCGTAGCTGCGATGTATAACAACATTGGTTCGCCCGGGTTGGGCGAGCCAGGACGGATTTGTTGCCAATATGGCCTTTATTTCTTGAGTCGGCGGTGGCAGCATCCGTCCACTCGAAGTGTTGATGCGCCTAAGGAGGCGATAGAGGGTAATGCCTTTTCTCCTAGGCGGAGATAAAGCGGCTTAGAGCCGCCACACATCCGATCAATTTTGTATTTGCTTGAGGTCTTTTGGGATATTTAGCTGTGTGTGAGCTTGGATCTTGGCTGGGTTTGCTTCAATTCCTCTACGGATCTGATGAAGCCCAGACTTTCCGGTGATGCGAAAACGCATTTTCGGATTCAGCTTGATGTCATATGCTCGAGGTTGTCGAATGTGAGCCTCAAGTCGTCTACTAGATTTTCGGCGTGTTTAGTTTTGACGACTACGTCGTCTCGTATGCCTCTACTGTTTTACCGATCTGGGTAGCGGACATGTACGAATCATGCAGCGATATGTTGCGCGGCGTTTTTAAGTCGAAGGACATCGTGTTGAAGCAGAATGGTCCATATGGAGTAATGAATGCCATTGCGGCTTGATCCGCTTCTGCCATCTTGATTTGATGATAGCAGGAGTATGCGTCCAGGAAGCACAATGAATCGTGCCCTGCAGTGGCATCGATGATTTGGTCGATGCGGGGGAGGGGGAATGGATCCTTTGGGCAGGCTTTATTTAGGTCTTTGAAATTGACACATAGGCGCCAGGATTTGTCCTTCTTTGGTACCATTACCAGGTTTGCTAGCCAATCCGGGTGCTTGATGTCTCGATGAATCCGGCTTCCAATAGTTTGGCTAGCTCTTCTCCCATTGCCTGTCTTTTGGGTTGGAAAATCGTCGAAGAGCCTGTTTGGTGGCTTGAATCCTTTTAGGATGTTTAGGCTGTGTTACGCCAATCTGCGTGGGATTCGGGCATATCCGAGGGGTGCCGTGCAAAAATGTCCCAATTTTCGAAGGAATTCTCGCAGTGCGGCGTCTACATCAGGGTTCAATTGTGCCCCGATGGAGGCCGTCTTTGTCGGGTCCATTGGGTGGACCTGGAATTTTACTATTTCATCTGCTGGTTTAAAGGAGGTGGAGTTTGATCTCTTATCGAGTATCACATCGTCCCTATTCACCGTAGAGCGCAGCGTGGTGAGTTCCTCTGCCGCTAGGGCTTCAGATAGTGCCTCTAAGGCTAATGCGGTTGTCTTGTTTTCGGCGCAGAGTGCTATGTCCGGATCACTAACGAGAGTGATTATTCCGCGGGCCGGGCATTTTGAGCTTCATGTACCCGTAATGGGGTGCGGCTTGAAAATTGTGAATGCCTCCCGTCCTAATATAGCGTGATATCCGCTGTTGAGCAGGGCCACTTGGGCGTGACTTCTTCGGATCTGTAATTGTCCGTGAGCGAATACCACATCGAGTGTGATTTTTCTGTCTGGTAGCGCCTCCGGCTAGGGATTATTCCTCTAAAGGTTGTGCTGCTTCGCTCAATATGGTTCAGTCTATTTCCATTTTTGAAGGGTTTCCTCGTAGATGAGGTTTAATCGCTGCCGCCATCCATGAGGACTTTTGTAAGTCGAAAGCCGTTCACTATTGGACTAAGTACCGGTCTTGGTGGAGCTCGGGCTGTTCGAATTTAGGTTAAATCGCTGGCGTTGAAGGTGATGGCTGTGTCGCTCCATGGATTGGTTGTTGCTACTTGGTAGACTTCGGCGAGGCTGCGGATTGTTCGTTTCCGCATATTATTTGATACCAAAGTCTCGAAGACTGTTGATACCGTACCGATGTTGTTGGAGTGGTTTTCCGGGGCTAGAAGCTCCTCTCCTCTTTTGGCCACCTGCCGTAATATCCAACATGCTCGAAGGCTATGTGTTGGGACGACGCCTTCTGTACTGTGAATTTTGCAGGGTCCGTTAAGCCATCCCTCTAGTACGGTTCCGTGCCCATTATGGGGTTTTTGCTTTTTCGTTTTTGTATCTGGCGCCTGAGTGTAATGCACCCTTTTGTTGCGGACTAGGGTTGTATTCGGGGCCGGATTGTCCCAAAACTTATTTTCGGTTGTCCGGAAACTCTCCATCCGATACTTTCGTACTATGGGCCTTGGTCGTAAACGTGTAATTTCACGATGGTGACGGCGTTCAAGATTCCTCGTCCGTGCAATTATTGCAAAAATTGAGATTCGTTTTCCTCTCGGCAGTCCTTTATCCTGTCCATAACGGGAGGAATCTGGCCCGATAGTGATGTCTTGTCTCAGCGGGCTCTTGCCGAATTGGAGATAGATCGCATATGTGCGGGCGGGTGGGTGGAACTAAGTCCGGAACCCTACCCATCTCAAGGCTCGAAGGCGAGAAGTTTCCAACTTTGGAAGCTTGGATTGCTGGGCGTTGTCCAACGAGTCAGTCCGATGCGACTTTAAGTTGATGCTTGATCGAAGCCCGTCCCTCGCGGGAATCCGGCATGGGGGTCCGGGAGCCGGACATGACTAGTTTTCAATACGGGAGAAGCGTCGCGCATTGTTCCTCTACCTTTGCAGCGTGGTGGGTAAACTGGGAGAGTTAATCTCTCTCAGATAGGTTTTAAGCCCAATCTGATCGTAGTCTGTAGCGACTCCCAGGGCGGCGATGCGATCCAAGAGCTCATTTACGGACAAGAGCTCTATTGGATCCAGCCGTTCGGCGAATTCCGAGCTGACGTGAAAATTGCTTTTGACGACTTGAGAGGTCATTGTCGAAGCGATGGCCGGACAGGCGGTCATAAGAAAACCACCTAGCCGGATAGTTTGGCCGGCGGCCAAGGCTCCTTTGGCGAAAATACCGTCCTTGAAGATGGGAGGAGGCATCATTCCTATCGGTGACGGCACAAAGGAACTCTCAATGAAAGCACCAATGTCGGTGTCAAAATCGGCGGATCTCGGGTAGGGGGTCCCGAACTGTGCGTCTAGGCGGATGGTAACAGGAGACAAGGGACACGATGTTTTACCCAGGTTCGGGCCCTCTTGATGGAGGTAAAACCCTACGTCCTGCTTGATTGATATTGATATTGTGGATGTTTACAAGAGTCGATCTACCACGAGATCAAGGAGGCTAAACCCTAGAAGCTAGCCTATGGTATGATTGTAAGGGTTGTTGTCCTACGGACTAGAGCCATCCGGTTTATATAGACACCGGAGAGGGCTAGGGTTACATAGAGTCGGTTACAATGGTAGGAGATCAACATATCCGTATCGCCAAGCTTGCCTTCCACGCCAAGGAAAGTCCCATCCGGACACGGGGCAAAGTCTTCAATCTTGTATCTTCATAGTCTTGGAGTCCGGTCGATGATGATAGTCCGGCCGATGATAGTCCAGCCGATGATGGTAATCCAGCTATCCGGACACCCCCTAATCCGGGACTCCCTCACTATGCATGCCAGTTATTGTACACAATGGAGCTGATCATGTAGAGCAAAAGAGACGAGACTTGCGTGGCAATAAAATTTCATGCAGACGTCGTTCCATGGTGGGCGCAAAGGCAGCCCCCCCTCCACCCATTTCGGATCGTAATCAAGAGGAAGATAACTGTTACGAGGGGATTAGAGAAGGAGAAGACACTCCTATTTACCCCATGAGGTCTTCGCTCTAACTTGGCATGCCTGATGTTGGTAATATCATGCATATGGTGCCTTGCATTGCTTACTGTATACATTAAAGATGTCATCTGCTTAGTTTAGACCTGCTTTGTGTCAATGCCATATGTTTTGTTTCTTTATCGTATATGTGAATCATGCAAAGCCATCTTGTCTAGCCAGGCATCATATATGTGAATTTTGCAATGCCACCCTGGTTAGCCAGTCATCTTATATGTGAGTTATATCATGCCATCATATTTTTATTATGTGTTAAGTTCTTCAACAATTTTAGTACATTCAATTACTCTTCCTGTGCATTAGCCATTCGGCACGGTCATGGAAAAATCTGGAGTGGAAACAAGGTCTTCAGAGCAGACAATGCTATCTGACGAAGCGCATGTCTTGCTGGTTACCGATAGCTCCTCAGAGGAGGATTCAGAGACAGATGACCAGTCATATTTCCCCCCTGAGGTGCATGCCCTAACTTGGCAGGGTTATGTTACTCATATCGTGCGTATGGTATCTTGCATTGCTATGTCATTTGCTTAGTTTAGACATGCTTTGTGTGAACGCCACCTGTTTAGTGTCTAATTACCATATATGTGAATTATGTAATGTCATCTTGTTGCAAGACATTATATATGTGAATTATGCAATGTTATCTTGTTGCAAAGCATTATGTATGTGAATTATGCAATGCCATGCTGTTTAGGCAAGCGTCATATATGTGAATTATATCATGCCGTCCTTTTTTTGCATTTCTCATTGCTTTTGTCGACAATGTTTGTATATTCAACTGCTCTTCTGTGCATCAGCCGTTTGAATTGGTGATGGAGAAATGGAGTGAAAACAAGGTCTTGAGCGAGACAATGCTACTCTTTCAAGCAGATATCTTGCTGGTTATAGATAGCTCTTGAGAGGGATGACCAGATCCTATTATCCCCACGAGGTGTATGCTCAAACTTGGCAGGGTTATATTACTCATATAATGCATATGTTGTATTGCAATGCTTATTTTTTACATCATATACACAATATTGAATGCCATCTCCTTAGTTGACACATCATATATTCAATTGCCCTCTGCTCACTTCCTTAGTATATAAATCATATATTTGAATTATGTCATGCCGTGATGTTTACATAGACAGCATGTATCTGAATTATGGCATGCCAACCCATTTTATAAAGACATAATATAGTTATATCATCTCATCCTGTTTACATAGTCATCATATTTTAAATTATGTCATTTTATCCGTGAATTATATCATGCCATCATGTTTCCAGCGACGGCATGTTTGTGATTTATGGCATGCCAACCACTTTAATAGACACATCGTATAGTTATATCATGTCATCCTGTTTACACAGTCATCATATTTTGAAGTATGTCATTCTATCATGTTTAGTTAGCCATCATACATGTGAAATTGTATCATGCTATCCTGTTTAATTAGCCATCATATATGTGAAATTATGTCCTGCTATTCTGTTTGCTTAGACAACATAAATGTGAATTATTTCATGCCCTGTTTTCTTCCCTACTATCCATTGCACCTGTCTATCTTACAATGTCTGTACATTCAATTACTTTTCTTGTTTATCAGCCATTTCAATTGGAGGGAGTGATGGCAGTATCTGTTGGAGTAAAAACACGGTCTTCAGAAAAGATCATGCTACCTGTCGATGCAGATAGAACCACGGTTGTACTTGCCCAAGAATCAGCCCCACCACACATAACCCACACTCATGCAGATTGTACCCGTACCCAGTTGGACAGAGAACCAGCTACACCACTTCTAACCCCAACCCCAGCAGATAGATACCCAGTTCCCGTTGACACAGCATCGTCTCCACCACAGAGCACCCAAACACGAGCAGTTAGTAAGGCAACTGCAGTGCCCAAATCACGAGGACCACCACTCCGAACCCGAAGTCAAAGCTTAAAGCAGAAGAATAATTGTTCTCAGGTCAGGTTCGTAGCTATGGTTCATACTACTTTGCTCTTGCATCACTTGTATTCTTGATACCAACCAATTTCAAATTTGAAGGATGCAATTGAAACTCCAATGGGCATAGCGGTATGTTTTAAACCTGTTTCTTCAACGTGTTTGGCTGTTTGCCGTTGTAACTTGCTCTATGTTGATTTCAGTTTCAATTGAATAAACAGTTATGTTCTCATGCATGCACATTACAAGTGTTGTTATTGCTGTGTAGTTTTGTGACGCCCGGGTAATCATGCTACAGTCACCTCCACACGTCACCGAGGTCACTGTAGTTAATCTCGCGTTAATTCAAACCCGGTCGAATTCAAATTCAAAATCGAACCAAACGATAAAGTTTTCAAACAATAAAACTAAAATGCTAGGAGTGTGTCGATTAATCCATAAGTAGTGGTAGGTGATGAAACCACACTATTATAAAATATTTATGTGCACTAAAATAATTAAAACAATATTTGAAAATACTTAATAAATGCTTTTATGTATATAGGTAATTGTAAGCTAGTTAAAATAGTGTGTGAACATTTTATTGCAGTGAGTTATGCTACCTTACTAATTTAGATATGGGTTTTATAGTTTGTTAAAACTGTTTTGATGTTAAAACATTGAAAACCGAAGTTAAAAGAATAAATAAAGCCAAAACAAAAATAAAACAAAAGAACCCCCGCCCTAACTGGGCCAGGCCCAGCTGTCCACTGCGTCGATCGGCCCTCCGGCCCAGCCGCCCACCCATAAGGCCCCCCCCCCTCCCGGGTCAAACCCTAGTCGTGAGCGACCCTCCCCCGCCCGATCCCTTCTCCTCCCCGTCGCCCTGGATCGGGATCCCGACGATCCCGACGCCCTTCGCCGGTCTGCCGCCGCCTGGCCGACCACCTCCTCCAACACCTCGCCTCCCCGCGTCGGCCTCGGCAACCCTTGCCTGGGCCACCACCCCGGCCCGAGCCACCACCCGTGGCCCCGTCACCGGGTCGCCGCCGCCAGAAGCTGCCCTCGCCCTAGAACCGCCACGCCGTCGTCGGACTGCCTCCTCGTCTTCCCCTGCGCCGCACGTCGTCCCCGTCCTCCTCCCCAAGGGCTTCACCGAGCCACGCCGACCCTCTCCCCGGCAACGTTACTGAGCGCCACCCCCTCTCCCCCCTCGTCTAACGCGCACACGCAACGGTTGTCGCGCCCCGCGCGCTCGGCCGCGCTCACCGCCTCGTTCACTGCTCAGCTCGCCACGGCCTCGTCTCTGCCGCCTCGCGTGAGGCCGCATCGCACCTACTGTTGCCTCTGGTGACCCCTCTGCCCCGCTGCCTCGGCCGCTGGCCGCGCCGCCGCTGGGCTGGCCGCGTGGCCTCGCCACCGCCGGGCACAACCCGGCCGGCCTCGCCTCCCCGCATGGTGGGCGCTGGTGCGCCCGCACCCACACACCCGTAGCCCGTCGCCCGTTTAGGCCCAGTGGGCCGCTGACGTTGGGTCCCCACGCCCCCTTAAAAAAAGGGTTTTTAAAATAAATAAATAAATAAATACATTAATTAATTAATTAACTTAATTAATTGTGTTTAATTAACCTAATCAATTAACTAATCTAATTAACCTGTTTAGCTAGCCTTAGTCTATGGCGGGTGGGTCCCGTTGGACCCACAAGCCGGTTTGACTACGGTCACTGGGTTTGACCTCTTGACGTCATGGTGATGTCATCTTGACATCACCTTTCACTGATACGGATAATGTTTAATTTAATTAAATAAATTTCAGAAATCTTTAAAGCTTTGATAATTCATATAAAATAATCTGTAACTCGGATGAAAATGTTTTCTACATGAAAGTTGCTCAAAACGACGAGACGATTCCGGATACGCAACCCGTTCGTCCGCCACACCCCTCTAACCTATCGAACTCGCAACTTTCCCCCTCCGGCTCCTCTGCCCGAAAACACGAAACACTGGGGATATTTTCCCGGATGCTTTCCCCCTTCGTCGGTATCACCTACTACCGCGTTAGGGCACACCTAGCACCGCGTATTGCCTCGTTATGTTTGTGATACTTTGTTGGCTCCGTATTTACTGTTTCTTCCGCCCTCTTCTTCCCCGGTAGACCCCGAGACCGGCGATGATGCCACCGAGTACGACTACATCGACGACGAACCCTTCTCTTGCCAGAGCAACCAGGGAAGCCCCCCCTTTGAGAATCCCGATATCGCCCATTCCATTCTCTCATGCTTGCACTAGATTTTGCTACTGTTATTGTTTGCTCCTATTCTGCTGCATAGCCTGTTTATTGTAACCTGCTATTGTTACCTACACCTTATCCTAAACTGCTTAGTATAGGTTGGTTAGAGACCCATCGGTGACCCCCACCTTGTCCTTGTTGCCCCGCTTCATCATTGAAGACCGATCAGCGGGATCGAAGACCAGGCCCGACACCGCACATCACTTCCCTTAGTTGCTCGACACTCTTTGGGTTACTATCGAGTACCGAGGGTGAAACCTCTGACACTTCCGATATTAACCACAGTAGTATAGCTATCCGGTCGTGGTCATCGAGGGTGATTTCCTCCTTAACCACTTCCGATACGACTCTGTCGTGCAACCCCTCAAGTGTGAACCTCGGGGGTGATTCCTCTTACGTTCACCTTGATGATTACATCTAGTGGAATTCACCGGGGGTGCTTCCTCGGGTTTTCCCCTTGATGTTTGGACACACAGTTACTTGGACTTTTACCACTGTTACTTGGAAAGACGGGTCGACCCTGAGGGGTACCTGCGCGTGCTTAATTGCGAGTGATGCGGATCCGGGTTGACACGGAGGTGCCGCGAGATAATTACGAGGCGTGGCGAGCATTCCTAGCCCTTGCCGCAAGTCCTCGAGGCAGGGCAGCGGGTCACATCTTTCGTGAGTCTCTGCTTGTTACCGCGTTCCTAATCCACTATGATTTGGATATTTGATCCGAGGGGCCTCTGGCCTTATAGCACTAACCATCACATGGGCATAGTATGGGCGTTACGCATCGTATAAGTCAGCGAAGCTTAATAGGCGTCAATAATCGGCGGGCGGCCGGGTTGGACTGGTAGCTCCTGCCTTTTTAGGAAGGTAGCTAGGTCTGCTCACCGCCGCATCACGCAACATGCAGGAGTTCCGGGAGATGGCCCATGACCCGGGGCATAGGTTTAGTCGGCGTCTGGCCTCTCTATTAAGCCTAGGTCGGGTTGCGGCGTATTGTTTGGCGAGGCCGAGCATGACCACTGGAAAGTGTGTCGGCGGAGTTAAGCGAGTGTGGTGGGTAAGTTGGTGCACCCTGCAGGGAAGAAAACATCTATCGATAGCCTGTCCTCTGATAGCGGACACTTGGAGTTGTATCCCGATCGATACAACTAGAACTGGATAATTGTGATGAGAACTGGATGGTGATGAGGATTTGATTGTGATGATAACTAGATAGTATGGCTCTGGGATTTCTTTCTCGCAGGGAGTCGAGAAAGGATCTCCGGCCGAGGTTGATATCACTACTACTTTACTTTATGCTACTCTACTCCTTCCGGTTGTTGCAAGATGGTGGTTTCCGGAAGGTGCTAGTCTACGATAGGACTAGGCCTTCTCTCTATTCTGGCATTTCTGCAGCCCCGTCCACATATACAGCCTTCCTTTGATAATGTTGCATATGTAGTGTAGATCCTTGCTTGCGAGTACTTTGGATGAGTACTCACGGTTTCTTTACTCCCCTTTTCCCCTTTCTTCTTCTTTCCGGTTGATGCAACCAGATGGCGGAGCCCAGGGCAGATGCCACCGCCGATGCTTACTACTACGTGGAGGCCGCCGATGACCAGGAGTAGTTAGGAGGCTCCAGGCAGGAGGCCTTGCCTTTTCGATCGATGTTGCTTTTGTGCTAGCCTTCTTAAGGCAAATTTGTCTAACTCATGTCTGTACTCAGATATTGTTGCTTCCGCTGACTCTTGTGTTTTCGAGCTTATGTATTCGAGCCCTCGAGGCCCCTGGCTTGTAAAATAAAGCTTGTATTATTTTAATTTGTGTCTAGAGTTGTGTTGTGATATCTTCCCGTGAGTCCTTGATCTTGATCGTACATATTTGCGTGTATGATTAGTGTACGATTGAATCGAGGGCGTCACAA
Organism: Aegilops longissima; assembly: GCA_021605205.1. Taxonomy (NCBI): domain Eukaryota; kingdom Viridiplantae; phylum Streptophyta; class Magnoliopsida; order Poales; family Poaceae; genus Aegilops; species Aegilops longissima. Next base: position 40,143,197 of record CM038676.1, on the reverse strand, counting down.
GTTGGTATCAGAGCCGACTGCCTGTAGGAATCCCCTTCTATACTCCTTGGCCGAAGTCGAGTCTAGTCAATACAAAACTTTTACTAACATGGTTGTGTGTCTTACGGGCACACGTCGCCATTGGGTGGTAGTAGGATCTTTTATTCCTCGACCTATACTCTGGGACTCTGATCTCTCTTCTATTCGGGTTAAATGGTTTTGCTAACTCTAACTCTAGGTTCTCGTAAATACTTTCTTCCGGAGAGCCCCTTCATTCCAGATGATGGCCTGCTTCACCAGAAGATTCCGAAGATACTCTTTGATATTCTCTCGAGACTTTGTGCCCATCACTTTTGCTATTCCCGACCACCGATAAATCCTTATGGATAACTTCTTACACTTGCCATTCATACGATCATCCCCATTGGTCTTGTTAATACAAGATACCACGAAAACTCGTCGGTGCTTCGATAATCCTTTGAGCTTACTGCCTTGCTGTTCTTTGTCACCTAATTACCCCTACGGATAATTCTCGCACTTATCGAGTATCCGCTCATCCCTCAGTTGATCATGTGATTGCACAAAAGTCTTCGAAATACCATTCGATCTTCCGAAAATCCTCAGCAACCTATTGCTCTGGAATTTCTTGTTTGCTTTCATTATGATTAATCCCAGAAGTATATTAATCATATTGACATCCTTTGTCACCATCATTTTTGAGTCCATTGATTCAATACGTTGTGAATGTTCACAATCATCAGTCGAGTCCTATGGTTAACTTCTCGGCTCAGACGTCATTTTGAACATGAGCTGGTTCTCTACCAAACTACCTGTTGTCGATTGTGCCTATGGTATATTCAATTGATCCATCCTTGATCAGAACGTCTGCTTCTAATCCTTTGTTTTGGAAATCATAATTCCTTTGCATTTAAGCTTTGAATTATTCAGATGATTCCATAACCTGTTGCATTTGCATTCCTTCCTCTTCTGGATGAGTATCGATACTCACATCGGATCCTTTGTGGACCATCAAGTCCTTTGTTGGATTGTTATCCGACAGTGTCCTTCACATTTGATCACTTTCTGAGTTCTTCCCCTGATACAAAATGCCTTTGTTAAGTTGTATCCTCTGCTTGGCCAACCATGCTCTGCTTTCGGGCTTGTGTTATTTACTCTTGAAACTTGTGGTCTGTGTTTCTAAGAAGCCCCTATGGGTTGAACATATGCCTTCTCTAAACCGTGTGAACCCGAAAGTTTTCATGAGTCATACTCTTACGGTATTTTGCGGATAAAATTTCAACACTACAACTTCATTGAAGCGAAGTGAATGAAAGGTTGTGCATTGGAGAAGTGGAGTCGACCTTGAACTTGTGTTCATGCCCATGGACACGATGTAGATCTTATCATTAAAGCTTCTCTTAAATTAATTATTCCTTTGGTATAAGTTCAACTTATATCTGGGATCTGGCCTTTTGCAATCGTGGTTCCGACCATGTTCTCTTTTAAATACCATTTCTCGTGCAAGTTTAAGCAGTTGTTTTCGGTAGAGCAATACCCAGTCCAACCTCTACTTTGATCTGTCAACGAGTATTACCCCCCTGGTATCTCGAGATTATCATGGAACTGCATAACATCTTATGAGTTCTTCATCAAGTGCTACATTCCCACTCATTCCAATTTTTCACGGGATCTGAGTTATTAAACACTCAAAGACACCAATAACTGAACCGAGTCCGCACCACGGTTCAACAACTCTCCAGTAAGCTTCTATAAGTACGAGCTTGTACCCGATCACGCCATTCCTAGCCTGTTTGGCTATATTGTTGTCATGATGATTCTAACTGTGCTACCTGGACCTTATTCTCGGAGCACCAATCTGCGATGATAGCTAAGCTTACGTCGATTTTCCTCGTCATACCCTTTCACCTTAAACAACAAGCTTGAGTTCGAGTTTGTGTCGTAACTGTGGTTCCACTAACCTCTTGCTTCATCACTCCCTTGACTTGATGTCGTCGCTGATTGATTACATCTTCATGAAGTCTCTCGACAAATGTGTCGTGATCATCTTTAGCATTCGTAGCTCTTCCAGTATATCAATGGAATTCATGATGAGAAATACCATCCTTTCCCTCGATGATCTATGTTGTCATCGACCACTTTAATGCCTCCCATCCAACACAAACTTGTTCGTGTTCTGTGTTATACCTTGAGTTCCTTGCTATCCAGCATTTGTTCTTCTTCACCTTGGAGTATTACCATCTTTTATGTCAAGAATGTCGTGGGAATTTCACCACCTCTTAAGAATTCTTTGTATAGTTATACTTCTCACCATCACCATTCTTTCTTAGGTCCTCGTATCGATACCAACCGGGGTACCAACAAGTGAGCGGTACTTTTTGGATTCTGCCCTTCTAGCAACCCTATTGCTTTGAAGTTAATGGTCGGCCGTTCATTCTTAGACTATTGATTATTGAATCATCATTCCGACGTTGGTCGTGCAACCCAACCCATATTTCGGTGCACCTCTCATCCAATGTTTAACTGTTTATGTTCTCCTCGAGCATACACCATTTTATCATTTGATCCGACAAATGTTATCTCCTTGTTCACATAACTGTGGAAATCCACCTTTTTGGAAATCTCGAGGATTCTCGCTGATTCCATCAGCTACCCCCTCATCCTCTCCTTGATTTAGTGATGAGCTCTTGTTTTGGAACTTGCTCCCATAGTTCATTTCTCGAGAATTTTACAATGTCATCTTGTCAATTGTATTACACTTTTTCCTCTCAGGCATCCTGAGTCTGAGGTATTTTGACACTGATTAGATATGAATCTTGGTCAGATATGATGTTGGAACTTTTTCCAAGAGTCACAACATTGGTCTTTATATGACCCGGTAAGGTGATGTCATGCCTAGCACACCTGGCCGAAGGCCCTATTGTTATGGTTTCCTTTTCAGTCAGGCTATCCTTTCTTCCATGAGGAAATTGTAAGACTTATTTTATAAGTTCCTCCTGATGGATCCTTTTTGTTTCTTAAGTCTGATATTCACGTGTTGACCATGTCAATGCTATCTCGAAGCATGTCTATGGTCCTCCGATTTTCAACCGGAACATTTGAAGCCCAATGCTAAATGTTTCCTGCTCAATTATCCTAACACCGTTGTATGGGTAATATCATGAGATTCCTCCCCCCTTACCTAAATGGTTTTCTACTTTATATCCTGTCATGGATATCTTGCTCTGCTTGTCCTTGGGAAGGATATACCCTTGAAATATGTGTTTAAACATATTTTCCTTTCCATTGTTCATTTAATCGATGATCATATTTTCCTTCCATTGGTTTGTTTAAACCTTTTCTATGATCTATATGATATAAGCAGTAATAATCCACTGCTTGTGCAAACACCTCGATGTACAACTCTGTCAGTAAGACCTTGTTAATATTGTTGATGACATTCCGGTAACCACCGATGGACGGGAACCTTGCCTATTGGTCCGCCTCGTTCAACGAGCAAGAAAATGGTTATCTTCGTCCCTCGCCCTTGGTACCTATGTTGTTGCCGACATGACCCACAGACTCTCCTCTGACATGCCTTGCTTACATGATCGTGCAAGATGTCACCGACCTTCCTACTTTTAACCACATGGTGGGCCCATAACCCACAGTTCCACAGGATCAAAACCTGACTCTCCTGTACACCCTCATGTTTCCAAAGTTATTCCTCGCGCGTGGACTCGTATGAAATTCATGAGCCACCTACCGATGAGATCATCAATTCTGGCATCAGACGCAATAATTATTCCGTTGCTTTGATCCCATTTCACGCCCGGTAATAGGCATCGAACGATTGCCTACCCGCTTGAAACTTCTCATGGTACTTTCTTACTTTGCTCTCGATATTTTCTTAAGTTTCAATTCGAGAGTTACTTTCCGCCACCTTCCCCGATCTTATCGACCAGATAGTTAACCGTGCAGAGGTCTGTTCTCCCTGTATGCCCACCCTTTATTCTTTCGTAAGTACGATGGAGTTCCGGAAGAAAGGAAGATGACTTCATCATGATGACCTGAAGCAGAGAAATGAAGACATCAATGTAAGGGATCGACCTCTTCGAGAAGAGCAACCAAGCCCGAGAAAATCCGTTATAATCTCGTAACCAAACCTTTCCCCTTACTCCCGCTCCTAAATCTCGGGACGAGATTTCTTGTAGTAGAGGAGAATTGTGACGCCCGGGTAATCATGCTACAGTAACCTCTACACGTCACCGAGGTCACTGTTGTTAATCTCGCGTTAATTCAAACCCGGTCGAATTCAAATTCAAAATCAAACCAAACGATGAAGTTTTCAAACATTAAAACTAAAATGCTCGGAGTGTGTCGATTAATCCATAAGTAGTGGTAGGTGATGAAACCACACTTTTATAAAATATTTATGTGCACTAAAATAATTAAAACAATATTTGAAAATACTTAATAAATGCTTTTATGTATATAGGTAATTGTAAGCTAGTTAAAATAGTGTGTGAACATTTTATTGCAGTGAGTTATGCTACCTTACTAATTTAGGTATGGGTTTTATAGTTTGTTAAAACTGTTTTGATGTTAAAACATTTAAAACCGAAGTTAAAAGAATAAATAAAGCCAAAACAAAAATAAAACAAACGAACCCCCGCCCTAACTGGGCCAGGCCGAGCTGTCCACTGCGTCGATCGGCCCTCCGGCCCAGCCGCCCACCCATAAGCCCCCCCCCCTCCCGGGTCAAACCCTAGTCGTGAGACCCCACCCCGATCCCTTCTCCTCCCCGTCTCCCAGGATCGGGATCCCGACGATCCCGACGCCCTTCGCCGGTCAGCCGCCGCCTGGCCGACCACCTCCACCGCCACCTCGCCTCCCCGCGTCGGCCTCGGCAACCCTTGCCCGGGCCACCACCCCGGCCCGAGCCACCACCCGTGGCCCCGTCACCGGATCGCCGCCGCCCGGAGCTGCCCTCGCCCTAGAACCGCCACGCCGTCGCCGGACTGCCTCCTCGTCTTCCCCTGCGCCGCACGTCGTCCCCGTCCTCCTCCCCAAGGGCTTCACCGAGCCACGCCGACCCTCTCCCGGCAGCGTTAGTGGCGCCACCCCTCTCCCCCTCGTCTAACGCGCACACGCAGCGGTCGTCGCGCCTCGCACGCGCTCGGCCGCGCTCACCGCCTCGTTCACTGCTCAGCTCGCCAGGGCCTCGTCTCTGTCGCCTCGCGTGAAGCCGCATCGCACCTACTGTTGCCTCCGGTGACCCCTCTGCCCCGCCGCCTCCGGTCGCTGGCCGCGCCCGCCAGCGGCGCATTGTGGCCTCGCCACCGCCGGGCACAACCCCGGCCGGCCTCGCCTCCCCCCGCATGGTGGGCGCCTAGGTGCGCCCCGCACCCACACACCCGTAGCCCGTCGCCCGTTTAGGCCCGTGTACATCGACGCGTTAGCCCCACGCCCTTAAAAGAAGGGTTTTAAAATAAATAAATAAATAAATACATTAATTAATTAATTAACTTAATTAATTGTGTTTAATTAACCTAATCAATTAACTAATCTAATTAACCCTGTTTAGCTAGCCTTAGTCTATGACAGGTGGGTCCCGTTGGACCCACAAGCCAGGTTTGACTCGTCATTTGGGTTTGACCTCTTGACGTCATGGTGATGTCATGCTGACATCACCTTTCACTGTTCTGGATAATGTTTAATTAAATTAAATAAATTTCAAAAATCTTTAAAGCTTTGATAATTCATATAAAATAATCTGTAACTCGGATGAAAATGTTTTCTACATGAAAGTTGCTCGAGCAGCGAGGCGATTCGGATCATAACCCGTTCGTCCGCCACACCCCTCTAACCTATCGAACTCGCAACTTTCCCCTCCGGCTCCTCTGCCCGAAAACATGAAACACCGGGGATATTTTCCCAGATGCTTTCCCCCTTCGTCGGTATCACCTACTACCGCGTTAGGGCACACCTAGCACCGCGTATTGCCTCGTTATGTTTGTGATACTTTGTTGGCTCCGTATTTACTGTTTCTTCCGCCCTCTTCTTCCCCGGTAGACCCCGAGACCGGCGATGATGCCACCGAGTACGACTACATCGACGGCGAACCCTTCTCTTGCGAGCAACAAGGAAGCCCCCTTTGAGAATCCCGATATCGCCCATTCCATTCTCTCATGCTTGCACTAGATTTTGCTCTTGTTATTGTTTGCTCCTATTACGCTGCATAGCCTGTTTATTGTAACCTGCTATTGTTACCTACCGCTTATCCTAAACTGCTTAGTATAGGTTGGTTAGAGACCCATCGATGACCCCACCTTGTCCTTGTTGCCCTGCTTCATCATTGAAGACCGATCAGCGGGATCGAAGACCAGGCCCCGACACCGCACATCACTTCCCTTAGTTGCTCGACACTCTTTGGGTTACTATCGAGTACCGAGGGTGAAACCTCTACAGCACTTCTGATATTAACCCTGTAGTATAGCTATCCGGTCGTGGTCATCGAGGGTGATTTCCTCCTTAACCACTTCCGATACGACTCTGTCGTGCAACCCCTCAAGTGTGAACCTCGGGGGTGATTCCTCTTACGTTCACCTTGATGATTACATCTAGTGGAATTCACCGGGGGTGCTTCCTCGGGTTTTCCCCTTGATGTTTGGACACACAGTTACTTGGACTTTTACCACTGTTACTTGGAAAGACGGGTCGACCTGGAGGGTGCCCGCGAGATAATTACGAGGCGTGGCGAGCATTCCTAGCCCTTGCCGCAAGTCCTCGAGGCGGGCAGCGGGTCACATCTTCGTGAGTCTCGCTTGTTACCGCGTTCATAATCCACTACGATTTGGATATTTGATCCGAGGGCCTCGCCCGATAGCACTAACCATCACGTGGGCATAGTATGGGTGTTCTGCGTCGTATACATCAGCGAAGCTTAATAGGCGTCGGCCGATCGGCGCGGCGCGCCGGGTTGGACTGGTAGCTCCTGCCTTTTTAGGAAGGTAGCTAGGTCGCTCACCCGGCAGCGACGCATAGCGTCAAGAGTTCCCGGGGAGATGGCCCATGACCCCTGGGGGCATAGGTTTAGTCCGGCGTGCTGGCCTCTCTATTAAGCCTAGGTCGGGTTGCGGCGTATTGTTTAGCCGAGGCCGGGCATGACCCTGGAAAGTGTGTCCGGCCGGAGTTAAGCGAGCGTGGTGGGTAAGTTGGTGCACCCCTGCAGGGAAGAAAACATCTATCGATAGCCTGTCCTACGGTAACGGACACTTGGAGTTGTATCCCGATCGATACAACTAGAACTGGATAATTGTGATGAGAACTGGATGGTGATGAGGATTTGATTGTGATGATAACTGGATAGTATGGCTCTGGGATTTCTTTCTCGCAGGGAGTCGAGAAAGGATCTCCGGCCGAGGTTGATATCACTACTACTTTACTTTATGCTACTCTACTCCTTCCGGTTGCTGCAAGATGGTGGTTTCCAGAAGGTGCTAGTCTACGATAGGACTAGGCCTTCTCTCTATTCTGGCATTTCTGCAGCCCCGTCCACATATACAGCCTTCCTTTGATAATGTTGCATATGTAGTGTAGATCCTTGCTTGCGATTACTTTGGATGAGTACTCACGGTTGCTTTGCTCCCCCTTTTCCCCCTTTCTTCTTCTTTCCGGTTGATGCAACCAGATGACGGAGCCCAGGAGCCAGATGCCACCGCCGATGCTTACTACTACGTGGAGGCCGCCGATGACCAGGAGTAGTTAGGAGGCTCCCAGGCAGGAGGCCTTGCCTTTTCGATCGATGTTTCTTTTGTGCTAGCCTTCTTAAGGCAAATTTGTCTAATTCATGTCTGTACTCAGATATTGTTGATTCCGCTGACTCTTGTGTTTTCGTGCTTATGTATTCGAGCCCTCGAGGCCCCTGGCTTGTAACATAAAGCTTGTATTATTTTAATTTGTGTCTAGAGTTGTGTTGGGATATCTTCCCGTGAGTCCTTGATCTTGATCGTACATATTTGCATGTATGATTAGTGTACGATTGAATCGAGGGCGTCACAAGTTGTTAGGACCCCGATCCTAAGTCACACCGATCTAGCATGTAACACATCATATCACTTTGCGGCCTCACGCACGGTATTCCCACGGGTGTCACCTTACCATGGCCCGGGACCGTTTGCGTCTTTTGGCTCACGTATATGATAGTGTCGCTAGCATCCATATGACAAAGAACCCGGGCCGACATGGCTAGTCGTGAACCCAAAGCGGCACTAACCCATGGGGACAGGCATACATGAATCACATCGAGCATGTCGGTCATCAGCGTATATATTCGGGCTGTAGCACTGGCTAACAGGACTCCGGTATCCCGGCTGTAGCAGAGCTAGGCAGGACTCGAATAACACGCGTGACATTTCCCGAAGGGACAGACATATAGGCGAAGTGAAACACATGCCGCCAGTCAAGCGTCCAAGCAGTAGTCTTTGGGCTAGCAGGACTCGGTGAACCGGGCTGAAGCGGACTACTATCGCTCGAAGCGAGACTAAATTTCCCCATATGAGAGGCTGCCAAGGATAAACAACTAGTTTGTCGGATCCACACATACCAAGCATTTCAAACATACACACATTATGCTCAATATGCGTAGATACAACATGGCATCACAACATAACTCTATGACTCAAATATTATTCATTAGGCTCAAGAGCGAGATATTACAAACATGGGTCTCATGACCCAACACTCGAAAGCATACAAGTCAAAGCACAAGCGGAAGCTAAACATGTGCAGTGTAGACAACTATAAATGAAAAAGGCTGAGAAGCGACTATCTACCGAGATCTGCCGAGGCACAAGATCGTAGCTGAGGTAACAAGCTAAGCGTCAAGTCCGGCGGAACTACTAGCGAGACCGAGCGTCTCTCGCAAAACATAAAATAAGCAAACGTGAGTACAATTGTACTCAGCAAGACTTATCGAACTAACTACATATGCATCATTATCAAGGGGGTGGTGGAGTTTGACCGCAGCAAGCCAGCTTTGACTCGGTGGCTATCCTGAACTACATTGCAAGTAACTCTTTTGAGGTGGCACGCGAGTCCACATATTCACCATATCAATACACCACTATGGACCCGCTCCGTCTCCCTCACGAGAACGCCATCCATAGCACTCACGCTTATCTTGCGCATTTTAGAGTATCCACTTTCATTTGTCTATGAACTGATATAGGCAACCGAAGTCCTTCTCCATGGACACGGCTATTGAATAGATCATATTAAACCCTGCAGGGTGTACTTCTTCACACGCTCTCACCACTTACCGCCGTTTACACGACATGTACTCGGCAACCTTCAGCGGAAGCCCAGCGTGGGTGTCGGCCACGGCCTACCTAAACACTCAAGTCCCTAGTCCAGGTTTATCGCCTATTAGGGTTCCATCCGCAGGAGTCCGCCGAGGTTTCCCATACAGCCCCGAGCGATGTGTGCAGGGTTCCCGAGATACCAAGCGGGCACTTTCGGTACACAGACCCACGGTGCCTACCGCAACACAACCCACCCCTAAGGTCAGCGTTGCGTGCCCCAAACATGCTACAAACACCGAAACTACTTGCAACTCCCGGACTGAGGACAAGGGTGGTCAAGAAGCCGAGAGGGTCAATTAAGGATCCCAATGCGTGGTAGTAACTGTTTCATGGATCACAAACACAGAACTCAGTTCCTGAGGATAGTTTCAATGAGACAACCCACCATGTACTCCTACATGGCCTCTCACCGCTACCTTTACCAAATCGTGTTCACACACTTAGCTCACACACAATAGGACATGTTCATAACAATTCCAATTCATTCCCGATGAATCAGACCCGACTCAACTCTAAGCGAAGAGCAGGCATGACAACAAGCATAAATGAGTAGGCACAACATGGCTCAAACAACTCCTACTCATGCTAGTGGGTTTCATCTAATTACTGTGGAATGACAGGTCATGCAGAGGATAAAGGGGTTCAGCTACCGCAGCAAGTAACACATGATTCGTTGTTGTCCTAATGCAGTAAAATAGAGCAGGAGCGAGAGAGTAGGATTGTATCGGAATGAACAAGGGGGTTTTGCTTGCCTGGCACTTCTGAAGATAATATAATTCTTCATCGGTGTCATCGAACTCATCGTCGGTACATCGTCTACCGGGAGGGGACAATTACCGGCAAACAAGAGAGAACACAATCAATGCAATGCACATTCACATGAATGACATGTCATATTAAGGTACTGAATTCACCTAATGCAATAATAATCCAAGTTAGTTGAAGTGGAATTCAAACAAGGTTGAACTCCAACTCCAAATGCTAGTTCATAATTTACCCTAATCATGATTCATCCTATTCAGTGATGTTAACTTGTTCAAACATGCATGATCATGGCATAAACAGATTCTTCATATTTTTCTGATCATTTTTCATATATAGATTATTTCCATCCGAGTTACGGTTGAATTTATATGATTTTTAGAAGTTTGGGGTATTTTTTGAAATTTCCTGAATTAAAATAATTCCAGAATCATTAATGTGTCAGCATGACATAGGCGTGACGTCAGCGGGTCAACTGGGTCGCTGTCCAGGTCAACTCTGACGCTGGGACCCACTGGTCAGTAGGTTAGTTTAACTAACTAATTTCAGTTAGTGTTAACCCTGTTTAGTTAGTGGCCGGGCCCACTCGTCAGTGACCCAGGGGGGTCAAATCCCTGGTCAACCGGGGCTAACCCGCCGGCGTCGAGTCGCCGGCGAGGCCGAGACGGCGGAGGCCTTCGGGTTTGCACTACAGGGCTCGGTTTTGGACGCGGTTTGCGGCTACGGGAGACTAGGAGTCTTGCGCATCCGACGGGGGCAACAGCTCGCGACGGAGTGGGCTAAATCGACGACGGCGGCAACCTTTGCGGCGGCCGGAGTTCGGCGGGGAAGGGATAAGGAGCTACGGTGCACTAGAGGAGGAGCGGTTGGTGGCTACGAACTCCTGGGGGTGCGCTGAGCATGGTGACGCGCTCAGGCGCGGCGAAGGTGGGCTCTAGCCACGGCGGCGACGAGGCGCAACGGCGGCGAGCTTCGGCCAGCGTGGCCAAAGGCGCTAGAGGAGAAAATCGACAGAGGGGAGAGAGGGGTTGGGTAGAGGAGCTCACGGTGAGGTCGTTGGTGCTCTCAGCGTGCTCGGGGGCGGCCGGAAGGCGGCGAATTCGTCGACGGAGTCCGGCGGGTCCGGAAAGGGGAAAAGTGGCGGGGCGGCGACTCGGGGCGCTCTGGTGTCGGGAGACTCGGTGAGGAGGGCGAGGATGGAGTGGCGGGGCTTGGGGGCATGTCGGGGAGGAGAGAGGGTGGCGGTGGCAGCGTGACAGCGGCAGTGGTGGCACGAGGCCGCTCGGTGGTGGCGCAAGCAAGGGAAGCAGAGGAGGGAATGGGATCCAGGGAGTGAGGGAGGGGGTCCAGGGGGTCGGGGCGGAGCCGAGGAGAACGCACGAGGCGTCTCGGTGATGCAGGCGAGCAGGGAGGAGGCGTGGCGTGCTCGGGGGCGATCGCCGTGTCCCTCCCTCGCGCCTCTTGGCAGAGGTAGGTGACGATGGCGAGGTGGTGGTGGGCTGGGCCACCAGCTGGGCCAGAGGAGGGGGGGGGCTGGGCGGGTGGGCTGCGCAGGTAATGGCCAGGTACATTTCTCTCCTTCTCTTTCTTTATTTCTGTTTTCTATTTTCTGTTTTGTTTTAGTTTAGTAAAATACTAAACCATTTAAATAAATCCTGAAAATAATTGTGGGCATTAACTGAATTATTACAGAGGCCCTTAACTATTTTTTCAGAATTGTTGGAGCATTTAAAAAATATTAATAGTATTTAAATGCCCCAATTCAAATACAATATGGTTTATTCAAAATCCAAAATGCCTTGGAAAATATCCATCATCTCTGGATATGGGTTTCACCCTTTCCCATTAATCATGAATATTTTTGCAAACCAATTTGGGTTTTGAAAATAATTTTTGAATTTGAACCTATTTGAATTGCCTTAGTGCTAGGGCTTGATCATCCCCATTTCAAATTTCATGGAAATTAAACATGATGCATGGATGCAATGCTACTAGTTACAAGCAAGCTCTAGGGTTGATCAGGGCTGTGACAACTCACCCCACTAAACAAGAATCTCGCCCGAGATTCAAGGTGTGAGTAAGAGGAAAGGAAGTCACAAACTATCACAATCTTCATGATCCATTTGCCCTTCTCGAAGATGTTGATTCATTCCATCATCTTAGTCTTGGCGTCCTTGCTTTGAGGTCTTCACTCGACACGCCAATGTAAAGAAGGGGAAACCCTACATGATTCGATCTTCATGAAGATCAAGTAAACATGATCGACTCACGAACTGAGACGGTGACATATCTCGAGTTGAGACACAAAACATATCGAGAGGGATGGAAGAACAACAACGAGGTTTGATTAGTGGGCAACAATTCCACGCTTAGGAAGATGGTGGATGGTGTCAAGGTGGCGAAGAATATTTACCATGATCCAACAACGGGGCACCTCGAGAAAGGTGACGCAAAGAACTATTCCCTTAAGTGGCAAAAAGAATTAGTTTTGATCCATAGATCATTGGAACTCTTTATACCAGCCTAAGGCAATCACAAGCGATTATTTGGTGGAATGCAAGGAATGGTACACCCGGACTAGAATGGATGATGTGGACTACCTTGTTGAAGACAACGCAATGGATGATTTTTGCTTATCATCGGAGGTGGAGGGGACCCATGGTAAGTCCACTTTTGAGGATGATCTTGAACAGAAATTACTAAGAAGACAATCTACAGCGAGATAGCACAAGGACGGTGCAAGCTGGGAACGAAATGCAACTGTCGGAATGTTCCAACCATCATATCTGCCTGAGATTCAGATCTGGTTGGTGTTAGGATATTTCAGACTCATCATGTCTGAAAAGGAAGGGTTGCAACACAAATCGACGAGATGGCGTTGCAAGATTTTCGGGAAGTGAACTAAGGTAGCAAGCTCCAAAACATGAGCTGGTTCTGCTACAAACCCGTGGACACGCTGTCTAAGACAAGCACGACCACGTAGTAGTCTTATAATAAAACACTACCGCGTTCAGATGGGGAACCATCAACGAGGGTATCGAGGTCCCTACATAAGTCCGGATTAGCTCTTATGAAGGAACTCCTTCTCCTTGAACAATCAATCAGTGGCTTGGTGTGCTATGGAATTCATATAGAATGAAGATGATCAGTCTATCAGACCATAGAATACCATGCGTGCATGACTGACTTGGGATGATTCCAAAGGAACAAAACAAACCTTTCTCAAATTCATGGCGGCAACTTACACCTAAGGCACATGAATTCGAGGAAGTCACTCTTTCCATCCAAGCATAAGCTCCATGAACGGAACACGAAGAAATGCTTACACAAGTTTCCAACACTAGGTTGATGTTCAACATGACTCATGGGGGAGACAAAATACTGCTGATGGGCTCAGCAATAGCTCATCGGAATTTCCATATCACTGGACTTCCACCATCATGTGAACACGGTGATAGCATTGGTCAGACCAAAAGATATAATGGTGTATGCTCGAGGGATCAACCACGAGTAAGACAACATTACGAATATCGTTGGTCCTGATTTGACTTGACAATGGCCCATACTCAAATCAAAGAATTGGTAGGACAATAGGTCCAACAACTGTTCACGAGGACCAATCGATGAAGATATCATCTTTCTTCAACACACACTACACAAGAATATCCCTTTGGATCGAACTAAGTTAGGCAAGCTTTTATCTTCCAACTCTCCAAGTTGTTGTGTGGCTTAACCAACTAGCTCAGGGGTATCCAACGCAGATTCTTGGAGAAGGGGTGGTCCACAGGGAACCAGCTTGATCACGAGCTCAACATAACAGTCAGGGAACAACCCGGTAACACTTCCAAGAAGATATTTGGAAAGTCACGAACCACCGGTATGTTACTAAGCTCGAGAGCAATCTTGCTTTTCAGGGCAAGACGATATGATCAAGCGAGTGAGGACTTGACACAATCCTAACTCATCAATCAAAGAGTGCACCGAAAATAAGGACTAAGTAGCACGATCAATCTTAGGATGATGATTTAATAACCAACACGCTAAGAATGAGGATAATGTCCATTAGCTGCCGAGCAACAAATTGCTCGGAGTATTGATTTCACACATCACAATTCACTTGTCGACATTCCGGTTACAACAACTCGGAACGGAGGAATGAACAATGATGGCGAGAAGTATCACTGCATCAAGAATTCCTAGGAGGTTGTGCAATTCCCATGACATTCTTGACATAAGATGGCAATACTTCAGGGTAGAACAGATTCAAAAGCTGAATTGGCATTTTGATCTGCGGGATACAACTACTTTGACCCAATCCTAGAAATGGATGAGGTACTGGAGTTTGTTTCTCCTAGTCATTCCGGAATAGGATGGCTTGACGGACCACATGAGTAGTAGCATCGATAAACGAATGCACGCATAACCTTGACTATCAATTGATAGAGGATGGTCGGGATACAACTAAAGAGAGCAACTCAAAGGAACATATAATTTTCTGAGTTGGGGATGCGCAGATTAGTATGTCGGGCAAGCTCAACATTTCTTCCGGATAATCCATGCGGAAAAGGTAGAATTGGCAGAGTCACAATATGAATGGAGTACTCCTCAAGCGCACTCTGGTTGTGATCTTTGGTTCAACAAGCTTCTGCCATAAGTGATTCATGGTATTTGGAAGAAGGATATACCACGGACCTCGAGGACTATCGCAAAGGTTACTAATATCCTAAGGCACTAGCAAATACTAACAACATGAAGTAAGTAGGGTGAATCTCGGGTTCAGCAACCCAGGAGTAGAATACCTACTACTAAATGGCATCACGGGATGCTTTCAAGAATAATGGCCAGAGTCATCACACCGGGGATACAAAAGCATTGCTAGATTTCTAGGTGACTTCCTAGACACTTAGGGTCATAATAATAGTTCCAACATATGTGTCGAGGCAACAGAGTACCTCAACCGACTGGTTAGTGTGCTTATTCTGACCAAAAGGACATCGGAAACGGAAGGAAGGGATTTGCAAATGCATCAGACTATTTAGAGACCTGGGATGACTCGGACAGCATAACGGCTGTAAATGCTCAAAAAGATTTGAGACATCCTGCAGAAAATGGTGGCATAACCACTCAATAACATCATAACAAGATTCTGAGACCAACAGTTATCATACAGAAGTAGTAGGAACTGAACTGGGGATTAAAACCAACAATCTTAAAGGTCTATGGATTAGTAACACGTCATCCTAATAGATAGATGAGAAGCCTAGTTCTTAAACCCGTAGAAGAGAAGAGGATGAC
Source organism: Aegilops longissima (assembly GCA_021605205.1). Taxonomy (NCBI): domain Eukaryota; kingdom Viridiplantae; phylum Streptophyta; class Magnoliopsida; order Poales; family Poaceae; genus Aegilops; species Aegilops longissima. Next base: position 40,127,799 of record CM038676.1, on the reverse strand, counting down.
TCGGATCGAGAAGGCCATGAGGTATAAGGAGTAAAAAGAGCCTTACGTTCCTTCCACAATCAATTCCTTACATAACTAAAGCATTTCTAGACACAACTTCGACCAGTTTGGCTTGGTAATCCCTGAGCAGTCGGGCTCGATACCAACGCTGTCGGGACCCCGATCCTAAGTCACACCGATCTAGCATGTAACACATCATATCACTTTGCGACCTCACGCACGGTATTCCCACGGGTGTCACCTTACCATGGCCCGGGACCGTTTGCGTCTTTTGGCTCACGTATATGATAGTGTCGCTAGCATCCATATGACAAAGAACCGGGCCGACATGGCTAGTCGTGAACCCAAAGCGGCACTAACCCATGGGGACAGGCATACATGAATCACATCGAGCATGTCGGTCATCAACGTATATATTCGGGCTGTAGCTTTGGGCTAACAGGACTCCGGTATCCCGAGCTGTAGCAGGCTAGGCAGGACTCGAATAACACCGCATGACATTTCCCGAAGGGATGGACATAGGAAAGTGAAACACATGCCGCGATCAAGCGTCCAAGCAGTAGTCTTTGGGCTAGCAGGACTCGGTGAACCGGGCAGAAGCGGACTACTATCGCTCGAAAGCGAGACTACATTTCCCCATATGAGAGGCTGCCAAGGATAAACAACTAGTTTGTCGGATCCCACACATACCAAGCATTTCAAACATACACACATTATGCTCAATATGCGTAGATACAACATGGCATCACAACATAACTCTATGACTCAAATATTATTCATTAGGCTCCGAAGAGCGAGATATTACAAACATGGGTCTCATGACCCAACACTCAGAGCATACAAGTCAAAGCACAAGCGGAAGCTAAACATGTCTGGGTACAGACAACTATAAATGAAAAAGGCTGAGAAGAAGCGACTATCTACCGAGATCTGCCGAGGCACAAGATCGTAGCTGAGGTAACAAGCTAAGCGTCAAGTCCAAGGAACTACTAGCGAGACCGACGCGTCTCTCGCAAAACATAAAATAAGCAAGCGTGAGTACAATTGTACTCAGCAAGACTTACATCAGAACTAACTACATATGCATCATTATCAAGGGGGGGTGGTGGAGTTTGACTGCAGCAAGCCAGCTTTGACTCGGTGGCTATCCTGAACTACGACTCCAAGTAACTCTTTTGAGGTGGCGCACGCGAGTCCACATATTCACCATATCAATACACCACTATGGACCCGCTCCCGTCTCCCTACGAGAACGCCATCCATAGCACTCACGCTTATCTTGCGCATTTTAGAGTATCCACTTTCATTTGTCTATGAACTGATATAGGCAACCCAGAAGTCCTTCTCCGCGGACACGGCTATTCGAATAGATCATATTAAACCCTGCAGGGGTGTACTTATTCACACACGCTCTCACCACTTACCGCCGTTTACATGACATGTACTCGGCAACCTTCAAGCGGAAGCCCAACGTGGGTGTCGGCCACGGCCTACCTGAACACTCAAGTCCCTAGTCCGGGTTTATCGCCTATTCGGGTTCCATCCGCAGGAGTCCGCCGAGGTTTCGATACAGCCCGAGCGATGTGTGCGGGGTTCCCGAGATACCAAACGGGCACTTTCGGTACACCGGGCCACGGTGCCTACCGCAACACAACCCACCCCTAAGGTCAGCGTTGCGTGCGGCCCCCAGCATGCTACAAACACCAGAAACTACTTGCAACTCCCGGACTGAGGACAAGGGTGGTCAAGAAGCCGAGAGGGTCAATTAAGGATCCCAATGCGTGGTAGTAACTGTTTCATGGATCACAAACACAGAACTCAGTTCCTGAGGACGGTTTCAATGAGACAACCCACCATGTACTTCTACATGGCCTCTCACCGCTACCTTTACCAAATCGTGTTCACACACTTAGCTCACACACAATAGGACATGTTCATAACAATTCCAATTCATTCCCGATGAATCAGACCCGACTCAACTCTAAGCAGTAGCAGGCATGACAACAAGCATAAATGAGTAGGCACAACATGGCTCAAACAACTCCTACTCATGCTAGTGGGTTTCATCTAATTACTGTGGAATGACAGGTCATGCAGAGGATAAAGGGGTTCAGCTACCGCAGCAAGTAACACATGATTCGTTGTTGTCCTAATGCAGTAAAATAGAGCAGGAGCGAGAGAGTAGGATTGTATCGGAATGAACAAGGGGGTTTTGCTTGCCTGGCACTTCTGAAGATAATATAATTCTTCATCGGTGTCATCGAACTCATCGTCAAGACATCGCTCACGGGAGGGACAATTACCGGCAAACAAGAGAGAACACAATCAATGCAATGCACATTCACATGAATGACATGTCATATTAAGGTACTGAATTCACCTAATGCAATAATAATCCAAGTTAGTTGAAGTGGAATTCAAACAAGGTTGAACTCCAACTCCAAATGCTAGTTCATAATTTACCCTAATCATGATTCATCCTATTCAGTGATGTTAACTTGTTCAAACATGCATGATCATGGCATAAACAGATTCTTCATATTTTTCTGATCATTTTTCATATATAGATTATTTCCATCCGAGTTACGGTTGAATTTATATGATTTTTAGAAGTTTGGGGTATTTTTTGAAATTTCCTGAATTAAAATAATTCCAGAATCATTAATGCGTCAGCATGACATAGGCGTGACGTCAGCGGGTCAACTGGGTCGTTGTCCAGGTCAACTCTGACGCTGGGACCCACTGGTCAGTAGGTTAGTTTAACTAACTAATTTCAGTTAGTGTTAACCCTGTTTAGTTAGTGGCCGGGCCCACTCGCCGCTGACCTGTGGGGTCAAATCCCTGTGTCAAGCAGGGGCTAACCCGCCCGGGCCGAGTCGCCGGGCGAGGCCGAGACGGCGGAGGCCTTCGGGTTTGCACTACAGGGCTCGGTTTTGGACGCGGTTTGCGGCTACAGGAGACTAGGAGTCTTGCGCATCCGACGGGGGCAACAGCTCGCGACGGAGTGGGCTAAATCGACGACGGCGGCAACCTTTGCGGCGGCCGGAGTTCGGCGGGGAAGGGATAAGGAGCTACGGTGCACTAGAGGAGGAGCGGTTGGTGGCTACGAACTCCTGGGGGTGCGCTGAGCATGGTGACGCGCTCAGGCGCGGCGAAGGTGGGCTCTAGCCACGGCGGCGACGAGGCGCAACAGCGGCGAGCTTCGGCCGGCGTGGCCAAAGGCGCTAGAGGAGAAAATCGATATAGGGGAGAGAGGGGTTGGGTAGAGGAGCTCACGGTGAGGTCGTTGGTGCTCTCAGCGTGCTCGGGGGCGGCCGGAAGGCGGCGAATTCGTCGACGGAGTCCGGCGGGTCCGGAAAGGGGAAAAGTGGCGGGGCGGCGACTCGGGGCGCTCCGGTGTCGGGAGACTCGGTGAGGAGGGCGAGGATGGAGTGGCGGGGCTTGGGGGCATGTCGGGGAGGAGAGAGGGTGGCGGTGGCGCGTGCGAGCGGCAGTGGCACGAGGCCGCTCGGTGGTCTGTGGCAAGGGAAGCAGAGGAGGAATGGGATCCAGGGAGTGAGGGAGGGGGTCCAGGGGGTCGGGGCGGAGCCGAGGAGAACGCACGAGGCGTCTCGGTGATGCAGGCGAGCAGGGAGGAGGCGTGGCGTGCTCGGGGGCGATCGCCGTGTCCCTCCTCTGCCTACTGGCAGAGGTAGGTGACGACTGGCGAGGTGGTGGTGGGCTGGGCCACCAGCTGGGCCAGCGAGGGGAGGGGGGGAGAAACTGGGCCGGGTGGGCTGCGCAGGTAATGGCCAGGTACATTTCTCTCCTTCTCTTTCTTTATTTCTGTTTTCTATTTTCTGTTTTGTTTTAGTTTAGTAAAATACTAAACCATTTAAATAAATCCTGAAAATAATTGTGGGCATTAACTGAATTATTACAGAGGCCCTTAACTATTTTTTCAGAATTGTTGGAGCATTTAAAAAATATTAATAGTATTTAAATGCCCCAATTCAAATACAATATGGTTTATTCAAAAATCAAAAATGCCTTGGAAAAATATCCATCATCTCTGGATATGGGTTTCACCCTTTCCCATTAATCATGAATATTTTTGCAAACCAATTTGGGTTTTGAAAATAATTTTTGAATTTGAACCTATTTGAATTGCCTTAGTGCTAGGGCTTGATCATCCCCATTTCAAATTTCATGGAAATTAAACATGATGCATGGATGCAATGCTACTAGTTACAAGCAAGCTCTAGGGTTGATCTGGGGCTGTGACACAAGTTTCCCACACTTATATTCTATCTATGCTGCTTTGTCTTAAATAGATATGATTCGAACTGTATCTATCTTGATTTGGCAACATAAACTAGAATGATATAGACCATACAGTGACCATACTACATAGATATATGTTTGTTTCATGATGTTATCCTTTCCACCTTACTACTGAACTGGTTTACCAAAATGAGTTTCATATACTACATTGTAAACCTGAGATGTGTTTGTTCGTTTCCCTTTTAGAATGCGGATAAAATATTGGAGAAGAGTACCCTGTTATGCAATGGTAAAGGAAGTAATGCAGATAAGGTTCAAGATAGTGAGACATCCCTATTAGTCTCCAAGAAAGCTGATAAAAACTATATTGAGGACACTGAGACAACCCCAAAGTCCTGTCTTGATGTAGTGTTCGAGTTACCGGCTACCACTGCTGGCACCAGCTCTTCAAACTCATTGCCTGAATCAGTTCAGCTTCTTGAGTCTCAACTTCAAGTTGAAAGACATCGATCAGATGTTATGCGACAGGAAGTCAAGGACCGAGGAAGTCCTGCAGAATTCAGATGCATACTTTACGGTGCAACAACGGTATTTGGAGGACTTAAGCGCCAAACAAGAGAAAGTTAATAAGCTTGCTAAGCATCTTGCCAGCATTATGGGTACCCAGAATATTGTTTCTTGAGCTCTTCTGAAGTGATTTTAGTTCTGGACTTGTTTTCTGCGGCGTTTATACGCTTTTGTGTTTCCTATATTTGCACTGGTGGGGAACTTTGATGCCCAGTGGATGTAATATGTGTAATAGTCGTGATAGCCTAGTGTAAGTTGCTTGCTTGTTGTCTTGTTTAATTGTTTGCTTGTAGTCAGTGCAGTTCTTTTTCTGCGGTTTGCTAGTGGCTGCAACAACTTATTTTTTAAAACTAGGCCACAATAACCATGGGCTAATATTTACTGTAGTGACACTGCACCTACGGGCCGTAGAAATAGTGGGCCTTCAACGGGCCATATAAACAGTGGGCCTTCCACAGGCCGTAGAAACAATGGGCCTTCTACGGGCCGCAGAATCAATGGGCCTTCTATGGGCCGTATCGTCAATGGGCCTTATACGGGCAGCATGATTGATTGGCCAAACATGGGCCAATAACAGGCCGCATTATGGCCATAAACGGGCTAGAGTTGGAATTGTCCGTTCATGGGCCGACTATAACGGGCCATCGCTAATAGGCCGTATTTCATGACGCTATGAAAATGGCCCAACGTGTTAACGGACCACAAACGGGCCGACTGTAACCACGGGCTGAATTTTGCCCATAAGCAGAAAATGATAGTAACGGGCCGTAAGTAAACGAATGCTGGAAATGAGCCCAAGAATAAATGGGCTCTGAGAAGGCCGAAAGATAACATGGGCTGGAAACGGCCCAACGGAATAATGGGCCCTTAATGGGTATAAAGTGATACACTGTTCATTACGGGCCAGTTTCACCACGGGCCGTTAATGGGTGTAAAGTAATACACTGTTCATTACGGGCCAGTTTCACCACGGGCCGTTAATGGTTGTAAAGTAATACACTGTTCATTACGGGCCAGTTTCACCACGGGCCGTTAATAGGCCAAGAGTTACATAGGGCCTCATATGGGCCGAAAGACGCCATGGGCCATACATGGGCCAGAAGTGCAAACGGGATGGAATCATATTGGGTGGCCCAGATGACGCTACTGGGCCTAACTCGGATAGGGCGTAACGGGCCTTGGGTAAGCGGGCTGTAAATGGGCTATATGCGAACAGGCCGTTAACAGGCTTTACATGGGCCGGCCCACCACCTTTTGACCGAGTGAAATGGGCCGGCCTTTTCACAGGAATGGGCCTCTGTTGGGCCGTGCCACGTGTTGACGTATCATAGGCGCCTTCTGTCCAATGAGTGGATGACATCTGTCCCAACGGTGAGCCGAGACATGTTTCCTCCAGCCAATGATGATTTTACACATGGAAAATCCCCATTGGTCGGGGCTGTTAACGGGTTATCGGATCCAAAAACCGGCCCGATAGCTTAACGGCGTTCACATGATGGATGCCACGTGTCGGTCACCCTTGACGTAAAGCACTTCGCGGACGCGATTTATCGTCATGGAAGTGGACACTTCCGTGATGATAATTTTGTTAATGTCATGGAACACTTCTACGACAACACAGGTATGAATATCTTGATTCTGTCATAAATTTGTCATGGATGCACATGCATGAAAAAAAACGAGACCTACTGTGACAAACACGTATCATCACGGAAGTGTATTTTTTTTGTAGTGAGAGATATCATTTGGATTCTCAGGTGGTTCAGCCATAGGTTCACTAGAAGTTTGCAAAGTCCTATCATTTTTCTTTTTCTTCCTTTTAGAAGAACTAGGTACATCAATATTTTTTATCTGAGAATCTTGCACGATTCTCTTAGAGTGGCCTTCAGGATACAAAGGTTCCTGAGTCATTCTACCAGTTCTAGTAGCCACTCTAACAGCATAATCATTTTTCTTACTATTCATTTCATCAAGCACTTCTTTTTGAGCTTTAAGTACTTGTTCTACTTGAGTGGTAACCATAGAAGCATGTTTGCTAACAAGTTTAAGTTCACCTCTAATATTAGCCATATAATCACCCAAGCGTTTAATCATATAAGCATCCTCTTTTAATTGTCTACCAAAATAAGCATTAAAATCATCTTGCTTAAACATGAAGTTATCAAACTCATCCAAGAACTGACTAGCAATTTTAGTAGGAGGGACTTCAGCTTTATCATATCTATAGAGAGAATTTACCTTTACTACCTGTGTCGGGATATCGGGATCATGAGGTTCTTGATGAATAAAGAATTGAGATCATATACTTCTTCAACAAAGTGTAAATTAAGACCATGTATTTCTTCAATAGGAGGTAAATTCTTAACATCTTCAGCTTTAATACCTTTTTCTTTCATAGATTTCTTTGCCTCTTGCATATCTTCAGGACTGAGAAATAGAACACCTCTCTTCTTCGGAGTTGGTTTAGGGATAGGCTCAGTAATTGGAGCAGGAGCTGGCTCGGGAGTTGGCTCAGGAGGTGCCCAATTATTTTCATTTGTCAACATATTATTCAATAAAATTTCAGCTTCGTCCGGTGTTCTTTCCCTGAAAAGAGAACCAACACAACTATCCAGGTAATCTCTGGAAGCATCGGTTAGTCCATTATAAAAGATATCAAGTATTTCAGGTTTCTTAAGAGGATGATCAGGCAAAGCATTAAGTAACTTGAGAAACCTCCCCCAAGCTTGTGGGAGACTCTCTTCTTTAATTTGCACGAAATTGTATATTTCCCTCAAAGCAGCTTGTTTCTTATGAGCAGGGAAATATTTAGCAGAGAAGTAATAAATCATATCCTGGGGACTACGCACACAACCAGGATCAAGAGAATTAAACCATATCTTAGCATCACCCTTTAATGAGAACGGAAATATTTTGAGTATATAAAACTAGCGTGATCTCTCATCATTAGTAAAAAGGGCGGCTATATCATTTAACTTAGTAAGATGTGCCACAACAGTTTCAGATTCATAGCCATAAAAAGGATCAGATTCGACCAAAGTAATTATATCTAGATAAATAGAAAATTCATAATCCTTATCGGGAACACAAATAGGTGAAGTAGCAAAAGAAGGGTCGGGTTTCATTCTGTCTCTAAGAGATTCTTTGTTCCATTTAACTAGCAGCCTCTTAAGTTCATATCTATCTTTACAAGCAAAAATAGTTGCAGAATATTCCCTATCAAAAACATAAGCCTCAGGAATAACAGGCATATTTTCATCATCACTCTCATCATCGTATTCAGATTCAATAATTTCTTCCTCTCCAGCCCTAGCAATTTGTTCATCTAGAAATTCACCAAGGGCACGATAGTATCAAGCATAGAAGTAGTTTCATCATAAGTATCATGCATAGCGAAGTGGCAGCATTAATAACATGCGACATATCAGATCGAATAGCGAAGCAGGTTTAGGTGTCGCTAGCTTACTCATAATGAAGGTGAATCAAGTGCGAGCTAGATGGCAGTTCCTTACCTCCCTCGTAGTTGAGGGATAAATTTTTGTCTTAGCGTCTTTCAAGTTCTTCATAGTGTCCAGCAGATATAAATCCCAAGTGACTCAAAGAATAGAGCTATGCTCCCCGAAAGAACGGCGCCGTAAAAGGTCTTGATAACCCACAAGTATATGGGATCGCAACAGTTTTCGAGGGTATAGTATTCAACCCAAATTTATTGATTCGACACAAGGGGAGCCAAAGAATATTCTCAAGTATTAGCAGCTAAGTTGTCAATTCAACCACACCTAGAAACTTACTATCTGCAGCGAAGTGTTTAGTAGCAAAGTAATATGATAGTGGTGGTAACGGTAACAAAAGTAAAGACAGCAAAGTTAATGTTTGTGGTATTTTGTAGTGATTGTAACAGCAACAACGGGAAAGTAAATAAGCGAGAACCAGTATATGGAAAGCTCGTAGGCACCGGATTAGTGATGGATAATTATGCCAGATGCGGTTCGTCATGTAACAGTCATAACATAGGGTGACACAGAACTAGCTCCAATTCATCAATGTAATGTAGGCATGTATTCCATATATAGTCATACATGCTTATGGAAAAGAACTTGAATGACATCTTTTGTCCTACCCTCCCTTGACAGCGGGGTCATGTTGGAAACTAAGGGATATTAAGGCCTCCTTTTAATAGAGAACCGGAACAAAGCATTAGCACATAGTGAATACATGAACTCCTCAAACTATGGTCATCACCGAGAGTGGTCCCGATTATTGTCACTTCGGGGTTGCCGGATCATAACACATAGTAGGTGACTATAGACTTGCAAGATAGGATCAAGAACTCACATATATTCATGAAAACATAATAGGTTCAGATCTGAAATCATGGCACTCGGGCCCTAGTGAAAAACATTAAGCATAGCAAAGTCATAGCAACATCAATCTCAGAACATAGTGGATACTAGGGATCAAACTCTAACAAAACTAAATCGATTACATGATAAATCTCATCCAACCCATCACCGTCCAGCAAGCCTACGATGGAATTACTCACGCACGGCGGTGAGCATCATGAAATTGGTGATGGAGGATGGTTGATGATGACGACGACGACGGATTCCCCTCTCTGGAGCCCCGAACGGACTCCTGATCAGCCCTCCCGAGAGGTTTTAGGGCTTGGCGGCGGCTCCGTATCGTAAAACGCGATGATTTCTTCCCTCTAATTTTTTTCTCCCGGAAGCCAATATATAGAGTTGGAGTTGGCGTCGGAAGGTGTCCAGGGGGCCCACGAGGTAGGGGGGCGCGCCCAGGAGGGGGGGCGCGCCCCCACCCTCATGGACAGGGTGTGGGCCCCCTGGTCTTCATCTTTGGCGAGGATTTTTTATTATTTATTCTAAGATATTCCGTGGAGTTTCAGGTCATTCCGAGAACTTTTGTTTTCTGCACATAAAACAACATCATGGCAATTCTGCTGAAAACATCATGGCAAATCATACAAGTTAGAGTCGGAAAAAGGGCAAAAGTGTTTGGAAAAGTAGATTCGACGGAGACGTATCACCGGACTCCACCCATTGGTGGATGAACTTTGATGGTTCGAAGATGCGCACCGGTTTGGGAGCCGGCATAGTCCTCACCTCTCCTAAAGGCGACAAGCTCAGATACACACTGCAAATCCAGTTTGCCTCCTCCAACAATGTGGTCGAGTATGAGGCACTAGTACACGGACTCCGGCTTGCCAAAGAGCTCGGCATCCCCCGGATTCTGTGCTACGGTGCCTCCGACTTGGTGGTCCAACAGTCGTTTGGTGACTGGGACGCCAAGGATGCAAACATGGCAAGCTACCGCTTCCTCGTCCAGCAACTCAGCGGATAGTGTCAGTGTCAAAACCGGCAAATCTCGGGTAGGGCGTCCCGAACTGTGCGTCTAAGGAGGATGGTAACAGGAGGCGGGGGACATAATGTTTACCCAGGTTCGGGCCCTCTCGATGGAGGTAATACCCTACTTCCGGCTTGATTGATCTTGATGATATGAGTATTACAAGAGTTGATCTACCACGAGATCATAGAGGCTAAACCCTAGAAGCTAGCCTATGGTATGATTGTTGTTGGTCCTACGGACTAAACCCTCCGGTTTATATAGACACTGGAGGGGGCTAGGGTTACACAGAGTCGGTTACAATGGGAGGAGATCTACATATCCGTATCGCCAATCTTGCCTTCTGATGACCCACAAGTATAGGGGATCTATCGTAGTCTTTTCGGTAAGTAAGAGTGTCGAACCCAATGAGGAGCAGAAGGAAATGATAAGCGGTTTTCAGTAAGGTTTTCTCAGCAAGCCCTGAAATAGTAGGTGATAGATAGTTTTGTGATAAGATAAATAGTAACGAGCAAAAAGTAAATAAAGTAAATAAAGTGCACCTAGGTGGCCCAATCCTTTATGTAGCAAAGGATAAGCCTGGACAAATTCTAATAATGAGGAAGGAGCTCCCGAGGACACATTGGCAATTATCGTCAAGCTAGTTTTCATCACGTTCATAAGATTCGCATTCGGTACTTTGATAATTTGATATGTGGGTGGACCGGCACTTGGGTACTGCCCTAACATGGACAAGCATCCCACTTATGATTAACCCCTATTGCAAGCATCCGGTACTAAAAAAAGGAGTATTAAGGTAAACCTAACCAAAACATTAAACATATGGGTCCATATCAACCCCTAACGAAGCAACGCATAAACTAGGGTTTAAGCTTCTGTCACTCTAGCAACCCATCATCTACTTATTACTTCCCTATGCCTTCCTCTAGGCCCAAATAATGGTGAAGTGTCATGTAGTTGATGTTCACATAACACCACTAGAGGAAATACAACATACATGTCATCAAAATATCGAACGAATACCAAATTCACATGACTACTAATAGCAAGACTTCACCCATGTCCTCAGGAACAAACGTAACTACTCACAAAGCATATTCATGTTCATAATCAGGGGAGTAATAACATGCATAAAGGATCTGAACATATGATCTTCCACCAAGTAAACCAATTAGCATCAACTACAAGGATTAATCAACACTACTAGCAACCCACAGGTACCAATTTGTGGTTTTGATACAAGATTGGATACAAGAGATGAACTAGGGTTTTGAGAGGTGATGGTGCTGGTGAATATGTTGATGGAGATTGACCCCTCTCGATGAGAGGATCGTTGAGTGATAGCGTTGGTGATGATTTCCCCCTCCGAGGGAAGTGTCCCCGCGAACAGCTCCGCCAGAGCCCTAGATTGATTCTGCCAAGGTTCCGCCGTGGTGGCGGAGTTTCATCCCGTAAGCTTGCCCACGAATTTTTCCAGGGTAAAAGTGATGATATAGCAGAAGATGGACGGCGGAGGCCCACCAGGGGGCCCAGGAGATAGGGGGCCATGCCCTACAGGGGGGGTGCGCCCTCCTGTCTCCTGGACAGGATGTGGCCCCCCTGGCCTATTTCTTTCGCTCATTAATTCTTATAAAATCCAAAAAATTGTTTCGTGGAGTTTTAGGACTTTTGGAGTTGTGCATAATAGGTTTCCAATGTTTGCTCCTTTTCCAGCCAGAATTCCAGCTGTCGGCATTCCCCCTCTTCATGGTAAACCTTGTAAAATAAGAGAGAATAGCCATAAGTATTAAGATATAATGTGTAATAACAGCCCATAATGCAATAAATATTGATATAAAAGCATGATGCAAAATGGACGTATCAACTCCCCCAAGCTTAGACCTCGCTTGTCCTCAAGCGGAAGCCGAAATCGAAAAATATGTCCACATGTTTAGAGATAGAGGTGTCGATTAAAAAAATACAAACTGATACGTCTCCAACGTATCTATAATTTTTGATTGCTCCATGCTACTTTATCTACTGTTTTGGACTATATTGGGCATTATTTTTCACTTTTATATTACTTTTGGGACTAACCTATTAACCGGAGGCCCAGCCCAGAATTGCTGTTTTTTGCCTATTTCAGTGTTTCAAGAAGCGGAATATCAAGCGGAGTCCAAACGGAATGAAACCTTCAGGCGTGATTTCCCAACGAGCGTGATCCGGGAGACTTGGACCGTACTCCAAGAAGTGCAGAGGCGGTCACGAGGTGGAGCGCCCCAGGCGCGCCCCTACCTCGTGGCCCCCGACGCTCCACCGGCGTACTCCTTCCTCCTATATATACCTCGTATCCCCAAGCGATCGAACAGGGCCAAAAACCTAATTCCACCGCCGCAACCTTTTGTATCCACGAGATCCCATCTTGGGGCCTGTTCCGGAGCTCCGCCGGAGGGGGCATCCACCACGGAGGGCTTCTACATCATCACCATAGCCCCTCCGATGAAGTGTGAGTAGTTTACTTCAGACCTTCGGGTCCATAGCTAGTAGCTAGATGGCTTCTTCTCTCTTTTTGGCTCTCAATACAATGTTCTCCCCCTCTCTTGTGGATATCTATTCGATGTAATCTTCTTTTTACGGTGTGTTTGTTGAGACCGATGAATTGTGGGTTTATGATACAGTATTATCTATGGAAAATATTTGATTCTTCTCTGAATTCTTTTATGTATGATTGAGTTATCTTTGCAAGTCTCTCCGAATTATCCGTTTGGTTTGGCCAACAAGATTGGTAGTTCTTGCAATGGGAGAAGTGCTTAGCTTTGGGTTCAATCTTGCGGTGTCCTTACCCAGTGACAGAAAGGGTTGCAAGGCACGTATTGTATTGTTGCCATCGAGGATAACAAGATGGGTTTTTTATCATATTGCATGAATTTATCCCTCTAAATCATGTCATCTTGCTTAAGGCGTTACTCTGCTTTTAACTTCATACTCTAGATGCATGTTGGATAGCGGTCGATGAGTGGAGTAATAGTAGTAGATGCAGAATCATTTCGATATACTTTTTTGGACGTGATGCCTATATACATGATCATTGCCTAGATATACTCATAACTATGCTCAATTCTGTCAATTGCTCAACAGTAATTTGTTCACCCACCATAGAATATCTATGCTCTTTAGAGAAGCCACTAGTGAAACCTATGTCCCCCGGGTCTATTCTCATCATATCAATCTCTATCACTTTATTTACTTGCTTTGTTTTTACTTTACTTTTACTTTTTACTTTGCATCTATCTATCAAAAAAATACGAAAAATATTATTTATCATCTCTATCAGATCTCACTATCGTAAGTGACCGTGAAGGGATTGACAACCCCTAATCGCATTGGTTGCGAGTTGCTATCGTTTTGTGTAGGTACGAGGGACTTGTGCGTGGTCTCCTACTGGATTGATACCTTGGTTCTCAAGAACTAAAGGAAATACTTACGCTCCTTTGCTGCATCATCCTCTCCTCTTCGGGGAAATCCAACACAGTGCTCATGAGGTAGCACAGACATGAGGGCATCATGATCATTCTAATAACAGCAACATATATGGATTTTGTCATATGATTTCCTATGCTCAAGTAATAAGCAATTCACAATGTCAAGTATGGTTCAAAAACTTCATTGGGAACTAACAAACTATAATCTCAGTCATTGAAGCAATTGCAATTTATCGTAACATCAGAAAGAATCAATAATGGAGCTTTTCAGCAAGCTCACATACTCAACTATCTCGTAGTCTCCTATAATTGTTAACACTCATGGAATACTTGTGGTTATAGAGTTTCAACCAGACACTAAGAGATAGGGGCTTATTGTGTTGCCTCCCAACATATTCACCTTTAGGTGATGTCAACAATAATAGCCTATGCCAACTTACATCCAATTGGATATATGTATCATGATCTTTCAAACACGGGGAGCTTGCCAAAGGATAAAAATAAAAAGGGAAAGGTGAACATCACCATGACTCAAGCATAAAGTAAAAACATAGAGTAAAAGATAGGCCCTTCGCAGAGGGAAGCATAGGTTATCATGCGTGTTTAGGGTTGATGCATAAAGTCTTAGTGCAAAAGAACGTCACTTTATATTGCCCCTTGTATGTGGACCTTTATTATGCAGTCCGTCGCTTTTATTACTTCCACAACAAGTTCGTACAAAGTTTATTTTCTCTGCACTAATAAGTCATACATATTTAGAGAGAAATTTTTATTGCTTGCATCGATGACAACTTACTTGAAGGATCTTATTCAATCCATAGGTAGGTATGGTGGACTCTCATGGCAAAAACTGAGTTTGAGGAAATTTGGAAGCACAAGTAGTATCTCTACTTGGTACAAAGAATTTGGCTAGCATGAGGGGGAAAGGCAAGCTCAACATGTTTGGAAGGTCAATGACAATATACTTTAACTGAGATGTCGGAAAACATAAACCATTACGTTGTCTTCCTTGTCCAACATCAATTATTTTAGCATGTCATACTTAATGAGTACTTCACAATCATAAAAGATGTCCAAGATAATATATTTATATGTGAACCCCTCTTTCCTTATCACTTCCTATTAATTGCAACGATGACCAAGGCTACGTTCATGAACTCTCAACATTTTTTATGCCTCATACTTTCTATGTGTGAAGTGATAACTCTCCATAAGATCAATATGAACTCTTTTTGTTCTTTCTACTTTCACAAGATCATAGCAACATGGCAAAGCCCTTGACTCAACACTAATCTTTATTATAGATAGCACACTGTGACGACCGGATAATTAAGCTACAGTAATCCCACGCTAATGATGCCACGTCACCACGATCACTGTTGTTAACCTCGCAATGATTCGAAACCGTTTCAAAATTCAAATTCAAATTAAAGTCAACAATAAAAGTTTTCGAAAGTTAAAACAAAAATGTTCGGGAGGTGCCATAATTTACATATGTAAATATGGTGCAATAAACACATTTTTATAAAATGCCTAGATATTTTATAGTGGATGGGAACGAGAAAATCAATTAATTAAAAAGAGAAGCACAACCTAACTAAACAAAAAGAACAAAACCTGCCCCCCCCATACTGGGCCTCGGCCCAGCTAGCCATCGGGCCAACCAGGCCGGCCCACCCGACCCTCCTGCTTAACCCCCTTCCCCAACCCGAACCCTAGCACCACTCTCACTCCCCCTCCCCCGCCGCTCCCACGATCTGGATCGGGCTCGACCCCGATCCCGTCACTCCCCACTCCCTCGAACCCCATCTCTCCCCTCGATCCCCTCCACCTCATGGTAGCCTTGACGCACACACACACATCGCGCCAGGGAGAGGAGCTCCCTGCGCCCGATTCCCGTGCCCCGACCACCGTCGCCCGCCCAGCGCGCCTCGGGCGCCTGACGCTGTCCTCGAGCCACCGCGCCGCCACCTCGCCGGACGCCATCGCCTACGTCCACCCCGCCGGAACCTCACCGCCCGGCCTGCTTCCCCGCCGCCTGTCGTCCCCGTCCCCCTCCTCGCCGGACGCCGTGGACGCGCCGTCCCGCCGCGGCACCAACGCCTCGACCTCGCCGTCATCCTCCCCAACCACTCACTGCCCCGTCCCTACGGCCGATGTGAGCCCCGCCGCCGCGCTCGCCTCCGCCCCTCTCCTCTCCCCCTTCTGTTTCCATGCCGTAGGATGCCCCCCCACCGCGCCCGGAGCTCGCTCTGCCGTGGCCTCCCCCTGCCACTGTTCCCTACCGCCGTCGCCGTGCCCTACCACTGCCCCGCGGCGCCGTTCCCCCTGTCGCCTCGACCCGTGCTGCCTCCCGCCAGGCCCCCCCTTGTTCTACCTCACGCTGCCGCCCCGCCTCGCTCAACTGCGGGCGCCTACCTCCGCCGCCCCCTCGCTGTGCTGCTCGGCGCCTGCCGTGGTTGGGCGACCCGCCGTGGCGGCGCCCTGAAGCTGGGCGTGCGCCCAAGCAGGCTAGCGCCAACGCCAGACGTCCATACCCAGCCCGCACCGCTTGCCAGATATGCCGCAAAGGCCACATGGGCCTTTGACAGCTGGGCCCCACCCCATGTGCCAATGACAGGTGGGCCTAGCCCCAGAATGATTATTAAAAAAAAGATTCAAAAAAAAAAAAATAATAATAATTAGTTAATTAATTAATTAAGTAAATTAATTAACCTAATTAATTATAATTAATAAACCTAATCATTTATTTGGACTAACTAAACCTGATTAGTTGGGCTTAGTCAATGACAGTAGGACCCACACGCCAGTTTGACCCAGTCAACCTCTGTTGACTGCTGACGTCATGCTGACATCAGCAAGCACTATTCTGGATAATGTTGCATTCAAATAATTAAATAAATCCTGAAAATAATTTAAATCTTTTAAAATTAATATAAAATAAACCGTAGCTCAGATGGATAAACTTTGTACATGAAAGTTGCTCAGAACGACGAAACGAATCCGGATACCCAGCCTGTTCGTCCGCCACGTGTCCCTAGCATAGTGAACCTGCAGTATTTCACCTCCGGTTCATCTGTCCGAAAACACGGAACACCGGGGATACTTTCCCGGATGTTTTCCCCCTTCACGGTATCACGTCATACCGTGTTAGAACACGTCTAGCTCGCTTGTTGTCTGTTATGCACTTGCTTGCTATGTATTTACTGTTTCTCCCCTCTTCTCTAGGGTAGACCCGTGGCGATCTTGATGCCCCTACAGTCGACTACGTCACCGCGACCCCTCCTTCTTGTCTCGAGCAACCAGGCAAGCCCCCTTGATCACCGGATATCGCCTACTCTTCTCTATCTGCTTGCATTAGAGTAGTGTAGCATGTTACTACTTTCGATTAATCCTATATTGCTACATAGCCTGTCCTTGCTACTACTATTGTTACCTTTACCGCTATCCTCTTGCTTAGTATAGGATGCTAGTGTTCCATCGGTGACCCTACACTCTTGTCCGTCTCGCCATGCTATACTCTTTGGGCTGTGATCACTTGGAGGTGATCACGGGCATATACTATATACTTTACTTTGTTACATTACCTGTGATCTGTTAGGAGATGGGGCTGAAAGGACAGGTGGCTCCATCCCGGTAGAGGTGGGCTGGGTTCCCGACGGCCCCGGCTGTTACTTTGTGGCGGAGCGACAGGGCAGGTTGTGTCCACCTAGGAGAGAGGTGGGCCTGGCCCTGGTCGGCGTTCGCGGATACTTAACACGCTTAACGAGATCTTGGTATTTGATCCGAGTCTATCCATTTGATCTATACGCACTAACCAAATATGCGGGAACAGTTATGGGCACTTGACGTCGTGGTATCAGCCGAAGCACTTCGTGACGTCAGCGACTGAGCGGCGCGCGCCGGATTGGAACGTAGGCCTGCTCTTGTATTAAGGGGGCTAGTTCTGCTTCCGGCCGACCACGCAACATGCAGGTGTCTTTGAGGCGATGGGCCGCACCCTGGCGCTTAGGTTTAGACCGGCGTGCTGACCTCTCTATTATGCCTAGGTGGGGCTGCGACGTGTTGATCTTCCGCGGCCGGGCATGACCCAGGAAAGTGTGTCCGGCCAAATGGGATCAAGCGCGTTGGGTTATGTGGTGCACCCCTGCAGGGAAGTTAATCTATTCGAATAGCCGTGATCTTTGGTAACAGGACGACTTGGAGTTGTACCTTGACCTTATGACAACTAGAACCGGATACTTAATAAAACACACCCTTCCAAGTGCCAGATACAACCCGGTGGTCGCTCTCTAACAGGGCATTGAGGAGGGGATCGCCGGGTAGGATTATGCTATGCGATGCTACTTGGAGGACTTCAGTCTACTCTCTTCTACATGTTGCAAGGCGGAGGCTGCGAAGCGTAGTCTTGACGGATTAGCTATCCCCTCTTATTACGGCATTTTGCGTTCAGTCCACCGATATGGCCCTTTACACATATATCCATGCATATGTAGTGTAGCTCCTTGCTTGCGAGTACTTTGGATGAGTACTCACGGTTGCCTTGTTCCCCCTTTTCCCCCTTTCTTTACCCAGTTGCTGCGACCAGACGATGGAGCCCAGGAGCCGGACGCCACCGTCGATGACGACTACTACACTGGAGGCGCCTACTACTACGAGCAGCCCGCGGACGACGACCAGGAGTACTTGGAGGATCCCAGGCAGGAGGCCTGCGCCTCTTTCGATCTGTATCTCAGTTTGTGCTAGCCTTCTTAAGGCAAACTTGTTTAACTTATGTCTGTACTCGGATATTTTTGCTTCCGCTAACTCGTCTATGATCGAGCACTTGTATTCGTGCCCTCGAAGCCCCTGGCTTGTATTATGATGCTTGTATGACTTATTTATGTTTTATAGTTGTGTTGTGATATCTTCCCGTGAGTCCCTGATCTTGATCGTACACGTTTGCGTGCATGATTAGTGTACGATTAAATCAGGGGCGTCACAAGTTGGTATCAGAGCCGACTGCCTATAGGAATCCCCCTTCCACACTCCTTGGCCGAAGTCGAGTCTAGTCACTACAAAACTTTTCTAACATGGCTTTGTGCCTTACGGGCCCACGTCGCCATTGGGTGGTACTAGGATCTTTTACTCCTCGACCTTTATTCTGGGACTCTGATCTCTCTTCTATTCGGGTTAAAATGATTTTGCTAACTCTAACTCTAGGATCTCGTAAGTACTTTCTCCCGGAGAGCCCGTCACTCCAGATGATTGCTTGGCGCACCATAGGGTTCCAAAGATACTCTCCGATGTTCTTCCGAGAGCTTGTGCTCATCGGGTTTGCAACCCTACCACCAAGACATCCCTATGGATAGCTACTTATACTTGCGACCCTTACCTTCATTTTTGATTACTCTTGTTACTACAAGATACCCAGAACTACTTCCCGCTATTCCGAGAATCCTTCGTGCTTGCTACCTTGCCGCTCTTTTTTGCAGGATTACACCGACGCATAAATTCTCACACTTATCAAGAATTTCTTCATTCCTAGTTGTTTTTGTGTTTCACAAAATTCTTTAGGATACTATTCGGTTTTCTAAAAATCCTTAGGAGCCTATTGCTCCTGAATTCCTTATATACGGTATTATGGTTAATTCCATATTTCTAGCAATCTCCATTGACATCCTTTATTGCTATTATTTCATTCCCCTTGATTCATTATTTTGCGAATGCTCGCAATCCTTAATCAGATCATAGACATTCTTCCGGCTCAGATGTCATTTTAAACATGAGCTGGTTCTCGGCCAATCAAATTGCCATCGATTTTACCCCTAAGTCTATTCAACTTGTTCATCCTTGATCAGAGCAGCTGCTTCTGATCCTTCGATTTGGAATCATAATTCCTTTGCATTTAAGCTTCGAATTATTCAGATGATTCCATAACCTGTTGCATTTTCATTCTTTCTTCTTACGGTTGAGTCTTGATACTCACATCGGATCCTTTGTGGACCATCAAGTCCTTTGTTGGATTTTATCCGACAATATCCTTCATATTCAATCACGTTGGAAGTTCTTTCCACGATACATAATGTCGTTGGTGAATCCTATTCTCTGATTTGGCCAACCATGCTCGCTTTCGAGCTGGTGATTTTACTATTGAAGCTTGTGGTATATGTTTCTCGATGCCCGAGGGGTTGAACATATACCTTCCTTAATATGTGAACCCGAAATTTTCACGGGTCATACTCCTCCGTAATTCACTAGGTAGGTTTCACACTCAACTCATTTTCATAGAGAAGTGAATGAATGGTCATGCATTGGAGAAGTGGGAGTCGACCTTGAACTTTGTGTTCATGCCCATGGACACGATGCTAATCTTATCATGGATGCTCCTCTTAAACCTTCTTTGGTATAAGTTCTTATATCGGGATTCGCCTTTTGCAATCGTGGTTCCGCCATGTTAGCCTTTTAAATACCATTTCTTGGACAAGTTGAAGTACTTGTCTTCTGCAGATCATTGCACCTGTCCAACCTTTACTTTGCTCTACCGTTGAGTATTAAACTCTGGTATCTCAAGAATATCATGGAACTGCATAACTTATTATGAGTTCTTCAAGTATTATTTCTCACTGATTCCAATTTTCCTCGGGTTCTGAGTTGTTAGACACTCAAGGACATTGATAAGTGAATCAATTCCGCACTCCGATTCAATAAAGTAATCTCCGTTGCTTATGAGTTTAATAATCCTTCAAGTCATTCCTAGCCTGATCGGCTATATCATTATCGTGCAACTTTTAACTGTGCTACCTGGTCCTTCTTCTCGAAGCACAATTTTCGACGATGAGCTAAGCTTACATCGATCTTCCTTGTCATATCATTTCGCCTTGAACATCAAGCTTGATTTCGAGTTCGTGTCGTACCCTTGGTTCTAGTAACTTTTGCTTCATCAGTCCTTTGACTTGATATCATCGTTGTTCGATTACATCTTCATGAAAACTCTCGACAAATGTGTCATGATCATCATCAGCATTCGGAGCTCTTCCAGGATATCAATTGAGTTCATGATGAGAAATACCATCCTTGCCCTCGATGATCTATGTTATCATCGACCACTTTCTTTTACTTCCCTCCAACACAAACTTGATTGAGTTTTGTGTTATACCTTGAGTTCCTTGCTATCCAGCATCTATTCTTCTCTACCTTGGAGTATTACCGTCTTTTATGTAAAGAATGTGGCAAGAATTTCACCATCATCATTCTATCTTGGTCTCCGTGTTGTTGCTAACCGGAATACCAACAAATGAAATGTGCGGTGTAATTCCAAACTTCTAGCAACCTTATTGCTTTGAAGTTAACGATCGACAGTTTGTTCTTAGACTGTTGGTTATTGGATCGTCACTCTAACATTGATCTTGCTGCCTAAGGTCATACTTAGGGTGCAGCTTTCAACCAGTGATTAATTGTGTATGTTTTCCTTGAGCATACATCATTATATCATTGATCTGTTAAACGTTATCTCCTTGTTCACATAATTGTGGAGATCCATCTTTTGGAAATCTTGATGAATTTTCGCTGAGACCATCAGCCACCTCCTCATCCTCTCTTTGATTTAATGATGAACTCTTGTTTCGGAACTCGCCTACATAGTTCCTTTCCCGAGAATCTTAAGATGTCCTCTCGTCGAATTACGTTGCACCTTCTTCTTCTCAGGCATCCTGAGTCTGAGGTATCCTGACCCCAAGCAGATCTGAATCTAGCTTGGATATGATGGTTGGGACATAATTCCAAGAGTTATAACACTGGTCTTTTATGACCCGGTAAGGTGATGTCATGCCTAGCACCCCTGGCCGGAGGACCCAATGTTATAGTTTTCCTTTTTAGCAAGGTTATCTATTCTTCTATGAGGAAATGGTAAGACTTATTCTATAAGTTGTTCCTGATGAATCCTTCGTGTATCCAGAGTCTGACCTTTTGCTTGAAGACCATGTCAATGCTATCCTAAAGCATGTCTATGGTACTCTGATTTTCAACAGGAACATTTGAAGCCCAATGCTAAAAGTTTCCTGCTCAATTATCCAAACACCGTTGTATGGGTAAGGTCATGAAATTTCTCTCCTCTTACCTGAAAGGGTTTTCTACTTTATATCCTATCAAGGATATCATGCTTTGCTTGTCCTTGGGAAGGATATACCCCTGAAATATGTGTTTAAACACATTTTCCCTTCCATTGTTTTGTTTAATCTGATAAACATAATTTCCTTTCCATTGTTTTGTTTAACTTTCTGTGATCTATATGACATAAGCAGTACTATCTCCCTGCTTATGTAAACACCGTGGTGTACAACTCGGTCAGTAAGACCCTGTTACTATTGTTGATGACATTCCGGTAACCACCGATGGACAAGAACTTTGCCTATTGGTCCGCCTCGTTTCAACGAGGAGGAAAATGGTTCTTTTCGTCCCTCGCCCTTGGTACCAACGTTGTTACCGACATAACTGACATGGTACTCTCTGACATGCCTTGCTATCATGACCGTGCAAGATGTCACTGCTCCTATTAAAAAAAACCACATGGTGGGCCCATAACCCACAGTTCCACAGGATCGAAACCTGACTCTCCTGTACACCTTATTGACAAGGTTATTCCTTGCTCTTGGTTTCGTACTTCGCGAGCCACCTTCCTAGTGATCTATTCTGGTATCAGACATAATACTTATTCCCGTTGCTTGAACCCCTTTCACACTTTGTTTCAGGCATCGAACAATTGCCTACCCGTTTGAAACTTTGGTACCATCGTATATTGCACTCAACGAATTCACTGAAATACAACTCGTGGGGTACCTTGTGTATTTCCCATTGAGTTCACCGTCAGATGCCAGCTTTGTGGAGATGCGTTCTTCCGGAGTTTTTCCCCTTGGTCATTTTCGTAGGACGAAGGAGATCCCGAACAAAGTATGACGACTTGATCATGGTGACTTGAAGCAGAGAAATGAAGGCATCAACGAAAGGGGTCAACCTTTTTGAAAGGGCAGCCAAGACCGAGAAGACTCGTTAGGTTTTTAGATACCAGCACCTTTCCCCCTTACTCCACCGCTTAAATCTCGGGACGAGATTTCTTGTAGTGGAGGAGAATTGTGACGACCGGATAATTAAGCTACAGTAATCCCACGCTAATGATGCCACGTCACCACGATCACTGTTGTTAACCTCGCAATGATTTGAAACCGTTTCAAAATTCAAATTCAAATTAAAGTCAACAATAAAAGTTTTCGAAAGTTAAAACAAAAATGTTCGGGAGGTGCCATAATTTACATATGTAAATATGGTGCAATAAATACATTTTTATAAAATGCCTAGACATTTTATAATGGATGGGAACCAGAAAATCAATTAATTAAAAAGAGAAGCAGAACCTAACTAAACAAAAAGAACAAAAGCCTCCCCCCCATACTAGGCCTCGGCCCAGCTGGCCATTGGGCCAACCAGGCCGGCCCACCCGACCCTCCTGCTTAACACCCTCCCCTCCCCAAACCCTAGCACCACTCCCACTCCCCCCCCCCCCGCCGCTCCCACGATCTGGATCGGGCTCGACCCCGATCCCGTCGCTCCCCACTCCCTCGAACCCCATCTCTCCCCTCGATCCCCTCCACCTCGCAGGCGCCCGCGCACGCACACAAACACATCGCGCCAGGGAGAGGAGCTCCCTGCGCCCGATCCCCGTGCCCCGACCACCGTCGCCCGCCCCCGATGCGCCTCGGGCGCCCTGACGCTGTCCCTGGAGCCACCGCACCGCCACCTCGCCGGACGCCATCGCCTACGTCCACCCCGCCGCCGGAACCTCACCGTCGGCCTGCTTCCCCGCCGCCTGTCATCCCCGTCCCCCTCCTCGCTGGACGCCGTGGACGCGCGCCGTCCTGCCGTGGCACCAACGCCTCGACCTCGCCGTCGTCCTCCCCAACCACCCACTTGGAGGACTTCAGTCTACTCTCTTCTACATGTTGCAAGACGGAGGCTGCCAGAAGCGTAGTCTTTGACAGGATTAGCTATCCCCCTCTTATTCTGGCATTTTGCAGTTCACTCCACTGATATGGCCCTTTAGACATATATCCATGCATATGTAGTGTAGCTCCTTGCTTGCGAGTACTTTGGATGAGTACTCACGGTTGCATTTTTACCCCTTTTCCCCCTTTCTTTACCCGGTTGCTGCGACCAGACGATGGAGCATAGGAGCCAGACGCCACCGTCGATGACGACTACTACCCTGGAGGCGCCTACTACTACGAGCAGCCCGCGGACGACGACCAGGAGTACTTGGAGGATCCCAGGCAGGAGGCCTGCACCTCTTTCAATCTGTATCTCAGTTTGTGCTAGCCTTCTTAAGGCAAACTTTTTTAACTTATGTCTGTACTCAGATATTGTTGCTTCCGCTGACTCGTCTATGATAGAGCACTTGTATTCGAGCCCTCGAGGCCCCTGGCTTGTATTATGATGCTTGTATGACTTATTTATGGTTTAGAGTTGTGTTGTGATATCTTCCCGTGAGTCCCTGATCTTGATCGTACACGTTTGCGTGCATGATTAGTGTACGATTAAATCGGGAGCGTCACACACACGGACTCGCTTACATAAAGAGAACACAATGCAAAAATCAAAACTACTTGATATCAAAACTTCAATCTACTAGATCAAGATACTACTAAAAGGATCGAACTAAATAATGTGGTAAAGATAAGAGTGTGATGGTGATATGATACCGGGGCACCTCCCCCAAGCTTGGCAGTTGCCAAGGGGAGTGCCCATACCCATGTGATTATTTCTTCGGAGGTGGTGAAGTAGGAATTGTTGATGATGTAAGCTTGTCGTCCATCTTCCAGGGCATCGGCTCTCCATCATAAAAGGATGATCGAGTCTCTGGGATCCTTAAATCTGCAGCCAAACTCATTCTCTTGAATCTATATTCATACTCACAGTTCTGGTTTTGTAGGTCATAGATCTGGGCTTGGAGGTGCTCGATTTTGTCTTGAAGTTTGAAGATGGTTTCCCCAATGACTTTGGCATCCAGCTTGTGGTTGTTGGTGAACTTCGTGATCATCATCTGGTTGGCATTGAGTAAACGCTCCACCATCCCTTGACACTTGAAAACTTATTGCTCCACGGCTTCGAGCTTTGCCTCCACGCTCCCGGTACGCCTTGGTCCCTCCACATCGCGGATGTGCAGCACCCCCTCATGCATCTCAATGGTTTGAGGATGATGTAGCACCTCCGCGAGATAGGGGTTGATAACTCTCTCGAAAAACTTGTCCTTGGGAGCGCTTGGGGACGACATGATGCTCTAGATCTGAAACAGAAACAGCTCTAAACGAAAACAGAGGATATTTGCGTGATACGGTGGTCAAAACCTTCGGGAGTATATATAATGAATTTTTACCGACCAAAATACGTAACATACAAGAAAACGGAGTCCGGGAGGCACACGAGGTGCCCACGAGATAGGGAGGCGCGCCCTACATGGGGGCGCGGCCTCCTCTCTCATGGGAGCCTTGTGTCCCTTTCGGACTACTTCTTTCTTCCTAAAATTCTTAAATAATCCAAAACTGATAAAAATTGCCATTAGAGTTATTTTGGAGTCGGTTTACTTACCGTACCACGTACCTATGCCTTTTCGGAGTCTGGAACATTCTGGAAAGTGTCTCTTATGTATTCCTCAGGGGTTATGGTTTCAATAATATTAGTTTCAACATTGATAGGATTACCTGAAATATAATGTTTAATTCTTTGACCGTTTACCACCCTCGGATTTGTGCCTTCGAAGTTGTTGATTTTTATAGCACCAGAACGATAGACCTCCTCGATAACGTAGGGACCTTCCCATTTTCAGAGAAGTTTTCCTGCAAAAAAATCTTAAACGAGAGTTGAACAATAACACATAATCTCATACGTTAAACTCACGCTTTTGTATCCTCTTATCATGCCAGCGTTTAACTTTTTCTTTGAAAAGCTTGGCATTCTCATATGCCTGGGTTCTCCATTCCTCAGGTGAGCTAATATCAAACAACCTCTTCTCACCGGCAAGTTTGAAGTCATAATTGAGCTCTTTAATAGCCCAATATGCTTTATGTTCCCGTTCAAGAGGTAAATGACATGCTTTTCCATAAACCATCTTATATGGAGACATACCCATAGGATTTTTGTATGCAGTTATATAGGCCCATAATGCATCATCAAGTTTTTTGGACCAATTCTTTCTAGATCTATTCACAGTCTTTTGCAAAATTAATATGAGCTCTCAATTGCTCAACTCTAATTGACCACTAGACTGCGGGTGATAAGGAGAGGCGATTCTATGATTGACATCATACTTAGCAAGCATCTTACGGAAAGCACCATGAATAAAGTGTGAACCACCATCAGTCATAAGATATCTAGGGACTCCAAACCTCGGAAAAATAACTTCTTTAAGCATTTTAATAGAAGTGTTATGATCAGCACTACTAGTTGGAATAGCTTCTACCCACATAGTAACGTAATCAACAGCAACTAAAATATGTGTATAACCATTGGAGGCAGGAAAAGGTCCCATATAATCAAAGACCCAAACATCAAACTGTTCAATAAAAAGAGAATAATTCGTAGGCATTTCTTGACGTCTACTAATGTTACCTATTTTTTGACATTCATCACAAGATAAGACAAACTTACGAGCATCTTTGAGGAGAGTAGGCCAATAAAAACCAGATTGTAGTACCTTGTGTGCAGTTCTATCTCCAGCGTGGTGTCCTCCATAGGATTCAGAGTGACACTTGCGTAGGATTTGTTCCTGTTCATGCTCAGGCACACAATGTCTACTAATACCATCTACTCCTTTATAAAGGTGTGGATCATCCCAGAAGTAATGTCTTAAATCATAAAAGAACTTTTTCTTTTCCTGGTATGTGAAACTAGGTGGTATATATTTAGCAACAATGTAATTAGCATAATCAGCATACCAAGGAGCAAGACGAGAAGCATTGACAACCGCTAATTGTTCATCGGAAAACTATCATTAATAGGCGGTGGGTCATCAAGAACATTCTCTAACCTAGACAAGTTATGCGCAGCAGGGTTCTCAGCTCCTTTCTATCAATAATATGCAAGTCAAATTCTTGGAGCAAGAGAACCCATCTAATGAGTCTAGGCTTAGCATCTTTCTTTTCCATAAGATATTTAATAGCAGCATGATCAGTGTGAATAGTAACTTTCGAATCAACAATATAAGGTCTAAACTTATCACATGCAAACACAACTACTAAGAACTCTTTTTCAGTACTAGCATAATTTCTCTGGGCAGTATCAAGAGTCTTACTAGCATACTGGATAACATTCAATTTCTTATCGACTCTTTGCCCTAAAACAACACCTACAGCATAATCACTAGCATCGCATGTAATTTCAAAAGGTAAATTCCAATCTGGTGGTTGAACAATAGGTGCAGTGATCAAGGCTTTCTTAAGTGTTTCAAATTCTTCTACACAATCATCATCAAAGACAAAAGGAATATCTTTTTGTAATAAATTAGTCAGAGGCCAAGAGATTTTAGAAAAGTCCTTAATGAACCTCCTATAAAAGCCGGCATGACCAAGGAAACTTCTTATACCTTTTATGTCCTTGGGACATGGCATATTTTCAATAGCATCAACTTTGGCTTTATCAACTTCAATACCTCTCTCGGAGATCTTGTGCCCCAAGACAATGCCTTCATTAACCATAAAGTGACACTTCTCCCAATTCAGGGACGAGACTAGTGTCTTAGCATCTCTGCAAAACTTCGATCAAGGTTGCTCAAACAATCATCAAAAGAGGATCCATAGGCGGAGAAATCATCCATGAATACCTCACAAATCTTTTCACAAAATCAGAGAATATAGCCATCATCCATCTTTGAAAGGTAGCAGGTGCATTACATAAACCAAAAGGCATCGTCTATAAGCAAAAGTACCAAAAGGGCAAGTAAAAGTAGTTTTAGATTGATCCTTTGCTGACACAGGTATTTGAGAGAAGCCAGAATAACCATCTAGAAAGCAAAAATGTGTGTGTTTGGATAGCCTTTCTAGCATTTGATCAATAAAAGGTAAAGGGTAATGATCTTTCTTAGTAGCTTTATTTAACTTACGAAAATCAATTACCATCCTATAACCTGTAGTAATTCTTTGCGGGATCAATCCATCTTTATCATTAGGAACAACGGTAATACCTCCCTTTTTAGGGACACAATGGACAGGGCTTACCCATTCACTATCAGCAACGGGATAAATAATACCTCCCTCAAGGAGCTTTAGTATCTCCTTTCTTACCACTTCCTTCATTTTGGGAATTAATCGTCTTTGAGGATCTCTAACTGGTTTGGCATCTTTCTCCACTGAAATTTTGTGTTGACATAATGTGGGACTAATGCCCTTAAGATCATCCAGAGTATATCCAATAGCAGCTCGGTGCTTCTTCAGAGTTTTCAATAATCTTTCTTCTTCTTTCTCTGAAAGATTAGCACTAATAATAACAGGATATATTTCTTTTTCATCAAGATAAGCATACTTAAGATTATCAGGTAAGGGTTTGAGTTCAAACACGGGATCACCCTTGACTAGAGGGGGATCCCCAAGAATTTCAACGGGAAGGTTATGTTTCAGCATAGGTTCTTGTTTAAGGAACACTTCATCTATTTCTTCCCTTTCTTTCATAAACATATCGTTTTCAGGGTCTAACAAATAATGTTCTAACGGATCCGTTGGAGGAACAGCAATGGAAGCGAGACCAATAATCTCATTGACGGTGTCCTGGACTAGGGGTACTAACCACGTCATCTCCCGATTTGTTAGATAGGGCCGAGGACCCCCATGGCCGTATACTCCTGGGCCAGTCCGGATAGCTGCCGCATACAAGGAAGATTCCACAAGACTTGGCGATCAAGACAAGGACTCCTCCCCACCGACGTATTCGTCTAGGACTCTTGTTATCCTAGGCCTCTGGTGCATTATATAAACCAGGGCCAGGCTAGTTGATAGATCATATATACAACAATCATACCATAGGCTAGCTTCTAGGGTTTAGCCTCTCTGATCTCGTGGTAGATCTACTCTTCTACTACCCATATCATCAATATTAATCAAGCATGAGTAGGGTTTTACCTCCATCGAGAGGGCCCGAACCTGGGTAAAAAACATCGTGTCCCTTGTCTCCTGTTACCATCCGCCTAGACGCACAGTTCGGGACCCCCTACCCGAGATCCGCCGGTTTTGACACCGACATTGGTGCTTTCATTGAGAGTTCATTTGTGTGTTCGATGAAAGGTCGATGGCTCGCCTGCAGATTAACTGCGACTTCGGCATCTTCGTCACCAGCTCGACTGGTCACCTTGGTTCGACCAAGGACTGTGCCCTATCTCCGATCGTCATGTTCGGATGAGGGCCTTCATCAACATCAGCTCTGATCTCTATCAAGATCATGGAGGAATCATCCAGGGAGCCCGGGGGCTCAACGTCAACATTGCCTTCGGGCGACCGTGCTGTTTTTCTGGACAGCGAACTTGTATCCGCCGTCACTGCCTCCTCGAGCGTTGGCTTGACGATTGCTTTGGTGGAATAGTGCGGAATTACGTCTACAACAGCCACACTAAATTTCATCGAGTTCCGATGGAGAAATCTCCGACAATCTACGATATACCGGAGCCCTGTCAAATCTGGACGAGAATCTGAATGAGTTTAGGGTGTGGTGTCCAGCTTCTAGCTCGGACCTCCTTTGGAATATCCAACCGTTGATCGACTGCGAAATTCCTATATCTACCACCCCTCAAAATTTCAGCTCGATCCGACCGTCCAATCACCGGGAACCTTCCAATTAGTGCATTACTTTTCAGATCTGTTTTCTGCGGAAAACAAATCCGACCCGAGTTCGTCCTTTTTACGAGCGGGATTTCAGAGATCCTTTTCGAAGGAAGTTTTGTATGGGGTATTGTGTTTTGTTCCCGAACACATCCCACTAACTTTAAAAATCTTTTGAACATGATCTTCAACATCATGCTGGTGTCAAACCAGTCCGGCAATATTGCTCCACGGCTGCCGACCTGCGTGTTGGAAATATGCCCTAGAGGCAATAATAAATTATTTATTAGTATATTTCCTTGTTCATGATAATCGTTTATTATCCATGCTATAATTGTATTGAAAGGAAACTCAGATACATTTGTGGGTACATACACAACACCATGTCCCTAGTAAGCCTCTAGTTGACTAGCTCGTTAATCAATACATGGTTACGGTTTCCTGACCATGGACATTGGATGTCATTGATAACGGGATCACATCATTAGGAGAATGATGTGATGGACAAGACCCAATCCTAAGCCTAGCACAAAGATCGTAGTTCGTATGCTAAAGCTTTTCTAATGTCAAGTATCATTTCCTTAGACCATGAGATTGTGCAACTCCCGGATACCGTAGGAATGCTTTGGGTGTACCAAACGTCACAATGTAACTGGGTGGCTATAAAGGTGCACTACAGGTATCTCCGAAAGTATCTGTTGGGTTGGCACGAATCGAGACTGGGATTTGTCACTCCGGTTGACGGAGAGGTATCTCTGGGCCCACTCGGTAGGACATCATCATAATGTGCACAATGTGACCAAGGGTTTGATCACGGGATGATGTGTTACGGAACGAGTAAAGAGACTTGCCGGTAACGAGATTGAACAAGGTATCAGGATACCGACGATCGAATCTCGGGCAAGTACATACCGCTAGACAAAGGGAATTGTATACGGGATTGATCGAATCCTCGACATCGTGGTTCATCCGATGAGATCATCGTGGAACATGTAGGAGCCAACATGGGTATCCAGATCCGCTGTTGGTTATTGACGGAGAACGTCTCGGTCATATGCGCATGATTCCCGAACCCGTAGGGTCTACACATAAGGTTCAATGGCGCTAGGGTTATAAAGGAAGTTTGTATGTGGTTACGCATGTTGTTGAGTCCGGATGAGATCCCGGACGTCACGAGGAGTTCGGAATGGTCGGAGGTAAAGATTTATATATGGGAAGTCTTGTTTTGGTTGCGGAAAAGTTTGGCGCATTATCGGTATTGTACAGGGAGTGCCGAAGGGGTCGAGGTCCACCAGCCCGGGGGCCACATGGGCTGTGGGGTGTGCGCCTTGGCCTATATGGGCCAAGGGCACCAGCCCCAAGAGGCCCATGTGCCAAGAGATAAGGGAAAGGGAGAGTCCTAAAGGGGAAGGCACCTCCTAGGTGCCTTGGGAGATGGACTCCTCCTGGCGCACCCTTCCTTGGAGGAAGGGCCAAGGCTGCGCCCTCCCTCTCCCTTGCCCCTATATATAGTGGAGGGAGGGAGGGCAGCCACACAAGCCTGGCGCCTCCCTCCCTCCCGTGACACCTCCTCCTCTCCCGCAGGTGCTTGGCGAAGCCCTGCAGGATTGCCACGCTCCTCCACTACCACCACGCCGTTGTGCTGCTGCTGGATGGAGTCTTCCTCAACCTCTCCCTCTCTCCTTGCTGGATCAAGGCATGGGAGACGTCACCGGGCTGTACGTGTGTTGAACGCGGAGGTGCCGTCCGTTCGGCACTAGGATCTCTGGTGATTTGGATCACGACGAGTACGACTCCTTCAACCCCGTTCTCTTGAACGCTTCCACTTAGCGATCTACAAGGGTATGTAGATGCACTCTCCTTCCCCTCGTTGTTGGTTTCTCCATAGATAGATCTTGGTGACACGTAGGAAAATTTTGAATTTCTTCTACGTTCCCCAATAGTGGCATCATGAGCTAGGTCTATTGCGTAGATTCTTTGCACGAGTAGAACACAAAGTAGTTGTGGGTGTTGATGATGTTCAATATGCTTACCATTACTAGTCCAATCTTGTTTCGACGGTATTGTGGGATGAAGCGGTCCGGACCGACCTTACACGTACACTTACGTGAGACAGGTTCCACCGACTGACATGCACTTGGTGCATAAGGTGGCTAGCGGTGCCGTCTCTCCACTTTAGTCGGAACGGATTCGATGAAAAGGGTCCTTATGAAGGGTAAATAGCAATTGGCATATCACGTTGTTGTTTTGCGAGGTAAGAAACGTTCTTGCTAGAAACCCATAGCAGCCACGTAAAACATGCAAACAACAATTAGAGGGCGTCTAACTTGTTTTTGCAGGGTAAGCTATGTGATGTGATATGGCCAAGAAGAATGTGATGAATGATATGTGATGTATGAGATTGATCATGTTCTTGTAATAGGAATCACGACTTGCATGTCGATGAGTATGACAACCGGCAGGAGCCATAGGAGTTGTCTTAATTTATTGTATGACCTGCGTGTCATTGAACAAGCGCCATGTAATTACTTTACTTTATTGCTAACGGTAGCCATAGTAGTAGAAGTAATAAGTTGGCGAGACAACTTCATGGAGACACGATGATGGAGATCATGATGATGGAGATCATGGTGTCATGCGGTGACGATGATGATCATGGAGCCCGAAGATGGAGATCAAAGGAGCAAAATGATATTGGCCATATCATGTCACTATTTGATTGCATGTGATGTTTATCATGTTTATGCATCTTATTTGCTTGGAGCGGCGGTAGTAAATAAGATGATCCTCATTAAAATTTCAAGAAAGTGTTTCCCTAACTGTGCACCATTGCGAAAGTTAAATCGTTTCAAGCACCACGTGATGATTGGGTGTGATAGATTCTTACGTTCACATACAGCGGGTGTAAGCCAGATTTACACCGCGAAACACTTAGGTTAACTTGCGAGCCTAGCATGTACAGACATGGCCTCGGAACACAAGAGACCGAAAGGTCGAGCATGAGTCGTATGGAGGATACGATCAACATGAAGATGTTCACCGATGATGACTAGTCCGTCTCACGTGATGATCGGACACGGCCTAGTTGACTCGGATCATGTAATCACTTAGATGACTAGAGGGATGTCTATCGAGTGGGAGTTCATGAGATGAACTTAATTATCCTGAACATAGTCAAAATATCTTTGCAAATTATGTAAATGGCTCGCGCTTTAGTTCCACTATTTAGATGTGTTCCTAGAGAAAATATAGTTGAAAGTTGACAGTAGTGATTATGCGAGATGGAAGAAAGCTTATGTCCTTAATGCATCGCTCGTGTGCTCAACCCCAAGCGTCAAATGCGTGGATGTTGCGAACATCGGACATACACGTTTTGATAACTACGTGATAGTCCGGTTAAGCGGTTTAGAGTTGAGGCACCAAAGGCGTTTTTGAAGCGTCGCGGAACATATGAGATGTTTGAGGGCTGAAATTGGGATTTCAGGCTCGTGCCACGTCAAGAGGTATAAGACCTCCGACGATTTTCTTAGCCTGCAAACTAAGGGAGAAAAGCTCAATCGTTGAGCTTGTGCTCAGATTGTCTGAGTGCAACATTCACTTGAATCGAGTGGGAGTTGATCTTCCAGAGATAGTGATGTTTCTCCAAAGTCATTCCCACCAAGCTGCTAGAGCTTCGTGATGAACTATAACAAATCAGGGATAAATATGATGATCCTTGAGATATTCACGATGTTTGACACCGCGAAAGTAGGAATCTAGAAGGAGCATCAATTGTTGATGGTTGGTGAAACCAGTAGTTTCAAGAAGGGCAAGGGCAAGAAGGGATACTTCATGAAACAGCAAATCAGCTGCTGCTCTAATGAAGAAACCTAAGGTTGAACCCAAACCCGAGACTAAGTGCTTCCGTAATAAGGGGAACAGCCACAGGAGCAGAATTACCCTAGATACTTGGTAGATGTGAAGGCTGGCATGGTCGATAGAAGTATATTGGATATACATTAAGTTATTGTGTACTTTACTAGTACTCCTAGTAGCACCAGGGTATTAGATACCGGTTCGGTTGCTAAGTGTTAGTAACTCGAAATAAAAGGCTACAAAATAAACGGAGACTAGCTAAAGGTGAGCTGACGATATGTGTTGGAAGTGTTTCCAAGTTTGATGTGATCAAACATCGCACGCTCCCTCTACCATCAAGATTAGTATTGAACCAGAATAATTGTCATTTGGTGTTTGCGTTGAGCATAGACATGATTGGATTATGTCTATCGCAATCTGATTATTCATTTAAAGAGAATAATGGTTACTCTATTTATTTGAATAATACCTTCAATGGTCTTGCACCTAAAGGAATGGTTTATTGAATCTCGATCGTAGTGATACACATTTTCATGCCAAAAGATATAAGATAGTAATGATAGTACCACTTACTTGTGGCACTTCCATGTAAGTCATATTGGTATAAAAGCATGAAGAAGCTCCATGTTGATGGATCTTTGGACTCACTCGTTTTGAAAAGTTTGAGACATGTGAACCATGTCTATTGGTGTATACGCATGATGAAACTCCATGCAGATGGACCATTTGGACTCACTTGATTTTGAATCACTTGAGACATGCAAATCATACCACATGGGCAAGATGGTGAAAGCCTCGTTTTCAGTAAAAGCGGAACAAGAAAGCAACTTGTTGGAAGTAATACATTTTGATGTGTGCAGTCCAATGAGTCTTTGAGGCCTGTGATGGATATCGCTATGTTCTTACTTCATGAATGATTTGAGTAGACACCGAGTGTATTTACTTGATGAAAACACAAGCCTGAATTATTGAATGGTTCAAGTAATTTCAGGGTGAAGTTGAAGATCATCGTGACAAGAGGATAAAATGTCTATGATATGATCATAGAGATGAGTATCTGAGTTACGAGCTTTGCACGCTATTAAGACATAGTGGAAATTGTTTCACAATTAATACGCTTTGGAACACCATAGTGTGATGGTGTGTCCGAACATCATAGTTGCACCCTATTAGATATGGTGCGTACCATGATGTCTCTTATCGAATTACCACTATCGTTCATGGGTTAGGCATTAGAGACAACCGCACTCACTTTAATAGGGAACCACGCAATTCCGTTGAGACGACCCTGTTTGAACTATGGTTTGGAGAAACCTAAGTTGTCGTTTCTTAAAAGTTTGGGGTTGCGACGCTTATGTGAAAAAGTTTCAGGTTGATAAGCTCGAACCCAAAGCGGATAAAATGCATCTTCATAGGACACCCAAAACAGTTGGGTATACCTCCTAATTCAGATCCGAAAGCAATAGGGATTGTTTCTTGAATCAGGTCCTTTCTCGAGGAAAAGTTTGTCTCGAAAAGTTGAGTGGGAGGATGGTGGAGACTTGATATGGTTATTGAACCGTCACTACAACTAGTGTGTAGCAGGGCATAGGAAGTTGTTCCTGTGGCACCTACACCAATTGAAGTAGAAGCTTATGATAGTGATCATGAAACTTCGGATCAAGTCACTACCGTACCTCGTAGGGTGACAAGGATGCGTACTGCTTCAGAGTGGTACAGTAATCCTGTCTTGAAGGTCATGTTGCTAGACAACAATGAACCTACGAGCTATGGAGAAGCGATGGTGGGCCCATATTCCGAAAAATGGTTAGAGGCCATGAAATCCGAGAGAGGATCCATGACTTTGGAAGAAATACTTGATGGTCGTAAGGCTGTTGGGTACAGATGGATTTTAAAAGGAAGACAGACAATGATGGTAAGTATCACCATTAAGAAAGCTCGACTTGTCATTAAAGATGTTTTCTGACAAGTTCAAAGGAGTTGACTACGGTGAGGCTTTCTCACTCGTAGCGATGCTAAGAGTCTATTGGAATTGGATTAGCAGTTACTGCATTATTTATGAAATCTGGCATATAGGATGTCAAAACATTGTTTCCTTGACAGTTTTCTTGAGGAAAGTTTGTATGTGATACAACCAGAAGGTTTTTGACAATCCTGAAAGACGCTAACAAGTATGCAAAGCTCCAGCAATCCTTCTAAGGACTAGAGTAAGCATCTCGGAGTTGGAATGTGCGCTTTGATGAGATGATCAAAGATTTTGGGTTTATACAAAGTTTATGAGAAACTTGTATTTCCAAAGAAGTGAGTGGGAGCACTATAGAATTTTTGATGAGTATATGTTGTTGACATATTGTTGATCAGAAATGATGTAGAATTTCTGGAAAGCATATAGGGTTATTTGAAAAGTGTTTTTCAAGTGAAAACCTGTATTAAGCTACTTGAACATTGAGCATCAAGATCTATAGGATAGATCAAAACCGCTTAATGGTACTTTCAAATGAGCATATACCTTAACATGATCTTGAAGGTGTTCAAGATGGATCATCAAAGAAGGAGTTCTTGCTTGAGATGTAAGGTATGAAGTTAAGACTTAAAGCTCGACCACGGCGAAGCGAGAGAGAAAGGACGAAGGTCGCCCCTATGCCTTAGGCGTAGGCTCTACGGTATGCTATCTGTGTACCGCCTTCGAAGTGTGCCTTGCCATGAGTCGGTCAAGGGGTACAAGAATGATCCAGAATGGATCATTGGATAGCGATCAAAATTGTCCTTGGAGTAAATAAGGACATGTTTCTCGATTATGGAGGTGATAAAGAGTTGGCGTAAAGGGTTACGTCGGTGCAAGCTTTAACACCTATCCGAGTGACTCTGAGTAGCAAACCGGATACGTATAGTGGAGCAACCATTTGGAATAGCTCCAAGTGGAGCGTGGAAGCAGCGTTTACAATATGACCTAGAAATTTGCAAAGCACACACGGATCTGAAAGGTTCAGACCCGTTGACTAAAACCTCTCTCACAAGCAAAACATGATTAAACCTCAGAACTCATTGAGTCTTAATCACATGATGATGTGAACTAGTTTACAGACACTAGTAAACTCTTTGGATGTTGGTCACATGGTGATGTGACCTGTCAGTGTTAATCACATGATGATGTGAACTAAATTATTGACTCTAGTGCAAGTAGGAGACTGTTGGAAATATGCCCTAGAGGCAATAATAAATTAGTTATTAGTATATTTCCTTGTTAATGATAATCGTTTATTATCCATGCTATAATTGTATTGAAAGGAAACTCAGATACATGTGTGGGTACATAGACAACACCATGTCCCTAGTAAGCCTCTAGTTGACTAGCTCGTTAATCAATAGATGGTTACGGTTTCCTGACCATGGACATTGGATGTCATCGATAACGGGATCGCATCATTAGGAGAATGATGTGATGGACAAGACCCAATCCTAAGCCTAGCACAAAGATCGTAGTTCGTATGCTAAAGCTTTTCTAATGTCAAGTATCATTTCCTTAGACCATGAGATTGTGCAACTCCCGGATACCGTAGGAATGCTTTGGGTGTACCAAATGTCACAACGTAACTGGGTGGCTATAAAGGTGCACTACAGGTATCTCCGAAAGTATCTGTTGGGTTGGCACGAATCGAGACTGGGATTTGTCACTCCGGTTGACGGAGAGGTATCTCTGGGCCCACTCGGTAGGACATCATCATAATGTGCACAATGTGACCAAGGGGTTGATCACGGGATGATGTGTTACGGAACGAGTAAAGAGACTTGCCGGTAACGAGATTGAACAAGGTATCGGGATACCGGCGATCGAATCTCGGGCAAGTACAATACCGCTAGACAAAGGGAATTGCATACGGGATTGATCGAATCCTCGACATCGTGGTTCATCCGATGAGATCATCGTGGAACATGTAATGGGTATCCAGATCCCGCTGTTGGTTATTGACCGGAGAACGTCTCGGTCATGTCTGCATGATTCCCGAACCCGTAGGGTCTACACACTTAAGGTTCGATGACACTAGGGTTATAAAGGAAGTTTGTATGTGGTTACCGAATGTTGTTCGGAGTCCCGGATGAGATCCCGAACGTCACGAGGAGTTCTGGAATGGTCCGGAGGTAAAGATTTATATATGGGAAGTCTTGTTTTGGTTGCCGGAAAAGTTTCGCGCATTATCGGTATTGTACCGGGAGTGCCGAAAGGGGTCCGGGGGTCCACCAGGGGGTCCACCAGCCCCGGGGGGGCACATGGGCTGTAGGGGTGTGCACCTTGGCCTATATGGGCCAAGGGCACCAGCCCCAAGAGGCCCATGCGCCAAGAGATAAGGGAAAGGGAGAGTCCTAAAGGGGGAAGGCACCTCCTAGCTGCCTTGGGGAGGATGGACTCCTCCCTGGCTGCACCCTTCCTTGGAGGAAGGGCCAAGGCTGCGCCCCTCCCCTCTCCCTTGCCCCTATATATAGTGGAGGGAGGGAGGGCAGCCGCACTGAAGCCTGGCGCCTCCTCCCTCCCGTGACACCTCCTCCTCTCCCGCAGTGCTTGGCGAAGCCTGCAGATTGCCACGCTCCTCCACCACCACCACGCCGTTGTGCTGCTGCTGGATGGAGTCTTCCTCAACCTCTCCCTCTCTCCTTGCTGGATCAAGCCATGGGAGACGTCACCAGGCTGTACGTGTGTTGAACGCGGAGGTGCCGTCCGTTCGGCACTAGGATCTCCGGTGATTGGGATCACGACGAGTACGACTCCTTCAACCCCGTTCTCTTGAACGCTTCCGCTTAGCGATCTACAAGAGTATGTAGATGCACTCTACTTCCCCTCGTTGCTGGTTTCTCCATAGATAGATCTTGGTGACACGTAGGAAAATTTTGAATTTCTGCTACGTTCCCCAACACTGCGCTAGACACATCGTCACTTTGTTGAGCCGAGCTCAACTTCTTCGGATCATCATCTCGGCAAGCCGAACATGAGTCCGACATCGTGAAGGATAAATCAACACCAACATCGCCGCCCCACGGATTACACGGAGCGGGCATACCGGCATCACCACACGGTCGCTTCATCAAGCCGGCATCGACCACGTCACGACCTGCATCGGCAGGGCCGCACTATTGCTTCTTCAAGCTGGTGTCCATCACGCCGACCTACTTCGACATCTCGGCTGGACCGGGGGCTTCGCCATCTCTTCATCAACCTACTCCGGACACTTCGGCGTCACTAGCCGACCAGCTCCGTAACGTTAGCTGGACCGAGGGCTATGCCTCGGCGAGCCAACCTTTGCCAGCATTGCCATGCCGTCGTTTTATCGCCCATCAGGCAATGGGTGCGCGGATCGAGTCCCAATTTTGGGAATCACCTTCCTTCGGATTGCTACAACAAATAAACCAGGTGCTATTAATCCCAGTATTTTTTTGCTTTTTTGGGTTCATTTTTCCCAAGGAATTATTACTCTGGTTTGTCCATCATATGTACAAAGGTCTATCAAATGGTGGCCGCATTAACGACAGTCGCATGGTGGTTCGGTCAGTTTCCGTACATAGTCCGGCGAACGCTGCATCCGGAGCTCAGACCGACCTGTGAATTCAGGCTTTGCCACGCCTTTACCGCATCACACCGACGCCCTGCATCGACATTGACTTCGGCACCAGGTCATATTTCTTTTATTACTCACTTTGCATAAATTATTTGTTATGCAATGATTTTTTTTAATTATCATTATTACTATTATCTCCGGTTTGCACCATTTTTTGTGCATAGGAAAATGATCCAGGGACTTCGGCGTCACTCTTCCGGTCTGCATTGACCGTGCTATGTCACCACTTCGGCATGTCGAGCTCTCCGCTCCGCCACCTCGGGACCGGCTTGGGGGATGGAACCTTGTCCCGTATCAAGCTCGGACCGTGTCATCAATACCGAACACATTAACCAGCTAAGTCGCTTTCATGCTCAAACTTTAATTTCTAACTTTTGTTCGGTTCGACCATGCATTATAGGTTTTTGGAAAAATGTTGCTTGTAAAAAAATTTCTTGTCCAAACTTTGTTTGCGACGCATAAATTCAAATACCCAATTCATTTGGG
The DNA here is from genome assembly GCA_021605205.1 of Aegilops longissima. Lineage (NCBI taxonomy): Eukaryota > Viridiplantae > Streptophyta > Magnoliopsida > Poales > Poaceae > Aegilops > Aegilops longissima. Next base: position 40,088,364 of record CM038676.1, on the reverse strand, counting down.
GGCTTCCTTCATGAAGCTTTTCCTCTTCCATATGATTATACTTGTACGGCTTCGTTCCTTGTTCGTGTATTACGCCACAATATGCACCATATTGACTTAAGCGATTTGCAAGCTGGGTTGCCTCGCTCCTGTGTTTACCCCTACGTTCCCGATTGTTCGGCTAAGGAGTAAAGGGAGCACCTCTGCGATTGTCATGATCGGGTCATCCGAGCCGGACCACAAACTGGGTGAAGCCGAAAGCTAGCGCTCTTATAGTTTTCAATGATGGTCGACACACAACGGAATTCATGCGTACAAATTTTTTTTCTGTTACAGCCTTATGGTCTGATTGCCTGGTTATTGGAAACACCCTCGATATTCTCGACAGATGGAGTACATAACACTTTTCGGTCCTTGCCGAAGAGGGAGAAGCCGACAGTCGGTTAAGACGCGTTTAAAGTTCGGTTGAACATAGATATGATATAAGTACTTCGGTACATGCAATCATTCTTTTACCCAAGTCACTTGGGGGCTCTTAAATTTATATGAGTCGTTTTATGATAAGTGTTCTTCTTCTTAGTCGTTGCAAAGTTTTTTATTATTATTATTATTATTATTATTATTATTATTATTATTATTATTATTATTATTATTATTATTATTATTATTATTATTATTATTATTATTATTATCTATCACTCCTTTTTTCGACACACGGCGTGTGGTCACTAGTCGGGGAGCCTAATTTCTCTCTCAAAGCCGCTAGAGTTTAGTTTGCTAAACTGGCCTAATGAGAAGTACTCCGCCCTCGGGATAGGATGTTGAAGCCGTAGGCTGACCCGCTTGAAGTCTTGAGATAGGATGTATCATGTTAAAGCACGACAGAAGCACTTCTTTTGCTAAGGCCAATTTTCGGATTGGCACGAACACTCGATCTCGTTCGGACGTCAAGTTTTCTTGGCGTTTTTGGTTTTCAAGCTTATGGAACTTTTAAACTATTTGTGTGTTTTCAGCACAAGTCTCGCAGTGCAACGCCCGACACCTTTAGAGATTCGGCAAAAACATTCTCGGATATTGCTATATATGCATCGGTTTCGAATTGTGTCTTCGGTCAATAGTTGGATTGCCCGGCTCCTGCGCTTGCCTCCTACGTTCTGCTTTGTTCGGCTAGGTTGCAAAGGGAGAACCACTACGATTGTGCTTCCAGCTCACATGGTTAACCACCTCAGTGGAGAAAGCCGAAAACTGGCTGTCACAATAAGCGTAAACTAGTCAGCGATCCGATGACGATGTTAAACGACGGGTCATTCATAACAATGGCCGAAGTGTTTACGGCTTGACCTCGACTATCGCCGAACACTACCGGGGGCCGTTAACTGGCCTCCCAAACTAAATCCTCGATATTTTACTCTTACATTAGAGCTGAGGTTTCATGATGATGCTTAGCATGACAACCCAAAGACAGGAACCGATAACGGGACTATGTTCTTTGGAAGACATTTCTTCTGTTAAACAGTAATATAACATATCTCTCTACGTACCTTTGTTTATAAAACCGTATGGCCAGATTGCCTTGTTTGTTGTAAATCTTTGCCCTCATAAAGGCTTTATAAAGTAGGACAAACACTCCTCGGCTATTGGCCGAGAAGGTGGAAGCCGATGGTCGGTCAACAAAGTTTTGTACAATGCAGATCCGAGCATTAATGACGTAAAGTACTTGGATACATAGAGTCATTACACATAATTTGTGATTTTACTGTGGATATCAATCCTTAATTCGCCACCCGTGCCGCATTAAGGCTCGGGGCTCTGGGCTTCGGGCTTATTATTTACAAATATTAAAGGGCACATCGATCCCCGATCGGTGTTGCCACCGACCGATGTCTCGGGGATACTGCATTACTGTGCAATGCAGAAAATTTAAAGTGTAATACAGTCTCCGAGGAGATTTTGATCCTCGGGTTGGTCGGCCGCACCCAACCTGAGTCTTTAGGACTGAGCACGCCGCTTTTGTGTCCCAAGTATTCTGCGAGCTCGACTTGATCCTCGGACCGATTTTGCAAATCAACTTTGAGTCTCGTGACTCTGAGGATCAGCGGTCTTATGTCATCCTTCATGTGCATCTCGGGTTTCAGACCGATACCCACCTTGAGGGCTACTGGCTATGTATCTCGGCAGAGAATAAATTGCACCAATCAAAAATATTAATAAAAACCAGCCCACATTCGGGGTGGTGCACCACCTCGGAAGCAGTCCGGCATAAAGCTTGGGCGCTAGTGAATGGCTCCATAGAGGGCATTTCCGGCATTAAGCTCAGCTAAACTCCTTCAAACTTCTTTGAACCAAGGTGATTTACGACACCTCGGATACAGTCAGGCGTTGGAGCTCGGATACATAGTCCAGCGTTGGAGCTCGGATACAGTCCGGCGTTGGAGATTGGATACATAGTCCTGCGTTGGAGCTCGGATACATTCCGGCGTTAGAGCTGGGAAGCGGTCCGGCGTTGGTGCTCGGCTGCAAAAGATACCTCGAATGCAGTCCGGTGTTGAAGCTCGGACGCAAGAGGACGCTGCAGCCCGGGAACAACTTCAAAACCGAGGTGTGGCATAAAAATAACAAGGCATTGATAAAGGCCAGAAACTTAAAGGGGCTCCTTGGATACCCGACGTGTAAACCCGTCGAATGCATTTCGGCGATCCTCAAGATCGAAGATGAGAAGATTTGTTGAACCAGTTTTGAAGATCGACGACTGAAGATGAAGAATGGTTCGGAAGAATCGAAGAGTGTCCCTAAACTTGAAGACCGGTTCAGGGGGCTACTGACGGTGTCCTGGACTAGGGGGTACTCACCATGTCATCTCCCGATCTATTAGATTGGGCCGAGGACCCCCATGGCCGTATACTCATGGGCCAGTCCGGACAGCTGCCGCATACAAGGAATATTCCACAAGACTTGGAGATCAAGACAAGGACTCCTCCCCACCGGCGTATTCGGCTAGGACTTTTGTTATCCTAGGCCTCTGGTGCATTATATAAACCAGGGCCAGGCTAGTCGATAGATCATATATACAACAATCATACCATAGGCTAGCTTCTAGGGTTTAGCCTCTCTGATCTCGTGGTAGATCTACTCTTGTACTACCCATATCATCAATATTAATCAAGCAGGAGTAGGGTTTTACCTCCATCGAGAGGGCCCGAACCTGGATAAAAAACATCGTGTCCCTTGTCTCCTGTTACCATCCGCCTAGACGCACAGTTCGGGACCCCCTACCCGAGATCCGCCGGTTTTGACACCGACACTCATCCTTAATAGGTGGTTACCTTTCACGAGGTTGTCTACTAAACTTAGCAAAATTGAACTCATGAGACATACCATCTATGCTAACAGTGACAATATTCTTTTCACAATTAATTTTAGCACTGGCAGTATTCAAGAAGGGTCTACCAAAAATAATGGGACAAAAATCATCTTGTGGGGAACCAAGAACAAGAAAATCAGCAGGATATTTAACCTTCCCACACAAAAATTCAACGTCTCTAACAATCCCAATAGGTTTAATGGTATCCCTATTAGCAAGCTTAATAGTAACATCAATGTCTTCTAATTCAATGGGTGCAATGTCGTGCATAATTTCTTTATAAAGATCATAAGGTATCGCACTAGCACTAGCACCCATATCACCTATGCCATGATAACAATGATCTCCTATTTTGACAGAAATAACAGGCATGCCTACAACAAGGTCTACGTGTCTTAGTACCAGGTCTAGCAATATTAGCAGTCTCACCCAAGAAAGAAATAACATGCCCATCTAAATCCTCATCCAAGAGATCTTTAACCATAGCAATACTAGGTTCAACATTAATTTTCTCAGGAGGTGTATAAGTCCTAGTACTACTCTTACGAACAACAGTGGAAGCTTTAACATGATCTTTTATCCTAACAGGAAAAGGAGGTTTTTCAACATAAGCAGTAGGAATAATAGGATCACTATATGTAATAGTCTTCTCTTCGACTGTAATAGGTGCAACTACTTTCACTTCAACAGGATGATTATATTTAAACCACTTCTCTTTAGGGAGATCAACGTAAGTAGCAAAAGTTTCACAAAAAGTAGCAACTATCTCAGAGTCAAGTCCATACTTAGAGCTAAATCCACGGAAAGCATCGGTATCCATAAAAGATTTAACACAATCGAACTTAGGTGTCATACCTGACTCCTTACCATCGTCGGAACCCCAATCTTCACAGTTGCGTTTGATTCTTTCCAATAAGTCCCATTTGAAATCAATAGTCTTCAGCATATAGGAACCAGCACATGAAGTATCGAGCAAGTTGCGATTATCAAGAGAAAGCCGAGCATAAAAATTCTGAATAATCATTTCCCGAGAGAGCTCATGATTGGGCATGAATACAACATTGACTTAAGCCTCCCCCAAGCTTGAGCGATGCTTTCTCCTTCGCGAGGCCAGAAATTATATATGTAATTACAATCACGATGAACAAGATACATAGGGTAGAACTTCTGGTGAAATTCCAACTTCAATCGCTTATAATTCCAAGATCTCGTATCATCACATAGCCTATACCATGTCATTGCATCTCCTTTCAAAGATAAAGGGAAGACCTTCCTTTTGACAACATCATCGGGAATACCTGCAAGCTTAAATAATCCACAAACTTCATCCACAAAGATAAGGTGTAAGTCGGGATGCAATGTTTCGTCTCCTGCAAAAGGATTAGCTAGCAGTTTTTCTATCATACCCGAAGGAATCTCAAAGTGAATATTTTCATAAAGTTCAGTAGGTTGAGGAGCATCTCTTTGCTCTTCTGGTTGGGGCGTAGATACCCCAAACAAGCCCCTCAAAGGATTAGTTTCCATAGTGACAAGTAGCAGAAAATTTCCGCACACTATATAACTGTTTCCTTACCAAGTTCCACTCACCAAAAGCGCTACACTCCCTGGCAACGGCGCCAGAAAAGAGTCTTGATGACCCACAAGTATAGGGGATCTATCATAGTCCTTTCGATAAGTAAGAGTGTCGAACCCAACGAGGAGCAGAAGGAAATGATAAGCGGTTTTCAGTAAGGTTTTCTCTGCAAGCTTGAAATAGTAGGTGATAGATAGTTTTGTGATAAGATAAATAGTAACGAGCAAAAAGTAAATAAAGTAAATAAAGTACAGAAAGGTGGCCCAATCCTTTATGTAACAAAGGATAAGCCTGGACAAATTCTAATAATGAGGAAGGAGCTCCCGAGGACACATTGGGAATTATCGTCAAGCTAGTTTTCATCACGTTCATAAGATTCGCGTTCGGTACTTTGATAATTTGATATGTGGGTGGACCGGCACTTGGGTACTGCCCTAACATTGACAAGCATCCCACATATGATTAACCCCTATTGCAAGCATCTGCAACTACAAAAAGGAGTATTAAGGTAAACCTAACCACATCATTAAACATATGGGTCCATATCAACCCCTAACGAAGCTATGCATAAACTAGGGGTTAAGCTTCTGTCACTCTAGCAACCCATCATCTACTTATTACTTCCCTATGCCTTCCTCTAGGCCCAAATAATGGTGAAGTGTCATGTAGTAGACGTTCACATAACACCACTAGAGGAAAGACAACATACATCTCATCAAAATATCGAACGAATACCAAATTCACATGACTACTAATAGCAAGACTTCACCCATGTCCTCAGGAACAAACGTAACTACTCACAAAGCATATTCATGTTCATAATCAGTGGAGTAATAGTATGCATAAAGGATCTGAACATATGATCTTCCACCAAGTTAACCAATTAGCATCAACTACAAGGAATAATCAACACTACTAGCAACCCACATGTACGAATTTGTGGTTTTGATACAAGATTGGATACAAGAGACGAACTAGGGTTTTGAGAGGAGATGGTGCTGGTGAAGATGTTGATGGAGATTGACCCCCTCTTAATGAGAGGATCGTTGGTGATGACGTTGGTGATGATTTCCCCCTCCCGAAGGGAAGTGTCCCCGGCAGAAGAGCTCCGCCAGAGCCCTAGATTGATTCCGCCAAGGTTCCGCCTCGTGGCGGTGGAGTTTCATCCCGTAAGCTTGCCCACGAATTTTTCCAGGGTAAAAGTGATGATATAGCAGAAGATGGACGCCGGAGGCCCCCTGGCCTATTTCTTTCGCTCATAAATTCTTATAAAATCCGAAAAGTTGTTTCATGGAGTTTCAGGACTTCTGGAGTTGTGCAGAATAGGTTTCCAACATTTGCTGCTTTTCGGCCTGAAATTCAGGTATCGGCATTCCCCTCTTCATGGTAAACCTTGTAAAATAAGAGAGAATAGCCATAAGTATTGAGATATAATGTGTAATAACAGCCCATAATGCAATAAATATTGATATAAAAGCATGATGCAAAATGGACGTATCACCTTCCACGCCAAGGAGAGTCCCATCCGGACACGAGACGAAGTCTTCAATCTTGTATCTTCATAGTCCAACAGTCCGGCCAAAGGATATAGTCCGGCTGTCCGGATACCCCCTAATCCAGGACTCCCTCAGTAGCCCCTGAACCAGGCTTCAATGATTATGAGTCCGGTGCGCAGATTGTCTTCGGCATTGCAAGGCAGGTTCCTCCTCCGAATACTCCATGGAAATTTTTGAACACAAGGATAGTGTCCGGCTCTGCAAAACAAGTTCCACATACCACCGAAGAGAGAATAATATTTCCACAAATCCAATCTGCCGACCATTTCTCATAACATGACGTATTGCCACGGTTTGGTCATGCCGAACCGTCTTCCTCCATCAGCCTGCCACTGCACATTTTGCGAGGCGATTTATTTGGCACGTCTTGTCGAAACAGAGATCGTGTTCCCCTTATTACGGGATTCTCATCAATACGAACGTGGGTAACCCAATCGCGCCCATTGGTATGACTCCCCAATTCTAGGCAAGTCCCAAACGGCAACGCGGAGGACGCTTGATGTTCACCTCCTTTATAAAGAGGCCAAGTGTAGCGACCCGACCCGAATGGATAAGTCTCTGTGCTTAAGTGTCATCCCTGGATCAGTATGCTGACACACACATTACTCGAGGATTTATAACAGAGGTAAATCACATGTATAAATAACGTAAATACTATTACCTCAATCCAAATAGCGGAAGTAACAAGGTTGTGGATTCCCATCAACACCAAAGGCAAAGTTGAGTGTAGAAATCGTAACCCTAACGTATCACTTACTCGTCGTAAGATCCTGCAACATGAGACGTTGCAGCCACAAAGGGTCGAGACGTTGAATGTCTTTGGAAAATTCACCTTCAGAGAGCAATACTGAAATATGGCTATCACTACATGCATATATGGCTGGTGGAAAAGCTCTATGGTTACAGTTTTGCATAAAGCCAATTTTTCCCCACTGCAAAGGAATAAATTTATTTAACTATCATGGTGGTTGTTAAACATTGAGAATGGTTGACAGCATTCTCAATCCCAATTAATCATCATCATTAAAACCCAACAAAATTAATTAAAGTAACATGATGAGATTCACATGATAATCCAAGTACTAGATACTCAAGATGTCCATAACCGGGGACACGGCTAATCATGATTAGTTTGTATACTCTGCAGAGGTTTGTGCACTTTTCCCCACAAGACTCGATCTCCTCCGTTGGATTTCTCGCACTACATGGTGTATGAGAAACGGATGACCGAGACATAGACTTTCAGAAGTATTTGCACCTTACGATGGGTAGACCGTACCACCTACATCCCCTACATCTGCTAGTCTACCACTATAAGAGTTCACACGACTTAATCAACTATGCTAGAGCCCATAATAGCTTGTGGCTGTACACGGAAGTTTCTAGTATGAATAACCTCATGATCCCTTTGAGCCTGGGTGGCGGTTCATAAAAAAACAGGCAATCCTGGTCTACCCAGGTGCCTAGACAGGCAATCCTGGAATACCCAGGTGCCTCAATCCACCCAGATGTGTGTTTAAGTTGCCACCTTAAGTAAACCATTAATTAACAACCTCACATCTGTCATGAATACTCTCAAAACCCAATCCATGTCTACAAGCATAGCATGGCAGTGTAAGCATAACATATTAGTAACTCCCAAGGGTTTGATAATAAACAGGTAATAGGTACTAACTCAACTACTTCCCATCCCACAATTTAATTAGATCCTAATCATGCAATGTTTGAGGATTGATCTAATGCAACAAAAACTGGGTAGTAAGAGGTATGATCAAAGTGTGAACTTGCCTGCAATGTTGATGAAGATGATTCACACTCAAAACTCTTGATAGTTCTACTCGTCACACTCCGGTCAATCTATCGTAAGCAAGCAATAGTCACCACACATAAGAAATCACTCAAAAGATCGGTAAGAACGAAGAAAACAATTCGGAAAACATCAAAACAAAGCAAATAACTCTTGCAACATAAAAAAATTTGTCCTTATTAGAAAGTTCAGGTCAAGTGCTTCGATTTGCAAAAAGAATCAACTAAATCGGAGTTACAAAACTCAAGTTATGATAAAAAAAAGTTCAAATTCAAATCTGATCTAATGCAAATTTTAAACATTCAAAAACATGTTTGAGTTCGATTACTGGATAGAGCAGATCGTAACGAAGAAGTGGGCGTTGGTGTCGTTGGATTTGGACAAACGAGTAAAAAGATGTAGTCGTTTGAAAACCAGGGGCTAATCTGTAAATAATATATCTACAAAGAAGTCCCTGACTAAAAACAAACAGAAAAAGAAAATTCTAAAAGGCGAACGTTCGTTACCCAACGCTAACCAACGAAAAACCATTCGCTCCAGAGGCTTAGACAACGAACACTCTCTAAATAAAAACGTTGAGAGAAAAAAAACAGGTGGATCTGGATCGTTAGATCCAGATCGAACGAACGAGGAGGGGCGGCGGTTACTGCGGTGGCGGCGGCGAAGTCCGGCGACACAGGAGAGCGGCGGCGGCTCGGCTCCAGTCGGGGCGGTGGCTCCGAGCGTCGGGGAAGGCAGCGAGGAGCACGAGGAGGGGCAGCAGCGGAGCGGCGGTTGTGGTGGTGGCGTCGGCGGTCGGCGGCGACGAGGGCGACGGGCTGCGGCCTCCGGCGGTGGTGGCGGCGGTGAGATGCAGGAGGGGGTGGCGCGGCACGGCAGAGAGGGAGGCGGGGCCCGGGGCCGCTATTTAATGAGGGGAGGGGAGGTGGTGGCGTGGGCGAGGGGCAGAGGAGGAGGCCGGGGCGGAGACGGCGACACCGGCGGTGTCGGGCGGGAGCTGGACTCCCCGCTGGAGGTCGGGGATGACCGGGGTGCGGCGTCGGGCTGGCTGGGTCGTGGCCTGGCTGGCTGGGCCGGCCCGGTCCGGTCGGTCCAGAAGATTTTTTTTAATCATTTTTTTTCAAACAAACAGAGACAATAAAAAATAAGAAGAACTTATATAGGCATATAATATATCAAAATTTTCAGAAAAAGATTTCCTACCATATGGACATTTTTCTAGCATCAAATAAAATTCACACTAATTTGGATAATCCAAACAGTGCTACTGCTCTATTAAAATCCAACAAAAGTCATTTTAAAAATACCAAAATTAATTCGAATTTATTTCTCTCCAATTTTCTGATGTAGGGAATCATGTTACCCTATTTTCCATTTATTTTATTTTTGGAGAAAAATAATTTGAATAAAACTCAAATAACTCCCAATTAAAAATAAATTCAAAAGAACTTTGAATTTAATTCTTTGAAACTCCCAACTCATATTTCATATGTTTTGAAGAAGTCATTTTATCTTCGCTCGTGAAAATCATTGAGTTGCATAAAGTTCCTGGGTTGGAAATATTTTCCAAAAGAAATTCAAATATTTTCGACACCCCTTATCATTTAAATAAATGGAAGAAGTCGTGTCATCTTCTCTCCAGGGTTTTGTGGTGAAAAGAACTTGAATTCATGAAGATCAGAAAAGAAAATGAAAGTTTGGGAAAGTCCTTTTATTCCCTCTCATTTAACTTTCAAAAAAAAAGTTTCGAATTCACTCACTTTCAGTCAAATCAAAACTATCTATTTATTATAACATTCCAAAATTTAGAATTTTGGGATGTTACAAACCTACCACCCTTAAAAGGAATCTCGTCCTCGAGATTCGAAGAGGCTAGAAAGAAATGGGTTAGGTTTGGCGGTCTTCTCAAAATCCATCGATCGTTTTCGAGGTCTGGGGTGCTACCACCATTAGAATCATTGTTACGGTTCCATCAGAACTCATATACTCCATCCTTATTCTTGAAAGTGTCGGTCTTCTCAGATCGTAAGGATTATTCCTTCTCGGGGCTCTTCCGATAGTGGCATAACCTTTTCCTCAATTCTTCTGTCCTTTCATCTTGGTAAGGTTATTCCGAGACTGGGTCTTCTTAGTTGACGGGTCTGGCGCCAATACTAAACAACTATCGATATCTCATGGTGGTCAATGATTTATGGTTTGTCCTGCAGGAAATGGGTATGGGTTGATCCTCACCGTATATCCTACGGTTGGCAACAACTGCCTTGTACAAGGGGAAAAAATGCTTATACCATTCTAAGGTTCAACAAGGTTTAATGTCGTCGTAACTCTACTATAGGTAGGTCACTCAGATTAACCATCCCATATAGCAACGCGGATAATAAGAGTAAGTCGGTATGGTGATCAATCCATCCCACACCCAAATCATTACCTTGTACATGGTTTAGCGAATCTCGCATTCTAACACTCGGTCATGCTCACAAGCATTGCAGGATTTCTCTTGTCGACGAACCAAGTTCGGATAAATCCATTGATTCTGCAAGCCAAACAAGCATCTATCGTTCCTTAAGAACTCTCAGGTTTTGCGTAAACTCCTATAGAATCATCGCTTGATAAAATCGTAACTTCTTCCAGGGTTTTTCCTTCAGCAAGAATGTGCTTGCTTCTTGGCAGGTCCTGGGGCCTGTGGGTTATGGCCCATCTCATCACTTGCAAACCTTGAACACATCCTCGGGGCAACTGATCGTTATTCCAACATCCAACTCCCTAGCATCCTAGCATACTAAAAATCCATCCAATTGTATTGTCTCCCTTCCTTCTATTGGCACCAAACTAGGACATGATTACTCAAACTCATCATGGAATTTCCATTGATCCATATTTCCAACATCACACCTCCTTTATATCCAATAGTAATTCATCTCTTCATCCTCGTGGGATATCCCACTTACCGAGATAAAAACTTATACTTATGAAGTCCATACTCCACTTCATGGAACATCATTATCCTTTCCAGGGTGAAGCGTCCTTACAGGAGAATATTGGTCATCTCTGCATGGCACTTCTTCAACTGGGAAACGTGAAACACATAATGAACTCCTGACAGTCCTTCGGGCAACTCCAACTTGTTGGCCACTTCTCCCATACGCTCCAAAACTTGGTATGGTCCTACAAATCTCGGGGCTATCTTTCCCTTAACTCCAAATCGTTTAACTCCTCGCAAAGGGGACACACGAAGACATGCTCTATCTCCAATTTCATAGACTACCTCCTTGCGTTTTTGAGTCTGCATAACTCTTCTGACATCCTTGATCACATTTGGTCCAAACAACTGACGGTCTCCAACTTCATCCCACATCAACGGTGTCTGGCTCCTTCTCCCATACAAAGCTTCAAAAGGGGCCATCTTCAAACTGGCTAGGTAACTGTTGTTGTATGAGAACTCCGCGTAAGGTAGATTATCATCACTACTAGATCCATAATCTAGCGCACACGCTCTCAACATGTCCTCCAGAATCTGATTGACTCTCTTGATTTATCCATCTGTCTGCGAATGAAAGGTTGTACTGAACTCTAGCCTAGTACCCAAAGTCTGGTGTAGCTGATTCCAAAACTTTGAGGTAAACTGTGTTCCTCTATCTAATATGATGGTCCTCGGAACTCCATGCAGACATACGATCGTAGTCAAATATATCTTGGCCAACTTCTCACTTGTATAGGTGGTTTTCACTGGGATAAAGTGAGCCACTTTGGTCAATCGAATCAACTACTACCCAGATAGAATTATATCCCGACCGGGTTCTGGGAAATCCGGTAATCAAATCCATGCCAAGCTTATCCCACTTCCATTCGGGTATCGACATAGGCTGTAGTAATCTTGCTGGCTTCTGATGCTCTGCTTTTACTCTCTCTTGGCTTACATCACCTACGACTACATACTCCGCAATATCCTTCTTCATACTCGTTCACCAGAAACGCTCCTTCAAATTCAAATACATCTTGATGTTTCCAGGGCGAATCGAGTATGGTGAGTCATGAGCCTCCTGAAGTATTAACTCCCTGATCTTGCATTATTGGGCACATTTACACGGTCCTCGAACCATAAGGTGTCGTGCTCATCGTTATGAAAACCTTTGGCCTTTCCTTTGCTCATCCTCTCTTTTACCTCAGCAATCTCTTTGTCATCCTTCTGAGCTTCACGGATCTTTCTCAACAATGTAGACTGAACTTCCATTGCTGCAACAAAACCTTTGGGTACAATCTCCAACCGAAGTTCCCTGAGATCCTCGGCTAACTCCTTTGATAATCCTCCGATTATGAGGGTATTCGTCCTTTTTTTCTTTATGGTTGTGTCCTATTTCTCCACAAAGCTTGTATGCACAAGGTTTCTTCATATCCTTTCCATAAGGCCTCAATTTCTGGGACACTAGCCAAGACTTTAACAAAGTCCACTTAAATTCTTTCCAAGTGGGTATTCCTTGCCATCCATTGATGGGTTGGTACATCCTCCACCCAGGTAGCAGCACCTCTTTCAAAGAACGGAAAAGCATGCTGGGCTATATCCTTTTCGACTATAGGGTTATTCTCCATGCGATCCGCCATGTTCTGAATCCATCGGTCTGGTCCAGAAAATACAAGCTCATCTCCATTCATCCTCTAATGGGTCCATGGGTTTTGGAGTGGGATAAGAGAGATAAAGCGGGATGCACACAATACAAACAATGGTTTTGAAGAGACAGGTTTTTATTGTGGCTGTCGAAAAAAACATCAAACAAAATGACAGCTCACAATCGTCGCATCTAACGTAGGTATATAACTGGGGTTTGGTCTTCTAAAGGTCATTGTCGTCAAACTCTTAAAGTCTTGTTCATGTCTCCGATGGCTTCTTCCGATCATGCTTGTCCTTCAGTTTATGACGAATCTCTGGTACCTCGGGGATTTGCTTCTCCAGCTTGGCTACTTCAGCTTCTCGGTCCTGAGTTTCTTCACGAAATACTTCTTTGTCGAGTATAGCTTCCTGCAAGTCCATCTTAAAATCCTTGATGTAATGCTCCAGATCCCGGTGTTACATCAGCTAAGGTTAAAACTTCACCTCTTGCTGATAGGTGCTCCATCAGCCTTCTACCATCCAATCCTTCCATGCATATGCATGCTTAACTCAGCACGGTGACAATAGCATAAGCGGGCGATAACATCATGGATAGCGTGTTTCTGCTCTTGTCACTTCCATGAGCTATCATTCCATAGTTGATATCTCCTACCTTAGGGTTTTCCTGACAAAACTTTGAGTTTCTAACTCTCCATGTTCCGATCTTACTCCAATACACCTTGATCTCGTGTATTGATAACTTCCATAGTCTGTAAAATTCCATAAGCGTAACCTTCCTAGGTCATAAAAATCTGGGAATTCTTCAGAGCCTTCAAAACCTCCTAGTCTTCGGAGTCTTCAATAGTTGTAGTTTCCATTTACACGGTAAAATCCTCTTCATTCCAAATGGTCTTAGTTGTCCGATATCTTGTCTCCTTGGAGTGGTCTCATCGGTCAAATCTTCGAGTGGTCAAAAGGGAAAAGGGGTATGGTCTCACTAAAAGGTAATATTTGAATAAGCTCGAGAGAGAAGAGAGGTAAAAGATCTTTTGAAAATGAAGTTGTAGAGAAAATCTTTCCTATGGGCTTGTCGGTTTTCTAGTGTCACGTCCCTACGGTCAACATGTGCTCGATACCATCTTGTAGCGACCCGACCGAATGGATCAAGTCTACGTGCTTAAGTGTCATCCTCGGATCGGTATCTTTGACACACACAGACTTGAGGATTTATAACAGAGGTAAATCACATGTATAAATAACGTAAATACTATTACCTCAATCCAAATAGCAGAAGTAACAAGGTTGTGGATTCCCATCAACACCAACGACAAAGTTGAGTGTAGAAATCGTAACCTAATGTATCACTTACTGTCAGAAGATCCTGCAACATGAGACGTTGCAGCCACAAAGGGTCAGTACATTGAATGTCTTTGGAAAATTTTAATCAGAGAGCAATGCTGAAATATGGCTGGTGGAAAAGCTCTATGGTTACAGTTTTGCATAAAGCCAATTTTTCCCTACTGCAAAGGAATAAATTTATTTAACTATCATGTGGTTGTTAAACATTGAGAATGGTTGACAGCATTCTCAATCCCAATTAATCATCATCATTAAAACCCAACAAAATTAATTAAAGTAACATGATGAGATTCACATGATAATCCAAGTACTAGATACTCAAGATGTCCATAACCGGGGACACGGCTAATCATGATTAGTTTGTACACTCTGCAGAGGTTTGTGCACTTTTCCCCACAAGACTCGATCTTCTCCGTTGGATTTCTCGCACTACATGGTGTTTGAGAAAAGGATGACCGAGACATAGTCTTTCAGAAGTGTTTGCACCTTATGATGGGTAGACCGTACCACCTACATCCCCTACATCTGCTAGTCTACCACTGTAAGAGTTCACACGACTTAATCAACTATGCTAGAGCCCATAATAGCTTGTGGCTGCACATGGAAGTTTCTAGTATGAATAATCTCATGATCCCTGTGAGCCTGGGTGGCGGTCCATAAAAAAACAGGCAATCCTGGTCTACCCAGGTGCCTAGACAGGCAATCCTGGAATACCCAGGTCTCAATCCACCCAGATGTGTGTTTAAGTTGCCACCTTAAGTAAACCATTAATTAACAACCTCACATCTGTCATGAATACTCTCAAAACCCACTCCACGTCTACGAGCATAGCATGGCAGTGTAAGCATAACGTATTAGTAACTCCCAAGGGTTTGATAATAAACAGGTAATAGGTACTACCTCAACTACTTCCCATCCCACAATTTAATTAGACCTAATCATGCAATGTTTGAGGATTGATCTAATGCAATAAAAACTGGGTAGCAAGAGGTATGATCAAGTGTGAACTTGCCTGCAATGTTGATGAAGATGATTCACACTCAAAACTCTGGATAGTTCTACTCGTCACACTCCGGTCAATCTATCGTAAGCAAGCAATAGTAAGCACACATAAGCAATCACTCAAAAGATCGGAAAGAACGAAGAAAACAATTCGGAAAACATCAAAACCAAGCAAATAACTCTTGCAACATAAAATAATTTCTAACAGTACCAAAACTATGTGAATTTGTCCTTATTAAAAAGTTTAGGTCAAGAGCTTCGATTTGAAAATAGAATCAACTAAATCGGAGTTACAAAACTCAAGTTATGATCAAACAAAGTTCAAATTCAAATCTGATCTAATTCAAATTTTAAACTTTCAAAAACATGTTTGAGTTGGATTACTGGATAGAGGAGATCGTAACGAAGAAGTGGGCGTTGGTTTCGTTGGATTTGGACAAACGAGTAAAAAGATGTAGTCGTTTGAAAACCAGGGGCTAATCTGTAAATAATATATCTACAAAGAAGTCCCTGACTAAAAACTAACAGAAAAAGAAAAGTCTAAAAGGAGAACGTTCGTTACCGAACACTAACCAACGAAAAACCGTTCGCTCCAGAGGCTTAGACAACGAACACTCTCTAAATAAAAACGTTGAGAGAAAAAAAACAGGTGGATCTTGATCGTTAGATCCAGATCGAACGAACGAGGAGGGGCGGCGGTTACCGCGGCGGCGGCGGCGAAGTCCGGCGACACGAGAGAGCGGCGGCGGCTTGGCTCCGGTCGGGGCGGTGGCTCCGGGCGTCGGGGAAGGCAGCGAGGAGCACGGGGAAGGGCAGCGTGGAGGCGGTTGCAGTGGTGGCGCTGGCGGCGGTCGACGGCGACGAGGGCGACGGCTGCGGCCTCCGCGGCGGTGAGATGCAGGAGGGGTGGCGGGCGCGACAGAGAGGGAGGCGGGGCCCGGGGCCGCTAATTAAGGAGGGGAGGGGAGGTGGTGGCGTGGGCGAGGGGCAGAGGAGGAGGCCGGGGCGGAGACGGCGGCGCCGGCTGTGTCGGGCGGGAGCTTGACTCCCCGGTGGAGGCCTGGGACAACCGGGATGCGGCGTCAGGCCGGCTGGGCCGTGGCCTGGCTGGCTGGGCCGGCCCGGTCCGGTCTGTCCAGAAGATTTTGTTTAAACAATTTTTTTCAAACAAACAGAGACAATAAAAAATAGAAAAAACTTATATATGCATATAATATATCAAAATTTTCAGAAAAAGATTTCCTACCATATGGACATTTTTCTAGCATCAAATAATATTCACACTAATTAGGATAATCCAAATAGTGCTACTGTTGTATTAAAATCCAACAAAAGTCATTTTAAAAATACCAAAATTAATTCAAATTTATTTCTCTCCAATTTTCTGATGTAGGGAATCATGTTACCCTATTTTCCATTTATTTTATTTTTGGAGAAAAATAATTTGAATAAAACTCAAATAACTCCGAATTAAAAATAAATTCAAAAGAACTTTGAATTTAATTCTTTGAAACTCCCAACTCATATTTCATATGTTTTGAAGAAGTCATTTTATCTTCGCTCGTGAAAATCATTGAGTTGCATAAAGTTCCTGGGTTGGATATATTTTCCAAATGAAATTCAAATATTTTCAACACCCCTTATCATTTAAATAAATGGAAGAAGTTATGTCATCTTCTCTCGAAGGTTTTGTGGTGAATAGAATTTGAATTCATGAAGATCAGAAAAGAAAATGAAAGTTTGGGAAAGTCCTTTTATTCCCTCTCATTTAACTTTCAAAAAAAAGTTTCGAATTCACTCACTTTCAGTCAATCAATCAAACAATCAATCAAAACTATCTATTTATTATAACATTCAAAAATTTAGAATTTTGGGATGTTACACCAAGGCTTGTCCCTTTTTCTTCTCGTGATCAATCGAATCCTTCCCCCACCTCGAGTTCCAACACCCCAGGCTTAGGTCAGGCGCTGCAAACCTTCAACCATGTCTGGATCCAACCTTCAAGGTCGGTGGATGCCTTCCTCCGTCACAGAGGAAGACGTCAAGAAGCTAAGAGAGGCCAGATTTCTGACCGGCAAGATCTCTCACAGGTTGCCTACTCGAGGCGGGTCATACTCACTCCCAAACCCGGCGAGAGCGTTGTATTCATTTCTCACTTCCTCCGAGGGCTAGGCCTCGCTCTAGATCCCTTTGTGAGGGGGCTCATGTTCTACTACGGGCTGGATTTCCATGATCTGGCTCCGAACTCCGTCCTCCACATCTCGTCATTCATCGTCGTGTGTGAATCTTTTCTCCGCATTACCCCTCACTTCGGCATGTGGTTCAAAACCTTCAATGTGGAGCCGAAGATGATCGAGGGGCGGCACGCAGAGTGCGGAGGTGCCGTAATAAGCAAAAGTGCCAATGCCCCATGGCCAGAAGGCTCCTTCCAGGAGGTGCCCAGCTTATGGCAACGGGAGTGGTTTTATATCACAACTCCCAGGGGTACCAAGTGGGTGGCCGCCCCTGCTTTTCGGTCGGGCCCCCCGCCACGACTGACGTCAAGGATTAACAAGGGCTAGACTGGGGCCCGTAAAGGATGTGCCGACATTGCAGAGCCGCATCCGAGATCTCCTCGAGAGAGATATCGGTCTGGCCACGGTAATGCAAGTCATGTTAATTCGTCGAGTCATGCCCTGCAAACGACGTCCCCTCCGCATGTGGGAGTTTAACCAGGAGGGACAGCGGGCTATTCAGCACTTCCTCGGTATGACGCTCGAAGAGATGTATCAATCGTTCTTCGGACCACAAATAATGTGTCCGGACACCACCGAGGACGCGGGTCTGAGCTGCAATCGCCCGGATACCCAAGTAAGTAGTCCCGTAGTCGAACACGTTTGTCTTTTTATTTATCATGACATCATTTTGAAAAGTCGCTCTTTGACCAGGACTGGGTGACAAAGGCGAAGATGATCAGGTGTCCGGCCCCCCACCCCGAGGTCTCACCGGATCCTGTACTTGCCAGGATGCTGGAGCTCGCGCCCTATCAAGCGCCCTTAGGGGAAGATAAAGGGGGAATAAAGAGGCTAGAAGCGGACCTCGCTCACCGCTCATCCAAACCGGAGGAGTTAGCGCCTCCGCGAAGGAGGATAGCCGGGGAGAAGAATCTGAAATTCCCTCTCCCCAAGGAAGGAAGAGGACCGCCTCTGCAGACCCAGAAACAATAGTTTCCAAACGGGGGAAGAAATCTTCGCCAGGGGGGTCCTGCCCCGGGGGGTACCCTGGATGCACAATGCCCGCAAGGGGGTCAGCCCTCCACCGAGCTATAAGTAAAAGGGTACTTAATACTGAAGCTATCCTGCATTACTTCTGAGGAAAATAACCGAAGCATTTATCTTGTAGTTCGGATCGTAGCCCCTCTCGGCAGAGTTCGTCTTCGGAGGATCTTCTTCAGGAGATGATGGAGAGCGAGACGCCTCCCCTGCCATGTCGCCTCATGAGGCGAGCGACCCCGAGGTGTCGTCGCGGAGGGTTTCTCCTGATCCGGTGAGGCCAGAGGATAATCCTTTGACCACCCGAAGTCCTCAGTATCCGGCTCTTGAAGAGAGCAACCGAAAGAGCCCTGCACCGTCTGGTGTGCGGTCGGATGCACTTAAGGGTCTGCTAGATCAAGCGGCTATCTCAAAGGCGCATCGTATGCTAATGGGTACGGTGATTGAAAGGATTTCATCCGCTGAAAGCGGGTTGCATGAAGCTTTTATGAGTCTGCTAAAAGGTTTTGAGGTACGTGAAATAGTGTGTATTTTTGGCAGTACCGCACATGTTAGGTGTTCCCTATACAGTGTAGCCCCTGAGGCTTTGGTTGCCGTCGGGAGCAGCGGCGAACAGAGGATCATTGTTCCAGGTAATAATCAATCCGCCTTCATATGCAGGTGGTGAAAGGTCTGGTGGCTAGCCGGACTGGTGAGTTTGCCGAGCTGAAGCGGCAACTTGATGCGGCAGAAGCCGACATCGTTCTTGTCAACAAGCGGCCTGACGAGGCACAAGGTATGTGATTTCTCCGGTTATCAACGCGTAGTAAGAGGAGCATAATTCCAGTATCTTTAATATGCTGTGACTGCGGATGGAGCTGCGGCCGTGTAGACCCTTCGGGCGGAACTTGCCCGACCCAAAGAACAAGCCATGAATAGTGATGCGGCCCCTCTGAAGGCGGCCGAAGAGCTGAGGGCCGAACAGGCTGCCCATTGCCAAAGTAAGGAAAAGATAGCCAAGATGGTTGTGGAATTGAAGGAAGCCGCCGACCGTTACGGGCTTCTTGAAGGTGAAAGTCGAGCGAAGGTAACGGACCTGGGGAAGGCCACGGTGGCTGCCAAGGACGCCCGCTCTACAATCAGAGCGATGAAGGAGGAGCTGCGCCAAGCCGGGGATATCGCGGCTGGGAAGCCCTTTATGCTGCGGATGAAGTTCGGAGATCCTACGTACGCTCCTCTTGATCTGCTATGGAGTTCGGCAGACACGTATCTGGATTTGGCAGCAAGTGTTGCTGACGCCGCCGAATACTTCAAAGATCAAAAAGATCGTGAAGTGGAAAAGTTGTTTTGGTCACAATTCAATGCTCCAGCGCATCCGCTTCAGTTGTACGAGAGAATGGCCGAGTGGGCCGAGCTCCATTGGTTATCCGGGCTTGCCATGAGGTCTGTTGTGGATAATCTATGGTTGGAAGGGCCAAGGTCGAACAGTTATTTTAGTTTTGTGGAGCAATTCCTTGGTGCAGTGCCGCGCACCGATGCTATGAAGATGTCGGCTGGCGTAGAGTGTGCGCGGATGGCACTTGCCCGTGTCAAGACATACTGGGCGGAGATGGAGGCCACCGCTATTGCAACCCAGGGTTCGGCTGTGGGCCGATTAGCTGCCGAGCACTACTTTGAAGAAGTCTTGAAGGCGCTCGTTTAATAGAGGCTCAGTGCTCGAAGAATATTATGTTCTAATGACATGTATTCCCATTGTGAAAACAATGTTTTATTGAGTTATAAAAGGTTGTGTTTATACTTTTTGCCTGAAAGTATTATGATGCCTCCTGTGCGGCCGTTTATGTATATATGTATATAACATGAAAGTTTGCAGTCGTCGGCTTCAGCCCCCACGCATATAATGCAGGGGTGTTCGCGGAAGACGCGTGTTCACACTTGATCCAACGTCTTGGTCCATTAAGGACGTGATAGCGCAGCGAACTAGGCAATCGGACTATATTGCTTTAACACTTTCACTTAGCCATAGGAGTTTGACAGTGGGGCTAGTATATAGCCCCTGGTGGCTCCGCGCTGATCCGAATACGGGGTGCGTACATGCCTGGCCGGGAAATGGCCCTTGATACGTCCATTTTGCATCATGCTTTTATATTAATATTTATTGCATTATGGGCTGTTATTACACATTATATCTCAAGACTTATGGCTATTCTCTCTTATTTTACAAGGTTTACCATGAAGAGGGGGAATGCCGGCAGCTGGAATTCTGGCTGGAAAAGGAGCAAACGTTGGAAACCTATTCTGCACAACTCCAAAAGTCCTGAAACTCCACGAAACATCTTTTTGGAATTTATAAGAATTACTGAGCAAAAGAAATAGGCCAGGGGGCCCACACCCTGTCCAAGAGACAGGGGGCGTGCCCCCCCCCCTATACGGCCCGCCCCCTATATCCTGGGCCCCCTAGTGGGCTTTCGGCGTCCATCTTCTGCTATATCATCACCTTTACCCTGGAAAAAATCGTGGGCAAGCTTACGGGATGAAACTCCGCCACCATGAGGCGGAACCTTGGCGGTATCAATCTAGGACTCTGGCGGAGCTGTTCTGCCGGGGACACTTCCCTCCGGGAGGGGGAAATCATCACCAACGATCCTCTCATCAAGAGGGGGTCAATCTCCATCAACATCTTCACCAGCACCATCTCATCTCCAAACCCTAGTTCATCTCTTGTATCCAATTCTTGTCTTCAAGTCCGGGATTGGTGCTAGTAGGTTGCTAGTAGTGTTGATTACTCCTTGTAGTTGATGCTAGTTGGTTTATTTGGTGGAAGATCATATGTTAGATCCTTTATGCATATTATTACACCTCTGATTATGGACATGAATATGCTTTGTGAGTAGTTACGTTTGTTCCTGAGGACAAGGGAGAAGTCTTGCTATTAGTAGTCATGTGAATTTGGTATTCGTTCGATATTTTTATGAGATGAATGTTGTCTAGCCTCTAGTGGTGTTATGTGAATGTCGACTACATAACACTTCACCATTATTTGGGCCTAGAGGAAGGCATAGGGAAGTAATAAGTAGATGATGGGTTGCTAGAGTGACAGAAGCTTAAACCCTAGTTTATGCGTTGCTTCGTTAGGGGTTGATATGGACCCATATGTTTAATGCTGCGGTTAGGTTTACCTTAATACTCCTTTTTGTAGTTGCGGATGCTTGCAATAGGGGTTAATCATAAGTGGGATGCTTGTCCAAGTTATGACAGTACCCAAGTGTTGGTCCACCCACATATCAAATTATCAAAGTACCGAACGTGAATCATATGAACGTGATGAAAACTAGCTTGACGATAATTCCCAATGTGTCCTCGGGAGCTCCTTCTTCATTATTAGAATTTGTCTAGGCTTATCCTTTGCTACATAAAGGATTGGGCCACCTTGCTGCACATTATTTACTTTATTTACTTTTTGCTCGTTATTATTTATCTTATCACAAAACTATCTATCACCTACTATTTCAGTGCTTGCAAAGAAAACCTTACTGAAAACCGCTTAGCATTTCCTTCTGCTCCTCGTTGGGTTCGACACTCTTACCTATCAAAAGGACTACGATAGATCCCCTATACTTGTGGGTCATCAAGACTCTTTTCTGGCGCCGTTGCCGGGGAGTGTAGCGCTTTTGGTGAGGTGAAGTTGGTAAGGAAACATTTATATAGTGTGCTGAAATTTTCTGTTACTTGTCACTATGGAAACTAATCCTTTGAGGGGCTTGTTTGGGGTTTCTTCACCCCAACCAGAAGAGCAAAGAGATGCTCCTCAACCTACTGAACTTTATGAAAATAATCACTTTGAGATTCGTTCGGGTATGATAGAAAAACTGCTAGCTAATCCTTTTGCAGGAGACGGAACATTGCATCCCGATTTACACCTTATCTTTGTGGACGAAGTTTGTGGATTATTTAAGCTTGCATGTATTCCCGATGATGTTGTTAAAAGGAAGGTCTTCCCTTTATCTTTAAAGGGAGATGCATTGACATTGAAGTTGGAATTTCACCAGAAGTTCTATCCTATGCATCTTGTTCATCGTGATCGTAATTACATATATAATTTCTGGCCTCGCGAAGGAAAAAGCATCGCTCAAGATTGGGGTAGGCTTAAGTCAATGTTATATTCATGCCCCAATCATGAGCTCTCTCAGGAAATGATTATTCAGAATTTTTATGCTCGGCTTTCTCTTAATAATCGCAACCTGCTCGATACTTCCTGTGCTGGTTCTTATATGCTGAAGACTATTGATTTCAAATGGGACTTATTGGAAAGAATTAAACGCAACTCTGAAGATTGGGGTTCCGACCCATGGTACGGAGTCAGGTACGACACCTAAGTTTGATTGTGTTAAATCTTTTATGGATACCGATGCTTTTCGTGGATTTAGCGCTAAGTATGGACTTGACTCTGAGATAGTAGCTACTTTTTGTGAATATTTTGCTACTCACGTTGATCTCCTAAAGAGAATTGGTTTAAATATAATCCTCCTATTGAAGTGAAAGTAGTTGCACCTATTACGGTCGAAGAAAATACTATTACCTATAGTGATCTTATTGTTCCTACTGCTTATGTTGAAAAAACCCCTTTTCCTGTTAGGATAAAAGATCATGCTAAAGCTTCGACTGTTGTTCGTAAGAGTAATATTAGAACTTATACATCCCCTGAGAAAATCAAAGTTGAACCTAATGTTGCTATTGTTAAAGATCTCTTGTCTGATAACATTGATGGGCTTGTTATTTATTTCTGTGATGAAATTGCTAGAATTGCCAAACCTTGTGCTAAAGATAAACATAGACCTGTGGTAGGCATGCCTGTTATTTTTGTTAAAATAGGAGATCATTGTTATCATGGCTTATGTGATATGGGTGCTAGTGCTAGTGCAATACCTATTGACTTATACAACGAAATTAAGCACGATATTGCACCTACTGAGTTAGAAGATATTGATGTCACAATTAAACTTGCCAATAGAGATACTGTTTCACCAATGGGAATTGTTAGAGATGTTGAAGTCTTGTGTGGGAAAAATTAATATCCTGCTGATTTTCTTGTTCTTGGCTCCCCACAAGATAGTTTTTGTCCCATTATATTTGGTAGACCCTTCTTGAACACCGTTAATGCTAAGATAGATTGGGAAAAGGATGTTGTTACTATTGGTCTAGGTGATATGTCTCATGAGTTCAACTTTTCTAATTTTTGTAGACAACACCATGAAGAGGAATTACCTAGTAAGGATGAAATTATTGGTCTTGCTTCTATTGCTGTTCCTCCAACTGATCCGTTAGAACATTATTTGTTAGACCATGAAAACGACATGTTTATGAACGAAAGGGCAGAAATAGATGAAGCGTTCCTTAAACAAGAACCTGTGCTGAAACATAACCTTCCCATAGAAATTCTTGGGGATCCCCCTCTACCCAAGGGCGATCCCGTGTTTGAACTCAAACCTTTACCTGATAATCTTAAGTATGCGTATCTTGATGAAAAAGAAATATATCATGTTATTATTAGTGCTAACCTTTCAGAGAAAGAAGAAGAAAGATTATTGAAAACTCTAAAGAAGCACCGGGCTGCTATTGGATAAACTTTGAATGATCTTAAGGGCATCAGTCCCACATTATGTCAAAACAAAATTTCAGTGGAGAAAGATGCCAAACCGGTTAGAGATCCTCAAAGATGATTAAATCCCAAAATGAATGAAGTAGTAAGAATGGAGATTCTAAAACTCCTTGAGGCAGGTATTATTTATCCCGTTGCTGATAGTGAATGGGTAAGTCCTGTCCATTGTGTCCGCAAAAAGGGAGGTATTACCTTTGTTCCTAATGATAAAGATGAATTGATCCCGCAAAGAATTAGTTTAGGTTATAGGATGGTAATTGATTTTCGTAAGTTAAATAAAGCTACTAAGAAAGATCATTACCCTTTCCCTTTTATTAACCAAATGCTAGAAAGGCTATCCAAACACACACATTTTTGCTTTCTAGATGGTTATTCTGGCTTCTCTCACATACCTGTGTCAGCAAAGGATCAATCTAAAACTACTTTTACTGCCCTTTTGGTACTTTTGCTTAGAGACGTATGCCTTTTGGTTTATGTAATGCACCTGCTACCTTTCCAAGATGCATGATGGCTATATTCTCTGATTTTTTTGAAAAGATTTGTGAGGTATTCATGGATGACTTCTCCGTCTATGGATCCTCTTTTGATGATTGTTTGAGCAACCTTGATCGAGTTTTGCAGAGATGCGAAGACACTAGTCTCGTCCCGAATTGGGAAAAGTGTCACTTTATGGTTAATGAAGGCATTGTCTTGAGGCACAAGATCTCCGAGAGAGGTACTGAAGTTGATAAAGCCAAAGTTGATGCTATTGAAAAGATGAAATGTCCCAAGGACATAAAAGGTATAAGAAGTTTCCTTGGTCATGCCGGCTTTTATAGGACGTTCATTAAGGACTTTTCTAAAATCTATAGGCCTCTGATTAATTTATTGCAAAAAGATATTCCTTTTGTCTTTGATGATGATTGTGTAGAAGCATTTAAACACTTAAGAAAGCTTTGATCACTGCACCCATTGTTCAGCCACCTGATTGGAATTTACCTTTTGAAATTATGTGCGATGCTAGTGATTATGCTGTAGGTGTTGTTTTAGGGCAAAGAGCCGATAAGAAATTGAATGTTATCCAGTATGCTAGTAAGACTCTTGATACTGCCCAGAGAAATTATGCTACTACTGAAAAAGAGTTCTTAGCAGTTGTGTTTACATGTGATAAGTTTAGACCTTATATTGTTGATTCTAAAGTTACTATTCACACTGATCATGCTGCTATTAAATATCTTATGGAAAAGAAAGATGCTAAGCCTAGACTCATTAGGTGGGTCCTCTTGCTCCAAGAATTTGATTTGCATATTATTGATAGAAAGGGAGCTGAGAACCCTGTTGCAGACAACTTGTCTAGGTTAGAGAATGTTCTCGATGACCCACTGCCTATTAATGATAGTTTTCCTGATGAACAATTAGCGGTTGTCAATGCTTCTCGTACTGCTCCTTGGTATGCTGATTATGCTAATTACATTGTTGCTAAATATATACCGCCTAGTTTCACATACCAGCAAAAGAAAAAGTTCTTTTATGATTTAAGACATTACTTCTGGGATGATCCACACCTTTATAAAGAAGGAGTAGATGGTATTATTAGACGTTGTGTGCCTGAGCATGAACGGGAACAGATCCTATGCAAGTGTCACTCTAAATCCAATGGAGGACACCACGCTGGAGATAGAACTGCACACAAGGTACTTCAATCTGGTTTTTATTGGCCTACTCTTTTCAAAGATGCTCGTAAGTTTGTCTTATTTTGTGATGAATGTCAAAGAATAGGTAACATTAGTAGACGTCAAGAAATGCCTATGAATTATTCCCTTGTTATTGAACCGTTTGATGTTTGGGGCTTTGATTATATGGGACCATTTCCTGCCTCCAATGGTTATACACATATTTTAGTTGCTGTTGATTATGTTACTAAGTGGGTAGAAGCTATTCTACTAGTAGTGCTGATCATAACACTTCTATTAAAATGCTTAAAGAAGTTATTTTTCCGAGGTTTTGAGTCCCTAGATATCTTATGACTGATGGTGGTTCACACTTTATTCATGGTGCTTTCCGTAAGATGCTTGCTAAGTATGATGTCAATCATAGAATCGCATCTCCTTATCACCCGCAGTCTAGTGATAAAGTAGAATTGAGCAATAGAGAGCTCAAATTAATTTTGTAAAAGACTGTGAATAGATCTAGAAAGAATTGGTCCAAAAAACTTGATGATGCATTATGGGCCTATAGAACTGCATACAAAAATCCTATGGGTATGTCTCCATATAAGATGGTTTATGAAAAGCATGTCATTTACCTCTTGAACTTGAACATAAAGCATATTGGGATATTAAAGAGCTCAATTATGCCTTCAAACTTGCCGATGAGAAGTGGTTGTTTGATATTAGCTCACTTGATGAATGGAGAACCCAAGCATATGAGAATGCCAAGCTTTTCAAAGAAAAAGTCAAACGCTGGCATGATAAGAGGATACAAAAGCGTGAGTTTAAAGTAGGAGATTATGTGTTATTATTTAACTCTCGTTTAAGATTTTTTACAGGAAAACATCTCTCAAAATGGGAAGGTCCCTACGTTATTGAGGAGGTCTAACGTTCTGGCGCTATAAAAATCAACCACTTCGAAGGCACAAATCCGAGGGCGGTAAACGGTCAAAGAATTAAACATTATATTTCAGGTAATCCTATCAATGTTGAAACTAATATTATTGAGACCATAACCCCTGAGGAATACATAAGAGACACTTTCCAGAACGTTCCAGACTCTGAAAAGGCATAGGTACGTGGTACGGCAAGTAAACCGACTCGAAAACAACTCTAATGGCAATTTTTATCAGTTTTGGATTATTTAAGAATTTTAGGAAGAAAGAAGTAGTCCGGAAAGGAAACGAGGCTCCCGCGAGAGAGGAGAGGGCGCCAGCCCCTGTAGGGCGCGCCCCCTGTCTCATGGGCACCTCGTGTGCCTCCCGGACTCTGTTTTCTTGTATGTTACATATTTTGGTCGGTAAAAATTCATTATATGTACTCCCGAAGGTTTTGACCACCGTATCACGCAAATATCCTCTGTTTTCGTTTCGAGCTGTTTCTGTTGCAGATTTAGAACACCATGACTTCTCCCTTCTCCAACAACGAAGACAAGGATGCTTGGCTATTGAAGATAGAGTTGAAAAGAGAGGAACCGGAAGAGATCAACAAGGATGAATGGATCAAGAAGGCCATGGAGGTTCAAACTCCGGTGGTGAAAGAAGAAGACATCCCTCAACCTTTACCTAACCTTTTTACTCCAACAGATATTGAAGCTTTCAAGATGATTGAGTTAGCCCGCATACAGAACAAGTATCTCACATAGGAGAATATTTTGTTGAAGGATCATATTGCTGGGCTCAAGGGAATTATCCGCAAGTTGGAGGAGCTATTATGCTCGATGTGCGACTATCTACCGTCATCATCACCACCTCCATCACCTCCGAGGAAATAATCACATGGGTATGGGCACTCCCCTTGGCAACTGCCAAGCTTGGGGGAGGTGCCCCGGTATCGTATCACCATCACACTCCTATCTTTACCGCTTTATTTAGTTCGACCCTTTTAGTAGTATCTTGATCTAGTAGATTGAAGTTTTGATATCAAGTAGTTTTGAGCTTTGCTTTGTGATCTCTTTATGTCAGTGAGTCCGTGTGCTATCTATAATAAAGATTAGTGTTGAGTCAAGGGCTTTGCTATGATGTTGTGATCTTGAGAAAGCAGAAAGAATAGAAGAGTTCATATTGATCTTATGGATAGTGATAACTTCACATATAGAAAGTATGAGGCATAAAAAATGTTGAGAGTTGTTGATGAACGTAGCCTTGGTCATCGTTGCAATTAATAGGAAGTGATAAGGAACGAGGGGTTCACATATAAATATATTATCTTGGACATCTTTTATGATTGTGAAGCACTCATTAAGTATGACATGCTAAAAGAGATGGCGTCGGACAAGGAAGACAACGTAATGGTTTATGTTTTCCGACATCTCAGTTAAAATATATTGTCATTGACCTTCCAAACATGTTGAGTTTGCCTTTCCTCCTCATGCTAGCCAAATTCCTTGCACCAAGTAGAGATACTACTTGTGCTTCCAAATATCCTTAAACCTAGTTTTGCCATGAGAGTCCACCATACCTACCTATGGATTGAATAAGATCCTTCAAGTAAGTTGTCATCGGTGCAAGCAATAAAAATTGCTCTCTAAATATGTATGACTTATTAGTGCATAGAAAATAAGCTTTGTACGAACTTGTGGTGGAAGTAATAAAAGCGACGGACTGCATAATAAAGGTCCACATACAAGGGGCAATATAAAGTGACGTTCTTTTGCACTAAGATTTTATGCATCCAACCTAAATGCGCATGACAACCTTTGCTTCCCTCTGCGAAGGGTCTATCTTTTACTTTATGTTTTACTTTATGCTTGAGTCAAGGTGATGCTCACCTTTCCCTTTTTACTTTTATCCTTTGGCAAGCTCCTTGTGTTTGAAAGATCATGATACATATATCCAATTGGATGTAAGTTGGCATAGGCTATTATTGTTAACATCACCTAAAGGTGAATATGTTGGGAGGCAATACAATAAGCCCCTATCTTTCTCAGTGTCCGGCTGAAACTCTATGATCACAAGTATTGCGTGAGTGTTAATAATTATAGGGGACTGAGAGATAGTTGAGTATGTGAGCTTGCTGAAAAGCTCTATTATTGACTCTTTCCGATATTACGATAAATTGCAATTGCTTCAATGACCGAGATTATAGTTTGTTAGTTCCCAATGAAGTTTTTGAACCATACTTGATATTGTGAATAGCTTATTACTTGAGCATAGGAAACCAGATGACAAAATCCATATATGTTGCTGTTATTAGAATGATCATGATGCCCTCATGTCCGTATTTTCTTTTTATCGACACCTATATCTCTAAACATGTCGACATATTTTTCGAATTCGGCTTCCGCTTGAGGACAAGTGAGGTCTAAGCTTGGGGGAGTTGATACGTCCATTTTGCATCATGCTTTTATATCAATATTTATTGCATCATGGGCTGTTATTACACATTATATCTCAATACTTATGGCTATTCTCTTATTTTACAAGGTTTACCATGAAGAGGGGAATGCCTTGCAATTGGAATTCGGCCGAAAAGGAGCAAACGTTGGAAACCTATTCTGCACAACTCCAAAAGTCCAGAAACTCCACGAAACATCTTTTTGGAATTTATAAGAATTATTGAGCAAAAGAAATAGGCCAGGGGCCCCACACCCTGTCAGGAGATAGGGGCCCCCCCCTATAGGGCGTGCCCCCCTATCTCCTGGGCCCCCTGGTGGGCTTCCGGTGTCCATCTTCTGCTATATCATAACTTTTACCCTGGAAAAAATCGTGGGCAAGCTTACGAGACGAAACTCCGCCGCCACGAGGCGGAACCTTGGCGGAATCAATCTAGGGCTCTGGTGGAGCTGTTCTGCCGGGGACACTTCCCTCCAGGAGGGGGAAATCATCACCAACGTCATCACCAACGATCCTCTCATCGAGAGGGGGTCAATCTCCATCAACATCTTCACCAGCACAATCTCATCTCCAAACCCTAGTTCATCTCTTGTATCCAATTCTTGTCTCCAAGTCCGGGATTGGTGCTAGTAGGTTGCTAGTAGTGTTGATTACTCCTTGTAGTTGATGCTAGTTGGTTTATTTGGTGGAAGATCATATGTTTAGATCCTTTATGCATAATATTACCCCTCTGATTATGAACATGAATATGCTTTGTGAGTAGTTACGTTTGTTCCTGAGGACAAGGGAGAAGTCTTGCTATTAGTAGTCATGTGAATTTGGTATTCATTCGATATTTTGATGAGATGTATGTTGTCTAGCCTCTAGAGGTGTTATGTGAACGTCGACTACATAACACTTCACCATTATTTGGGCCTAGAGGAAGGCATAGGGAAGTAATAAGTAGATGATGGGTTGCTAGAGTGACAGAAGCTTAAACCCTAGTTTATGCGTTGCTTCGTTAGGGGTTGATATGGACCCATATGTTTAGTGTTGTGGTTAGGTTTACCTTAATACTCCTTTTTGTAGTTGCGGATGCTTGCAATAGGGGTTAGTCATAAGTGGGATGCTTGTCCAAGTTAGGACAGTACCCAAGTGTTGGTCCACCCACATATCAAATTATCAAAGTACCGAACGTGAATCATATGAACATGATGAAAACTAGCTTGACGATAATTCCCAATGTGTCCTCGGGAGCTCCTTCTTCATTATTAGAATTTGTCCAGGCTTATCCTTTGCTACATAAAGGATTGGGCCACCTTGCTGCACGTTATTTACTTTATTTACTTTTTGCTCGTTATTATTTATCTTATCACAAAACTATCTATCACCTACTATTTCAGTGCTTGCAGAGAAAACCTTACAGAAAACCGCTTATCATTTCCTTCTGCTCCTCGTTGGGTTCGACACTCTTACTTATCGAAAGGACTACGATAGATCCCCTATACTAGTGGGTCATCAGCCCTTCATTAATGTGGAGGAATCTCGAAGATTCCGCTAGGTCGTCGAGCGGTTGACCAGTCTCGCGCTTTATCATGACAGTCAGTTTTCGGCTCTCTCTACTGAGGTGCTCGTCCGGATGAACCAGGGCACAATCGTAGTAGTTCTCCTGGTGCCACCTTAGCCGATAGAGCGGAACGTAAGGTAGCAAAACAAAGGAGCCAGGCAAACCCAACATTTGACCAAAGACATGATTAGATGCTGATGCATATAAGGCCAAACTTGCGACGCCGAACACTCCCTAAGGTATTCGGTCTTTATAATATATGTCGGGCTAAGCAATGTCCTTGAAAATGAGCCCCAAGTGTACAGGTACGTGCAATATTCTAACGTGGCCACATGCCAATAACGTCAGCATCCTTCTCGGATGTACTGAGAATCCGAAGGATGTGAACAAAAGGAGACAGTAAAAAAGGTTTACGCAGGGTCTTAATCTAATAAAAACCTCTGAACGGGTCCCTGCTGCATGTATGTGCTTGTGTCTCCATTGTGCCGTATCCTGGACGGGTGTACCACGATCGTCATCTGTAAAAGAGAGGAACTTCGTTGAAAGTTGTCATGCAAAAAATTGGTTACTCTAAATAAACCGTTTAAAATTCAAAATAAGTAGAGTTGAGCTGTGATACGTCCATTTTGCATCATGCTTTTATATTGATATTTATTGCATTATGGGCTGTTATTACACATTATGTCACAATACTTATGCCTATTCTCTCTTATTTTATAAGGTTTACATGAAGAGGGAGAATGCCGGTACTGGAATTCAGGGTGGAAAAGGAGCAAATATTGAGACCTATTCTCAAGAACTCCAAAAGTCCTGAAACTCCACGGAATATCTTAAAATAAATAAAGAAAATCGTCGCTAAAGATGAAGGCTGGGGCCACACCTGCTCACGAGGGTGGGGCGCCCCAGGCGCGCCCCTACCTCGTGGGCCCCTGGTGGCTCTCCGACGCCCATCTTCTCTTATATGAAGTCTTTCGATGAGAAAAAAATAGGAAGCAACCTTTCGGGACGAGACTCCGCCGCCACGAGGCGGAACCTTGGCGGAACCAATCTAGGGCTCCGGCAGAGCTGTTCTACCAAGGACACTTCCCTCCGAGAGGGGGAAATCATCATCATCACCAACGCTCCTCTCATCGGGAGAGGGCAATCTCCATCAACATCTTCACCAGCACCATCTCCTCTCAAAACCCTAGTTCATCTCTTGTATCCAATTCTTGTCTCCAAGTCCAGGATTGGTACTAGTAGATTGCTAGTAGTGTTGATTACTCCTTGTAGTTGATGCTAGTTGGTTTATTTTGTGGAAGATCATATGTTCAGATCCTTTATGCATATTATTACCCCTCTAATTATGAACATGAATATGCTTTGTGAGTAGTTACGTTTGTTCCTGAGGACAAGTGAGAAGTCTTGCTATTAGTAGTCACGTGAATTTGGTATTCGTTCGATATTTTGATGAGATGTATGTTGTCTAGCCTCTAGTGGTGTTATGTGTACGTCGACTACATAACACTTCACCATTATTTGGTCCTAGAGGAAGGCATTGGGAAGTAATAAGTAGAAGACGGGTTGCTATAGTGACAGAAGCTTAAACCCTAATTTACGCGTTGTTTCGTGAGGGGCTGATTTGGATCCATATGTTTCATGCTATGGTTAGGTTTACCTTAATACTTTTGTTGTAGTTGCGGATGCTTGCATGTAGCGACCCGACCTCAGACGGTCAAGCCTCGTGTTCTTTGTGCCATCCTCGGATCAGTATGTCGGCACACACAAGACATCAATGTATATATCAAAGTGCAATCACATGTATAATTAACGTAAAACTGATATATACCTCATAAGTCACAGCGGAAACAAATAGTCGGGTGTGGAGTCCCATCAACGCCATCGGCAGGTTTTGTGTAGACCGTAACCCTGTATCGTAACTCTTACTCGTCGAGGAAATATCTGCAACATGATACGTTGCAGCCGTGTAGGTCATACATTGAATGTACCGCAAGATCACAATAGGAGAAAACAGATGATAAACTATACTATATGCAGTATGGCTTTGTGGCTCAGAATCGAGTTTTGTTTATGTAAAAGCTGGTTTTATTTTCCCTATATCAAAGGAATAAATGAAGTCTGTACTATAGAGTTTTTCTATCATGACATGGTTCCGCCAACCGATGTCTCATAGCCCAAAATAATCATAAGTTGCGCACAATTAAGTTATCAATCCGGTGTTGAGAGTTCCGAGATAGATCCAAGTCCAGATGCTCAAATTGTCCGTAACCGGGGACACGACTAATCGATTAGGTTTAAAACCCTCTCGCAGAGGTTTGTACACTTTGCCCGCAAGATTCGATCCTCTCTTTACGTTCTCGCACTTGTGGTGTTTGAGAACAAGATGACCAAACATGGTCTTCCAAGAGTTCCTCGACCACCGTCCGTACTCAACCCATCCTACCGTAGTTCTACATCTGCTAGTACCGCCCCAGCCAGAGTCACAACTAAGGTCAACCAAGCGAGCCCATAATGACTTGCGGTTGCATGTAAGCTTCCGGCATGAAGTATTCTTCCGTCTCTTTGAGTCTGGGTGAAGCTTTCGCAAGATGTCATGGCGCTTCTCCATGCATCCCGCCAACCACTGGTTTCTCCAGGTGCCCGTCAACCGTCCTTCACCCAAAGAGTGTGTATTGAATTCTGTCTCGAGTCTTGAAGTCTTGAGGCCTTGAAGATGCAGTCCTTGCAGATTCCATCATGGAGTTGTCGTCATTGACGAGAACCTCCATTCTCACACCACTCCCGAGCACTCATACCAAACCCCGCCTACTAAAGCGTAGCATTAAAATAAAATATCGCCCGGGCTTGGTAACAGGTGATGGGTTCCTACCTCATGCATACTACTCAACTACAAGGATTCAATAACACTCATGAGGGGTGGTTGCAAAGATGCCACTAAATGCAATAAAACATAGGTATGAAAGCATGGTCAAAGTGAACTTGCCTTGTTGACGATCTTCGAAAACTAGGGATTCGTAGTAGCAAGCTTCGCACTCCGGAAAATTCTACCGAGACAAACAAATAATTATAATAAGCATATAGCATGAGATCACTTAACATAGCAACATAGTAACATAACACACCAAACAAACAATTCAAAACCCAAAGGGAAAAACTCAAAGAAAAACCAACTCAAAGTTTCCTACTTCAAACAACAACTAGAATAGTTCTATATAATAAAAAATTTCCCAACATAAGCTATTCATGGGTTTATGTTAACTTAACAGAAAAGAATTCATTAAGCAACTAGGAGCAAAAAGAATTAATTTAAAAGCTATTATAAAACTCCTATTAGGCCTAATTCAATTTCTATTAGGAAAATAAAATAAAACTTTTATTTATTATAAATAAAAGTTCATCCTATAAAGTGACAGAAACTATCCTAGAATAATCAATCACATGTTAAAAATAAATTTATTTACTAATTAAAATAATAAGAAAACAGTAGCTAGTTAATTAATTAGGATTAACAAGATTCTGCTTAAAACTATTTTTTATGAATCCTAAAATACCCAAATTAATTTCTATGGTTTGGAAATGTCAAAATAAAGTTGGGACAAAAAGAATCATCCAAAAATAATTTTTCTAACTCAAGTTATTGCAGATTTACTATTCTGACTAAAACTAAATTAAAGCAATTTGAACTAATTTTAACATAGCTAAATATATATTCTACAGAAACTATAGAAAATTTGCAACCCAACAAAAAACTATCACCTAAAAATAATAAACAGAATAAAAGATATGAATTTTTCAAAACAGGAACTATTCTGTTAAAACAGAAAATGAAATTAAAAGAAAAAGGGCCGAATGGGCCTAAACTGTGCACTGGGCGTAATATAACCTAATCGGGCCTAGGTTTAAACTAAAACGGGCCGGCCTAATAAATAAAAACCTAACTAAATAAATCAGAACTAAACGGCCGAACCGGGCGGTTTTATAAAGAAATGCCTCTTCGGGTTCTAATCTACACCGCCCATCACGCGACGGACGGGGAGGGATTCCGCGACTAACCGGAGCTCGGCGGGGCGGGCGGCGGCGGCGGCGACGAAAAGGGCGAGGGCTCGGCGCCGGGAGGTCGGGGAGAAGCGGGCGGGAAAGTGACGAGGTCGGGAGGCGATCGGTGGAGTCGGTGGGGTCGGGAGTGGCTAGGGCGGCGACGGCGACGAGAATGGCGGCGGGGGAGCTCGGGGCCCGTGAGCTCGAGCGAGAGAGGAGGGGTCCGCAAGGGCTAGGGGGAATGGGGCGGAGGCCCGGCTTAAATAGGCTGGGGCCTCGTCTTTGCTTCGGGGCGATCGGGGATCGGGATCCGGATCTCATGGATCCGCGATCATGGCGCGGCGTGGCGTGGCGGGGCGGGGTTGACGAAGGGGTGGGTCCGCTGTCGGTGAGAGAGAGAGAGGGCGAGGCGAGCGGCGACCGCGCCAAGGTTTTTGGCAAGGCGGGTGAGGCCGGTCGGTTGGCTTCTTGGCTGGCCTCTGGGCGGCTCGTGGCCTGGGCTGGTGGGGTTCGCGCTGGCTGGGCGAGGGCTGGCTGGCGCCTGGGGTTTCTTTTTTTTGAGTTTATTTTTTAATAAAACAAAACAAAGTATATCTTTTAAAATATAAATATTTTATATAGGGTATATATATACCAAAATGATCAGGGGAATATTCCGTATCATTTGAACATTTTTCCAAAGGCAAAATCCAAACTTTATAAAAATCCATTTTTTTCAAATTCAAATAAAGTTCAGATTTGAATCCAAAACTTTTGGCAATGTTTTCCTCTGATATTTTTGGAGTGTCATGTCTACTCCTCTCATACTTTTGATCAAGTATTTATCAGGCATAGTTTCTGAAAATGTTTCCCACTTGCCAAAGTTTGAATTCAAATTCAAAACTCCAAATCCTCTGAAACTCCAAATGGCATTTTCAAATGACTTTCAATTTGATACTTTGTAACTTCCAACTCATATTTCATATAATTGAAGAAGTCATTTTATCTTCCCTCATGAAAATCATTGAGTTGCATAAAGCTTTGAATTTGAAGTATTCCCAAATGAAATTCCAATCTTTTCAAAACTCTTTTCATTCCAAATGGAAGAAGTCATGTCATCTTCACTCTAGGTTTTGGTGTTGGAATGAATTTGAATTCATTGAGATCCAAAAGGCAAGGGAGAAATTTTTGGGAAAGTCATTTCATTCCCTCTCATTCAACTTTCAAAAGTTTCAAATTTCACTCAGTTTCACTCAATCAATCAAACCAACAATCAGACAACAAGCATAGTTATTTATTTAATATAACATTCCAAAATTTGAAATTTTGGGATGTTACAAACCTACCACACTTAAAATGAATCTCGTCCTCGAGATTCGAAGAGGCTAGCAAGAAAAGGTTAGGGTTTGGGGGTCTTCTAGCAGATCCGTCGGAATGGTCTAGTGTGCTACCACACTTAAAAGCAAGGTTATAGTTCCAATAAACTCAGATACTTCCTCTGGAGGGCTGACAATGTATGTCTCTTCACATATCTTACAACAGCTCCTTCATTAAAGCTCTTCTGTCAGAAGCATAGAGTTTTCCTCAGAATCTTGGGTCGGTTCGTCAAAGTTGTGGTTCGTCTGAGACGGGATCTTCTTAGCTGATAGGTCTATGTCCATTCTAGACAACTATCGAATTACTCATGGGGGTCTACAATTTGTGGTTTCTCCTGCAGAAAACGGGTCTGGGTTGAACCTCATCGTATAACCTACGATTGGCAATGGTTGCCTGTAAAGGGGTTCCATCGTCCTACCATTTTATGGTTTTATGGCTTATCGCGTCGACACTCTTCTAAGGTTTTCGAGGCTCTCTGATTTTCCATCAACATATGATAGTTCATGATAGAAGTCTCCGGTATGGGGGCCAATCCATCCCGTACTTGAATCATTACCACATACGTAAACAGTGAATCACGTATTCTAACACTTGGGCATACTCACAAGCATTGCAGAACTTCTCTTGTTCTCGAACTGTTTTCGAGTAAATCCATGGTTTCTGCAAGCTGAACAAACATCTATCGTTACTTCACCACTCTCAGGTTTTTGCGTAATCTCCTACGATACGTATGATGATTGGATCACCGATTCTTCCAAATTTCTTCCTTCATCAAGGTTACATCTGTTCTTTTTTCAAAATCCTGGGACTGTGGGTTATGGCCCACTTCAGCACTAGTGCAGCTTTAACTCAACCATGGAGTAACTCTCATGTTATACCTCCTTTAAATCCAGTAGTACTCTGTTTCTTCATACCATCATATCAAAACAAAACTCGAACTTATTTTGTCCAGCTTCCTTCTATGGACCGTCATGAATAACACATTTCTTTCTTCATTGATCTTGTGGCTTTACAGAGTACTATGACCAAAAGAAATGCACAAGTTTATCCATAAAACTCATTATTTTCATATCAATCTTTTATTACATCCGTAACCATTTTTGTAAATCCAAATTCCAAAAGTACTTTGTTACAAATGTTGCCACCGACATGATTTGGTATGGTCAGACATTACTTCCAACTTTATTTATTTATCCCCCTCGAGGATTCTTCAGTCCCACTGGAAGTGTGCGACATGAGCCTTGAAATCTTCAATCTTCTTTTTCATCATGGTGGTCTTGAGCTTCACCTTCATCATCTCTGCATGCACTTCGCTTAGGTATTCCTGAGTATAACGGAGTCTTGCTTCAAGTATTTCTCCGATCTGGCGTATGGCTTCCATGGCTGCTTCACGAACAGCATCGAAGAAAGTTGCTTGAGGCACCCGTGAAATGAAAAAGTACTGCCCCATCATCTTTGGGCAAACTCCTTTCACACGGTGGAGGTGTACCTCCACATACCAAAGTTCCACTCCCTTTTGCATGAAAGGGTAGCCTTTGTAGACTGCATCTCCATCAAGGTGAATATGCTTCATCATGTCCTTCAGGATCTTCGGGTAACCATGATCACTTGTCAGGGTCATGATGGTTTCCGGACCTTTAAGGAAAGACTCGTAAAGGGTCGTCATCTGCAGTTTTGAAACAGAAATGATGCTCAGAATAAGGTACTTATCTCCTGCGGCACACATTCATATCATCCAAACAGAACTTCAAACTCAATTTCCAATTTCCTGTTTATGCATCACGACTCACCTTCTTCCATGTTCATCAAGAATATTAATTTCCAAGATAAAATATGGCAACTCCTTAAAGCATGTGACATTACAACTTTATTGAGTCATGAACTATTACAATCTCAGATTAATCTATTACATAACTCAACTCATCGAGCTCATGAAAATGAAATTGCTTTCTACTACTCTTATTATCCATATCAAAATTCCAACTACTCAACTCCAGCTTTCATCATGTCGGGACATTTAATAGCATAATGTCCTGTTTCCTTGCAGCGAAAACAAATGACTTCTGACATGTCTCGGGGCTTCTTTGTGATTATGCGGGCTCCTTGGATTCTTGGCTTCTTTTCTGGACATTGACTAGCGTAATGACCTAAATCCTTGCACCTGTAACAAGTGATATGACTTAGGTCCTTCTCTGCAAAAATTGCGTTGTCCTCG
Source organism: Aegilops longissima (assembly GCA_021605205.1). Lineage (NCBI taxonomy): Eukaryota > Viridiplantae > Streptophyta > Magnoliopsida > Poales > Poaceae > Aegilops > Aegilops longissima. The sequence continues at coordinate 40,050,075 of CM038676.1, read as the reverse complement.
GGTTGCCTTCTTTTTCTCTTCCTGGAATTCTCTGTAATGATCAGAGTTTCTATCTCCAGAGGGTCAAACTTCACTTCTGTTGTCGGGAAATATCCTGGATACTCTTTTCTTCCCTTGGGGCAATACTCTGAAAAATGTCCTTCTTCTCCACATGAATAGCAGGCATTGGAGTAAAATCTTTGAGGCCTTTTCCATCAAGGTCTTCAACACTTTCATTCATTACTGGTTCTTCTAGACCTTCCTTGAGGGCTCCTTTCATTCCATCTTCCTGCTTCGGAATAGTTTGTTGCACCGTGGAGTAAATGTGACACTGCACTGGGTAGTGGGTGGTTCCTTCACATAGGAAGCAAGTCACCTGACTAGTTGGGCATTCCTCAGCTGGGTGTTTCTCCTCACAATGAGAGCATCCATCTTTGTGTTCCTCCTGGGTGTGTCCTATTTCTCCGCAAATCTTGCAGGCACAAGGTTTACTTCTTGGTGCATCATTGTGTTTCCGGATAAGACGTGATTTCAACAGGGTCTTCTTGAATTCCTCCCAAGTTCTTGCTCCATTAAATCCCTGTATGGCTTGATGCATGTTCCACCAGGTTGCAGCACTTTCTGTAAAGTATTGAAGAGCATATTGAACCTCATACTTCCTTGGAACCAAATTGCTCCCGAAGTGATTTTCCATGTCCTGCATCCATATCTCTGTCTCCGGCTGAGTCTTCAGTCCAGAGAATATCAGTCCAACTTTATTCATCATCTATGGGGTTCAAAAGTTTTGGGATGAGATATGAGGGAGGTGGGGAGGGATATACACACAATACAAACAATAGTTTTTTGAAGAAACATGTTTTATTTTTGGGGCTGTCGGAAAAACATCAAACAAAGGACAGCTCACAAATCATCGCATCTAACGTAAGTGTATAACAGGGGTTTGGTCTTCTAAAGGTCAAATAATTTTTTTCAGATCCTTCAAGTCATCGGAGTCTTCAACTGTTGTACTTCAATTCTTCTAATACATGGTGAGATCCTCTTTTACTCTGAAGTGGTCATCAGTTCTCCGATATCAAATCCTTCTTGGAGCGTCTTCAGTTGATCCTCCGGGTGATCAAAGGATAAGGGTATATTCTAACTATTTGAGGTGAGAGTGTCAGAACAGATGAGAAGTAAGAGTCTTTTTGTAAATAGAGTTTTTGAGGTATCCTGTCCTAGGGCTTTTCCGGTTTCTAGGGTCACGTCCTACAGTCAACATGTGCTCTGATACCATTTCTGTAGCGACCCGACCTCAGACGGTCAAGCCTCTGTGTTGCTGTGCCATCCACGAATCAAGATGTTTGCACACACAAGACATCAATGTATATATCAAAGTGCAATCACATGTATAATTAACGTAAAACTGATATATACCTCATAAGTCACAGCGGAAACAAATAGTCGGGTGTGGAGTCCCATCAACGCCATCGGCAGGTTGAGTGTAGACCGTAACCCTGTATCGTAACTCTTACTCGTCGAGGAAATATCTGCAACATGATACGTTGCAGCCGTGTAGGTCACTACATTGAATGTACCGGCAAGATCACAATAAGAGAAAACAGATGATAAATTATACTATATGCAGTATGGCTTTGTGGCTCTGTAACTGAGTTTTGTTTGCGTAAAAGCTGGTTTTATTTTCCCTATATCAAAGGAATAAATGAAGTCTGTACTATTGAGTTTTTCTATCATGACATGGTTCCGCCAACCGATGTCTCATAGCCCAAAATAATCATAAGTTGCCCACAATTAAGTTATCAATCCGGTGTTGAGAGTTCCGAGATAGATCCAAGTCCAGATGCTCAAATTGTCCGTAACCGGGGACACGACTAATCGATTAGGTTTAAAACCCTCTGCAGAGGTTTGTACACTTTGCCCGCAAGATTCGATCCTCTCTTTACGTTCTCGCACTTGTGGTGTTTGAGAACAAGATGACCAAACATGGTCTTCCAAGAGTTCCTCGACCACCGTCCCTGTACTCAACCCATCCTACCGTAGTTCTACATCTGCTAGTACCGCCCCAGCCAGAGTCACAACTAAGGTCAACCAAGCCGAGCCCATAATGACTTGCGGTTGCACAGGTAAGCTTAGGGCATGAAGTATTCTTCCGTCTCTTTGAGTCTGGGTGAAGCTTTCCGCAAGATGTCATGGCGCTTCTCCATGCATCCTGCCAACCACTGGTTTCTCCAGGTGCCCACAACAAATCCTTCACCCAAGAGTGTGTATTGAATTCTGTCTCGAGTCTTGAAGTCTTGAGGCCTTGAAGATGCAGTCCTTGCAGATTCCATCATGGAGTTGTCGCCATTGACGAGAACCTCCATTCTCACACCACTCCTCGAGCACTCATACCAAACCCCGCCTACTAAAGCGTAGCATTAAAATAAAATATCGCCCCGGGCTTGGTAACAGGGTGATGGGTTCCTACCTCATGCATACTACTCAACTACAAGGATTCAATAACACTACTGAGGGGTGGTTGCAAAGATGCCACTAAATGCAATAAAACATAGGTATGAAAGCATGGTCAAAGTGAACTTGCCTTGTTGACGATCTTCGAAAACTAGGGATTCGTAGTAGCAAGCTTCGCACTCCGGAAAATTCTACCGAGACAAACAAATAATTATAATAAGCATATAGCATGAGATCACTTAACATAGCAACATAGTAACATAACACACCAAACAAACAATTCAAAACCCAAAGGGAAAAACTCAAAGAAAAACCAACTCAAAGTTTCCTACTTCAAACAACAACTAGAATAGTTCTATATAATAAAAAATTTCCCAACATAAGCTATTCATGGGTTTATGTTAACTTAACAGAAAAGAATTCATTAAGCAACTAGGAGCAAAAAGAATTAATTTAAAAGCTATTATAAAACTCCTATTAGGCCTAATTCAATTTCTATTAGGAAAAATAAAATAAAACTTTTATTTATTATAAATAAAAGTTCATCCTATAAAGTGACAGAAACTATCCTAGAATAATCAATCACATGTTAAAAATAAATTTATTTACTAATTAAAATAATAAGAAAACAGTAGCTAGTTAATTAATTAGGATTAACAAGATTCTGCTTAAAACTATTTTTTATGAATCCTAAAATACCCAAATTAATTTCTATGGTTTGGAAATGTCAAAATAAAGTTGGGACAAAAGAATCATCCAAAATAATTTTTCTAACTCAAGTTATTGCAGATTTACTATTCTGACTAAAACTAAATTAAAGCAATTTGAACTAATTTTAACATAGCTAAATATATATTCTGCAGAAACTATAGAAAATTTGCAACCCAACAAAAAAAGAATCGCCTAAAAATAATAAACAGAATAAAAGATATGAATTTTTCAAAACAGGAACTATTCTGTTAAAACAGAAAATGAAATTAAAAGAAAAAGGGCCGAATGGGCCTAAACTGTGCACTGGGCGTAATATAACCTAATCGGGCCTAGGTTTAAACTAAAACGGGCCGGCCTAATAAATAAAAACCTAACTAACTAAATCAGAACTAAACCGCCGAACAGGCGGTTTTTATAAAGAAATACTCTTGAGGTTCTAATCTACACCGCCCATCACGCATCGGACGGGGAGGGGATTCAGCGACTAACCGGAGCTCGGCGGCGGGCGGGCGGCGGCGAGTGCTCGAGGGCTCCAGCGCCGGGAAGGTCGGGGAGTAGCCAGGCGAAAGTGACGAGGTCGGGAGGCGACTGGGTGGAGTCGGTGGGGGTCGGGAGTGGCTAGGGCGGCGACGGCGCGAGAATGGCGGCGGCGGGAGCTCGGGATCCGTGAGCTCGAGCGAGAGGGAGGGGTCCGCGAGGGCTAGGGGGAATGGGGTGGAGGCCCGGCTTAAATAGGTGGGGCCTCGCTTTGCTTCGGGGCGATCGGGGATCGGGATCCGGATCTCATGAGATCCGTGATCCATGGCGCGACGGGCGTGGCGTGGGGCGGGGTTGACGAAGGGGTGGGTCGCTGTCGGTGAGAGAGAGAGAGGCGAGGCGAAGGGCGATCGCGCCAAGGGTTTTTGGCGCTGGGCGGGTGAGGCCGGTCGGTTGGCTTCTTGGGCTGGCCTCTGGGCGGCTCGGCTGGCCTGGCTGGTGGGGGTTCATGGCTGGGTGGGCGAGGTTCTGGTGGCGCTGGGGTTTCTCTTTTTTTAATTTATTTTTTAATAAAACAAAAACAGAGTATATCTTTTAAAATATAAATATTTTATATAGGGTATATATATACCAAAATGATCAGGGGAATATTCCGTATCATTTGAACATTTTTCCAAAGGCAAAATCCAAACTTTATAAAAATCCATTTTTTTCAAATTCAAATAAAATTCAGATTTGAATCCAAAACTTTTGGCAATGTTTTCCTCTGATATTTTTGGTGTCATGTCTACTCCTCTCATACTTTTGATCAAGTATTTATCAGGCATAGTTTCTGAAATGTTTCCCACTTGCCAAAGTTTGAATTCAAATTCAAAACTCCAAATCCTCTGAAACTCCAAATGGCATTTTCAAATGACTTTCAATTTGATACTTTTTAACTTCCAACTCATATTTCATATAATTGAAGAAGTCATTTTATCTTCCCTCATGAAAATCATTGAGTTGCATAAAGCTTTGAATTTGAAGTATTCCCAAATGAAATTCAAATCTTTTCAAAACTCTTTTCATTCCAAATGGAAGAAGTCATGTCATCTTCACTCTAGGTTTTGGTGTTGGAATGAATTTGAATTCATTGAGATCCAAAAGGCAAAGGAGAAAGTTTTGGGAAAGTCATTTCATTCCCTCTCATTCAACTTTCAAAAGTTTCAAATTTCACTCAGTTTCACTCAATCAATCAAACCAACAATCAGACAACAAGCATAGTTATTTATTTAATATAACATTCCAAAATTTGAAATTTTGGGATGTTATATTGCAATAGAGGTTAATCATGAGTGGGATGCTTGTTCAAGTAAGAACAGCACCCAAGCACCGGTCCACCCACATATCAAATTATCAAAGTACCGAACGCGAATCATATGAACGTGATGAAAACTAGCTTGATGATATTCCCATGTGTCGTCGGGAGCGCTTTTCCTATTATAAGAGTTTGTCCAGGCTTTTCCTTTGCTACAAAAAGGATTGGGCCACCTTGCTGCACTTTATTTACTCTTGTTACTTGTTGCTCGTTACAATTTACCTTATCACAAAACTATCTGTTACCACTTATTTCAGTACTTCCAGAGAATACCTTGCTGAAAACCGCTTATCATTTCCTTTTGCTCCTCGTTGGGTTCGACACTCTTACTTATTGAAAGGACTACGATAGATCCCCTATACTTGTGGGTCATCAAGACTCTTTTCTGACGCCGTTGCCGGGGAGTGTAGCGCCTTTGATAGGTGGAATTTGGTAGGAAAAATGTTTATAGTGTGCTGAATTTTACTGTCACTTGTTACAATGGAAAGTAATTCTCTGAAGGGCTTGTTCGGGGTATCTTCACCCCATCCAGTAGAGCAAAGAGTTTATCCTCAACCTACTGAACCTATTGAAAATGAAACTCCTTTTGAAATTCCTTCGGGTATGATGGAAAAACTGCTAGCTAATACTTTTGTAGAAGACGGAACCAAGCATCCTGATGAACACTTAATATATGTGGATGAGGTTTGTGGACTATTTAAGCTTGCAGGTATACCCGATGATGTTGTTAAGAAGATGGTCTTCCCTTTATCTTTGAAGGAAGACACATTGACATGGTATAGGCTATGTGATGATACGAGATCATGGAACTATAAAAGATTGAAATTGGAATTTCATCAAAAATATTACCCTATGCATCTTGTTCATCGTGATCACAATTATATATATAATTTTTGGCCTCGCGAAGGATAAAGCATCGCTCAAGCTTGGTGGAGGCTTAAATCAATGTTATATTCATGCCCCAATCATGAGCTCTCAAGAGTGACAATTCTTCAAAAAAATTATGCTCGGCTTTCTAATAACAATCGCACCATGCTCGATACTTCTTGTGTTGGCTCTTTTATGATGAAGACTATTGAATTCATATGGAATTTATTGGATAGAATTATACGCAACTCTGAAGATTGGGACCTCGGCGAAGGTAAGGAGTCAGGTATGACACCTAAGTTTGATTGTGTTAAATCTTTTATGGATACCGATATTTTCCGTAAGTTTAGCACTAAATATGGACTTAACTCTGAGATAGTAGCTTCTTTCTGTGAATCTTTTGCTACTTATGTTGATATCCCCAAGAAGAAGTGGTTTAAATATCATCCTCCCATAGAAGTAAAAGTAGTTGCACCTATTAAAGTTGAAGAAAAGACTGTCACTTATAATGATCCTATTGTTCCTACCTCTTATGTTGAGAAACCACCCTTCCCTATTAGAACAAAGGATCATGCTGAGCAAGTTATACACCTCCTGAGCGAGTTAAAGTAGAACCTAATATTGCTATTATTAAAGATCTCTTGTCTGATAATATTGATGGGCATGTTATTCAGTTCTGCGGTGAAACTGCTAGAATTGCTAAACCGTGTGCTAAAGATAAACATAGACCTGTGGTAGGCGTGCCTGTTATTTCTATTAAAATAGGAGATCATTGTTATCATGGCTTATGTGATATGGGCGCTAGTGCTAGTGCAATACCCATTGAATTATAGAAAGAAATTATGCATGATATTGCATCTATTGAGTTAGAAGAAATTGATGTCACAATTAAGCTTGGCAATAGAGATACTATTTACTATTTCACCAGTGGGAATTGTTAGAGATGTTGAAGTCTTGTGTGGGAAAACTAAATATCCTGCTGATTTTCTTGTTCTTGGTTCTCCACAAGATAGCTTTTGTCCCATTATATTTGGTAGACCCTTCTTGAACACTGTTAATGCTAAGATAGATTGCGAAAAGAATGTTGTTACTATTGGCTTGGATGATATGGTTCATGAGTTTAATTTCTCTAAATTTCGTAAACAACATCGTGAGGAAGAATTACCTAGTCAGGATGAAATTATCGGTCTTGTTTCTATTGTTGTACCTCCTAGTGATCCTTTAGAACACTATTTGCTAAACCATGAAAATGATATGTTTATGAATGAAAGAAGGGAAATAGATGAATTATTCTTTAAATAGGAACCTATTTTGCAACACAATTTGCCTGTTGAAATCCTAGGGGACCCCCCTCCACCCAAGGGTGATCCCGTGTTTGAGCTTAAACCTTTGCCTGATAATCTTAAATATGCTTATCTTGATGAAAAGAAAATATATCCTGTTATTATTAGTGCTAACCTTTCAGAGCATGAAGAAGAAAGATTATTGAAAACTCTGAAGAAGCATCGTGCCGCTATGGGATATACTCTTGATGATCTTAAGGGCATTAGCCCCAATCTATGTCAACATAAAATAAATTTGGAAGCGGATGCCAAACCAGTTCGTGATCCTCAATGATGTTTGAATCCTAAAATGAAAGAAGTGGTAAGAAAAGAAATACTCAAGCTTCTAGAGGCAGGTATAATGCAACGCCCGGATGGTTATGCAACAGTAATCACCCGGTTATGTTAATTAACTTCTCGTTAATTCGGAACCGTCCAAAAACAAAAATTAAAACAAAAACAAACGATAAAGAGTTCCGAAAATAAGTTCTAAAATGTTCCGGGGTTTTCTAAAATACCTAACCTAATATTGGTGGGGTGCACTAATATTTACAAAATGCCAAAGCATTTTAAATAAATCAATAACAGAAAAAAGGAAAAGAATAAAAAGAGAAAGGAAAAGGAAAACAAGGAGGAGGATAACCCCTGCCCAGACCAGCCGCCCCCTCCCTTGGCCCATCCCACCTTCCCCACTGGCCGCCCACCGCCCAGCCGCCCCCCCACTTACCCTTCCCCACCGGTGGCTAACCCTAGCCACCACCCCACTTCCCCCACGCCCCCTCGCCCTCTCCTCTCCCCGATCGGATCGGGCAGAGCACCCCGACCGAACCTTCCCCCGTCCTCCCACTCCTGCCTGCCCCCGCCCCCCCGCCGCCCGGTCCTCCCTCCTCCTCCGACGCCGCCGGAGATCCCTCCTCCCCTCCGTCGCCCCGAGCCCCCATGGCCTCCGCCGCCTGGCTCGCCTCCTCGCCCGGCCTGGGCGCCTCCCGCCTCCTCCCAGACGGATTCTCCGCCTCACCGAGCCCGCCGCCTAGGCCCTGCTCCCCGCTGTGAGGCTCCCTCTCTCCCCACTTCTTCCCGTCGGTGACGGCTCCGCCGCCCCGCCAGATCATCGCCCCCTCCGGTTCCCCTCGGCTCCCTCTCCTCGCTCGTCGCCAGTTCTGCCATCCTGCTCGGCGCCATGTGCACTGCCTGGCGCCCCTCGTTCCTCTCCTTTTCCCCTCGCGGATCGCCGACGTGGCCTCGACTGCCCGGCCATCGCCTGGATCGCCCCCCTTCCTTCCTCCGACGGGCGACACCTCCGACGCGTCCATGCAAGGCGCCCGAACCTCGCCCCCGACCGAGCCCGCCCGTTCGGCGCCCTGCCGCCGAGCCTCGTTCCTCCCCCTTCCCTCATGGGCTGCTCATTGGCCGAACCCGCCACCCCCGCTTGTCGCCTTTCCTCCGGGCTGCTCGCCGGCCGGGCGGCGCGTGGCCTCGGCCGCCGGCCGCCCGCTCTGGTCGCCCCTGGACTGCCCTGGTTCGTGCCCGTTCGGGCATCGACTGATCGCCCGCACTCCACCGCCCATTTGGCCGGGGCCATCGACGGGGGCCCCACCCCCACAAAGAACGTTTTAATTAAAACCAGAACTAAAAATGGAAATAAATGAATTAAATTAATTACTAAATAATTAGTTAATTAATTAATTGAGTAATTAATTAAACTAATTAATTTGGATTAGTTAAACCTAATCATTAGTTAAATTAATTGGGTAATTAATTAAACTAATTAATTCTGAATTAATTAACACTAATTATTAATTAACTTAATTAACTAAGGTTAATTAATCTGATTAGGTTAATTAGCCATTAGTGAATGACATGCGGGACCCACCTGTCAGGGTTGACTTAGTCAACCCTGTTGGTGATGACGCCAACATGACATCATCTCGATGTCATAGATGCAATTTCGAAATTAATTAAATAATTAATTAAAATTCCAGAAATTAATAAAATCTTTTATAAATCATATCTTTTAATCCGTAATCCGGATTAAAATATTTTCAACATGAAAGTTGCTCGTAACGACGAGACGATTCCGGATACGCATCCGCTCGTCCACCACACGCCTCTAACCTATCGAACCTGCAAACTTTCCTCTCCGGTTCATCCGTTCGACAGACGTCCGAACCGGATAACCTCCGGATGCCTTCCCCTAAACCAAGACCCTCTTACCACGTTAGGGCACGCCTAGCATCGCTTGGCATGTCATGCATCGTTATGCATCTGTTACGTGTATTCATTGTTTCTTCCCCTCTTCTCTTGGTAGACTACGAGACCGACGCAGCTGCGGTGGCAGTTCGACTACAAGGTCGACGACCTCTCTCTCTTGCTAGAGCAACCAGCAAGCCCCCCTTGATCACCAGATATCGCCTACTCTTATCTACACTGCTTGCATTAGAGTAGCATAGCATGTTCTTGTTTTGGATACTCCTATACTGCTGCATAGCCTGTCCTTGTAACTTCTGTTGTTACCTTACCTGCAATCCTATATGCTTAGTATAGGATGCTAGTACTTTCATCTGTGGCCCTACTTTCTTGTCTGTCTGCCATGCTATACTATCGGGCCGTGATCACTCGGGAGTTGATCACGGGTATATACTATATACTTATACATGATACATGTGAGACTAAAGTCGGTCGGTGATGGAGCACCATGAGTGGATCTTTGAGGCGGAGCGGCAGGCAGGTTGAGACCGCCTAGAGAGAGGTGGGCTGGCCTGTTCGGGCGCTCATGGTTACTTAACACGCTTAACGAGGTCTTGGTATTTGATCCGGGTTGGCTACGAGCTTATACGCACTAACCATCTACGCTGGAGTAGTTATGGGTATCCCGCCGTGGTATCACCAAGCACTTCAGACGTCGACGGAGCGGCGCGCCGGATTGGGCTGGAACGCTGTTAGGCTAGGTCTGCTTCCGGCCGCCCTCATAGCGTCAGGTGTGCTCGGCGATGGGCCCGCACCCTGCGCGCTTAGGTTTAGACCGCGGTTGGCCTCTGTTGTGCCTAGGTGGGGCTGCGACGTGTTGATCTTACGCTGTCGGGCATGACCCGGAAAGTGTGTCCGCCAAATGGGATCAAGCGTCTTTGGGTAAGATGGTGCACCCCGCAGGAAGTTAATATATTCGGATAGCCGTGATCTTGGTAACAGGACGACTTGGAGTTGTACCTTGAGCTTATGACAACTAGAACCGGATACTTGATAAAACACACCCTTCCAAGTGCCGATATAACCGTGGTCGCTCTCGCTCGTGGTTATGAGCAGGGATTGCCGGGTAGGATTATTGCTATATGATGTTACTTGAAGGACTTCGTTGTCCTCTTCATGCATGCAAGACAGTGTGTCGAGCGTAGTCTTCGTTAAGACTAGCTATCCCCTCTTATTCTCGGCATTCTGCAGATTCAGTCCACCGATATGGCCTTTACACATATATCCATGCATATGTAGTGTAGCTCCTTGCTTGCGTAGTACTTTGGATGAGTACTCACGGTTGCATTGTTTCCCCCTTTCCCTATCTCTACCCGATTGCTGCAATCGGGACGATGGAGCCCAGAGCGCACGCGCCGCCACGGCGACTACTACTCGAGGCGCCTACTACTACGTGCAGCCCGGCGACGATTTACCAGAGTGACCTAGGAGGATCCTGTGCGGGAGGCCTGCTCCTCTTCGATCTGTATCCCAGTTTGTGCTAGCCATCTTATGGCACCTTGTTTAACTTATGTCCGTACTCAGATATTGTTGCTTCACGACTCGCCTATGATCGAGCACTTGTATTCGAGCCCTCGAGGCCCTGGCTTGTATTATGATGCTTGTATGACTTATTTTATTTGTAGAGTTGTGTTGTGATATCTTCCGTGAGTCTTGATCTTGATCGCACACATTTGCGTGCATGATTAGTGTACGATTGAATCGGGGCGTCACAAGTTGGTATCGAGCCGATCGCCTGTAGGAATCCCCTTCCACACTCCTTGGTCAAGTCGAGTCTAGACATTGCAAAACTTTTACTAACTTGGCTGTGTGCCTTACGGCCCACGCCGCCATCGGGTGGTATTAGGATCTTTTACTCCTCGACCTTTACTCTGGGACTCTGGACTCTCTTCTACTCGGGTTAAACGATTTTACTAACTATCACTAGGTTCCCGTGACCGCATTCACCCCAAAGCTGGATATAGCCTTAGTTGTTCTTGGAATTGTATTTGAGCAATTTCCACATTGTCATTTGACTCCTTTGAAACGTCTTTGTTTTCAGATGGAACCCACGAGGCAGGTCGTGCGTCACACGACGGCCATTGGTGCTCGGGATCACTGCGGTGCTAGCCGAGATGATGACCTATCCGGGTTATCGCTGGCACCCCGAGTACACCGCCTATGAGGAGTACCAGACTATAACCAGGAGCATGACCGCGCCATCGCCCACCTCTACTCGGAGTATGAGTCCACTACTATCGCACACCGCACATGGTGTTGGAGTGACCATCGATATGGCAGTCCACGATGCTGCTTATGCTGCACCGACACGCCTTCGTGCAGAGTATCGAGAGTTGGACACCTCCCCTTCGCACACATTGCTATCGCGTCGATGTTGGTGAGGAGGGTTACTACACCGCTGCCTACACCATCGTCACCAGAGAGCCCTTCCACCATCGTAACTTTGTTACGCATGCCGATGGGCTGGATCGAGCTAACCGAGCTCTTCGCCACGAGTTGTACATCATCCGTCAAGCACCTCTACCGTGCTCGACGCTGATGCACCCTTTGTCCGCTCCGAGAGCTGCCGCTCTGCGATCTACCCCCGCCAGACCGTGATGCCCCAGTGTGTCGGTTGGCCGACGTGGGAGGCTACTCTCCGCACTTGGCCCCTTCCGCCACAGGACGCCGGATTCAGCACCGAGTATCCGCTGCCCCTGTGTCACCGACGTGGAGGACTATCCACCGCCGACTATCAGCTTTCAGCTACAGCTACCTCCGCAGATATCGCGTGGGACTGATGTAGACTTGCTTGTTAGTATTTGATGTATTCGCCATGAGCCCTGTGTGCCGCCTATGATGTAGTAGTCTATGTACTGGACTCTATGTATCGAACTCTATGCATGATTCCTTTTGTAAGATATGCCAACTACTATGTAGTTCCCATCATGCTACTTTCATTATCCATGTTTCATCATGAATGATTCTGCCTCTTGCTTAATTTCTCAAATGCTGAACTACCTCGTTATATAATAGCAGGATGGTTAGGCCAGCAGGTCGTGGTCGTGGTGCCAACTTCCCACCACCGCCGAGTACATGGCGGTATGGTCCAACAGCTTGAGATGAATCGCCAGTTCATGGAGAACATGATGGCTCAGCCTCGCCTAATATGAACCAAAGACCCAAACGGGACAACTCGCAGGATTTCATACGCTGAACCCCAGCAGATACCACAGCTCAACTCAGCCATCGGATGTTGATGATCGCCCGTGACATCACCTATGAGATGGAGTCTGCTGATGTAGCCCCTGCCACTATGTCACCTTTGCTTCCTTCTTCTGAAGGGACCCGCAGCTCAATGGTGGGACAGCCACCGCGTCGCCAGCTTGGGACACTCATCACCGCTGGACTTCCAGCTGCCTTCCGCGCCGCTTCATCCTCAAGGGTCATGGACGGAAGAAGCGTGAGTTCCGCAACCTCACCCAAGGCAACAAGACTGTTGAAGCCTATCGGCGAGAGTTCTTGGACTTGTCTCGCTATGTCAAGAGGATATTGCAACTGATGCACGCAGACAGGAGAAGTTCCGTGACGGTCTTCAAGCTGACATCAAGCTCGCACTTCTAGTGCACGACTTTGCTGATTTCGCCACCCTGGTGAACAAAGCTATCAATGTCGAAACTGGTCTGCAGGAATACCAGAGCTCTAACAGGCGCAACCGTGACGCGGGTTCATCTTCGGGCCCGTCCTCGCAGAAGCGCAAGATATGGATTCCCAATAGCATGTACCAGCCGAATGCATCTGCTTCAAAGCAGAACTATGCCACACCTCGTCTGCCTACAACTAAGCAGCCGAAGCTTCCCGCTCCACCACCCCAAGCTCCTGTTCCCACACCCAATAATGGCTTATGCTTGGTGCGGACAGCCAGGCACCGTGCTAGAGAATGCAACCGTAACCGAATCAATCGCCCTTCCAAAGCAGCTGGCCGTGGAAACACCTGTAACCGCAACAACACCGGCAAGTCTTATGGGCAAGCTCAGGCCAACCACGTTGATCCGAACGAAGCTCAAGACCAGCCTGCCATCGTGATGGGTACACTCTCGTAAATTCAGTACCTGATCTGTTTTATTCGATTCAGGGCATCACATTCATTCATGTCTCAAGATTTTGCATTCATGCATGGCATTAAAAGTGAAGACATGAATGCTTCACTATTAGTACACACCCCCGTGGGCCAATGTCGGACCTCCATGATTTGCAACGACGTCCCCGTTGAAATCGAAGGAATGGAATTCCTTGTCTCTCCTATCATGCTGAAGTCTTGTAGCATTGACCTCATTTTGGGGATGGATTGGTTGAAAGCGATACGCCAATCGTTTGCGCCACTAAGACCGCCCATCTGCTTCACCCTTCTGATGAAATAGTAAGCTACAATGCTCGTCTGGTTCAAAATGCCGAGGCAAGGCTCTATGCATTGAATGCATTGAACGCCGCACCCCTCGAGGGAATTGAAAACATTCCTTTCGTTCGCGACTTCCAAGACGTCTTTCCTGAAGAACTTCCAGGGATTCCCCCTGCTAGAGCTGTCGAATTCGTCATCGACTTGAAACCAGGCACCACTCCTATAGCCAAGCGTCCCTACAAGATGCCGCCGCATGAACTCCTTGAACTAAAGGAGGAAATCGACAAATCTCTTCAAAGCGGCTTTATTCGCCCAAGTTGCTCTCCTTGGGGAGCACCTTCTCTCTTTGTCAAGAAGAAGGATGGGACAAACCGATTGGTCCAAGACTACCGTCCTATAAATCAAGCTACCATTCAGAATAAGTATCCTCTTCCTCGGATCAATGATCTTTATGATCAATTGGCTGGTTCGTCGGTGTTTTCGAAACTCGACTTGAGGTTGGGTTACCACCAGATCCGTGTTCGCGAGGAGGATATCCCCAAGACCGCATTTGTGACTCGTTATGGTTCATACGAGTACACCGTCATGTCTTTCGGCTTAACCAATGCTCCAGCCACCTTCTCTCGCTCGATGAACTATATATTCATGGATTACCTCGACAAGTTCGTGCGTGGTTTATCCGGATGATATCCTGATCTATTCCAAGAATGAAGAAGAACATGCTGAACATCTTCGCCTTGTCTTTGGAAAAGCTACGAGAGCATCAACTCTATGCCAAGTTCTCCAAGTGTGAATTCGGCTCCTCAAGTAACCTACCTTGGACATGTCATTTCTAAGGATGGTATTGCCAACCCCGAAAGAGTTCAGGCTATTCTCGATTGACTCCTCCGAAGAACGCATAAGTCGAAGTTTTCTCGGTCTCGCCACTATTGCCGTCGATTCGCCGAGAACTTCTCCAAGATTGCGAGCCTCGACTAACCTGTTGCATAAGGCGCCAAGTTCCAATGGACGGATAAATGTCGGGAAAGTTTCCGGGCACTCAAAGACAAGTTGACTTCTGCCCATGCTAGCTCCTCCCGATACTAAGAAGGACTTCGTCATTTATCGCGACGCTTCTCGTCAAGGTTTAGGCGGTGTCCTAATGCAAGAGCGCAAAGTGGTTGCTTATGCCTCTCGACAGTTATGCCTCACGAGGAGAACTACCCAGTTCATGACCTCGAACTTGCTGCGGTCATTCATGCGCTAAAGCAGTGGCGACATTACCTTCTCGGTAATCGCTATGTAGATCTACACCGACCACCAAAGTCTGAAGTATCTGTTTACTCAGCCAGACCTGAACCTCGTCGGCCAGAGATGGATGGAGACTGCTGCAGACTTTGATTTGGGTATTCCTATACGCCGAGCAAGGCTAATGTAATGGCTGATGCCTTGAGCCGCAAGTCTATCTGCAACCACCTTCAGTTCACAAAGTTCAGCCTCACTTGTTGAAGAATTCAGCAGCTGAACCTCCATATTGTTCCTCCGGTGCACTCGCTCCCCTCCTCCGGAGTTCCGCAAGATGAATCTCCGTGTTGTTCCCTGTGGTTCCCTCTTTACCTGGCTGTTGAACCCGATCTCTTGGGCACCATAAAGACAATGCAGGATTTGACTCGAGGTCTACAAGCTTAAACAAGACGTCGGGAAAGGAAATCCCTCATCCTTCACTATTGCTGATGATGGCGCCTTGTACTTCAAAGGCCGCCTAGTGGTGCCATGTAAGAAGGAAAATCTGAATATGACTCGGGAGGTTATGCAAGAAGCTCATGATACGCCTCTATGTATCCACCCGGCAGTACAAAGATGTATCAAGACATTCGCCGAGATTACGTGGTCTAATATGAAGCGTGACATTGCTCGCTATGTTTTCGAGTGTGACGCTTGCCGTCAGATCAAAGCAGAACATCAAAGGCCTCTTTGGAACTCGCAGCCTATCTCTATTCCCGAATGGAAATGGGACCATGTTGAAATGGACTTCGTCATCGGATTTCCCAAATCGCAGAAAGGTAATGATGCTATTCTTGTCGCCATTGACCGCTTTCTAAAGTTGCACATTTTCCGGCGGTCAAAGAAACGATCACCGCTAGCCAGCTTGCAACTCTCTATATGTCCGAATTGTTTCACTTCACGGTATTCCACTGGTTATCGATTCGGACCGTGGCAGCTTATTCACTTCAAGATTTCGGGCAAGTTTTCAAGAAGCTATGGGGACTCATTTATCTTTCAAGATCGCATTTCATCCGCAGTCTCAAGGGCAAGTTGAACGTGTCAACCAAATTCTCAAGACATGCTTGAGCTTGTGTAAATCTCATTCGCAAGAAATGGGAGGAATCTCTCCGATGCTGAGTTCTCTTATAATAATAGCTATCAAGCTAGTCTCAAGATGGCCCCTTCAAGTGTTATATGGACGAAAGTGCCGAACCCTCCGAACTGGTCGTAAATCGGGAACGCCCTCTTCGGTCCGGATATTATCCAACATGTCAAGAACAAGTCCGCATTATTCGCGAGAATCTCAAGACTGCTCAAGAGCGCGTCAAAAAAGTAATTATGACCGTCATCACAAAGACATGGTCTATCAACTGGCGAAAAGGCCTATCTTCGCTACACCAATGAAGGGTGCTCACCGCGGGATCAAGGGCAAGTTAGCTCCTCGCTATATTGGCCCTTTCACTATTCTCGAAAGCGTGGAAAAGTGGCTTATCAAGCTGGAGCTTCCGTCGAACCTTTCTCGTGTTCACGATGTGTTCCACGTGTCCCAACTCCGACGCTGCTTCAAGGACCCAATCCGAGCAAAGGACCATGAAGTGCTCGAATTGCAACAGACCTCTCCTATAAAGAGCATCCGTCCGCATTCTCGACCAAGCTGAACGCCGCACACGCGGAAGGCGATCAAGTTCCTCAAAGTCCAAATGGTCGAATCACTCAAGATGAAGCCACCAGGAACGCGAGGATCGCCTCTGAGATGAATATCCCGCACTCTTTCCTTCTACCTCCTAAATCTCGGGACGAGATTTCTTGTAGTGGAGGAGATTTGTAACGCCCGGATGGTTATGCAACAGTAGTCACCCGGTTATGTTAATTAACTTCTCGTTAATTCGGAACCGCCCAAAAACAAAAATTAAAACTAAAACAAACGATAAAGAGTTCCGAAAATAAGTTCTAAAATGTTCCGGGGTTTTCTAAAATACCTAACCTAATATTGGTGGGGTGCACTAATATTTACAAAATGCCAAAGCATTTTAAATAAATCAATAACAGAAAAAAGGAAAAGAATAAAAAGAGAAAGGAAAAAGGAAAACAGTGGAGGGGGATAACCCCCCCTGGCCCAGCCAGCCGGCCCCCCTCCCCTTGGCCCATCCCCCCTTCCCCCCCCGGGCCGGCCCACCGGCCCAGCCGCCACCCCCACTTACCCCTCCCCACCGGTGGCTAACCCTAGCCACAACCCCACTTCCCCCACGCCCCGCCCTCTCCTCTCCCCGATTGATCGGGCAGAGCACCCCGACCGAACCTTCCCCGCCGTCCTCCCACCTGCTTGCGGCCCCGCGGCCCCCGCCGCCAGTCCTCCCCTCCTCCGACGCCGCCGGGAGATCCCTCCTCCCCTCCGTCGCCCCGAGCCCATGGCCTGGCCTCCGCCCTGGCTGGCTCGGCTCGCCGTGGCGCCTCCCGGCCTCCTCCCCGACGGACTTCCCCGCCTCACCGAGCCCGCCGCCTAGGCCCTGCTCCCGCTGTGAGGCTCCCTCTCTCCCCACTTCTTCCCCCGTCGGCGACGGCTCGGCCGCCCGCGCCATCGATCGCCCCCTCCGGTTCCTCGGCTCCCCTCTCGCTCGTCGCCGTGGCCCCGCCTGCCCTGCCTGCTGGCGCGGCGGCATGCCTTGCTGCGCGCCGCGCGCCTCGTTCCTCTCCTTTTCCCCTGCGGATCCGGCCGCGTGGCCCCGACTGCCGGCCACCGCCTGGATCGCGCTTCTTCCTTCCTCCGACGGCGACACTCCGACGCGTCCTGGGCGCCCCAACCTCGCCCCTCCGACCGAGCCCGCTTGTTGGCGCCCTCGCCGAGAGCCTCGTTCCTCCCCTTCCTCATGGCGCTCGGCCCGGCGAACCCGCCACCCCGTCGCCTCCCCTGCCAGGCTGGCTGCTGGGCCGGCGGGCCGTGGCCTCGGCCCTCCGGCCAGGCCTCAGGTCGCCTGGACTGCCCTGGTTCGTGCCCGTTCGGGCATCGACCGCCCCCTGGACCCACCGCCCATTTGGCCAGGGGCCACTGACGTGGGGGCCCCACCCCCACAAAGAACACTTTAATTAAAACCAGAACTAAAAATGGAAATAAATGAATTAAATTAATTACTAAATAATTAGTTAATTAATTAATTGAGTAATTAATTAAACTAATTAATTCTGGATTAGTTAAACCTAATCATTAGTTAAATTAATTGGGTAATTAATTAAACTAATTAATTCTGAATTAATTAACACTAATTATTAATTAACTTAATTAACTAAGGTTAATTAATCTGATTAGGTTAATTAGCCATTAGTGAATGACATGCGGGACCCACCTGTCAGGGTTGACTTAGTCAACCCTGTTGGCTGATGACGTCAGCATGACATCATGCTGATGTCATAAATGCAATTTCGAAATTAATTAAATAATTAATTAAAATTCCAGAAATTAATAAAATCTTTTATAAATCATATCTTTTAATCCGTAATCCGGATTAAAATATTTTCAACATGAAAGTTGCTCGTAACGACGAGACGATTCCGAATACGCAATCCGCTCGTCCACCACACGCCTCTAACCTATCGAACCGCAAACTTTCCTCTCCGGTTCATCTGTTCGACAGACGTCCGAACCGGATAACCTCCCGGATGCCTTCCCCTAAACCAAGACCCCTCTTACCACGTTAGGGCACGCCTAGCATCGCTTCTTGGCATGTCATGCATCGTTATGCATCTGTTACCGTGTATTCATTGTTTCTTCCCCCTCTTCTCTTCGGTAGACTACGAGACCGACGCTGCGGTGGCGGTTCGACTACAAGGTTGACGACTCTCTCTTGCCGAGCAACCAGGCAAGCCCCCCTTGATCACCAGATATCGCCTACTCTTATCTACACTGCTTGCATTAGAGTAGCATAGCATGTTATTGTTTTCGGATACTCCTATACTGCTGCATAGCCTGTCCTTGTAACTTCTGTTGTTACCTTACCTGCAATCCTATATGCTTAGTATAGGATGCTAGTACTTTCATCTGTGGCCCTACTTTCTTGTCATGCGCCATGCTATATTATCGGGCCGTGATCACTCGGGAGTTGATCACGGGTATATACTATATACTTATACATGATACATGTGAGACTAAAGTCGGTCGGCCGATGGAGCACCATGAGTGGATCTTTGAGGCGGAGCGGCAGGCAGGTTGAGACCGCCTAGGAGAGAGGTGGGCCTGGCCTCGTTCGGGCGTTCATGGTTACTTAACACGCTTAACGAGGTCTTGGTATTTGATCTGGGTTGGCTACGAGCTTATACGCACTAACCATCTACGCTGGAGTAGTTATGGGTATCGGCGCCGTGGTATCACCGAAGCACTTCAGACGTCACGACGACGGAGCGCTGCCGGATTGGATCGAACGCTGTTAGGCTAGGTCTCCGCTCGCCGCTTCGCATAACGCAGTGTGTGCTCGAGGCGATGGGCCTGCACTCGCGCTTAGGTTTAGACCGGCGTTGGCCTCTCTGTTGTGCCTAGGTGGGGCTGCGACGTGTTGATCTTACGCGGCGGGCATGACCCCGAAAGTGTGTCCGCCAAATGGGATCAAGCGTCTTTGGGTAAGATGGTGCACCCTGCAGGGAAGTTAATCTATTCGGATAGCCGTGATCTTCGATAACAGGACGACTTGGAGTTGTACCTTGAGCTTATGACAACTAGAACCGGATACTTGATAAAACACACCCTTCCAAGTGCCGATACAACCGGTGGTCGCTCTCGCTCGGGGTTATGAGCAGGGATTGCGGGTAGGATTATTGCTATATGATGTTACTTGAGGACTTCCGTTGTCCTCTTCTCGTGCATGCAAGACAGTGTCCGAAGCGTAGTCTTCGTTAAGACTAGCTATCCCCTCTTATTCGGCATTCTGCATTCAGTCCACTAATATGGCCTTTACACATATATCCATGCATATGTAGTGTAGCTCCTTGTTTGTAGTACTTTGGATGAGTACTCACGGTTGCATTGTTTCCCCTTTCCCTATCTCTACCCGATTGCTGCAATCGACGATGGAGCCCAGAGCTGACGCCGCCGCCACGACGACTACTACTCTGGAGGCGCCTACTACTACGTGCAGCCCGGCGACGACCACCAGAGTGACCTAGGAGGATCCTGCAGGAGGCCTGCTCCTCTTCGATCAGATCCCGCTTTGTGCTAGCCATCTTATGGCACCTTGTTTAACTTATGTCTCGTACTCAGATATTGTTGCTTCCGCTGACTCGCCTATGATCGAGCACTTGTATTCGAGCCCTCGAGGCCCCTGGCTTGTATTATGATGCTTGTATGACTTATTTTATTTGTAGAGTTGTGTTGTGATATCTTCCCGTGAGTCCTTGATCTTGATCGTACACATTTGCGTGCATGATTAGTGTACGATTGAATCGGGGGCGTCACATATAATTTATCCCGTTGCTGATAGTCAGTGGGTAAGTCTTGTCCATTGTGTCCCTAAGAAGGGAGGTATACTGTTGTCCCTAATGATAAAGATGAATTGATCCCGCAAAGGATTATCACAGGTTATAGGATGGTAACTGATTTCCGCAAATTAAATAAAGCTACTAAGAAAGATCATTACCCCTTACCTTTTATTAATCAAATGCTACAAAGATTATGCAAACATACACATTATTGCTTTTTAGACACTACTAGAAAAAGGGCTATAGATGGGATTGACACTAATGGCGCACCAGACAGTTGGTGCGCCATTATTATATATACTAATGGCGCACCAGCTCTCGACACGCCATTAGAGTTGAAACTACTAATGGCGCACCAGGCAAAGGGTGCGCCATTAGTATCAAAAATTTTTTTTTTGAACTAGTGCGCCTGTCCAAACATACTAATGGCGCATCCAGATAAAGTGCGCCATTAGTAGTTGTAACTACTAATGGCGCACCCATCCAAAGTGCGCCACTAATGTTGTTATTTTATTATATTTTTTATTCCTTTTTGTAATACTACTAATGGCGATCGATCAACAACAATGCGCCATTACTAGTTTAAATTAGTAATGGCGCACATGACGACCAAAGGCGCCATTAGTATTGTTTTTTTTTGTAAACTACTAATGGCGCACCGCTGAGAAGGTGTGCCATTAGTAACCTGGATTACTAATGGCGATTTAGTGCTGGTGCGCCATTAGTAAGTGGGCAGCAACAAGATATTTTGGACAGCCTCTCCTACCCACACTCACTTTCTCCCCACTTCATTCTCTCCACCTCCTCCTTGTCTCGGTGCCTCCTCTTTTCACCTCATTTCCACCATAGAATCATTCAAATTAAGTGGTTAAATTACCTTGTTTTAATAGGTAAGTAAGGGGGGAAGCTATATTTATGTTGTTCTCCCTACAACAATGTGCACATGCACTTTTTATGGCCTAGCTAGATCTATGTATGTTCGTGGTGTTGCATATGTTTGTGGTGTTGCATCTGTGTTTGTGGTTGGAGGTGTACCGGTATTTGAAATGCGATAGTTGCCAATATTTTGTCGGAATGTTGATTCATTTCCGTTTCGGCGAGAATTTTGGCATTAAGCATTCTTTTTGCTCCTATTTTTAGGGAAAGTCATGCCAAATTTTTGTTTGGTTCTAAAATATCATTTTGCTCTACCCCGCAGGCGACCATGGTCCGCACGATGTCCGAAGGCATCGTGAATAGGTTTTGAGGTCCGCGAAGGCCGAGATGCTTCAAAAGAACGAGACGGAGATAAGATGTCCGTGTCGAAGATGCAAGTCAAGAGCCTTATTGCGGACCCGATTCCGGCAGGTGTGGGACCACCTGCTCTTGCGTGGTTTCATGGATGGCTATCGGTGGCAAGGTGATGAAGATGACTACGAAGTCGCCCATGGGGCCGGGCAAGAAATGAGGAAGGGCAGCAAGACAACGCATCATGCTCGGGCGGGCGAGAAGACGAAGAATCCCCAGGAGATGATCACGACGGTGATGTCAGACAGTCATCATGTAGAAGATGCAGGACATGATGATGAGGAAGATGCGGAGCAGACGACGGGCATGATCATGAAGATGATGATGCGGCGGAGCAGACGACGCTGGACCATCGATGGGCTGGGTGCAGGACCTCATATTCAAGAGCTGCTTCAAGCAGACAGATAACGCCAGAGCTGCCGCCCGAGAGAAAGCCAAGATGGATCAACTTGAGTTAGACGCGTTACTCCATTGTATGAAGGATGCAGGCCCGAGGATACCCGCCGAAAGTAACGCCATGGCTCGGAGATGAAGGTAAAACACAAAATGACCGACGATGCTTCGACGAGAACATGTCATTCTGGCACGAACGTCTTCCCAAGGGGAACAAGTGCCCGACCAGTTTGGAGGAGGCGAAGAAAATCATGTGTCCTCTCGATTTACCGCACGTGAAATACCATGTGTGCATGAACAATTGCATCATTTATCGGGACGAGCATGCGGAGTCTACCATATGTCCGGTGTGCGGCATCACTCGATACAAGAAGAGGAAGAAAGCTCCTCGAAAAGTGGTGTGGTACTTTCCGATCACTCCTCATCTGCAGCGGTATTTCGCGGACCCTAAGGTAGCAAAGCTCCTACGTTGGCACGCGGATAGGGAGGAGAAGAAGCGAGAAGATGACGCAAATGATCCGGAGATAGATAAAAAAGACAAGATGCTGAGTCACCCTAAGGATGCGAGCCAGTGGCAAGCGTTGAACTTCGAAGACTCAGAATTTGGGAACGATCCAAGGAACATCGTGCTGGGCGCGAGCACCGATGGAGTCAATCCGTTTGGCAGCCAGAGAAGCACACATAGAACCTGGCCTGTGTTTGTGTGGATGTACAACCTTCCCCCTGGTTGTGCATGAAGAGGAAGTACATTCACATGAGTATGCTAATTGAAGGGCGAAACAACCAGGAACGACATCAATCTGTATCTGGGGCTGCTGAAAGAGGAGCTTGACACGCTGTGGAAAACGCCAGCCAATATGTGGGACGCCGCAGAGAAAGAATATTTCCCTATGAGAGCCGCACCGCTCACGACGGTGCACGACTATCTCGATTACGGATATCTCGCGGGCAGGTAGTCCACGAATTTTCGGATGCGTAAGCTGCATGGATGACACAACGACGCTAGCTAGATAGAGATCCCGGTCTTTGAAAACCGTGTTCATGGGACATCAAGGTGGCTTCGCGACGATGACCCGTGGAGGAAACGCAAGGATCTGTTCGATGGTGAAACCGAACCTAAAACGCCCGCGTCACGAGGAGCAGCGAGGAAATAGACAAGTTGTTGAAAATTGGAAAGACTGCCCACCGCCGAAAGAAGCAAAAGGCGCCAGAGCCGGAAAGAAGCGAAGGCGCTAGAGCAGCTGCTGAAGGTATGGAAAACGAGGTCTGTTTTCGGGACTTGCCGATCGAAGATCCACCGTGTGCCTCACAGCCTTGATGTCATGCATATCACGAAGAACGTGTGCGAGAGTCTGCTTGGTACCCTGCTCAACATGCCGAGAGGACCAAAGATGGGCCGAAAGCAAGGGCAGACTTGAAATCAATGGGCATCAGGCAGGAGCTTCACGCTAATGATGATGATGATGATGATGATGATGATGATGATGATGATGATGATGATGATGAGGCGAAGCAGGACACAGAAAGTCGTCACAAAGGCAAAAAGGCCAAGAAGACCGGAAATGAATACCCTCCCGCATGCTTCACTCTAAGTCAGGAGGAGATCGAGCAGTTTTTCACCTGCCTCCTAGGAGTAAAACTTCCTTACGGTTCCGCGGGGAAGATAAGCAGATACCTAGACCCAGTGAAGCGAAGTTCATGGGATGAAGTCTCATGACTGTCACGCGTCGATGACGCAGATACTTCCAGTTGCAACCGTGGGATCATGGGCACGCACGTCTGCGGAAACGCTATTTGGCCTATGCAACTTCTTCGGCGTCATCTCTCGGAAGTCGATTGGCGTGAGGCAACTCGAAGGCTACAGGAAGAGATCGTGGTGATACTATGCGAGCTTGAGATGTACTTCCCGCACGCATTCTTTGACGTTATGGTGCATCTGTTGGTCCATATAGTGGAGGATATCATCCAACTCGGGCCGACGTTCCTGCACAAAGATGATGCCGCTCGAAAGGATGAATGGTGTCATCAAAGGATACGTCGCAACATGTCACGCCCGAAGGAAGCATAGCGGGGCTTCGATCAAGAGTGCATCTCCCATCGCATCTAATTATCTAGGCATCGAGAACCCGCTGGTCTGCCCGTCAACAGCACCTCGGCAGGCTCGCTGGATGGGGTTACCGTGAGGGTCGCCAGCGAAATGCATGTCGACTTCGAGGGTCGACTCACGACTTTGAAAGAGCAAACCTAGTCGCGCTACAACACATAGACGTGGTCGATCCTTGGGTGGTAGAGCACAAAACCTTTATTAAGAAGACGACAATGACCGAGGCCAACAGAGGACGGACGGAGATATACTCAAAGAGCACAACTCATGTTTCACGCGTTGGTTCAAGCAGAAGCTTCGTCTGCACCCTTTACATGAGGATTCTTCCGCGGAAGAACAACTCATATTCGCTTTGTCACAGGTATGCCGAGCACAACCCGACGACCTATGAGGCGACGATATCAACGGCTACACATTCTACACCGAGGCCAAGGACATGAAGAGCGATGGTTATCGAACTCCGGGTAACGATGGAATCCTACACCGTAACGACAAGGACAGATACTACGGAAGGATCGAGGAGATCTGGGAGCTGAGCTACTGCTGGAGAGAAGGTCCCGATGTTTCGTGTCGATGGGCCAAGAACGTCATAAAAGAAGACCGTATTTCACCACCATGGTTATACCGAAGCCAAATCCAAGATCATGGGCGCAAACGTCACCGCTAAAAATGAGCCATGGGTACTGGCTTCCCAAGTGGACCAATGCTTCTTCATTACCGACCCGCCAAAGCCCAGTCGTGTTGTCGTGAGGAGAGGCAAAAGGAATAGCCAAATAACAATTTGGTCCCAAACACAGCAAGGTCCTATTTTACTTTCAACATGACTCGACAACATGACCACGACAATAGTTCAGTTTACAAATGAGGACAAAGATTTTGTGCAGGACAAGGCTATTTGTTATCGATCAAATAAATGATTTAGAAACCATCAATAAGTAGGACTAGTGATTTATTATGAAGTTGCTTGGGTTTATTATGAAGTACTTTGATCATGTCTCTTTATTTGTACTGCTGCTAATATACTTTATATGATGATGAAGTGCTACTGAGTTGTGTGCAAATTTTGTTAAATCAGTGATGTGTATGTGTGCTGTCAGTTATGTGTATGTGCTTATTTTAATCCAGTGAAATATGGCACTGAACTATAGCTAGCTAAACGGTAGTTTTGCTTAAATTGGTGAAATTTGGCACTGAAATGAAGCCACATTCCAGTCCACATGCCAATGTATTTTCCATGTTGTGATGGAGGCCTTTTTTGCCTTGTCCACCCGAGAGGCCCTTGAGTTTGCTGGAATGTCGATTAACTTCCGCTCCAGAATTGGTACTTATATGTCCTATTTTCAGCAAAGGTCATGCTGAAATTTTCCGTGAATTTTAGCATGACTTTGCTAAAAATAGGACATATGGGGTACTTGTGACTAATGATGAAAGCTTAGGCTTTTAGGGTGCCTCCGTCGAAAAACCCTCAATGATAAAAGCTTAGATTTTAGTATGCCTCGTGTCGACAAACCCTAAATGATGAGACCATGATCTTGTTCCTTGACAATAACCAACTTTTGACCAAACTTTGTTTCTATTTAGATGTAAACATGGCCCACAACGATGAGGCCGGGGTTGGCGGCAAGGCATTCTGGGAGCTGTCCCAGAGATGGAGGAACAACCTCACTTGTATGAGGACGCCGCCTTCCCCACCGATCCCGAGACCACCGATGGTACCGCCGAGGATGACCCTAATCGATGCTACCACCGATGGTGCCGCCGAGGATGCCACCATCGATGATGGCGGCGCATTTACGATGGCAGCCAATGAAGAGGCAACGGAAGGACCGGCGCCCGACTGCGTTCGCACCTCAAGGAGGAAGTTATCAAGTGGACTCCGACATGAATCCAACGGCGCCAAACGAATAGTCAAGGGTACTCACTTCAGCTCGGGTGCATTCTCCGAGCACCGCCTCGATCAACACCGAGAACCCGAGGCATCTGACCGAGGGAATTTATGCAACCTCCTCTTCACGGCTGCACGAACGATACAAGTTCCCCGCTGCTTTTGAAAACACAAGCCTCAAAGGGAATAAAGTGAACAATGCTGCCCTCACGAAGATGAGCAAGGCCCTGTCTACTTGGAAAAGCAATGGGAAGAGAATGATCGAGAAAGGTGAGAGTTATGAGAAGATCAAGGAGAAAAATCCTTCGATCACCGAAGATGACTACAACGACTTCAAGATCACTTGCTCGAGCACCGCAAACTCCCAATCAAGTCAGTGGGGGAAAGAAATGCGGGAGTTGAACTTAGGGGAACACACACTCGGTCCCGGCGGTTACAGAGTGGCGGAGCCTATATGGGACAAGGAGGACGCGGAGCGTGCTGAGCAAGGCCTACCGCCCCTCTTTGATAAATACGGTGACAAGCAGACCAGGAACTTTGTCAGGGCCCGGTACAAGAAGGACCCGAAAACAAAGGAGCTTACCACGGATCCAAGACCAGGCGCTTGAGGTTGTTCAGTAAGGAATACCACCCACGGGTAATTAGCTCCATATTGTTGCATTCTAATTAATGAAGCCAAATTTCTAAATGGTTCACATTCCTTCCGCAGGCGACTGAAAGCAGTAGCGCGGGGTCGACTAAGAGCAACCCTTGGGACACCACTCTAAATAGGGCGTTGAATGTAATGAAGAACAAGGATAAGCTCAGTAAGCCGACGTCAGCTGGTCGTGTGGCCGGCAAAGGATTGTCCACAAAATGGGGGTCATACTATACCGCTGGTGTGCGGAAGGAGAAAAAGACCAGCTCGAAAAGCCAGGTGCGCGAGGTTCAAGAACTCAAGGCACAGGTGGCGCGGATTCCGGAGATTGTCCAAGAGCAAGTGCAACAACAACTCGGAGCGACAATCACCGCCATTGTGCCTACCTTGATCCAGGGGTTGATTGCGCGGATTGCGGGCGGCCAACAGGGGTCGCCCCCGATTCCTAGCTTCGCGGCCAGCAACTCGCAGAATGCGATGGCGGGGCCATTGGTGTCTCCGGCGGAGGCGGCATTGGTGTCTCCGACGCCGCACGGAGCTTAATGCACCGGGTGTACGCCGCGGCACCTCGCAGCAAGCGGCCCTCCGTCAATCTGACGCCCGCCGTTGGCGGTGCCTCGACATTAGCCGAGCTCGACGCCATCATCACGGTAACTAATTAAGCTCTCTCGGTCGAGGACTTCATCTCCTTTCCTTTGATCGGGCATCCACGACGCCCTACATGTTTTCGCAGGCGCCGCCGACGCTCATGCACTCTCCCGCACTTCGTGAACAATGAGTTGGTCGATGTCGCCAAGGGAAAAATCGTTCAACCGGCAACCCTTGTTCCACGGTACCCAGATGCCACCCAACTTGTTTAGGGTTGAACTGGTTCGGGTGCTGCCAGGCTGCGACGAGTTGTTACCTCCGATTCAACCCGTCGGGGCCGATGATGATGACGTGATGACCCTCGGCGCCGCTGAACTGCCCCCTGCTTTGGTCAAGAGCCAGATTCGTTTGGGGCGGGGACACCACCCCAAAGACAACACCGCCAGCCGTGTTGCCGCTAAGTCGGCCCCATGGCAAGACCGCCCGCAACGGTGCGGACATCCCTATGCCATCGATCCGAACATGCATATGGCACGGGATCGTAACAACGACGACGACGATACATTTGCCAACGCCGATCAGTACTTTGCCGATCATGGGTACGGTGGCGACTTCATGGGGCCTCCTTCTCAAGAACCCAACCCAACAAAAGACGGCGCGATCTAGCTGGTACCGCGGAGAAGCCAAGTTGCAACAGCGCCGTCGCTGTTCAGCTCTCAGAGACGCCCCAGCTGCCGACTTCACCGAGCCTCGAGATAGGCGAGGTGCGAAATATTATCAGCCCCAACACACTCAAGAAGGCGGTCTGTGAGCAGAACTCGGTCCTATTACAGGAGAAGAAGAAGGCACGCAAAAGAAAGACTAACAAGGGTGCGGGCCAGCCGGCACCGAGTACGGTCCGTGCTCAGGACGGGCCACCTTCACCTGAGGATATCTCGAGGAGGCTGCATGTGGCGGGTAGGGCGATGCTACCGACAAATATGCTCAATGCTGCAACCGGTGCTATGCGGAGTCTGCATGACAGTGTTCTTTCTTTGGAGAAGCAGCGTCTCAGAGAGAAGGATGTGGCATACCCGGTTTTCGTGGGCCAAGGTGCCGAGGGCAAGGGCTTTGTGGATAACTCCATCGGGCGACGATCGTTTCTGCGGTTTGATGACATCCACGCTATGTTGAACCTTCATCCGCTGCACTACACCTTCGCTCGCTATTTTCGCTGAGTATGGAGATGCGGATCATTCGCGACAAGACCCGGACATCGTGATAGTCGACCCCTTCTACATGCGTGCCAAGATCTTGGGCAGCGCTGGGGACCGCAAGTCGCGAAGTTCTTACCTTGAAGGCGTCATTCGCAAACCAAGATAAGGATAACTTCCTCGTGCCTTACTTTCCGAGTAAGTCCTCCCTCAACCGCCCGTAACATATGAATTCTTAGATTTCAATCATTTTTCTTTTAACATTCCGTGTTTTGTGCAGTGGCACACATTGCACGCTCATCCTCCTAAGCCCCAAATATTCCATGGCCACGTATTTCGACCCCGACCGTCGACGAACGTAGACTACACAAATGTCAAGAAGGTTCTTGATGATGTTCTCCCGCCACGCCTAATCTGGAGGCACCTTCACCAGGCCTATTCGTAAGCACGGCAAGCACGTGTTCTCCCACAATACGACGCTCGCTGGTCAAGCAGCCGCTTAGCGGTCGAAGGGTGCCTACTACGCCATCCATCACATGCGGCGATCGTGACGGGACCATCATCAACTTCGCTACCGAGTAAACTCAAGATTGGGCCGCGGCGTGTCGGCAATCCAGACGCGGACATCGACAAGAATTCTTTCGCATCCAATGAGTTTGCGGAAATCATCCATCAAGATGTCCTTTGTACTCGGGCAGTTCTACCTCGAAATCAATCGTCCAACAGTGACATCGACACAATGCTACAAATGCAGGCTGACAACGCCCGTTCTTTCATGACTCCCATGATAGACGGCGGCTTCATCCACGCCGGTCCCTTGAGTCGAGTCGAAAGCAGTGATGTGTGTCTAGTTCTCAAACATCGATTGGCTCATGTTGTAATTAAACTTTAATGAACTTGTAGTATGTCTCTTTGGTTTCGAGAGTCGCTCAACTTAGATGTAATCGATGCTATTAATGTCTTGCTGTTCTCTTCCGATCGCTCTGTTGCATACTTATATATTGCTTATGTATTGTCTGTGAATTGGTACTAACGCTTCGCGTTTGGCTAGTGCATAGCGATGCCGTCGTATGTCGTGTACAAGGGTAAAGTTCCCGGAGTCTATGACGACTGGGAGGAGTGTCGGAGACAGGTTCACCGATTCAGCGGTAACAGTTACAAAGGGTACACCACTAGGGCCGAGGCCGAATCTGATACGCCCGCT
Organism: Aegilops longissima; assembly: GCA_021605205.1. Taxonomy (NCBI): domain Eukaryota; kingdom Viridiplantae; phylum Streptophyta; class Magnoliopsida; order Poales; family Poaceae; genus Aegilops; species Aegilops longissima. Next base: position 40,020,290 of record CM038676.1, on the reverse strand, counting down.
ATCTAGCGGGAGAGGGGAGGGAGCGTTGGAGGAACCGGATGAAGACGAGTTTCATCGTGATGATGCTCATCGTGTTGACCGCAGATCTCTTCCATGTGATGGTAGTTTAGATGATCGATATCGACTTGTAATGTGAAGACAAACTACCTACTCGCGGTCTCGAGACTTGTAATATAATGTTCTATCTTTGTTCGGTCTTTTCAATTCAGAGACTAATATGATGAATTGTATTCAGAGACTAATATGATGAATTGTATTCAGAGACTAATCTTCTATTGTATTCGATGAATCTGTTGTTGTTGTGTGCTGTCTATATTTTGTCCAATTATACATTTTGTAACCTGTGCAAAAACAGAAAATAAAAAATAAAAACCTAATATTCATACTAATGGCGCATCACATCACATCGCGCCATTAGTATGCCAAAGGATACTAATGGCGCATCATTAAACAGGCGCCATTAGTATGACGGTTACTAATGGCGATCTTTCGTTGCAGCGCCATTAGTATGCCAAAGCACCTGGTATACATGGCCCCTCGGGAGGAAATATACTAATGGCGATCTGTAGTATATACTAATGGCGCATCCGGTGGTGCGCCATTAGTACACCAGATACTAATGGCGCACCAGTGGTGCGCCATTAGTAAAATATACTAATGGCGTGGCACTAATGGCGCACCACTAATGCGCCATTAATGGCCAAACTAGGTGCGCCATTAGTAGGCCTTTTCCTAGTAGTGAGATGGTTATTCTGGTTTCTCTCAAATACCTGTGTCGGCTAAAGATCAATCAAAGACTACTTTCACTTGCCCTTTTGGTACTTTTGAATATAGACGTATGCCTTTTGGTTTATGTAATGCACCTACTACCTTTCAAAGATGCATGATGGCTATATTCTCTGATTTTTGTGAAAAAATTTGTGAGGTTTTCATGGACGATTTTTCTGTCAATGGTTCCTCTTTTGATGATTGCTTGAGCAATCTTGATCGAGTTTTGCAGAGATGTGAAGAAACTAATCTTGTCTTGAATTGGGAAAAGTGCCACTTTATGGTTAATGAAGGTATTGTCTTGGGGCACAAAGTTTCTGAAAGAGGTATTGAAGTTGATAAAGCCAAGGTTGATGCTATTGAAAAGATGACATGTCCCAAGGACATCAAAGGTATAAGAAGTTTCCTTGGTCACGCCGGATTTTTTAGGAGGTTCATTAAGGACTTCTCAAAAATTTCTCGGCCTCTGACTAATTTATTACAAAAAGATGTACCATTTGTCTTTGATGATGATTGTGTAGAAGCATTTGAAATACTTAAGAACGCATTATTCTCTGCACCTGTTGTTCAGCCACCTGATTGGAATTTTTCCCTTTGAAATTATGTGTCATGCTAGTGATTATGTTGTAGGTGCTGTTCTAGGGCAAAGAGTTGATAAGAAACTAAATGTTATCCATTATGCTAGTAGGACTCTAGACAATGCTCAAAGAAATTATGCTACTACCGAAAAGGAACTTTTAGCAGTTGTATTTGCTTGTGATAAATTCAGACCCTATATTGTTGATTCTAAAGTAACTATGCACACTGATCATGCTGCTATTAAATATCTTATGGAAAAGAAATATGCAAAACCTAGACTTATTAGATGGGTTCTCTTGCTGCAAGAATTTGATTTGCATATTGTTGATAGAAAGGGAGCTGAGAACCCCGTTGCAGATAACTTATCTAGGTTAGAGAATGTTCTTGATGACCCACTACCTATTGATGATAGCTTTCCTGATGAACAATTAAATGTCATAAGCACTTCTCGTAGTACTCCACGGTATGCTGATTATGCTAATTACATTGTTGCTAAATTTATACCGCCTAGCTTCACATACCAACAAAAGAAAAAGTTTTTCTATGATTTGAGACATTACTTTTGGGATGACCCACATCTTTCTAAAGAAGGAGTAGATGGTTTTATTAGATGTTGTGTGCCTGAGCATGAACAGGAACAAATCCTACGCAAGTGTCACTCCGAAGCTTATGGAGGACACCACGCTGGAGATAGAATTGCACATAAGGTATTGCAATCCGGTTTGTATTGGCCTACTCTCTTCAAGGATGCCCGTAAGTTTGTTTTGTCTTGCAATGAATATCAAAGAATTGGTAATATTAGTAGACGTCAAGAAATGCCTATGAATTATTCACTTGTTATTGAACCATTTGATGTTTGGGGCGTTGATTATATGGGACCTTTTCCTGCCTCTAATGGATATACACATATTTTGGTTGTTGTTGATTACGTTACTAAGTGGGTAGAAGCTATTCCAACTAGTAGTGCTGATCATAACACTTCTATTAAAATGCTTAAGGAAGTTACTTTTCCGAGGTTTGGAGTCCCTAGATATTTAATGACTGATGGTGGTTCACACTTTATTTAGGGTGCTTTCTGTAAAATGCTTGCTAAATATGAAGTTAATCATAGAATTGCATCTCCATGTCACCCACAGTCTAGTGGTCAAGTAGAATTGAGCAATAGAGAGCTCAAATTAATTTTGCAAAAGACTGTTAATAGGTCTAGAAAGAATTGGTCCAAGAAACTTGATGATGCATTATGGGCCTATACAACTGCATATAAAAATCCTATGGGTACGTGTCCGTATAAAATGGTTTATGGAAAAGCATGTCACTTACCTCTCGAACTAGAACATAAGGCATATTGGGCTATTAAAGAGCTCAACTATGATTTCAAACTTGCCGGTGAGAAAAGGTTATTTGATATTAGCTCACTTGATGAATGGAGAACCCAAGCTTATGAAAATCCTAAGTTTTTTAAAGAAAAAGTTAAAAGATGGCATGACAAAAGGATACAAAAGCGTGAGTTTAATGTAGGTGATTATGTATTGCTATACAACTCTCGTTTAAGATTTTTTGCAGGAAAACTTCTCTCTAAATGGGAAGGTCCCTACGTTATCGAGGAGGTCTATCGTTCCGGTGCCATAAATATCAACAACTTCGAAGGTACAAATCCGAAGGTGGTAAATGGTCAAAGGATCAAACATTATATCTCAGGTAATCCCATGAATGTTGAAACCAATATTATTGAAACCGTAACCCCGGAGGAATACATAAGGGACACTTTCCAGACCGTTTCAGACTCCGAAAAGGAATAGGTATGTGGTACGGTAAGTAATCCGTCTCCAAAACAATTTTTAAGGCAATATTTCTCCGTTTTGGAATATTCAGAAAAATAGAAAAATAAGTGGCTGCCCGGGAAGGACACGAGGGCTCCACGAGGGTGGAGGGCGCGCCCTACCCCCTGGGTGTGCCCCCCTACCTCGTGAGCACCTCGTGTGCCCTCCGGACTCCGTTTTCTTGCACGATACGTATTTTGGTCGGTAAAAATTCATTATATATTCTCCTGAAGGTTTTGACTCTCGTATCACGCAAATATCTCTTGTTCTTGTTTCGAGCTATTTTTCTGACAGGTCTAGATCATCATGACGTCCCCAAGCGCTTCCAAGGACAAGTTCTTCGAGAAGGTGATCAACCCTTACCTCGCGGAGGTGCTGCGACACCCTCAAACCATTGAGATGCGTGATGGGTTGCTGCACATCCGCGATGTTGAGGGACCAAAAGGAACCGGAAGCATGGAGGCGAGGCTCGAATCAATGGAGCAACAAGTTTTCAAGTGCCAGGGGATGGTGGAGCATGGAATTAACGCTAGCCACAAGATGCTCGCGGAGTTCCCCAAAAACTACGAGCCGGATGCCAAGAACACCGAGGAGGTCATCTTCAAGCTACATGAGAAGATCGAGCACCTCCAAGCCCAAATCTATGATCTACAAAATCAAAACTGCGAGTATGAATATAGATTCAAAAGGATGAGTTTGGCTGCAGATTTGAGGATTCCGGAGACTCGGTCATCCTTCTACGATGGTGAGCCTATGCCATGGAAGGTGGATGACAAGCCTGCATCATCAACAACACCTCTACCTTCACCGACAAAGAAGGAGATATAATCACATGGGTATGGGCACTCCCCTTGGCAACTGCCAAGCTTGGGGGAGGTGCCCCGGTATCGTATCACCATCACAACTTCTATCTTTACTGTTTTTCTTAGTTCGATCCTATTAGTAGTATCTTGATTTAGTAGAATAAAGTCATGGCATGATCTAGTTTTGAGTTTTGCTTTATGATCCCTCTATGTAATCGAGTCTGTGAGCTATATATATAATAAAGTTTAGTGTTGAGTCAAGGGCTTGATTATTTTGCCATGATCTTGGGTAAAGAATAGAAAGAAGAAAAAGAATAAAAAGAAACAATGAGTTCATATTGATCTTATTGAGAGTAATGACTTCACATAGAAAGAGTATGATAATTAAAAGTTGTTGGCAGTTGGCAAATATAGCTTTGGTCATCGTTGCAATTAATAGGAAGTAATAAGGAAAGAGAGGTTTCACATATAGATATATTATCATTGACATCTTTTATGATTGGGAGCACTCATTAAAATATAACATGCTAAAGAGTTGATGTTGGACAAGAAAGACAACGTGATGAGTTATGTTTTCTTATATCTGAGATAAAGTATGTTGTCATGGATCCTCTAACATGTTGAGCTTGCCTTTCCCCCTCATGCTAGCTGAGGGAGTCCTGGACTAGGGGGTGTCCGGATAGTCGAACTATCATCTTTGGCCGGACTCCTAGACTATGAAGATACAAGATTGAAGACTTCGTCCCGTGTCCGGATGGGACTTTCCTTGGCGTGGAAGGCAAGCTTGGCGATAAAGATATGTAGATCTCCTACCTTTGTAACCGACGCTGTGTAACCCTAACCCTATCCGGTGTCTATATAAACCGGAGGGTTTTAGTCCGTAGGACGAACAACAATCATACCATAGGCTAGCTTCTAGGGTTTAGCCTCTTTGATCTCGTGGTAGATCTACTCTTGTACTACCCATATCATCAATATTAATCAAGCAGGAGTAGGGTATTACCTCCATCGAGAGGGCCTGAACCTGGGTAAAAACATTGTGTCCCTTGTCTCTTGTTACCATCCGCCTTGACGCATAGTTCGGGACCCCCTACCCGAGATCCGCCGGTTTTGACACCGACATTGGTGCTTTCATTGAGAGTTCCTATGTGTCGTCACCTATAGGCCCGATGGCTCCTTTAATCGTCAGCAACGATGCAGTCCAGGGTGAGACTTTTCTCCCCGGACAGATCTTCGTATTCGGCGGCTTTGCACTGCGGGCCAATTCGCTAGGCCATCTCGAGCAGATCGAAAGCTACGCCCCTGGCCATCAGGTCAGATTTGGAAGTTCGAACTATACGGCCGATGTCCGTGGAGACTTGATCTTCGACGGATTCGAGCCACAGCCGAGCGTGCCACACTGTCTCGATGGGTATGATCTAGCTCTGCCGCCGAACAGTGCCCTGGAGGCCGCACCAGCATCCGCTCCGACCCTTAATTCGGAGCCGGATTCGCCGATCGAGGACGGTTGGTTGGACACCGCCTCGGGGGCTGAACTCTCTACGGCGATCGAGCCGAACACCCACCCTGTCCTTTGCGAAGCTCGTGACTCCCAGGTGCCGGACTCCTTGCCGGACTCCGAACCCTCCGCGCCCCTGCCAATCGAATCCGATTGGGCGCCGGTCATGGAGTTCACCGCCGTGGACATCTTTCAGCACTCGCCCTTTGGCGACATCTTGAATTCACAAAGGTCTCTCTCTTTATCAAGAGAGCCCTGGCCAGACTACGGTCAGGAAGGTTGGGATGCGGACGACGAAGAAATTCAACGCCCACCCACCACCCACTTTGTAGCCACTGTCGATGATTTAACCGACATGCTCGACTTCGGCTCCGAGGACATCGACGGTATGGACGACGATGCCGGAGACGACCAAGACCCAGCGCCTACAGGGCACTGGAAGGCCACCTCGTCATATGACATATACATGGTGGACATCCCAAAAGATGGGAATGTCGATGGAACGGCGGAGGATGACCCCTCCAAGAAACAACCCAAACGCCGACGTCAGCAGCGCCGTTCTAAATCCCGCCACAGTAAAAACGGTGATTCCGTCACAGGAGACAATAACACCCCGGACAGTGCCGCAGACGACCCCCTGTAGCAGGACTCAGCGCAGGAGGAGGGAGAAGCAAGACCGCACGACAGTGCGGCAGAAAGAGAGGTAGAGGACGATAATTATGCGCCTCCCTCCGAAGATGAGGCAAGCCTCGACGACGACGAATTTGCCGTGCCTGAGGATCCCGCCGAACAAGAGCATTTCAAATGCAGGCTTATGGGCACCTCCGAAAGCAGCAACAGCTTAGAGCTGACCAAGACCTGCTAGCTGACAGATGGACTGAAGTCCTTGCAGCCGAAGAGTATGAACTCGAACGCCCCTCCAAAAGCTACCCTAAACGCAGGCCGTTACCTCGATCAGAGGAAGCAGCACCCAAACCTACATCACCAGCGCATGATGCGGCCGACCGGCCACCCCGTGGCCGCGACAGAGAGGCCTCTAGACCCTCCATTTAAGCCGCACTCCGACGCTGCTCAAAAAGTACCAAGGCACGGGAAAACGCGCCGGACTTGCGAGATATATTGGAGGATAAGGCAAAACATACAAGATCGATCTACGGATCGCATGGGCGCCCCACGACACGTGATGATAACCGTCACGCCGGATACTGCAACTCCGGCCGGTCCGAACACAGTAGACAAAGCTCATTTGAGCTGCGTCGTGATATAGCCCAATACAGAGGCGCCGCACACCCACTATGCTTCACAGACGAAGTGATGGATCATCAAATCCCCGAGGGTTTCAAACCCGTAAACATCGAATCATACGATGGCACAACAGATCCTGCCGTTTGGATCGAGGACTACCTCCTCCATATCCACATGGCCCGCGGTGATGATCTACACGCAATCAAATACCTCCCACTCAAGCTTAAAGGACCAGCTCGGCATTGGCTTAACAGCTTGCCAGCAGAATCAATTGGTTGTTGGGAGGACCTAGAAGCCGCATTCCTTGATAACTTCCAGGGCACATATGTGCGACCACCAGACGCCGATGACCTTAGCCATATAATTCAGCAGCCAGAAGAATCGGCCAGACAATTCTGGACACGGTTCCTAACCAAGAGAAATCAAATCGTTGACTGTCCGTATGCAGAGGCCCTTGCAGCCTTCAAACATAACATCCGCGACGAGTGGCTTGCCCGGCACCTAGGACAGGAAAAGCCGAAATCCATGGCAGCCCTCACAACACTCATGACCCGCTTTTGCGCGGGAGAGGACAGCTGGTTAGCTCAAAGCAACAACTTGGCCAAACACCCTGATAGTTCGGATACCAAGGACAGCAATGGCAGGTCGCGTCGCAACAAGAACAAGCACCGCATTAATGGCGATAATGCTGAAGATACGGCAGTAAATGCCGGATTCAGAGGCTCTAAACCCGGTCAGCGGAAAAAGCCATTCAAAAGAAATACCCAGGGCCCGTCCAACTTGGACAGAATACTCGATCGCTTGTGCCAGATACATGGCACCCCCGAAAAACCAGCCAACCACACCAACAGGGATTGTTGGGTGTTCAAGCAAGCAGGCAAGCTAAGTGCGAACTCAATGACAATGGGCTTCATAGCGATGACGAGGAAGAGCCCCGGCCGCCGAACAATAGAGGACAGAAGGGCTTTCCCCCACAAGTGCGGATGGTGAATATGATATACGCAACCCATATACCCAAAAGGGAGCGGAAGCGTGCGCTAAGGGACGTATATGCGATGGAGCCAGTCGCCCCGAAGTTCAAACCATGGTCTTCCTGCCCGATCACCTTCGATCGAAGGGACCACCCCAGTAGCATCCGTCATGGCGGTTTTGCCGCATTGGTTCTTGACCCAATTATTCACGGATTTCACCTCACTAGAGTCCTGATGGACGGCGGTAGCAGCCTGAACCTGCTTTATCAGGATACAGTGCGCAAAATGGGCATAGACCCCTCAAGGATTAAACCCACAAAGACGACATTTAAAGGCGTCATACCAGGTGTAGAAGCCAATTGTACAGGCTCAGTTACACTCGAAGTGGTCTCCGGATCCGCGGATAACTTCTGAAGCGAAGAGCTAATCTTCGACATAGTCCCGTTCCGTAGCGGCTATCATGCACTGCTCGGACGAACCGCATTTGCAAAGTTCAATGCGGTGCTGCACTACACATACCTCAAGCTCAAGACGCCAGGCCCTCGAGGAGTAATCACGGTCAATGGAAACACCGAGCGCTCTCTCTGAACGGAGGAGCACACAGCGGCCCTCGCGGCGGAGGTGCAAAGCAGCCTCTCACAGCAACTCTCGAGTCCGGCTACTAAACGTCCGGACACTATCAAGCACGCCCGGAGTAACCTACAACAAGACCGCCTGGCACGATCCAAGCACGCGTAGCAATCCGGCCCCAACCCCAGCCCTCGCGAAATTGCGAAGCCGATTACTATCGTACATAACTATGCTCTGGAGATACCAGAGGCATAAGGAGGGCACGACCAGGCACGCCAGAATGCGGCTCAACCGCACAGGGGGCCCCGATTGTGTCATTCTTTTCTTTTTCTTTTTCTTACTTTCAAGACTCTGTTCTCCAGAAGCCATGTCCGGCATCCGCGCTGAATACACGATGCAACAGCCAGGGAAGCAGAAAACTGCGTCGAGTGTCCAGGTGGTCTCTTTTACAAGCATTATACCTGTTTTACATACCATCCCGCAGCTTACCCCTCGAGGGGGACATGTTAAATAGTCCCATCCCTTTCTTATCGCACAATTTGTATCGTTCTGCTTTTATTTGCAGTTTCTTTTTAATAACCAATATATAGCTCTTGCCTATTATTGCATTCTTTCCCATTATATATGTTCATTTATGACATTGCGCAACCGTACAATTTGGTACGGCCAATACACCAGGGGCTTAAGTACCCCAAAAGTATGGTGTGATAAGTCCGAACACTTTCACAAGTGCGGCACCCCGAACTTATAGCATTATATGCATCGGCTTCGAATCATGTCTTGGGTCAATAGTTGGGTTTGCCCGGCTCCCATGTTTTGGTACCTTACGTTCCGTTATATCGGCTAAGGTAGCACTGGGAGAACCACTGCGATTGTGCCCCGGTTGAGCTGGGTTGAGCACCTCAGTGGAGAAAGCTAAAACTGACCGTCATGATAGGGCAAGATCCGGTCGCTGTTCGAGAGGTTTTTTCGGGTCCCTAAAGACTTATGCCGCTTAGAGCGAGGAACCGGCATTGTCCGGCCAAGGCGTGGATAGAGCCCCGAACTCGGTCTTCCGAATACTAGGGGCTTCACCGAAATTTAAAATTATAGAATTCTATGGCTAAGTGAGAGTGTTCAAGCATTATAAGTCCGGTTGCCTTGTTCATTGCGTTGAGCTCCTCCCTCGATGGACCCAAGAATGGGAACAAGAGCGCTCAAGTTTATCCCGAACACCCCAGCACTCGTGGCATGGGGGCTGAAGCCAATGACTTGACTTCTCTCAAATTTGATAAACGGTCGCACAGAAGGTAATATTTTAAATTAACAAGCGTTGCTTAGCGCATATGAACAAGTTTTCAGCATACAGGATAACAAATGCGAGTCTATTCAAAAATTACATCTTTGGAGCACTCATCCGCTTATCTGGCGGGCACCCTTCAGACGCCCTCATAGTACATTTCGGGCGTGCGATGCTCCTTGCCCTTCGGTGGCCGTCCGTCACAAGCTTCTCCGCATCCAGCTTGCCCCAAAGTGCACTTTAGCACGGGCAAGGCCCGACGGGCACCTTCAATGCAGACGGAGCGCTTGATGACTTCAATCCATGGACAAAGGCCCACCAGCCGCCCGACTAGCCCAAAGTAGCTCCAGTGCATGGCTTCCAATGGCCACAGCCGAACTATGAGGCCCTTCATGGCCTGTTCGGCGCCCTTGTGGAGCTCGACCAGCTGCTTCAGCTGGTCTCTTAGGGGTACCGGACGTTCGGCCTCAGCATACTGAGACCAGAACACCTTCTCCGTCGAGCTCCCCTCCTTGGCGCGGTAGAATGCGGTAGCATCAGACACACTACGGGGCAGATCTGCGAATGCTCCTGGAGAGCTCCGAATCCGGGTAAGTAATAGGTAATTCACTTTCACATGCTTGCTTTGCATAAAGAATGCCTTACCCGCCGCTATCTTCTTTAATGATTCAATTTCTTGGAGGGATTTTTGGGCTTCGGCCTTAGCGGCTTTGGCACTCTCAAGAGCCGAGGCGAGCTCGGACTCCCGAGTCTTCGAGTCACGCTCCAAACTCTCGTGTTTTTTCATGCGAGCCTGGAGCTCTTGCCGCACCTCCGCCACCAGCTCCTCCTGCTTCTCTCGCTCGGTGCGCTCCGCGGCCGGTTTGCTTTCGGCCGCGGACACCGCTTCCTTTAGGGTCGCCACCTCGTTCGTGGCCCCTACAATACCCACGTTATTCCTGTCATTTTTTGCAACTGAATCCTTTCTATAAGGTATTTCTTTAATAATGTATTACTTACCCTCCTTGTCCTCGAGCTGCTTCTTGGCAAGGCCGAGCTGTTTCTCGGACCGCTCGAGGCGCTGCTTCAATGCATTGACCTCCGTAGTCAGTGCGGCAGAGGTCAGCAGCGCAACCTGCATTCCCATATTGACATACTTATGTGAGACTCCTGCGTATATCTTTTTAGATCCTTAGTCCGGCTTTTCTTTTCGAACACCGAACTAAGCATCAGGGGCTACTGTCTATGCGGTAATATTTTTACATATTCCAAAACTTACCTCAAAGCCTATTAGAAGGCTGGTACAGGCTTCAGTCAGCCCGCTCTTGGCGGACTGAACTTTCCGGATCACCACACTCATAACAGTGCGGTGCTCCTCGTCGAGGGAGGCGTTAAGCGCCAAGAAGCTATCCGGTGCCTCGGTTGGGACGGAGGACACCGGCGTCTTACCCTTCCTACGAAGGGGCCGCTTGCCGGACTTCGGAACAGCTGAAGGTTCCGGTATGGAGTCCGGATGAGGGTCGGGCTTAGAGCCCCTGGGGGTCTCGCATCCCTCGCGCCTGGAGTCCGCGAGGTTGCCTTGCGGCGCCTCCTACGCCACCTCCTCTTGACCAGGCCCCCCTTGGGGCACCACCTCGGCGTTGTCCGCAGCGTGAGGTGAGGAGGCGGCCGGAAGTGAAGTACTCTCCATTTCCGACAAACTTAGGGACCCGCTCGACGAACCGGCGAGCTCGCCCTTGGGCGGGCTGCATGATTGTTCGGCATTAGAGAACACTATGCAATGGAAAAAAAATCCATGGGTATCCGGACACTTACGATCTCGCCAGGGGCTTGGCCCTTGTTGGCCACTCCTCCTCGTCATTGTCGGCGTTGGTGGAGAAGTCTGGAGGAAGGGTCCTTCCCTTCTTGGACCCTCCGGCCTCCCCAGATGGGGCGGCCTTCCTTTTCCTCTCTTCCCCCGCTGGGGGAGAGGCTTCTTTTTCCTCCTCCTCGTTCTCAGGAGAGGATTCTACTTCAGAATCTGACAGCGCTGGGCGCCGGGAGCTCCTTCGAGTTCCTGTGGCCTCCTTCTTGGCCTTCTTCTCCGTCACCACGTGAGGTGCCGGAGCCAGCAGTCCCATCAATCTGGCGTCCGCTGGGTCTTCTGGCAAAGGAGCCGGACAGTTAATTTGTCCGGACGTCTTCAGCCAGTCCTGTCAAAGGTTAGGGAGTTTTAGATCCCACATAGAGTCAATCTATGAAAAAAGAGTCACGTAAAGGGTAAAATAACTTACCTCGCTGGCTTGACGCTGCGAGCTGAATCCGCGATCTTCGGTAGCGGATGCGGGGGCTTCGGCGCCCTTGAACAGCACCTTCCTGCATCTTCGACGTCATCGTCAAGAGCCGCTCAAGGTCTGGTGCTGTGCCGGATCAAACTCCCACAAATTGAAGGCCCGTTGCTGGCACGGGAGAATCCGGTGAATGAGCATAACCTGGACTACGTTGACAAGCTTGAGCTTCTTGTCCACCAGGTTTCGGACACAGGTTTGGAGTCCGGTCAGCTCTTCCGAATCACCCCACGTCAGGCCCGTCTCTTTCCATGATGTGAGCCGTGTGGGGGAGCCAGATCTGAATTCGGGGGCCGCCGCCCATTTGGAGTCGCGCGGCTCGGTGATGTAGAACCACCCCGATTGCCACCCCTTTACTGTCTCCACGAAGGAGCCCTCGAGCCATAGAACATTGGGCATCCTGCCCGCCATGGCGCCTCCGCACTCCGCCTGTCGGCCGCCCACTATCTTCTGCTTGACGCCAAAGGTCTTCAACCATAAACTGAAGTGGGGTTGGATGCAGAGGAAAGCCTCGCACACAACGATAAACGTCGAAATATTGAGGATGAAGTTTGGGGCCAGACCATGGAAATCCAAGCCGTAGTAGAACTTGAGCCCCCGGACAAATGGGTGAAGTGGAAAACCTAGTCCCATGGAGGAAGTGGGTGAGAACACCACCCTCTCATGGGGCCTGGGGTGGGGACGAGCTGCCCTTGTTGGGGAGCCGAACGCGATGTCGCGGACAAGTATCCGCCTCCCGCAGCTTTAGGATGTGCCCTCCATGACGGAGGAGGCCATCCACCTGCCTCCCGCTCCGGACATAGTTGGAGAAGGTTGAGGTGGGATGTGCGGACTTGGGCGCTGGAGCTCGAAAGCGTGGAAATGGATGAGCAAAGGAGGAAGAAGGCGTGGGTGAAAAGGTGGATCCTTATCCCTTATATGGACGGACGGAGCTATGCGCCCCGCCAGACTGGTAAACTCGCTTATCTCCCAAGCGCCTGTAATCAATGGCGCGGATGGGTTACCCACGTCCCAGTATTGATGGGAATCCCGGAATAAGGGGCACGATCTATGCTTTGATAGGACGTGCCAGGGAAACCGCCTCGCTAAACGCGCTGAGGTGGAGCAGTAAAAAACGATTCATATAAAGGCCTGGCCGTGGTGTGATGTCACGCCGCTGAATACGCCAACAGATCTGCAAAAGTTATTCTCTACGGTGGTATGTGGAACTTGTTTTGCAGAGCCAGACACTATCCTTGTGTTCAAAACCTTCCATGAAGTATTCGAGGAGGAACCCGCCTTGCAATGCCGAAGACAATATGCGCGCCGGAATGGTCGTCATTGAAGCCTGGTTCTGGGGCTCTTGAGGAGTCTGGACTAGGGGGTGTCCGGATAGCCGAACTATCATCTTTGGCCGGACTCCTAGACTATGAAGATACAAGATTGAAGACTTCGTCCCGTGTCCGGATGGGACTTTCCTTGGCGTGGAAGGCAAGCTTGGCGATACAGATATGTAGATCTCCTACCATTGTAACCGACTCTGTGTAACCCTAACCCTATCCGGTTTCTATATAAACCGGAGGGTTTTAGTGCGTAGGACGAACAACAATCATACCATAGGCTAGCTTCTAGGGTTTAGCCTCTCTGATCTCATGGTAGATCTACTCTTGTACTACCCATATCATCAATATTAATCAAGCAGGAGTAGGGTATTACCTCCATCGAGAGGGCCCGAACCTGGGTAAAAACATCGTGTCCCCTGTCTCCTGTTACCATCCGCCTAGACACACAGTTCGGGACCCCCTACCCGAGATCCGCCGGTTTTGACACCGACACTAGCCAAATTCTCAGCACCAAGTAGAGATACTACTTGTGCTTCCAAATACCCTTAAACCAGTTTAGCCATGAGAGTCCGCCATATCTACCTATGGATTGAGTAAGATCCTTCAAGTAAGTTGTCATCGGTGCAAAGCAATAAAAATTGCTCTCTAAATATGTATGATTGATTGGTGTGGGAGAAATAAGCTTTATATGATCTTGTGATATGGAAGAAATAAAAGCATCGGACTGCATAATAAAGGTTCATATCACAAGGGGCAATATAAAGTGACGTTCTTTCGCATTGAGATTTTGTGCATCCAACCATAAAAGCGCATGGCAACCTTTCATTTTATCCTTTGGCAAGCCCAAAGATGTTGGAAAGAACATGATATATATATATATATATATATATATATATATATATATATATATATATATATATATATATATATATATATATATATATATATATATATATATATATATATCTAATTGGATGTAGGGGCATGAATTATTATTGTTGACATTATCCTTCAGTAAAAGGTTGTGGGGCAAAACTATAAGCCCCTATCTTTCTCTGTGTCCGATTAAAACTCTGTAACCACAAGTATTGCGTGAGTGTTAGCAATTATGAAGGACTAAGTGATAGTTGAGTATGTGGACTTGGTTTTAAGCTCTGACATAGACTCTTTCTGATGTTATGATAAATTGCAATTGCTTCAATGACTGAGGTTATAATTTGTTGGTGCTCAATAAGGTTTCTGATTCATACTTCCACATTGTGAAAAGATCATCACTTGAACATAAGTAATCATATGACAAAATCTATATATGTTGCTGTTATAAGAACAATCATGATGCCTTAATGTCCGTATTTTATTTTTATCGATGCCTCTACCTCTAAACATGAGGACATATTTATTGTTATCGGCTTTTCGCTTGAGGACAAGCGAGGTCTAAGCTTGGAGGAGTTGATACGTCCATTTTGCATCATGCTTCTATATCGATATTTATTGCATTATGGGCTGTTATTACACATTATGTCACAATACTTATGCCTATTCTCTCTTATTTTATAAGGTTTACATGAAGAGGAGAATACCGCACTGGAATTCAGGCTGGAAAAGGAGCAAATATTGGAGACCTATTCTGCACAAGAACTCCAAAAGTCCTGAAACTCTGCTGAATATCTTAAAATAAATAAAGAAAAATTGTCACCAAAGATGAAGGCCAGGGGCCCACACTGCTTTCATGAGGGTGGGGTGCCCCCCAAATAAAGAAAAATTGTCGCCAAAGATGAAGGCTGGGGCCCACACCGCTCACGAGGTGGGGCGCCCCGGGCACGCCCCTACCTCGTGGGCCCCTGGTGGCTCTCTCGACGCCCATCTTCTCCTATATGAAGTCTTTCGATGAGAAAAAATAGGAAGCAACCTTTCGACGAGACTCACCGCCACGAGGCGGAACCTGGCGGAACCAATCTAGGGCTCCGCAGAGCTGTTCTGCCGGGGACACTTCCCTCGGAGGGGAAATCATCATCATCATCATCACCAACGCTCCTCTCATCGGAGAGGGCAATCTCCATCAACATCTTCACCAGCACCATCTCCTCTCAAAACCCTAGTTCATCTCTTGTATCCAATTCTTGTCTCCAAGTCCGGGATTGGTGCTAGTAGGTTGCTAGTAGTGTTGATTACTCCTTGTAGTTGATGCTAGTTGGTTTACTTGGTGGAAGATCAGATGTTCAGATCCTTTATGCATATTATTACCCCTCTGATTATGAACATGAATATGCTTTGTGAGTAGTTATGTTTGTTCCTGAGGACAAGGGAGAAGTCTTGCTATTAGTAGTCATGTGAATCTGGTATTCGTTCGATATTTTGATGAGATGCATGTTGTCTAGCCTCTAGTGGTGTTATGTGAACATCGACTACATAACACTTCACCATTATTTGGGCCTAGAGGAAGGCATTGGGAAGTAATAAGTAGATGATGGGTTGCTAGAGTGACAGAAGCTTAAACCCTAGTTTATGCGTTGCTTCGTGAGGGGCTGATTTGGATCCATATGTTCCATGCTATGGTTAGGTTTACCTTAATACTTTTGTTGTAGTTGCGGATGCTTGCAATTGAGGTTAATCATAAGTGGGATGCTTGTTCAAGTAAGAACAACACCCAAGCAACGGTCCACCCACATATCAAATTATCAAAGTACCGAACGCGAATCATATGAACGTGATGAAAACTAGCTTGACGATATTACTGTAGGGGAACGTAGCAGAAATTCAAAATTTTCCTACGTGTCACCAAGATCTATCTATGGAGAAACTAGCAACGAGGGAAGGAGAGTGCATCTACATACCCTTGTAGATCGCTAAGCGGGAGCGTTCATGAGAACGGGGTTGAAGGAGTCGTACTCGTCGTGATCCAAATCACCGGAGATCCTAGTGCCGAACGGACGGCACCTCCGCGTTCAACACACGTACAGCCCGGTGACGTCTCCCACGCCTTGATCCAGCAAGGAGAGAGGGAGAGGTTGAGGAAGACTCCATCCAGCAGCAACACAACGGCATGGTGGTGATGGAGGAGCGTGGCAATCCCGCAGGGCTTCGCCAAGCACCAAGGGAGAGGAGGAGGAGGAGAGGCAGGGCTGCACCAAGAGGGAGAGAACTCATGTGTGTTGGGCAGCCCAAAACCTCAAGTATATATAGGGGGAAAGAGGGGCTGCGCCCCCTTTAGGGTTTCCCACCCCAAGGGGTGCGGCCAGCCCTAGATGGGACTTGGGGGGCGGCCAAGAGGGGGAGGAGTGCCTCCCAAGTCAAGTGGAGGCCTCCCCTTAGGGTTTCCCCTTCCCATGCGCATGGGCCTAGGGGGGCTGGTGATCTTGGCCCATTATGGCTAGGGCGCCCCCTACAGCCCATGCTACTGTATTGGACGTGGTGGAACAATTCCGACCTCCGGACCTCCGGACCCCTCCGAACCTTCCGGAAGCTTCCAGACGGTACACCGAAAAACCCGAACTTTTTCCGAACCCAACAACAACTTTCCATATATAAATCTTTACCTCCGGACCATTCCGAACTCCTCGTGACGTCCGGGATCTCATCCGGACTCGAACAACATTCGTAACCACATACAAACTTCCTTTATAACCCTAGCGCCATCGAACCTTAAGTGTAGACCCTACGGGTTCGGGAGACATGTAGACATGACCGAGACGTTCTCCGTCAATAACCAACAGCGGATCTAGATACCCATGTTGGCTCCCACATGTTCCACGATGATCTCATCGGATGAACCACTATGTCAAGGACTCAATCGATCCCGTATACAATTCCCTTTGTCTAGCGGTATTGTACTTGCCCGAGATTCGATCGTCGGTATCCCGATACCTTGTTCAATCTCGTTTCCGCAAGTCTCTTTACTCGTTCCGTAACACATCATCCCGTGATCAACCCCTTGGTCACATTGTGCACATTATGATGATGTCCTACCGAGTGGGCCCAGAGATACCTCTCCGCTTACACGGAGTGACAAATCCGATCTCGATTCGTGCCAACCCAAGCAGACACTTTCGAGATACCTGTAGTGCACCTTTATAGTCACCCGCCACGTTGGACGTTTGGTACACCCAAAGCATTCCTACGGTATCCGGAGTTGCACAATCTCATGGTCTAAGGAAAAGATACTTGACATTAGAAAAGCTTTAGCATCTAACTACGATCTTTGTGCTAGGCTTAGTATTGGGTCTTGTCCATCACATCATTCTACTAATGATGTGATCCGTTATCAATGACATCCAATGTCCATGGTTAGGAAACCGTAACCATCTATTGATCAACGAGCTAGTCAATAGAGGCTTACTAGGGACATGGTGTTGTCTATGTATCCACACATGTATCTGAGTTTCCTATCAATACAATTATAGCATGGATAATAAACGATTATCATGAACAAGGAAATATAATAATAACTAATTTATTATTGCCTCTAGGGCATATTTCCAACAGTCTCCCACTTGCACTAGAGTCAATAATCTAGTTCACATCGTCATGTGATTAACATCGATAGGTCACATCGCCATGTGACCAACACCCAAAGAGTTTACTAGTGTGTGTAAACTAGTTCACATCATCATGTGATTTAGGCTCAATGAGTTTCGAGGTTTGATCATGTTTTGCTTGTGAGAGAGGTTTTAGTCAACGGGTTTTAGTCAACGGGTCCGAACCTTTCAGATCCGTGTGTGCTTTGCAAATTTCTAGGTCATATTATAAATGCTGCTTCCACGCCCACTTGGAGCTATTCCAAATGGTTGTTCCACTATACGTATCCTGTTTGCTATCGAGAGTCATTCGGATAGGTGTTAAAGCTTGCATCGACGTAACCCTTTACGCGAACTCTTTATCACCTCCATAATCGAGAAACATGTCCTTATTTACTCCAAGGACAATTTTGATCGCTGTCCAATGATCCATTCTGGATCATTCTTGTACCCTTGAGTGACTCATGGCAAGGCACACTTCGGTGCGGTACACAAGATAGCATACTATAGAGCCTATGTCTGAAGCATAGGGGACGACCTTCGTCCTTTCTCTCTTTTCTGCCGTGGTCGAGCTTTTAACTCTTAACTTCATACCTTACAACTCAGGCAAGAACTCCTTCTTTGACTGATCCATCTTGAACACTTTCAAGATTATGTCAAGGTATGTGCTCATTTGAAAGTATTATTAAACATTTTGATCTATCTTATAGATCTTGATGCTTATTGTTCAAGTAGCCTAATCCAGGTTTTCTATTGAAAATCATCTTTCAAATAACCCTATATGCTTTCTAGAAATTCTACATCATTTCTGATCATCAATATGTCAACAACATATACTCATCGAAATTCTATAGTGCTCCCACTCACTTCTTTGGAAATACAAGTTTCTCATAAACTTTGTATAAACCCAAAATCTTTGATCATCTCATCAAAGCGCACATTCCAACTCCGAGATGCTTACTCCGGTCCTTAGAAAGGATCGCTGGAGCCAGATACCTTTTAGCATCCTTAGGATCGACAAAACTTTCTCGATTGTATCACATACAACCTTTCCTTTAAAACTGGTAAGGAAACTCATTTTGACATCCATCTGCCAGATTTCATAAATGCAGCTTATGCTAACATGATTCCCACGGACTTAAGCATCGCTACGGATGAGAAAACTCATCATAGTCAACTCCTTGAACTTGTGAAAACTCTTCGCCACAAGTCGAGCTTCATAGAAGGTGACATTACCGTCCACGTCCGTCTTCTTCTTAAAGATCCATTTATTCTCAATGGCTTGCCAATCATCGGCAAGTCCACCAAAGTCCATGCTTTGTTATGATACATGGATCCTATCTCGGATTTCATGGCTTCTAACCATTTGTCGGAATTTGGGCCCACCATCGCTTCCCCATAGCTCGTAGGGTTTATCAAGACAGATCACCGTACCACTCACTCAAACAGATCGCGCGTCCTTGTCGCCCCACGAGGTTCGGTAGTGACTTGATCCAAGCTTCATGATCACTATCATAAGCTTCCACTTCAATTGGTGTAGGTGCCACGGAACAATTTCTGTGCCTGCTACACACTAGTTGAAGTGATGGTTCAATAACCTCATCAAGTCTCCACCATCCTCCCACTCAACTTTCGAGACAAACTTTTCCTCGAGAAAGGATTTGATTCAAGAAACAATCCCTATTGCTTTCGGATCTGAATTAGGAGGTATACCCAACTGTTTTGGGTGTCCTATGAAGATGCATTTTATCCGCTTTGGGTTCGAGCTTATCAACCTGAAACTTTTTCACATAAGCGTCATAGCCCCAAACTTTTAAGAAACGACAACTTAGGTTTCTCCAAACGGTGTCGTCTCAACGGAATTACGTGGTGCCCCATTAAAGTGAGTGCGGTTGTCTCTAATGCCTAACCCATGAACGATAGTGGAAATTCGATAAGAGACATCATGGTACGCACCATATCCAATAAGGTGCAACTATGATGTTCGGACACACCATCACACTATGGTGTTCTAAGCGGTATTAATTGTGAAACAATTTGCACAATGTCTTAATTGTGTGCCAAAACTCAGTAACTCAGATATTCATCTCTATGATCATATCATAGACATTCTATCCTCTTGTCACGAAGATCTTAAACTTCACTCTGAAATTACTTGAACCATTCAATAATTCAGACTTGTGTTTCATCAAGTAAATATACTCAACATCTACTCGAATCATCGTGAAGTAAGAACATAACGATATTCATCAGATGCCTCGGCACTTATTGGACTGCACACATCAAAATGTGTTACTTCCAACAAGTTGCTATCTTGTTCCATCTTCTTTGAAACCGAGGCTTTTCAGGTCATCTTGTCCATGTGGTATGATTTGCATATCTCAAGTGATTCAAAATCAAGTGAGTCTAAACGATCCATCTGCATGGAGTTTCTTCATGCGTATGCACCAATAGACATGGTTCGCATGTCTCAAACTTTTCAAAACGAGTGAGTCCAAAGATCCATCAACATGGAGCTTCTTCATGCGTTTACACCAATATGACTTATATGGCAAATTGCCACAAGTAAGTGGTACTATCATTACTATCTTATACTTTTGGCATGAAAATGTGTATTACTACGATCGAGATTCAATAAACCATTTATTTAGGTGCAAGACCATTGAAGGTATTATTCAAATAAATAGAGTAACCATTATTCTCCTTAGATGAATAACCGTATTGCGATAGACATAATCCAATCATGTCTATGCTCAACATAAACACCAAATAACAATTTTAGGTTTAACTCCAATCTCGATGGTAGAGGGAGCGTGCGATGCTTGATCACATCAACCTTGGAAATACTTCCAACACATATCTTCGCTCACCTTTAGCTAGTCTCCGTTTATTCCGTAGCTTTATTTTGAGTTACTAACACTTAGCAACCGAACGGTATCTAATACCCTGGTGCTACTAGGAGTACTAGTAAAGTACACATTAACATAATGTATATCAAATATACTTCTATCGACCTTGCCAGCCTTCTCATCTACCAAGTATCTAGGGTGGTTCTGCTCCGATGGCTGTTCCCTTATTACGAAGCACTTAGTCTCGGGTTTGGGTTCAACCTTGGGTTTCTTCACTGGAGCAGCAACTGATTTGCCGTTTCATGAAGTGTCCCTTCTTGCCCTTGCCCTTCTTGAAACTAGTGGTTTCACCAACCATCAACAATTGATGCTCCTTCTTGATTTCTACATTCATGTGTCAAACATTGCGAATGGCTCAAGGATCATCATATCTATCCCTGATATGTTATAGTTCATCACGAAGCTTCTAGCAGCTTGGTGGCAATGACTTTGGAGAAACATCACTATCTCATCTGGAAGATCAACTCCCACTCGATTCAAGTGATTGTTGTACTCAGACAATCTGAGCACAAGCTCAACGATTGAGCTTTTCTCCCTTAGTTTGCAGGCTAAGAAAATCGTCGGAGGTCTTATACCTCTTGACGTGGGCACGAGCTTGAAATCCCAATTTCAGCCCTCGAAACATCTCATATGTTCCGCGATATTTCGAAAACGTCTTTGGTGCCTCAACTCTAAACCGTTTAACTGAACTATCATGTAGTTATCAAAAACGTGTATGTCCGATGTTCGCAACATCCACAACGACGCGTTTGGGGTTCAGCACACTGGCGGTGCATTAAGGACATAAGCTTTCTATCGTCCGCATAATCGCTACTGATCAACTTTCAACTATATTTTCTCTAGGAACATATCTAAACAGTGGAACTAAAGCGCGAGCTTACGACATAATTTGCAAAAGGTCTTTTGACTATGTTCAAGATAATTAAGTTCATCTTATGAACTCCCACTCAGATAGACATCCCTCTGGTCATCTAAGTGATTACATGATCCGAGTCAACTAAGCCGTGTCCGATCATCACGTGAGACGGACTAGTCATCATCGGTGAACATCTTCATGTTGATCGTATCTACCATATCGACTCATGCTCGACCTTTCGGTCTCGTGTTCCGAGGCCATGTCTCGTACATGCTAGGCTCGTCAAGTTAACCCTAAGTGTATTGCGTGTGTTCCGAGGCCATGTCTGTACATGCTAGGCTCGTCAACACCGTTGTATGTGAACGTAAGAATCCATCACACCGATCATCACGTGGTGCTTAGAAGCGACGAACTTTGGCAACGGTGCACAGTTAGGGAGAACACTTCTTGAAATTGTTGTAAGGATCATCTTATTTACTACCGTCGTTCTAAGTAAACAAGATGCATAAACATAATAAACATCACATGCAATCAAATAGTGACATGATATGGCCAATATCATTTTGCTCCTTTTGATCTCCATCTTCGGGGCTCCATGATCATCATCGTCACCGCATGACACCATGATCTCCATCATCATGATCTCCATCATCGTGTCTCCATGAAGTTGTCTCGCCAACTATTACTTCTACTACTATGGCTACGGTTAGCAATAAAGTAAAGTAATTACATGGCGTTGTTCAATG
Organism: Aegilops longissima; assembly: GCA_021605205.1. Taxonomy (NCBI): domain Eukaryota; kingdom Viridiplantae; phylum Streptophyta; class Magnoliopsida; order Poales; family Poaceae; genus Aegilops; species Aegilops longissima. The sequence goes on along the minus strand of CM038676.1, from coordinate 39,998,104 downwards.
ACACGCAGGTCATACAATAAATAAAGACAACTCCTATGGCTCCTGCGGTTGTCATACTCATCGACATGCAAGTCGTGATTCCTATTACAAGAACATGATCAATCTCATACATCACATATCATTCATCACATTCTTCTTGGCCATATCACATCACATAGCATACCCTGCAAAAACAAGTTAGGCGTCCTCTAATTGTTGTTTGCATGTTTTACGTGGCTGCTATGGGTTTCTAGCAAGAACATTTCTTACCTACATAAAACCACAACGTGATATGCCAATTGCTATTTACCCTTCATAAGGACCCTTTTCATCGAATCCGATCCGACTAAAGTGGGAGGCGGCACCGCTAGCCACCTTATGCAACAAGTGCATGTCATCGGTGGAACCTGTCTCACGTAAGTGTACGTGTAAGGTCGGTCCGGCCGCTTCATCCCACAATACCGCCGAAACAAGATTGGACTAGTAACGGTAAGCATATTGAACAAAATCAACGCCCACAACTACTTTGTGTTCTACTCGTGCAAAGAATCTACGCAATAGACCTAGCTCATGATGCCTTTGTAGGGGAACGAGCAGAAATTCAAAATTTTCCACGTGTCACCAAGATCTATCTATGGAGAAACTAGCAACGAGGGAAGGAGAGTGCATCTACATACCCTTGTAGATCGCTAAGCGAAGCGTTCATGAGAACGGGGTTGAAGGAGTCGATCGTCGTGATCCAAATCACCGGAGATCCTAGTGCGAGCGGACGGCACCTCCGCGTTCAACACACGTACAGCCCGGTGACGTCTCCCACGCCTTGATCCAGCAAGGAGAGAGGGAGAGGTTGAGGAAGACTCCATCCAGCAGCAACACAACGGCATGGTGGTGATGGAGGAGCGTGGCAATCCCGCAGGGCTTCGCCAAGCACCAAGGGAGAGGAGGAGGAGGAGAGGCAGGGCTGCACCAAGAGGGAGAGAACTCATGTGTGTTGGGCAGCCCAAAACCTCAAGTATATATAGGGGAAAGAGGGGCTGCGCCCCCTTTAGGGTTTCCCACCCCAAGGGGTGCGGCCAGCCCTAGATGGGACTTGGGGCGGTTAAGAGGGGAGGAGTGCCTCCCAAGTCAAGTGGAGGCCCTCCCCCTTAGGGTTTCCCCCTTCCCATGCGCATGGGCCTTGGGGGGGCTGGTGCCCTTGGCCCATTATGGCTAGGGCGCCCCCCTACAGCCCATGCTACTGTATTGGACGTGGTGGAACAATTTCCGGACCTCCGGACCCCTCCGGAATCCTCCGGAACCTTCTGGAAGCTTCCCGGTACAATACCGAAAAACCCGAACTTTTCCGAACCGAACAACAACTTTCCATATATAAATCTTTACCTCCGGACCATTCCGGAACTCCTCGTGACGTCCGGGATCTCATCCGGGACTCCGAACAACATTCGGTAACCACATACAAACTTCCTTTATAACCCTAGCATCATCGAACCTTAAGTGTGTAGACCCTACGGGTTCGGGAGACATGTAGACATGACCGAGACGTTCTCCGGTCAATAACCAACAGCGGGATCTGGATACCCATGTTGGCTCCACATGTTCCACGATGATCTCATCGGATGAACCACGATGTCAAGGACTCAATCGATCCCGTATACAATTCCCTTTGTCTAGCGGTATTGTACTTGCCCGAGATTCGATCGTCGGTATCCCGATACCTTGTTCAATCTCGTTTCCGGCAAGTCTCTTTACTCATTCTGTAACACATCATCCCGTGATCAACCCCTTGGTCACATTGTGCACATTATGATGATGTCCTACCGAGTGGGCCCAGAGATACCTCTCCGTTTACGGAGTGACAAATCCCATCTCGATTCGTGCCAACCCAACAGACACTTTCGGAGATACCGTAGTGCACCTTTATAGTCACCCGTTACGTTGTGACGTTTGGTACACCCAAAGCATTCCTACGGTATCCGGAGTTGCACAATCTCATGGTCTAAGGAAAAGATACTTGACATTAGAAAAGCTTTAGCATACGAACTACGATCTTTGTGCTAGGCTTAGTATTGGGTCTTGTCCATCACATCATTCTACTAATGATGTGATCCCGTTATCAATGACATCCAATGTCCATGGTTAGGAAACCGTAACCATCTGTTGATCAACGAGCTAGTCAATAGAGGCTTACTAGGGACATGGTGTTGTCAATGTATCCACACATGTATCTGAGTTTCCTATCAATACAATTATAGCATGGATAATAAACGATTATCGTGAACAAGGAAATATAATAATAACTAACTTATTATTGCCTCTAGGGCATATTTCCAACAATTACCATGTGTCCTCGGGAGCGCTTTTTCTATTATAAGAGTTTGTCCAGGCTTGTCCTTTGCTACAAAAAGGATTGGGCCACCTTGCTGCACTTTATTTACTCTTGTTACTTGTTGCTCGTTACAATTTACCTTATCACAAAACTATCTGTTACCACTTATTTCAGTACTTGCAGAGAATACCTTGCTGAAAACCGCTTATCATTTCCTTCTGCACCTCGTTGGGTTCGACACTCTTACTTATCGAAAGGACTACAATAGATCCCCTATACTTGTGGGTCATCAAGCCGTAGCCCTGTTCACATGCGGGAAGCCCCTGGTACAGTCTATAAGGGTGCAACCACCAAACCTATCTCAAGTACATCTAGTGGTGTGCCGGACTCGTTTAACCGTGTCCGTGGTCTTATCGACCGTTCATTTGCTCTGGTTAGTGAGGTCGTCTAGTGTTCGGCTGTTAAAGCAGCTGCACGTTCTTCCGCGCATAAAGAACGCTCGATGTTTCCATTAACTATGATGGTGCCACGCGGACCGGGCATCTTGAGCTTGACAGAAGCGTAATGCGGTATAGGGTTGAAACGAGCGAAGGTTGTTCGTCCGAGTAGTGCTTGATAGCCGCTTCGGAAGGGAGCGGTGCCGAAGTGTAACGTTTCCCTTCGGTAGTTGTCAGGTGAACCAAATACTACTTCTAGTATTAGAGAGCTCGTGGAGCGGGCATCTGGGCCTGGTATTACTCCTTTGAAGGTAGTATTACTGTGGCTAATTTTTGTTGTGTCTATCCCCATTATGCGGACTGTGTCCTAATATATCAGGTTTAAACTACTGCCGCCGTCCATAAGGACTCGTGTGAGATGGTATCCATTTATTATTGGGTCTAACACCAAAGCAGCCAATCCTTCGTGTTGGATACTTGTCGGGTGATCCCTGCGAACAAATGATCGGACAGGCCAACCAAGGGTTGAACTTAGGGGTGACAGGCTCTAGGGCTCGTGTGTTTCAGAGTGCATGTTTGCTTCTCCTCTTCGTCACATGGATCATGTTCACTGTTTTGACCTCTGGTGGGAATTTTTTCTGTCCCCCAGTGCTTTGCTGGCGAGGCTCATCCTCGTCTTCGCTTAGTGTATCATGCCCCTTGTGTTCGGCGTTTAGCTTGCCGGCCTGCTTGAAGACCCAACATTCTCTGTGGGTATGATTCGCAGGTTTATCGGGGGTGCCGTGGATCTGACATAGTTTGTCTAGAATCTTGTTTAGGCTGGATAGTCCATCCCTGTTGCCTTTGAAAGGCTTTTTCCGCTGACCTGGCCGAGAGCCTCTGAAGCCGGCGTTTACCGCCGTGTTATCTGGGTTGTCTTCTTTATTCCGGTGCTTGTGTTTTTTGTGTCGTGGTTTTCCATTGCCATCCCTGACTTCGGATGTGCTTGGGTCGCTGGTGCTACTGCGAGCCAACCAGCTATCCTCACCCGCGCAAAAGCGGGTCATGAGGCTTGTTAGGGCTGCCATTGTTCTCGATTTTTCTTGGCCGAGGTGTCTGGCGAGCCATTCGTCTTGGACGCTGTGCTTGAAAGCTGCCAAGGCTTCAGCGTCCGGACAGTCGACGACTCGGTTCTTCTTAGTGAGAAACATGTTCCAAAGCTTTCGGGCTGACTCTCCGGGCTGTTGAATTATATGACTTAAGTCGTCTGCATCCGGAGGTCAGACATAGGTCCCTTGAAAATTAGCCCGAAAGGCATTCTCGAGCTCCTCCCAACTTCCAATGGAGTTATCGGGGAGGCTTTTCAGCCAGTGCCGAGCTGGTCCTTTAAGCTTGAGGGGCAAGTACTTGATGGCGTGGAGATCTTCTCCGCGAGCCATATGAATATGGAGGATAAAGTCCTCAATCCAGACCCGAGGGTCTATGGTCCCGTCGTACGCCTCTATGTTCACTGGTTTGAATCCTTCTGGAAATTCGTGGTCCAGCACCTCATCGGTGAAACATAGGGGGTGTACGGCACCCCTGTATTTAGATGTACCATGGCGTTCGGTCGGTTGTGGTGTTCGGTTTTGGTTGTGCACTGGAGCGCGTTTCCTTGATCCGTAGATGGATCTGGTTGCGCCGGCCTTTTGATGTGAGTCCTCGCATGGATCACGTACTGACTTATATGCGGCCTCGTTAGCCGCTCTATCGCGGCCACAAGATCGTCGATCCGACCGGTCGGCTGTTTTATTTTTTGGCTGTGGGGGCTCTAAGGCCTCATCATAGAATTCAGGCAGCAGCTTGCGCTATGTTTAACTCTTCGTGTGGCGACTGCCACCGTACTTTTCTACAGTGTCGAGCACTTTGTTCCATCTACTGTTAAGTGTATTTTGCGCGGCCTTGAGCCTTTGCTTCTGCTTCTTCAGACTCCTCGCAGTGGTGATAAGCCTTCTATGGAGGTTCTCTTGCTCCGAGTGCCTTTCCGGGATGATGTGTGCATCGTCATCCGGACTGTTCTCCTCTCCGGAGACGGGTTGATTAGCTTGACGCTCGGCGTCGCCGTGGTCGGACAGCGGTTTCGTACTATGTTCGTCGTCCACTGGCTCACCCTGCTCTATCGCTGGGTCAATGTGATCGTCGTTTCTTCTGGAGTCGACCGTGGTTTCATTTTTTCTTGCGGTGTTAACGCTGTTTTTGCCGAGGCGGGATTTGGAGCGGCGTCTACACCGCCGCTTTGATTGCTTCTAGAGGGAGTTATCCTTCGCCACATACTTCCGTTCCTCATCATCATTTTCTTTGGGTGTATCCTGTATCCACCATGTATATGTCATGTGATGAAGTGGTGGTCCAGCGCCCTGTGGGCGGTGCTTCCTGTTCGTCTCCTGCATCGCCATCCATACCGTCGATGTCTTCGGAGTCGAAGTCGAGCATGTCGATTAAATCGTCGACAGTGGCTAGTAAGTGGGTGGTGGGTGGGGAGCGAATTTCTTCGTCGTCCGCAACCCATCCTAGCCGGACATAGTTCGTACAAGTTTCTTCTAACAAGGATAGAGATTTTAACGAGTTCAGTACATCGCCGAAGGGCGAGTGCTGAAAGATATCCGCGGAGGTGAATTCCATGATCGGCGCCCAACCAGATTCGATAGGCCTGGGCGCAAGCGGATTGGAGCCTGTGGCTGGGGTCGAATACAATAGTTTGGCAGCACGGCTTTCGAGAGGGGTAAAGTCAGTATTCGGCTCTATCGCCGCTGAAAGTGCGGCCTCCAAGGCGGGGTCTACCCGCCCGTCCTCGGATGACGCAATTTGCTCCGGATTGAGGGCCGGAGTGATTGCTGGTGTGATCTTCCGAACACTGTCCGACGGCAGAGCTATACCGTGTTCGTCGTGATCGCGCGGCACACCTGGCATGGGCTCGAATCCGTCGGAGATCAAGTCTCGCGGATGTCGGCAGTGTAATTCAAGTTTCCGAACCTGACCTGATGGCCAGGGGCGTAGCTCTCGATCTGCTCCAGATGGTCAAGCGAGTTGGCCCGCATTGCGAAGCCGCCGAATACAAAGATCTGTCCGGGGAGGAAGACCTCACCCTGGACCGCATCGTTACCGATGATCGGGGGAGCTATCAAGCCTTACGGTGACGGCACAGTGGAACTCTCAATGAAAGCACCAATGTCGGTGTCAAAACCGGCGGATATCAGGTAGGGGGTCCCGAACTGTGCGTCTAAGGCGGATGGTAATAGGAGGCGGGGGACACAATGTTTACCCAGGTTCGGGCCCTCTCGATGGAGGTAATACCCTACTTCCTGCTTGATTGATCTTAATGATATGAGTATTACAAGTGTTGATCTACCACGAGATTGTAGAGGCTAAACCCTAGAAGCTAGCCTATGGTATGATTGTTGTTGGTCCTACGGACTAAACCCTCCGGTTTATATAGACACTGGAGGAGGCTAGGGTTACACAGAGTCGGTTACAATGGGAGGAGATCTACATATCCGTATCGCCAAGCTTGCCTTCCACGCCAAGGAGAGTCCCATCCGGACACGAGACGAAGTCTTCAATCTTGTATCTTCATAGTCCAACAGTCCGGCCAAAGGATATAGTCCGGCTGTCCGGATACCCCCTAATCCAGGACTCCCTCAGATATTTTGAAGGGTGCGAGTTCCTTCACGTGCCATGAAACGACAACGAGCAAGCAGATGCCTTGGCTTGGATTGGCTCCACCCGGCAAGCCATGCCAGCCGGCGTATCCCTTCAGCGCCTCCTCAAGCCATCCATCAAGCCTTCGCCGGAATCAGATTCTATCTTCGTGTCGGCTGCTCCTAAAACAGTCAGAACAGACTCAAAGGCCGAGGCAGTCGGCTCAGGGACTTCGGCAAGCGGGTCGGGGACTGCAGCAGTCGCACCCGGCCCGGGGACTTCAGATCCTGGCCCAGGGACTGCAGCTGTCGGGTCGGGGACTTCAACGGCACAGCAGGCGGTGGCCGACTCCAACCCGCCACCTCCCAACCCAACCACCCCAATACAAGTAGCAGTACTGACAGTGGAGGAAGTTACCGCACCATCATGGGCTCAGCCCATCCTCAACTTCTTGGCGAACAAAGAGCTGCCAACTGATGAGATCTCGGCCCGACAGGTGCAACGTCGGGTAGCAGCATACACCATCGTCAACAGGGAACTCGTGAGGCGCCGCACTGTCACTGGTGTATACCAGCACTGCGTAGAGCCGGAGAAGGGCCAAGCAATCCTCAAGGATATCCATCAAGGCGAGTGTGGCCACCACGCGGCCTCAAGATCACTTCTCGCCAAAGCTTTTCGCCATGGTTTCTTCTAGCCGACTGCTCTAGAAGATGTCAAAGACTTGGTCAAGAGATGTAAGGGATGCCAGAAGTTCAGTTCCAAGCAGCATTTGCCGGCTTCTGCACTCAAGACCATTCCCCTTGCGTGGCCTTTTGCCGACTGGGACTGGACATGGTGGGACCGTTCAAGACAGCACGCGGCAGCATGGAAAAATTCACCAAGTGGATAGAAGCATAGCCAATCAAGAAGTTGAACGGTCTGACTTTTGTGACTTCCATCGCAGACATCACCACTCGGTACGGCGTACCTCACAGCATCATCACTGACAATGGCACAAATTTTGCCAAGGGTGCCTTGGCCCATTTCTGTGAGATGCAAGGCATGCAACTGGACTTAGCGTCTGTTGCCCACCCACAGTCAAACGGCCAGTTTGAGCGAGCAAATGGCCTCATTTTGTCCAGAATCAAGCCCCGACTGGTCGAGCCTCTGGAGCGTTCGGCCGGCTGCTAGCTCGACGAGCTGCTGGCCGTCCTCTGGAGTATGTGCACCACTTCGAACAAGTCAACCGGCTTCACACCCTTCTTCCTTGTATATGGTGCCGAGGCGGTCATCCCAAATGACATCGAGTTCGACTCACCTCGTGTCACCATGTACACGGAGGTGGAGGCAAAGGAAGCATGAGAAGACGACGTCGATCTGCTGGAAGAGGGCCGGCTGTTGGCACTCAGTCGGTCCGCCATCTACCAGCAGAGTCTACGCCGCTACCACAGCCGGAAGGTCAAGCCAAGATCCTTCCAAGAGGGAGACCTTGTGCTCCGGCTGATCCAGCGAACAGCCGGCCAGCACAAGCTCTCGACCCCTTGGGAAGGCCCTTTCATCGTCAGCAAAGCCTTGGGAAACGAATCCTAATACCTGATCGACGCCCAGAAGCAAAGGGCGCGCAAGAGGGACAACTCCGGCAAGGAAACAGAGCGCCCATGGAATGCAAATCTCCTTTGAAGATTTTACAGTTGATGCAATATGTACCACGCTACCTTTTGTATTAAGTACGAAGACTTCGGGTCCCTCGAGGAGCACTCAAGGGTACCCCTTTTTATCTATATGATAAGTGTTATGCCTATGAATGTGCTATTTCATTCCTCCGCCTGAAACCGGGTTCGACTAGTCGGCCCGGGGGCTTGCCGCCTTGTACTATGTTGGTGTTTCCTGTAGTCGGACAAGTAATGTGCAAGCACCTAAGCCATCTCTTGCCACAAGCCACAGCTTGCAAAGCGGTTGTTCGCTTGGCAAGAGTTAAAGGCAAGAAACAATGCTCACATGAAAAATGGCTAAGGACCCAAACATCGACATAGGACAAGTCGGCCCTTCGCCTCACCGACTGGCTGCTGAGCTGCCGGCCTGCCGGCTTCCTACTTAGCTTGCAACATTCCAATCGGCCAAAGTACTTGTCCTCCCACAATGGCGATATACTTGACCAGGCCGCAGTCTGCAGAGCGGTTGTCCGGCTAGCAGGTAGGAAACCATGGGAGGGCGGCAAAGGAAAAAGCCAAGGAACAAAAAGCAAGAAAAGTCGGAACTCGGCAAAAGCACAGCTTGTGCGGGAAACAATTTACATAGCAAAAGGCCCTCGACCAATATTCAACATAGTTTGAGTACACCCCGCTGGTGGAATTGTGCAAATTTAACGAAAGTTTGTTGAGAAGACTACTGAGCAGGAAAAGCTACGATAAATTGGCAGCCTAGACCAAAGGAGTAGCAGGCGAGTCCGGCAGGTTGGTGGAGTCAGAGGCGCCGGCTGGTGGAGTGGTCGGCTGGCGAGTCTCGGCTTGGCCGCTTTCAACAACAGTCGGTGTGCTTGCACGCGGCTCGATGCTGGAGGCGCGGTCGAGTTGACGCTGGCCGCCCGCTCCGACCTCCGGTGCACCGTCTTCATCATCCTCGTCTTCCCCTTTGTCGCTGGAGGCGATCTCCTCTGTCGAGTCTTCGCCATCATCCGGGTTCAGTCCGAAACATTCTGGCGGTGCCTCAGCGCCATTCTCATTCAGCTTAGGGACGAAGTCACCAGTGTTGGTATACTCGGTGATCGCTGCTGTGCAAATGGCGAGGTCACGCTCCACCGCCGCCAGCTCGGTACCGGCATCCTGCCGAAACATGGCCAACTAGGCAAGATCTAGCCCAGGATACCACGCCTTGGCGAACTCCAGGGCCAGCCGCGCTCCTGCTGGGGCCGCGGAGCCCTTCCATGCCTCAAGTCGGCCGGCGGCCACTTCCAACCAGTCGGCTGTTCGACTGGGAGTGCGTGAGGCTTGCCTGTCTGGCCAGAGGGAGGAGATCACCTGAGCCCCAGCACGCTGCAGCCAGCGGAGCATCCGATGGGCGGGCTGCAGACGAGATTGAATGCTAAGGAGCTGCTCGCCAAGGGTCCGAGGGTCGGCGGCGGCAATCTTCGCGCCCTCCGCCCTTCGCTCCTCGCGACGAACTTCAATGGCCTGGTTGGCAACGGCAGAATGGCCGGGGAAGAAGTCTGCACAAGCAAACAATAAGTCAGGAGTCAGAAGCTAGAAGCCAGCTCGCTCAACATCCAGCAGTTGAGAGAAGAGAAGAAAGCTCGCCATCGACTATGTCTTTGATCTGGACATAACCGGCAGTCAGCGCCGCCTCCGTCTCAGCCCAACCGGAGCGCTCGGTCTGAAACTCAGCCAGGAGCTTGGCTTCGTTGTCCTCCGCCTGCTTTAGGGCCGTCTTGTGAAGCTCCGCCTGGTCCTTCAGTTCCTTGGCCAGGCGGTCGCGCTCCTGGGCCACCCTGTTGCACTTGTCCTCCTTGGCACGCAGTGCGGTGTTGGCTTCGCCCAGTTGCTGCTGCAAGACGGCATTGGTCTCTACAAGAAAAGTAAAGAAAAGATATCAACAATCGAGAAGAAGGATAAGTAATTACCGGGAGATCCGGCCCGACTGCTCAGCAGTCGGCCCGCATCTCGGGGACTACAGCCCGCGGGTGCGCTGACGCGCCCCCGCAGAGGGAAGAAGATGGAGTGATTACTCCGGCTTTCCGTCAAATCGGCGGTCCGACGGTCCAGCTCCCGGACATGAGCGTTGAAGGTGGCCGCGCGGATGTTGTGGTAGTCTTGCAACAAAGCAACAGAAAGAGAAGTGAGCCAGAGCTCAGAACCCACTATGAAGTTCCAAGCCGCCTGCTCAGCAGCCGGCCCAGAACTCGAGGATTACACCCAGTAGGTGCGCTGGCGCACCCCCACCGAAGATTACAGGAATCAAAAGCAAAAAGCAAGTTACGTACCCAGACGATGGCCCGCGTATTCACGAACGCCTTCATGCATTGTGAGAGGGCGGCGGCTTCAGCCTTGAAATCAGCCTGGACATCTTGCGCCGCCTTGATCAAGGCGCTCGTCCCGCCCCCATGCACCCACTCTACCGGCGCGGCACTGGTGGCTTCGGCTTCAGGGGCCGACGAACTGGCACTCCCGACCTCCATCGGCCTTGGCGCTGATGCCGCTTTCTCCACACGACGGCGCACTGGAGTGCGAGCCGTGGGAGCCGAGCCCACCACCAACTCGCCTCCAGATGGCGTCATCAATGGGGCGGCCGGCTGGCTGCCCTGCGCATCCACAGTCGGCGGGTGCGGAGGCGCCTCCACCTCTGGCAAGATGGCGTCACCTCCTTCCCTCTCCATGATCGGCTGCTCATCGTCGGCTCCTCCAGCTAGTGGCGCAGAGCGCAGGGGGGTGATGAGTTGCAGGATCTGCTGGCGCACGGCACCCTCTGCTCGTTTCTTTGCCGCGGCATCGGCTTGGGCCTTGGTCGCGGAGTCTGTGTCCGCTTGCGCCCCCTTGGCTGCGGCCGCCTTGTCGGCCTCCGCCTTCTTGGCGGTGGCTTCTTTCTCCTCCTGCACCTCCGTGTGTTCCTTTCCTGCGCCTCCCTGTGATTGGCGGCCGGGTCTATACCGCGGTTGTTAGTGGAGCCGTCCGCCGCCTTGATGACGGAGGCGGAGGTCGATCGCTCAAGAGAGAGCGGGGCCCTACTCAAAAGAAAAAGTAAAAAGCAGTTTCAGAAGGAGTCATCAAGATAAAAGAATAAAAGAAGACACAAGAGAAGTTGGAAACTTACGCTGACACCATCGGAGGATGCTTGGGGGCCTTTTGGAACTTAGCCACCTTCGCGGCGGCCTCATGCCGCTTGGTCACGGCGGCTGTATTCTTGTCCACTGCGGCCGAGTGTTTGGGCTTCTTGGGGTGGCTGCCGAATAGCAGCACGCCTCAGCGCTTTAGCCCACCGCCTGGTGCGGTTGGTGCGGCTGAGGAGCTTAGACCCGCCCTGTCGGAAGGCGGCGGGAGGTGTGGCACCTCCTCCTCATCATCATCATCATCCGACCAGTCCTCCACGCCGCCTCCTCCTACGGAGCCGCCTGCCCCACCACCGCCACTTGTGGCGTCGTCCGCCAGGGCGGCCGCCCCCAAGTTGGGGTCCGCCACGTCGCTCACTTCCCGGTCCGGCATGTAGTCGACATTGTCCTCCAGCTGGGAGGGGAGGACCTGCATCATGGTCGAGCTAGTCAGTCGGAAAGAGAGAACCCGGCAAGAGAGAACCCGACAAGACAGAACCTGGCAAGAGGGAAAGAAAAGAATCAAGAGCTTACCATAGGCGGCGGATCTATGCGGGAGTGCGGCCGCTTGCCGAACCGCCATTCCTCCTCCTCGATCTTGAGGTCGGCAATCTCGTTCACCAAGTGGGCCACCTCTGCAGACGGCATCTCCTTAGTGCACATCCGGCATGGGTCGCGATGCCCACTCATCTGGCTTATGATGTGAGGCTGGCCTTGAAGCGGGAGGACTCGGAGCACCACGAAGGCGACTAGCAAGTCGGACGCCTTGAGGCCCTCTGACTCCGTCATCAACTTGAGGCGGGCGATGGCGGCGGAGGCCTCGGGCGACAGCGGCTTCGGCTTGAAGCCCCAATTGTTGCGGGGCTCGGCAGGCGGACCGGCCACGTATGCCGGCAAGTTGATGAAGTCGATCACCGGGTAGACGTTCTTCACGTAGAAGTACGACTTCTGCCACAGCTTGACCGACTATATCAGCTTGATGGCTGGAAAGGCGTTTCTAGGACCCCAGCGCCGCACAGCAATGAAGGCTCCACACTGGGCCGCCTCCTCATTGACGGTGGTGCCGAGCTTGGTGTAGAAGAAGGCCCCCACTAGTAGAAAAAGGGTCAAATGTGAGACACATTAGTCCCGGTTTGTAACAGAACCGGCACTAATGGCCACATTAGTGCCGGTTCCAACGGCTAGCCGGGAGGAGCTCTTTAGTACCGGTTTGTGGCAAACCTTTAGCACCGGTTCGTGCCACGAACCGTACTAATGAAAGTGGTGGCAGGATGTTGTCGAATGGGGCCCTTCCAGCACCTTTAGTACGGTTCGTGGCACGAACCGGTACTAAATGTCGCCCTATATAAATCCTTCGTCCACCCGCACTCTGTTCTTCCCCTTTCCCTCTCCTCTCCTCTGTTCTTCCCTTCTTCCTCTCGAGTTCATCACAAAATTTGCCCCAAATTTGTCAAGATTTGCAGGCCCTCATCCATTCAAATGATCACCAAGGTTAGCAACTTTGTCCTTTCATCTCTCATTGCTAGATTAGCTCTTGCATTGGTTTATATAGTGATTAATTGTGGGTTTTAGTAATTTGGGAGGAATTATATGTGGTAGTATTTGATTTATATGCAATTTGAGGTCAAAATAACACTTAGTTTGCATATGTAGGTGTGGTTTACTTAGTGCCTTCTAAATCTCTCGTCAGAACCACCGCCGATCGCCTCGCATCGTCCGTCATGGCACCACCTTGTGGTGAGCCTCTTGTTCCATGAAATTTAATATAAAAAATTGATGTTTGTGTGATTTGGATATATAGTTACTCGTATAATAATTATCTTACCCGTACGTTGTTTGTTATACATAGTGCCATGGTTTTGATATCTGTCCCCGTCGGCCCTCATCCTTGTTATGATTCGGATGTGGTATATTCTCTTTTAAAACTATTTGTTGCATTTCGTGTTTATGACAAATTATGCCCATCAAGTTGACATAGATATTTTTATCTAGGAGGTTTGTGAACCGGAAATTCCAACCGACCCTATTGTCGAGAGTTTAAATTTAGTTGAAAGAGAAAACGAGTACTTGAAAGAAAAATTGAAAAGAATTGAGGGGGAGAAGATGGAATTGGAGTTGCATGTTGCCGGTGTCGTCGATGATCACAAGATCAAGATGGAGAAAATGCGCTTGAAGATTAGAAAGATTAGAAAATATGCCATCGATAGTGAGGCTTGGTATCATTATGCTGTTGGATCAATTGTTACCTTAGTTGCGATCTTGATGGCATTTGTTGTTGCATTTAAATGCTTTAGCTAGCGAGTTATTTGTTTGTTGCATTTAAGTGTTGTATGAACTTTATGTATGAACTTGTATTAATTTGGTCTATTCGGTGTTGTGTAATGAAGATGAGCCGGCAATGGATGTACGATGACCGATGCTCTCCCAGTTCGTTGAGGGCGTGCATACTTTTCTCGCTTATGCTGAGGCAAACAAGCGGGCGGATGGTTTTATGCCTTGTCCATGTGCTGGCTATAAGAATGGTCGCAATTACTCTACGCCAAGAACCATTCACGCCCACCTGTTTGAGTCGGTTTCATGCCCCACTATAATGTTTGGACCAAGCACGGAGAAAGAGGGTTATGATGGAAGACAATGAAGAAGAAGAGGACAACGACAGCTATCCTGGCCATGGGTTCCCTGAATACGATGATACAACAATGGGGAAGAAGCTGAGCGGTAATGCGGAAGAAGCTAGGCGGCAATGCGGGAAGAAGTGAAGAAGAGGCATCGATGAGCCCGTTGATGATCTAGGTCGGGCCATTGCCGATGCAAAGAGAAACTGCGCAAGTGATTTGGAGAAGAAGAAGTTGCAGCGCATGTTAGAGGATCACAAAAATTGGTGTACCCAATTGCGTGGGTGACAAGAAAAGCTGGGCACCACACTGGAATTGCTGCAATGGAAGGCGAGAATGGTTTATCGACAAGGGATTTGGAAAGTTGCTGGTAATGATAAAGGATATGCTTCCAAAGGACAACGAATTGCCCAAGAGTACGTATGAAGCAAAAGGCTGTCGCCCTCTAGGGTTAGAGGTGCGTAAGATACATGCATGCCCTAATGATTGCATCCTCTACGCGGTGAGTACGAGGATTTGAACGCTTGCCGGTATGTGGTGCATTGCACTATAAGATCAGCCGCGATGAGCATGGTGATGTCGAGGCGGCGCCCAGAAGAAGATTCCTGCCAAGGTGATGTGGTATTCTCCTATAATACCACAATTGAAACGTTTGTTCCAAAACAAAGAGCATGCCAAGGTGATGCGATGGCACAGAGAAGACCGTAAGAAAGACGGAAAGTTGAGTGTACCAGCTGACGGGTCGCAGTGGAGAAAAATCGAAAGAAAGTACGGGAAGGAGTTTGCAGATGACGCAAGGAGCATATGGTTTGGTCTAAGCGCAGATGGCATTAATCCTTTTGGGGAGCAGAGCAGCAACCATAGCACCTGGCCTGTGACTCTATGTTTGTATAACCTTCCTCCTTGGTTGTGCATGAAGCGGAAGTTCATTATGATGCCAGTGCTCATCCGAGGCCCTAAGCAACCCGGCAACGACATTGATGTGTACCTAAGGCCATTAGTTGAAGAACTCTTACAACTGTGGAATGGAACAGGTGTACGTGTGTGGGATGAGCACATGGGGGAAGAATTTGACCTAAAGGCGTTGCTGTTCGTGACCATCAATGATTGGCCTGCTCTCAGTAACCTTTCAGGATAGACAAACAAGGGATACCGTGGATGCACGCAATGTTTGGATGATACCGACAGTATATATTTGAATAGTTGTATGAAGAATGTGTACCTGGGACATCGTCGATTTCTTCCGAGCAGGCATCCCGAAGAAAGAAACGCAAGCATTTCAAAGGTGAGGCGGATCACGGACGAAGCCTCGCCACCGTCTCGGTGCTGATGTACATGATATGGTCAAGGATTTGAAGGTGATATTTGGAAAGGGTCCTGGCGGACAACCTGTTCCAAAGTACGCTGACGGACGTGCACCCATGTGGAAGAAGAAATCTATATTTTGGGACCTGCCATATTGGAAAGACCTAGAGGTCCGCTCCGCAATCAACGTGATGCACGTGACGAAGAATCTTTGCGTGACCCTGCTTGGCTTCTTGGGCATGTATGGGAAGACAAAAGATACACCTGAGGCACGGGAGGGCCAGCAACTTATGCACGGAGAAGACGGCATATATCAGCGTCATGCAAGCTACGCTCTTACCAAAGAAGAGAAGGAAATCTTCTTTGAATGCCTGCTCGATATAAGGTACCGTCGGCTTCGTCGAATATAAAGGGAATAATAAACATGGCAGAGAAAAGTTCCGAACCAAAAGTCTCATGACTGCCACGTGATTATGACGCAACTGCTTTCGGTTGCATTGAGGGGCTTCGCCGAAAAGCGTTCGATTAGCCATTGTGAAGCTATGTGCATTTCTCAATGCAATCTCTCGAAGGTAATAGATCCAGAAATCATACCAAGGTTCTGAGAATGATTTGGTGCAATGTCTTGTCAGTTCGAGTTGGTGTTCCCACAATCCTTCTTCAACATCATGACGCACGTCCTAGTTCACCTATGCGAAGAGATTAACGTTTTGGGTCCTGTATTTCTACACAATATGTTCCCCTTTGAGAGGTTCATGGGAGTCTTAAAGAAATATGTTCATAACCGTGCTAGGCCAGAAGGAAGCATCTCCAAGGGCCATCAAAATGACGAGGTCATTGAGTTTTGTATTGACTTTATTCTGACCTTAAGCCGATTGGTGTTCTGAATCGCGGCATAAGGGCGCATTGGATGGAAAAGGCACGCTAGGAGGGGAACAAATAATATGTATGGACGGACATTCTCTCATTGAAGCACACTACACAGTTCTACAGAATTCCGCCTTGGTGGCTCCGTATATGGATGAACACAAGAATTTGCTACGCTCCAAACACCGGAGCGGTCGATGACTGGATTACACGTGAACAAACCAGGATTTTCGCCACCTGGTTGCGGATACACGTACCATGCATGACACCTCTATTGAAGAAGACCTGTACTTGCTGTCCCGATTACCATCTTGAATATAATGACTTTCAAAGGTGCGAGATAAATGGTAATACATTTTACACGATCGCCCAAGATAAGAAGAGCACCAACCAAAACAGGGTGTCCGTTTTGATGCGTAAACCAAGACGGAAAGGAAACATATTATGATAATATACATGACATATGGGAACTTGACTATCAACGTGGTTTAAAGGTCCCTTTGTTTCAGTGCAAATGGGTCAATATGACACGAGGCGGGGTAACGGAAGACCCGCAGTATGGAATGACAACAGTGGATCTCAACAATCTTGCGTATGCAGACGAACCATTCGTCCTAGCCAATGATGTGGCACAGGTTTTCTATGTGAAGGACATGTCTACCAAGCCAAGAAAAAGAAAAGATAAGGAAGCGAATGCATCGTCACGATGAGCCAAAGCGGCACATAGTTCTTTACGGGAAGAGAAACATCGTGGGAGTGGATGACAAGATGACAAGTCAGAAGATTATGAAAAGTTTGATGAAATTTCTCCATTCACAAGTGAATATTGACCCGAGCATCCCGTTACATGATGAAGATTTTCCATGGTTACGGCGCAAAGGGACACACGCTGAAGAAAAGTTTCACACCCAAAGATCTGGGATGTGATCGGCTTCACTATCATCACTTTCTTACGTGTTTCACACCGGAGGGGAATCTCTGTAATAGTTAGGGTAGTTATGTGTTTTGGCATTTGAAGCGAAGAAATTTTATGTGCAAACAAATTCTTTCATGCCTTTACTGATTTTTTAAGTTAAATTATTCACAAACTAGTGATTCACACTAATTTCAAATAATTCAAAATTTAAACTATTCAAATTTGAAAACTACGGGCACTAACAGAAAGTTTGTAATTTTTGTACCTAAAGCAAAAATATTCACAAAGAAACTCTAAATACACAAAAAAACAACACAAAAATAAATAAAGCAAAATAAATTAAAAAGCCCGCCTACTAGGCCAGAGCGGCCTGCATCGACTAGAAACCCAACCTGTTGTTGGGCGGGATGCAGGCCATAAAGGCCAAGTGGGCCTGAGGCAACAAAGAACACGAGGCCCAGAGGCCTGCTTTGGAGAGGAGCTCGAGAGAGCGACCGCACGGGGTTTATAAACCAGTGCGGTCGCCCTGGCTAGCGAGGTGGGACTAAACTTGCCGCACCGCACTGGGCGGTTGCACCCCCTTTAGTACGGGTCGTGGCACAAACCGGTACTAGTATTTTAGTACCGGTTTGTGCCACCACCCGGTACTAAAGGGGTCGCTTCCGCCGCTTATGCTGGCCAAAACAGACCTTTAGTACCGGTTGGTGGCTCCAACCGGTACTAAAGGTGCCTTCTATATATACAACACTTCGAAAAATTTCATTCTCCCTCTGTTTCTTCCTCTGTTTCCCCATTGAACCGCCCGCCCCGATCGATCGACGCCGTCACCGACCCCGTCGCCGTCGCCGCCCCCATCCCCGTCGCCGCCCCCGTCGCCGTCGCCGCCCCCGTCCCCGTCGCCGCCCTCGTCTCCGTCGCCGCCCCGGGCCCGTCCCCGTCGCGCCGTCCCTGCGTCGCCGCCCCCGCGCGTCATGCCCCGGCCCGTCGCTGCCCCGGCCGTCGCCTCGCCGTCGCCGTCGCCCGCTGTGAGCTCTCCCCTCTAACCCCTCTCCCTCGCCCGGCCACCATGGCGCCGCCCTCCCCGAGCCCATACACACACACACAAGCATGATGAACACACACACACATACACGATATATGTATGAATGCATGTATATATTAGTATATACGTATTTTGTATGTTTAATTAGTTTAGATTTTTAGATTATTGTTTTTCACTAGTATATATGTATGAATGCATGTTAGATGGTTATAATTAGTGTTTAATTAGTATGGAATTTTTTATATAATGTTGTTTTTCTGTTTTTAATGGATGTATAGAAATTGTTTTTCTGTTTTTAGTGTTAGATGCTTAATTAGAATGAAATAGTATATAGAATTTTGAAATAGTAGAAATGTTAGAAATTTTAGTTATCAAAATCCAATCATTAAAAAGTATTACTTTTTGCGGGCATATAGCTAGTATTTGTTCTCGACGATGCCCGGCCCGCATCCTCGTCGTCGACCCGTCCGCGACGACGTCCAGCCGATCCATGTCTGGGACTGGGCTCCGTCGGGCTGGCACTGGGAGGTGCTGCCTGGAGGGGCGCGCCGCTTGATGAGGAACCCGGCCCCGGGTCCCGTCGTCGACCCTGATCTCGTTTGGTGGCGTTCGCGTGGGCCAGTTTGGTGCGGAGGGACCCGCCCGCCGGAGGAGGTACGCCGTGTCGTGGAGGAGGACGAGCACGTCCATCGCTACATGGTTGCGTTAGAGGGCGGCAGGTTCTCCAATACCGGCAAGTATCTTGAGGATCTCACTTCAGCTATGATCTGTGAGGTTCCTTCTCTTTGGGTGTCCACCGCCATGACGCAGGAACCACGAGTGTCCTAGATTCTTCTCGTAGTATTCGATCTTTAATTAGCTAGCCAGTGATGTACTATTCAATATTATATATTATTCAAGACGATGTATTCGAGATTATATCTATTATTCTAGACGAAGTATTGAGATTATATCTATTATTCGAGACGATGTAATTTGAATACTAAATTGTTTTATATTTCTTTTGAATTAGTTAAATAAAAGCTATGGCATACAATACCGAGAGAGAGGAGAACAGACCATGTTTGATATGATACGCGGGCCGATGATAATCGAATGAAGAAGATTATGACGGCTCAATTTCTAAACAACACGGAGAGGGTGATATGATATTCGATCGCGACGACCGAATTGATGAAGTCATGAACTATGATTATGACGATGACGAAGAACATGTTGATTCTGAAACAACAAAGACCGGCGAGGTATATATATTTATATAAGCGGTATCTGGTGATCATCACATGTTTTAAATGACTTGAAGATATATTAACGAATCGATCTTTGTTCTTTCAGCATCCGGATCGAGCAAATCTTGAGCAAAAGGACTAAACGAGGCCCGAACAAAAAGTTGAAGGAGGCGAAAGTACAATATCGAGGCGATCGGACCTAATGGCGAACCATTAGCGCCTAAGAAGATTGCGAACAAGTTCATTCGTCGGTGCGGAGTTCTTGTGAAGGACCAACTCCGATCTCCCTTCAAGAATGGAGAGAGCCAGCAAAAGACAAAGGACAAAAGGCAAAGAGGACGCTGCTCCACGTCCGGATGTTACTTTTGTCGACAAGAATCAAAAGATCTGCTTTGGGATACTCTCATGGAACATTTCACCCTACCAGATCATTTCACAGAAGCAGATGTGCAGAAAGTCAAGGACGCTGCTCTTAGGAAGATGGCGGTTGCATTCAAGAACCACAAGAATCGTGAATGGGACAAGTACGTCAAGGGAGGAAGGAAGACTCCAGTATTCGAGGGAACACTAGAGAACCAACGTGCTCATTGGGACGATTTCGTGAAATTCAAGGATTCGGAATTAGCTAAGGAACGGTCGAGAATAAACAAGAAGAATGCCGAAAAAAGGATAAGTTCCATAAGCTGGGGCCAGGTGGCTATGCGGTGGCAATGCCTAAGTGGGATAAGTCTGAGAAAGAGATGGAGGATGCAGGTGCCACTCCGGTTACTAGGAGCTGGCCCCCCAGGGTCAGGACTTGGTTCTATGCGCATGGGGGGAGTTGGACCCGAAGAAAGGCAATGTTTCGACGAGGGCAAGTCTGAAGGGAGCCGACGATACGATACTTGTTGCAATAGAAGAGGCACGATCGGGGGTGTTCCAGCCCAACAGAGAGAACGACGAGCTTACTGCGTGCTCGGGAAATCCTGAACACCGGGAAGAACATGAGGCAAAGGCGCTATTCCGTGGTATGAGGGGTTTTCAGACTGGAACACCGACTACAGAACCCCTGCGAGAAAGAAGATTGTGGAGGAGAAGAAGAGGCAGATGGAGGAGGAGCAGAGGAAGCGGTACTATGAACGCCTTCAAGGCCTAGAAGCAAGTCAAGCGGAATTGGTAGTCAAATTCCAGCGGCAGCAGGAGCAGATCGACTCACTCACCCAGCAAAGGGGGTCTCAGCAGCTGCAGCAGCTAGCGAATGATCCAGCATTGGATAGCACCGCCCCATCCATGCCGAGAAGCTGCGTGGGTTCCGCCCCGGACGACGCAATGCTGGGTAGATACCCCGTGGATGACATCACGGAGAACACTAGCTGCGAGCTACACGTCAAAATGAAGAACATATCCATGAAGGTGGCGGACGGAGTTGCTTTTCCATTACCCCAAAGCAACCTACCATTGCATCCCGATTCCAGAGGGCTATGCTCGTGTCATGGTTGACGAGGTGGTGCACCCATATTCGGGGCTAGAGCTTGAAATTCCTGGAGGTGACGACGAGCGCTTTCTCGGAGACGCCAACCATCGATCATCCTATGGAAAAGGATTGCATCATCTTTGAAGGCCATCGACACGCGTCATCCGACTCCTCGTCAAGTCCGCACCGAGTCAGCAGTCTCCCGCTCCTGCAAGTCCACCAAGTCCGGCAAAGTGTCGGGCCACTCCTCCTCCAAGTCCGCAAAGTGTCAGCCCTCCTCCTCCAAGTCCGCCACAGCGCCGACGCCCACTCCTCCTCCAAGTCCGCACAACCTCAGGCCCTCCTCCTCCAAGTCCGCACAGCTTCAGCGGCCACTCCTCCTTGTCCAACTCAGCCCGTCGGCCGGCGTCTCCGCCGCCAAGAATCGCAGAAGAGACACCCGCAGCTATGGTGCGTGGCACGAGTCGAGGTAGTACAGGAAGTACAGGCGGAGGCAAGCGATATAAATATGGTCCAAGCCTCACGCCCCTTCCGCAGAGGTCTTATGACAGGTCCGAGGAGGAAATCGCAGCCATATCGAAGTCCGAGGTGGAAGCCCATTTTGCACCGAAACCGCCACCGCCGCCAAGGGAGAAAGTGCCTGAGGAAACGATTGACCACTTCATTCGTATGGCTCAACCACCAGCTCCCAAGCCTGTTGACACAGACTATGAGCGTAACATCAGGAAGTTAAATCGAGCACGTCTACGTAAGGAGGCGAGCTCGGGATCGAGCAAACAAGAAGCAGCTGTCAAAAATGCGGAAAACCATTCCCCACCTGGGAGAACAGCGGCATAATCGATCCCTCGCTTGTTGTGCCAACAACACGTGACAGTACGCGCTCCCAATATTATTGTGGGCAAACAGTTTACGTTCCTGAGGTGGGCAATGTGGTAATAACGGAGGACCATATAATGCAGGCTGAAGTTCTCAAAATCACTGTTGGACAACTCCTCGAGATCGAACCCATGCCTGTGCTTAGAGAGGATGAAATAAAACGGAAATATGTCCGGGGCCAACCTTTGGTCGAGCCAGACAAGGTCAAGAACCTCCCAATGAGAATGTATGAATTTCATCAATGGTACATGAACATTACCAAGATTTCCGATCGATTGTCCCTCATGGTGAATGTCAAGGAGGAGCATTACTTCCATGAGAAAGTTGTGTCCGTTGAGTATTCTGAACTATTTCAGTTATACAATCAAGACGCACTCGACAAATCTATCGTCAGTTGCTATTGTCTGTAAGTGATTTCTTTCTATAATTTAAGTCTCAAGCTAGCTGTACTGATCCTTTTGATCAATCATTACCTGTAATTATCCTCACTATATTCTTTTCTGTGGTATTATATGCAGGATGAAGATATATGAAATGAGAAAAGGTGGATGCTTTGGCATTGGGTTCATTGACCCAAACACCGTTAATGAATACACATGGAAACTAAATCCACGTTATCAAAAGGACGTAGAGGACAACATGCTAGAGTTCTTGAAGCGCCTCAAATACAATGAAGATATACTACTTCCTTACAACTTCCAAAGTGAGTCACACTGTCTTGTACTACAAATTCTCTGTTTTTGCCTACTAGCTAGCTACATGTTTTTGCTTTACATATGCCCGCTTAATTAAGACATGCAAACGTGTGTGCATGCAGATTTCACTGGGTCTTGTGTATCATTAAAGTTGACGCCGGAACAGTTGAAATACTGGACTCACTACTCAAAGAAAAACTGACTATAACATCTTGTTTGGGATAGTCAACAGGTAATTTCAATCATTATTAACTATATATCTCGCCTATTTAGTTCGTCATTTTCATGATATGAACTATTTAATAACCCCTTTATTCATTTTCAGCGGCAGGGCTTGGGCAAGGTTCATCAGCGTGACCCAGGAGAATGGAAACAAAAGCTTAAATGGTTTCGACCAAGGTAAGTAATTATAGTACTAGCTAGCTAGCTAGCTGCCATCTCTTTAATTATCATGCTTGATTAATTATTATCAGATCAAATTTCATTCTCGTAAAGGCCCTGAAGCAGGCGCAGGGACTGATCTGTGTGCATTCTGCGCTTGCGAGAACATTCGCATGATGGCGTCCAAAGGAGCAGATCTCAAAGACAGGAATGGGTACGCTTGTCAAAACACTATTCAAAATTTTACACCATTATCGATATCTAGTCACACAACTAATACACATGCATATTGATCTCCTTCTTAACAGTTCACAGAGAAAGGGAGAAGCTCCTAGGAACGGAGCGCAGAGAAGCACTTCAAGAGGAAATAGCGGGATTTTTGCTCGACCAGGTCATAAATCCAAGGAGAATACTATTACCGCCACCGCCCCCATCGTGCTCAAGGCACCAATTAGGCTAATGCCACTGGCTCAAGGCAACATGCATATGTAGGAGAAATTGTATATAGCTATACATGTGTGCATGTGTGAATTAATTAATATGATGGTTTGTGAGACATTGATGATATATATATATATATATATATATATATATATATATATATATATATATATGCATGATTGGTTCTACTAGAAATTCTATTTATATATATATATATATATATATATATATATATATATATATATATATATATATATATATATATATATATATGCATAACGTGTACAATGTGTAGTATCGTAAAATACCAGCAAGCTAAAAAGAATTAAATTGATAACACAAATTTAATTGAAAATAAAAATAAAACAAAAACCCACAAACATTTAGTACGGTTGGTGTTACCAACCGGTACTAAAACTCCTGCCCCGGAGCTGCCTCGTGCCACGTGGTTGGCCTTTAGCACCGGTTCGTGTTGAACCGGTACTAAAGGGGGGCCTTTAGTGACCACACTTTAGTGCGGTTGTGGAACCGCACTAGTGGCCTTACTGAACGGTGCTATTGCCCGGTTCTGCACTAGTGCCCCGAGAACTCGATGGTGGGGAGGATGCCAAGATACCCCTCATAGAGGGTGACGAAGGCGGACATCACCACCACCGTGTTCAGTGTGAGGTGGTGCGGCTGGAGTCCGTACAAGGTAATGAATGAGCGGAGGAAGCCGCTCGCCGGCAGGCCGAAGCCACAGAGGAAGTGCAAGTGGAAGATGGCGCGCTTGTCTTCCTCCGGCGCCAGCGAGATCTCGGCGGCGGGCGGCACGCGCACCTTGACGTAGCCCGCTCCGGGCAGCCGCCGTGTGTCGCCGAGGAACGTGAGGTGGTCTTCATGGACGTTGGAGCCGTCCCAGTCGTCGGAGCGCTCCATGATGACTCAAGCTCGACGAGCACAAGGGATGGTGACGAGCGCGCGAGCCCGCACGGAGCAGAGAAAGGGCTCAGAGAGGAGAAGCTCGACGACGATGGCGAGTCGTGGCTGCACTTCGACGAAGCACGGAGTGCGACTGCAGCGAAGAAGAGGAAAAGGCAAGAAGTGGCGAGGGAGAGGAGAGCGCGTGGGCCTCTGCCGTTCCCCCCTCCCCCTACTTATAGCCCATGGCTACGAAGCCGAGGGGGCGGGGCGTGGGATCGTGGGATTAACTACGCCCACGACCCCACGGCCCCGCGTTTACAGCGCAGTGATGGCGCGTGGGATCCCAACCGCCCGCCTCGGCCGCAGTGGATCCACGCGCGTGCTGAGGCCCGATAGTGGTGGTCCCGGTCTACGGCAACGTCCTGTCACGCGTGGGCTGGCAGGCCGGCCCGGCAAGGCGACGCCGCGTGGCGCGCATGCAGAGGGCAGCGAGCCTAGATGCCTAGCTAGCCCACCACAAGGCTCCCGCCGTGACGGTTCAAAATCCATCTAGCGGCCATCCGACTCCTAGCAGTCGGTGTCCCAGAAGACGGACAAGACAGCAATTCATACTACATAGAGTAGGAAGCTACAAGGGCACCCCGCCTTGTCAGCCGCGGGGACCCACCAGCTTCGGGGAATACTGTAGGAGTTATTGGTCATGGGTAGCCTCATCCGTCCCCCATGGCATTTCAAGAAATCGGGGCCAACTGCGCCCCTCGAACCTCAAAGCTTGATCGCCGCCTTCTTGAGACCGGCTAGTCCAAGCGGCCGGCTGCTAGAAGGTGGCAGACCCCAGAAGACGTCCACGAAGCGAGCCGCCTCCTAGCAGGCGGCCTCCGGAGAGGCCGGCTCCTAGCAGGCGGCCCCAGGCGCCCCCAAAGTCTGCGCCCTCTTAAACACGATGAGACGGGGCGTGGCTACAGCAAAGCCTGCCACCCTCGAATCCAGGGCGGGTCGTGGCCACAGTGCGCCGCACCGGCCGGAGATCTCCCGCACGGCGCAACACTGTGGCCCTTCCACCCATGACATCACCCAAGTCAGAAGGGACCATGCTCCCACGACGGGCTGTCGGCACGGCCTGCAGGCGGTGGGCTCTACCTACCCGAGAGGAACCAGAAGGCGGCTAGCTTCGGCCAGTCGTCCAAGGGGGAGGTCGGCACCCAGAAGGCGGCCCTCCCCCTTCCTAGGAATTTGTGCGCCATTGACCAGAAGAGATGGGGAGTGGCTATAGTGAACGCCCGCCAGGCGGTGGGACTGTAGCCACGCCTTCCCCGATAAAGCAAGCGTCATTAGAAGCACGGCTGCAGTGATGAGCAGCTGGCAAGACCCGCAAGCAGTGGGTGCGGCTTGTCGGCCAAGTACAAGACAGCCAGCGGGGTCCACCATTCAGCGGGCCCCAGCAGCCAGCGGAGAAGCCGGCCACAAGAGACACTGACGGCCTGGGCCTACACCCGGCCAGTTTACCATTGTACCCCTGGGGGTAGGCCTATATAAACCCCCCAGGGCACCCATGCAAAGGGTTCAGATCTTTAGCCAAACACACACACATAGAGAGAAGAGAGAGCTAGCCTTGCCCTTCTTCCTCCTCTAGCAAACAACTCAAGGAGCAACTTGTAGCTACCTGTTGAGATAGTGATCATGCGGAGACCCCGCAGAGCAGGACTAGGGGTGTTATCTCCTAGGAGAGCCCCAAACCTCGGTAAAGTTCACCGCCGTACGTGTCTACGCCTTATCCCGCTTTCTGGCACCGGCGACGTCTTACTATCCCCCACCATGATAAGCCACCCGTTGGCATATGTCGCACCGAAACCCCTGACGTTTCCTCATACTAGCAACTTGTTTAATGATACTTGCATGCATGTAGTCATAATAACATTGTGCTACTTTCTTCTTATTTCTTCCTTGCATGTATGTAGACGTATTAATGATCCCGATTAACAAAAAGAAAATTTGCCTTGCGAAGCCGTCATTAAATTTTACGTTGATACCTGTAATTTGAGTTTATGGCCTCGTATAAGAAAATAGAGGGAGTACTACTTACCAGACGAAGTTATTTTCCTTAGGGCATCTCTAGCCGATCCCTAAAAATAGCGAAGTAAACCGCCAAATAAAACTTAGTGGAGTAAATATACTTCAGGAAGTTTTAGCAAGATCTAGACGAACTCCTAAATTTAGCCGAGTATAAAACGAATTCAGTGCAAACAAACACAATTCAATTCAAATAAGTACTTATTGAACATACTAACCGAAGTTCAGTGCCAATTCATAATATTTTCCAATGCCAGTAACTGAAACTTAGTTTGAACTTACCAATTTAACCGAAACTAAACCTAAAACTTACTAATTTTAGTCGCCATCGGATTCTTCAATGTCAGCTTTCCACTCGGCTCGCACAACCACCGATCATGGGGTCAAGCCCGGTGTCATGGCCTCAGTCATCGAAGATACTGCCACCGTCGTAGATGCTTGTCCAGCACTGACCACCGATGTTTCCACCGTTGTTGCCTCACCTGTCTCTATCATCGTCGCTTCTTCATCTAACGACAAGTCGATGACCTCAGTCCTTCCGGCAGCGTACTCCACGTACATGCAGCACTCCGCCTTTACTTGAGCTCCACCATGTACGCCTCGCCGGCAGCCTCGGTCATGAATCGCTCGCAGGCTTCTTTGTAGCCCCGGTGCTCATGGGCATTGGCCACCCACCGTCCAATGGCGGCTCCGGGGGCAGCAGATAACCATCAAGGAAGTTCCGGCAATCGGCGGCTCCGTACAAGTGCACAGACTTGATGACATGTGCATGCCTCCGGAGAATCCACCGAGTGGAAACTACCAAGCTAATGTGTTTCCCCGTGTCCCGGTCATATATCTAGGCGACCCAAATTTCCCATTTGCGTTGTCGCATGCTGTGGTAGTTTGGCCCCGGCAGCGGCGGTGGGAGGTCGGGGAACCCCGGCGCAGCGTGAAAGGAGGACGCGCCCCCGGGCGCGGGAGGAGGCTGTTGCGCGGGTCGATTTGCAGGCCAAGCGATGCGGATGGGCGGTGGTGAGTGGTGCCGAGTGGATCTAGCCATAGGATGAGGCGGGCGATGGTGGATTTGGGCGGTGTGGTAGGATTTGTGCAGTCGGGCGCTGGGGAGAGTGACACATGCGGTTTACTCAGCGGCTTCACGGGATAGTATATTTACTCCTTGATGGCCACAAGGACTAAAAATTTTACTCCCTTGTTCGGTTTAGAAGTTCGGTTAGGTCCCGGTTAGTGGAGTAAACCAAAAAATTTACTCCTCTAACCGGTTTTAGGGAATCAGCTAAAGATTCCCTTAGTTAATGTAAATTCTCACAAAGCCATAAAATAAGAGTGTTATCTATACTTCTATACTCCTATCTACTGTGTAGACAATTTGAAATATTGTTCACTAGATGAAGCCAATCTGACCATACAAAGGTGACAAATCCGAGCATTAATGTTTGTTGGATATTATTTTCAATCCATGTGATTCTGCCACAAGTTCAATTTAGAAAATTTCATGGTTGATTTTAAGCATAATGCGCAAAACCTCAAAACGCAAGCACTTCTTTGTTTCAGAATCTTTAATATATTAGCTGTCCAAACATTTTTTTTCTGAATGAAATACCATTTTTTCACTTTATTCTTTACAATGCACAATATGCACAAACCTCAACACAACAACTTTTCTTTGTACAAACTTTCATACTTTAATTATCCAAAAAAATCATCTAGAAGAATGACTTTTTTTTTACTTTACCATCTACAATAACAAAGGTGTGTGTTGTCGTGCCCGTGCATTTTATTGAAGAACAATATAAATACTAGAAGAGTTAAGCACGCTTTGCTGCGTCGTTGGTGTTGTCGTGTTTCTTAGAAAGCTCACTGTATTTCAAAATATAAGGCGTTTTATTTTTTAAGTCAAACCTTCTAAGTTTGATCCAATTTGTAGAGAAATATATCAAAATTCACAATATAAAATCAGTATGATTATATTCATAATGAAATTAGTTTTCATACTTTTTGTTTAACATTGTCGATGTCGATATTTTTTGCTCTGAACTTGATCAAAACTAACCCCTTATATATTGGAACTGATGGAATATTTAGTTTGGCAAGTGGGGGTGGGGGCACGATGAAGTGTGTTTTATTTTAATTTATAATGTGGTGATTTGGTGGGCCTTTCGTGGTGTGATTCTATGTTATCCTCTAACCAACATATATCTGTGCGGAGAAATTTTCGCGTCGGTGGCTGCATGTACTATATTGATGATACATTCTCACATGGTTGCTGATACTTCTCCATCATATCTATAATTTTTTATTTTTTCATGCCAATATTGTACAACTTTTATACACTTTTGGCAACATTTTATTTATTGGACTAACATATTGATCCAGTGCTCAGTGTCAGTTCCTGTTTGTTGCATGTTTTTTGTTTCGCAGAAAATCCATATCAAACGAAGTCCAAACGCGATAAAAATTTATGGAGAATTATTTTGGAATATATGTGATTTTTGGGAGGTGGAATCAACGCAAAATGGGGCCCACAATGCCCACAACCCACCAGGTCATGCCTGGGGGTGCCAGGCGCGCCCAGGTATCTTGTGCCCTCCTCGAAGGTCTGTTGGGGCCCTTCTTCTGGCGCAAGAAAGATAATTTATGAAAAAAATCGTGTAAAAATTTCAGCGCAAACAGAGTTCTGATCTCTAGGAATTTAAGAAACCGTGAAGGGCCAGATCCGGAAAACGCAAAACAGAAGAGAACTGATCCGCCTCCAACGTATCTATAATATTTGATTGTTCCATGCTGTTATATATCAATCTTGGATGTTTTATAATCATTTTATAGTCATTTTACATATTTTTTGGTACTAACCTATTGACATAGTGCCAAGTGCCAGTTGTTGTTTTTTGCATATTTTTTTACATCGCAGGAAATCAATACCAAACAGAGTCCAAATGCAACGAAACTTTACATAGAATTTTTTTGGACCAGAAAACACCTAATTGGCTCTGGCTGCGCCTGGGGGTGCTTCGAGGAGAGCACAACCCACCAAGGCGCGCCAGGAGGCCCAGGTGTGCCCTGGTGGGTTTTGCCCACCTCGGGTGCCCCCCGGACCGCCTCTTTGCTCTATAAATACCCCAATATTCCAGAAAACCTAGGGGAATCGACGAAAATCAATTCCAGCCGCTGCAGAGTCCAGAACCACCAGATCCAATCTAGAAACCACCTCGGATGGGGTTTACCACCTCCATTGGTTCCTCTCCGATGATGCGTGAGTAGTTATTTATAGACCTTCGGGTCCGTAGTTAGTAGCTAGATGGCTTCCTCTCTCTCGCTGAATTCTCAATACAATGGTCTCTTGGAGATCCATATGATGTAACTATTTTTTGCGGTGTGTTTGTTAAGATCGATGAACTTTGATTTTATGATCAGATCTATCTTTTTATATCCATGAAAGTATTTGAGTTTCTTTGATCTCTTTTATCCATGATTTCTTATAGCCTCGTATTTCTTCTCCGATATTTGGGTTTTGTTTGGCCAACTTGATCTATTTATCTTGCAATGGAAGAGGTGATTTGTAGTGGGTTCAATCTTACGGTGCTTGATCCCAGTGACAGAAGGGGAACCGACACATATGTATCATTGCTACTAAGGATAAAACGATGGGGTCTATCTCTACATAGATAGATCTTGTCTACATCATGTCATCGTTCTTATTGCATTACTCCGTTTCTCCATGAACTCAATACACTAGATGCATGCTGGATAGCGGTCGATGTGTGGAGTAATAGTAGTAGATGCAGGCAGGAGGCGGAATACTGATCTTGGACGTGATTCCTATGTAATGATTATTTCCTAGATATCGTCATGATTATTCGAAGTTCTATCAATTGCCAACAGTAATTTGTTCACCCACTGTTTGCTATTTTCTCGAGAGAAGCCACTAGTGAAACCTACGCCCCCGGGTCTCTTTCTCATATTATTTGCCTTTGCGATCTATTTATTTGCCTTTCATTTTCAGATCTATTAAACCAAAAATACAAAAATACCTTGCTGCAATTTATTCTCATTAATTTTAGTTGGCGTTCGATCTATCAATCTACTACAATTTTATTCACGTCCGTTTTCCCATCTTGGGGTGCCGCTACCCGAAAGGGATAACAACCCATTTTACACATCGGGTTGCGAGTAGTTGTTATTTTGTGCAGGCGTTGTTTATGTTGTGTTGCTTGGTTCTCCTACTGGCTCGATAACCTTGGTTTCACATCTGAGGGAAATACCTACCGCCGTTGTGCTGCATCATCCCTTCCTCTTTGGAGAAATACCGACGTAGCTTTAAGCCGCATCAAAAGGAATTTCTGGCGCCGTTGCCGAGGAGGATATTCAACGTATACCAGGTTCCTAATCATAAATCTCATCTCCTCGTAGTTTACATTATTTGCCATTTGCCTCTCGTTTTCCTCTCCCCCAATTGTGTTTTAGTTTTGTTTTATGTCTTGATTCCTTGCTGTACACACCTATTTGAGAGAGCCAAAATTATGTCATGACTTGTTAGAATTGCTCTCTATGCTTCACTTAAATTTTTGTGAGCAATGGACTTGCTCTAGTGCTTCACTTATGTCTTTTTGAGCATGGTGTGCTTTAGTATTTTGAAGAAATGCTCTCTTGATTCACTTAGAATTATTTGAGAGTTAGTAAAATTTTCAAGAAATTCTCTCTTGCTTCACTTAAATTAATTTGAGAGAAAGAAAAAATTTTGCTCGTGATCTTCACTTATATTTGTTTGAGCTTATCAAAAGCAACATATGAAAATTAGTCCCAAAGTGATAGATATCCAAGAAGGATATAGGAAAAACTTTCATGAAGATCATTGGACAAAATAAACTTGATTCTTAGTAATATTTTTGAGATATGATGATGTGATATGTGAGTTATGTTGATGAGTAATTATGCTTTAGTAATAATATTGGTGTTAATATTTGTGATTCCCTATGCAAGCACGAAAGTCAATAATTATGCAATGAAATTATATCCTACTTGTGGTGCATTATTCGGTGTTAATTATGCTTAATGCTCGCTTATGAGATTATTCATTTCTTGGTTGGTCACTTCTCAATATTTTGCTAGCCTTCATTTTGCACTAAGTATGATCTCTACTTGTGCATCCAAAAACCTTTAAACCAGTTTTGCCACATCAGTCCACTACATCTACCTATATGCGGTATTCTTTTGTCGTTCTAAGCAAATTAGTATGTGTCATCTCTAATTTTCAAAATAAACTTCTCTTTTGTGTGTTTGTTTTGCTCGCGGAGCAGTGAGGGGTGGCTAATATTTTCCGTGCTAGATGTGTTATTCTCAAGATGAGTGTTTATTCACTTCTCATTGCACGAGAGTAAGGCAAAGGTATTAGGGGTGCCCAGTCCCGAAATGAAAAATGATTTTACTTTATGTTGTCAAATAATAAATTCCTTGGAAAGTGTTGGTATGGAAGGCAACCGTGGATACGGCTAGCCATGGAGAGTGAAAGTATGGTTGAAAAGGGAATAAGCTTTATTTTCTGTTTGGGAACCGCCTATGATATATCTAGCATGGAAAGCGTTGGGAACTCTAAGTCATTTTTGTTGGTTGGAAGGATACACCTCCTAAAATGTTATTTTCTCTAAGTTTTTTGCTTTGAGCTCTGGCACCTCTACAAATCCTTACTTCCCTCTGTGAAGGGCCTTTATTTTACTTTATGTAATTTTTATTTTTGAATTTGAATCTCCATCCTCTCTTATAAAAGCACCAACTAGGAGGCAATATGATCGGACATGAGTATTGGGTGTAGCTAATATGCGAGTGTGTTTCATGAATGGATCAATGATTGAGCACGATGGGCTAGGGATAACTTATTTTAGAGTTGATATTTTGAAAGACATGGTTGCTTGTTGATATTCTTGAGTATTTAAGTTGTCACGTCAAAACTAGACTATTGCTTTGAACAATATAAAAGTCCAAATGTCCATGCTAAAAAGGAAAGAAATATGATATGACATGATATGTAGCATTCCACATCAAAAATTCTGTTTTCGTCACTTACCTACTCGAGGACGAGTAGGAGTTAAGCTTGGGGATGCTGATACGTCTCTAACGTATCTATATTTTTTTATTGTTCCATGCTATTATTATATCAATCTTGGATGTTTTATAATCATTTTATAGTCATTTTATATCATTTTTTGGTACTATCCTATTGACAGTGTGCCAAGTGCCAGTTGTTGTTTTCTGCATGTTTTTTACATCGCAGGAAATCAATACCAAACGGAGTCCAAATGCAACGAAACTTTACGGAGAAATATTTTGGACCAGAAGACACCGAATGGGCCCTGGCTGCGCCTGGGGTGCTCCGAGGAGAGCACAACCCACCAGGGTGTGCTAGGAGGCCAAGGCGCGCCCTGGTGGGTTGTGCCCACGTCAGGTGCCCTCCGGATCGCCTCTTTGCTCTACATAAAATGATGGTTCTATCTCTACATAGATAGATCTTGTCTACATCATGTCATCATTCTTATTGCATTACTCCGTTTCTCCATGAACTCAATATACTAGATGCATGCTGGATAGCGGTCGATGTGTGGAGTAATAGTAGTAGATGCGGGCAGGAGTCGGTCTACTAATCTTGGACTTGATGCCTATGTAATGATCATTGCCTGGATATCGTCATGATTATTTGAAGTTCTATCAATTGCCCAACAGTAATTTGTTCACCCACCGTTTGCTATTTTCTCGAGAGAAGCCACTGGTGAAACCTACGGCCCCCGGGTCTCTTTCTCATATTATTTGCCTTTGCGATCTATTTTATTTGCCTTTTATTTTCAGATCTATTAAACCAAAAATACAAAATACCTTTCTGCAATTTATTCTCATTTATTTTATTTGGCATTCGATCTATCAATCTACTACAATTTTATTCACGTCCGTTTGCCCATCTTGGGGCGCCGCTACCCGAAAGGGATTGACAACCCCTTTTACACGTCGGGTTGCGAGTAGTTGTTTTTTGTGTGCAGGTGTTGTTTACGTTGCGTTGCTTCATTCTCCTACTGGTTTGATAACCTTGGTTTCACATCTGAGGGAAATACCTACCGCCGCTGTGCTGCATCATCCCTTCCTGAAATACCGACGTAACTTCAAGCCGCATCAAGAACAGAGAGGGAGATCCAATCTCGGAGGGGCTCCCGCCCCTCCGCCGCCATGGAGGCCATGGACTAGAGGGGGAACTCTCCTCCCATATAGGGGAGAGGCCAAGGCAGAGAAGAAGGAGGGGGGCTCTCTCTCCCTCTCTCCCGGTGGCACCGGAGTGCCGCCAGGGCTAGGATCGTGACGGCAATCTACATTAACAATCTTGCTACCGTCAACACCAACTTTCTCCCCCTCTATGCAGTGGTGTAACACCTCTCCTCCCCGCTGTAATCTCTACTTAAACATGGTGCTCAAATCCATATATTATTTCCCAATGATATTTGACTATCCTATGATCATTGAATAGATATGTTTTGTCTTGTGGGTTAATCGTGATCTTGGTTGGCATGTGATACATCTCCAACGTATCT
Organism: Aegilops longissima; assembly: GCA_021605205.1. Classification (NCBI taxonomy): domain Eukaryota; kingdom Viridiplantae; phylum Streptophyta; class Magnoliopsida; order Poales; family Poaceae; genus Aegilops; species Aegilops longissima. The sequence goes on along the minus strand of CM038676.1, from coordinate 39,964,567 downwards.
ACAATTTTTTATTGTTCCATGTTGTTTTATTATGAATCTTGGATGTTTTATAAATTTTATAGTCATTTTATATCATTTTTTGGTACTAACCTATTAAAATAGTGCCAAGTGCTAGTTGTTGTTTTTCCATATATTATACATCGCAGGAAATCAATATCAAACGAAGTCCAAATGCCACGAAACTTCATGATGATTTTTTATGGGCTAGAAGGAAGGCAATGGGCCCTGGGTGCACCTGGGGGTGCCCCGAGGGGGGCACAACCCACCAGGGCGCGCCAGGAGGCTCAAGCGCGCCCTGGTGGGTTGTGCCCACCTCGGGTGCCCCCCGGACTGCCTCTTTGCTCTATAAATACCACAATATTCTAGAAACCCTAGAAGAAGTGTCGAAATATTATTCCAGCCGTCGCACAGTCCAGAACCACCAGATCCAATATAGACGCCATCACCGAGGGGTTCACCACTTCCATTGGTCCCTCTCCGATGATGCGTGAGTAGTCTTTGTAGACCTTCGGGTCCGTAGTTAGTAGCTAGATGGCTTCCTCTCTCTCTCTCTCTCTCTCACTAGATTCTCAATACAATGGTCTCTTGGAGATCCATGTGATGCAACTCTTTTGTGGTGTGTTTGTTAGGATCTGATGAACTTTGAGTTTATGATATGTCATATCTTTTTATATCCATGAATGTTATTTGACTTTCTTTGATCTCTTATATGCATGATCTCTTATAGCCTCGTATTTCTTCTCCGATATTTGGGTTTTGTTTGTCCAACTTGATCTATTTATCTTGCAATGGGAAGAGGTGCCAGGTAGTGGGTTCGATCTTACGATGCTCGATCCAAGTGACAGAAGGATAAATGACACGTACTTATCATTGCTACTAAGGATAAAAATACGAGATCTATATCTACCACCATATAGATAGATCTTGTCTACATTATGTCATCTTTCTTATTGCATTACTCCGTTTTTTCCATGAACTTAATACACTAGATGCATGCTGGATAGCCGTCGCGAGTAATAGTAGTAGATGCAGGCAGGAGTCGGTCTACTAATCTTGGACGTGATGCCTATGTAATGATCATTGCCTGGATATCGTCATAATTATTTGAAGTTCTATCAATTTCCCAACAGCAATTTGTTTACCCACCGTTTGCTATATTTCTCGAGAGAAGCCACTAGTGAAACCTACGGCCCCCGGGTCTTCTTTCTCATATATTTGTCTTGCGATCTACTTCTCCTTCGCTTTTTTATTCAGATCTATTAAACCAGAAAATACAAAAATACCTTGTTGCACTTTTATTTATTTGCGATCTATTATTTCAATCTACTACAATTTTCCTCACGTCCGCTTGCCAATTTCTGGCGTCGTTACCCGAAAGAGATTGACAATCCCTTTAACACGTCGGGTTGCGAGGTGTTGTTTTTTGTGTGCAGTTGTTGTTTACGTTGTGTTGCTTGGTTCTCCTACTGGTTCGATACCTTGGTTTCATAACTGAGGGAAATACTCTATCGTCGTTGTGCTACATCATCCCTCCCTCTCCGGGGAAATACCGACGTAGTTCTAGCTACCATCAAAGAGAATTTCTGGCGCCGTTGCCGGGGAGGATCTTCAACATAACCAGGTTACTAATCACAAATCTCATCTCCTTGCAATTTACATTATTTGCCATTTGCCTCTCGTTTTCCTCTCCCCCACTTCACAAAAATTTGTCATTTTGTTCGCCTCTCTTTTTCGTTCGCCATTTTATCGCCATGTCCGATCTTAGAAGAGCTAAGGGTTTTCTCCTGAGTCTTAATACTTTGGATAGCCCCGCTGTCCTCTCTAAGCTCATAAAGAATGATGCTATGGAAGGATCTACTGGGGGGTTAAGGAAAATCTTAAACAATATGATGAAGATGATTCCTAAATTTTTTGTTATTTACTTGATGAATCTTTGAAAGATGCTTGGGATAGGTTATTGAGAATTCGAGCTAGCTATGGGCCCCAATATCAAATAGAGATATACTTGAAAAGTTTGTATGTTGGTTTACCTTCTTCCTTCAAGCAAGTTCTGGACTCTATCTTTGAAAACGGTTTTCTTGAAGGGGATGCCATTGAGCTTATGAGAACATGATAACCATATTTGGGCATCCCAAAGGAGAAAATGTTGAATCAACTATTCTTATGTGCTTTTATCAAAACGAAAAAAATTAAATACATGAAGGCTAGTTTAGATACGAATTTTTGCAACATGCTTAATCTTTCTTCCGCTATCAATGGCCATGTGCTTTCATAGAATAGAAAGTTAAATACCGTCGTTAGGAAATTTTCCCTTTTCTTTCCAAAGAACAAGGATGACAAAACTTAGATCCTTGCTTTATGCCTAGCTAAGGGCGTAAAACTATAGCGCTTGTTGGGAGGCAACCCAGTGAATAAAATTTATTTTTGCTTTTGTTTTCTGTTCTTGAGTGTTTACACAATTATACTACTGTTATGATTGTGCTTTTTATGTTTTAATTAGTGTTTGTGCCAAGTAGAACCGATAGGATATTCTTGGGTGATAGTTGTTTGATCTTGCTGAAAAAGACAGAAACTTTGTGCTCACAAAATTAGTTATCATTTTTATTCAGAAAGAGCTTTTGCCCTAATTCTTTTTGAAGAAGATTAATATACAAATTTCTCATGTCTTTCTATTTTTTCATAATTTTTGGAGTTCCAGAAGTATTTGTTTAGATCAGATTGCTACAGACTATTCTGTTTTGACAGATTCTGTTTTCTTTGTGTTGTGTGATTATTTTGATGGCTCAATGGTTTTCTTTGATGATTTTTTGCCATAGAAAATTTGGAATACAGTAGATATAATACAAAAACAAAATATGAATTGGTTTGATACAGCACTTATAGTAGTGGTTTATTTTCTTACACTAACGGATCTCACGAAAGTTTTGTTGAGTTTTGTGTGATTGAAGTTTTCAAGTTTTGGGTTATCTTACGATGAATGAAGGAAGGATGTAAGAGCCTAAGCTTGGGGATGCGCAGGCATCCCAAGCTATTATCCAAGAATGAGAAACCAACTAAGCTTGGGGATGCCCCCGAGTGGCATCCCTGCTTTCTTCCAACAACTATCGGTATTTTACTCGAGACTATATTTTTATTAGTCACATGATATGTCTTTTGCTTGGAGCGTCTTGTATGATATGTGTCTTTTCTTGTTTTATTGTGTGTGTTAAGTCATCAATCCTTGCTATACACACCTATTTGAGAGAGCCAACATTATATCATGACTTGTTAGAATTGCTCTCTATGCTTCACTTAAATCTTTTATGAGCTAGGACTTGCTCTAGTGCCTCACTTATATCTTTTTTAGCACGGTGTGCTTTGTTATTTTTGAAGAAATTCTCTCTTACTTCACTTAGATTTATTTGAGAGTTAGTAGAAATTTTGAAGAAATTCTCTCTTGCTTCACTTAAATAATTTTGAGAGAAAGAAAATTTGTTATGCTCATGATCTTCACTTATATTTGTTTGAGCTTATGAAAAGCAACACATGAAAATTAGTACCAAAGTGATAGATATCCAAGAAGGATAAAAGAAATAAAAATGTCATGAAGATCACTTGACAAAATAAACTTGATCCTTAGTAATAGTTTTGAGATATGATGATGTGATATGTGAGTTATGTTGATGAGTAATTGTGCTCTAGGAAGAATATTGGCGTTAAGGTTTGTGATTCCCTATGCATGCACGAAAGTCAATAATCATGCAATGAAAATTATATCCTACTTGGGGTCCATTATTCGGTGTTAATTGTGCTTAATACTTGCTTATGAGATTATTCGTTTCTTGGTTGGTCGCTTCCCAATCTTTTGCTAGCCTTCATTTTGCACTAAGTATGACCTCTACTTGTGCATCCAAAATATTTTAAACTAGTTTTGCCACATGAGTCCACTATATCTACCTATATGTGGTATTCTTTTGCCGTTCTAAGAAAATTTGCATGTGCCATCTCTAACTTTCAAAAATAAACTTCTCTTTTGTGTGTTTGTTTCGCTCACGGAACAGTAACGGGTGGCTAATATTTTCCATGCTAGATGTTTTATTCTCAAGATGAGTGTTTATTCACTTGTCATTGCACGAGAGTAAGGCAAAGGTTTTAGGGATGCCCAGTCCCGAAATGCAAAAAAATATTTAATTTATGTTGTCAAATAATAAATTTCTTGGAAAGTGTTGGTATGGAGGGCACCGTGGATACGGTTAGCCATGGAAAGTGAAAGAATGGTGGAAAAGGAATAAACTTTACTTTCTATTTGGGAACCGCCTTTGGCATATCTTGCATGGAAAGTGTTCATAGCTCTGAGTCGTTTTCGTTGGTGGGATGGATACAACTCCCAAAATGTTTTTATCTCTAATTTTTCGCTTTGAGCTCTGTTACCTCTACAAATCCCTACTTCCCTCTGCGAAGGGCCTTTCTTTTACTTTATGCAAAAAAAATTAAATTTGAGTATCCATCCTCTCTCATAAAAAGCACTAACTAGGAGGCAATATGATCGTTCTCAAGTATTGGGTGTAGTTAATATTCGAGTGTGTTTCATGAATGGACAATGTTTGAGCATGATGGGCTAGGGATAACTTATTTTAGCGTTGATATTTTGAAAGACATGGTTGCTTGTTGATATGCTTGAGTATCTAAATTATTATGTCAAAACTAGACTATTGCTTTGAATCACATTAAAGTCCAAATGTCCATGCTATAAAGAAAAGAATATGTTATGACTTGATGAACAACACTCCACATCAAAAATTCTGTTTTTATCACTTACCTACTCGAGGACGAGTAGGAGTTAAGCTTGGGGATGCTGATACGTATCCAACGTATCTATAATTTTTGATTGTTCCATGCTATTTTATTATCAATCTTGGATGTTTTACAATCATTTTATAGTCATTTTATATCATTTTTGGTACTAACCTATTGACATAGTGCCAAGTGCCAGTTGCTATTTTTTCATGTTTTTTACATCACAGGAAATCAATATCAAACGAAGTCCAAATTCCACGAAACTTCATGATGATTTTTTATGGGCCAGAAGGAAGGCAATGGGCCTGGTTGCACCTGGGGGTGCCCCGAGGGGGGCACAACCCACCAGGGCGCGCCAGGAGGCCCAGACGCGCCCTGGTGGGTTGTGCCCACCTCGGGTGCCCCCCGAAACGCCTCTTTGCTCTATAAATACCACAATATTCCAGAAACCCTAGACGAAGCATCGAAATATCCATCCTGCCGCCGCAGAGTCCAAAACCACCAGATCCAATCTAGACACCATCACGGAGGGGTTCACCACTTCCATTGGTGCCTCTCCGATGATGCGTGAGTAGTCTTTTGTAGACCTTCGGGTCCGTAGTTAGTAGCTAGATGGCTTCCTCTCTCTCTCGCTGGATTCTCAATACAATGGTCTCTTGGAGATCCATATGATGTAACTCTTTTGCGGTGTGTTTGTTGGGATCTGATGAACTTTGATTTTATGATCGGTCATATCTTTTTATATCCATGAAAGTTATTTGAGTTTCTTTGATCTCTTATAGCCTCGTATTTCTTCTCCGATATTAGGGTTTTGTTTGGCCAACTAAATCTATTTATCTTGCAATGGGAAGAGGTGCCCAGTAGTGGGTTAGATCTTATGATGCTCGATCCCAGTGACAGAAGGTGAAACGACACGTACGTATCATTGCTACTAAGGATAAAAACACGAGATCTATATCTACCGCCATATAGATAAACGGATCTTCTCTACATCATGTCATCGTTCTTATTGCATTACTCCATTTTTCCATGAACTTAATACACTAGACGTATGCTGGATAGCGGTCGATGTGTGGAGTAATAATAGAAGATGCAGGCACGAGTCGGTCTACTAATCTTGGACGTGATGCCTATGTAATGATTATTGCCTGGATATCGTCATATTTATTTGAAGTTCTATCAATTGCCCAACAGTAATTTGTTTACCCACCATTTGCTATTCTTCTCGAGAGAAGCCACAAGTGAAACCTACGGCCCCCGGGTCTTCTTTCTCATACATTTGCCTTGTGATCTACCTTTCCTTCACTTTTTTTATTCAGATCTATTAAACTAAAAAATACAAAAATACCTTGCTGCACTTTTATTTATTTGCGATCATTATTTCAATCTACTACAATTTACCTCATGTCTGCTTGCCAATTTCTGGTGTCGTTACCCGAAAGGGATTGACAATCCCTTTAACATGTCGGGTAGCGAGGTGTTGTTATTTGTGTGCAGGTACTGTTTACGTTGTGTTGCTTGGTTCTCCTACTAGTTAGATACCTTGGTTTCATAACTGAGGGACATACTCTACCCTCGTTGTGCTACATCATCCCTCCCTCTCCGGGGAAATACCGACGTAGTTCTAGCTACCATCAGTATGATTGTATATTTTATTTATGGTGTTGTTCGACGGTGCCCTCCGTCTCGCGCAAACGTGAGGGGCCCCCGCTGTAGGGTGTTGCAATATGTTCATGATTTTCTTATGGTGGATTGCGAGAGTGACAAAAGCTTAAAACCGAGTAGGTGGGTTGTTGCGTATGAGATAAAGAGGACTTGATACTTAATGCTATGGTTGGGTTTCACGACCTTAATGATCTTTAGTAGTTGCGGATGCTTGCTAGAGTTCCAATTATAAGTGCATATGATCCAAGTAGAGAAATTAGGTTAGCTCATGCCTCTCTCTCATATAGAATTGCAAGAATGATTACCGGCACTTGTTATCAATTGCCTAGGGACGAATGACTTTCTTGTTGACAAAAGCTATCCACTTTTATTACCTTACAATTTATTCGTAGTTTTATTCTCACAAAGTGCTCGTAATTTTACTTTGCAAAACAGTTTCATACTTATTTTAGGTAAAGCAAACGTTAAGTGTGCGTAGAGTTGTATTCGTGGTCAACAGAACTTGAGGGAATATTTGTTCTGCCTTTAGCTTTTCGTTGGGTTCGACACTCTTATTAATCGAAGAAGGCTACAAACGATCCCCTATACTTGTGGGTTATCAAGACCTTTTTCTGGCGCCGTTAACGGGGAGCAATAGCGTGGGGTGAATATTCTTGTGTGTGCTTGTTTGCTTTATCACTAAGTAGTTTTTATTTTCTGTTCTAAGTTGTTCTCTATCTTTAGTTATGGATATGGAACACGAAACATGAAAAAAATTAGTGGTACTTGATACTCATGGAGATGGGGAACCTCCTAAAACCGTCGATGCTCGTTATGTGAAAAATATTATGCACTACTTTGATAATCCGGAGAAAACCCCATTCAACTTGATAATGGGAGTAACGTTGGATCACCGTGAATACTTTAGGGATTATCGCTTGACTCAAAAAGGAAAACTGTTATGGGGTCAAATTCATATGTTGCATTGGTATGCTCATGAGCTATGCTTGAGATATGATTATACTTGTTGCTCTAGGATGAAGGCTTCGCACCTTCCCTTTTCATGCAAATTTAGTGATAATGAAACCTTGCCTTCTTACGCTAATGATATATATGATTATTATGATGTGGAACGAATAGAAGAATTTGTTGCTTTTAAGGGTGCTTATGAAATTGAATCTTTGTTTGAAAAGTTTGAAGATTTTGATGATTCAGTTTATAGACCTGAAAATTTTGATATCCTTAATATTGCTATGACAATTATAAATATAATTCCGATATTGATGAATTTATAGAGAAAATTTTCGCTGTCCGAGAAGAGACTAATGTTTTGTAGGAGTCTATGGAAGAAGGAATTGATGAAACTGTGATCTCATTGGATGAAGAAGATGATGAGAAGAGCGAAGAACGAAAGGAGGAAGAGTGGATTAGCTACCCGTGCCCACCTTCTAATGAGAGTAACCCTCCAACTCATGCATTATTTAATGTCCCTTCATGCTTACCGAAGGATGAATGCTATGATAATTGCTATGATCCCATTGATTCGTTTGAAATGTCCTTTTTTGATGAAATTGATGCTTGCTATGCTTGTGGCCAAGATGCCAATATGAATTATGCTTATGGAGATGAACTTGCTATAGTTACTTATATTAAGAATGAAATTGTTGCTATTGCACCCACACATGATAGTCCTATTATCTTTTTGAATTCTCCCAACTACACTATATCGGAGAAGTTTTCACTTGTTAAGGATTACATTGATGGGTTGCCTTTTAACGTTGCACATGATAATTTTGATGAATGTAATATGCATGTGCTTTCTGATCCTACTTGCAATTATTATGATAGAGGAACTACATCTCCGCCTCTCTATGTTTCCAACACGAAAGAATTGCAAGAAACTTCTTAAGCTATGTATTGGCCTTAACTTGATGTGCATGAATTGTTCTTGTATGACATGCCGATGCATAGGAAGAGAGTTAGGCTTCGTCATTGCATGATATATGTTGCTTTGTGCTCATTACTAAATGCCAAATCACTGTTAATTAAAATTGGCTTTGATATACCTTGGGATCCGGGTGGATTCATTACTTGAGCACTTTATGCCTAGCTTAATGGCTTTAAAGAAAGCGCTGCCAGGGAGACAACCCAGTAGTTTAGAGAGTCATTTCTTTCTGTTGAGTTCTTTTATAAATTTAAAAACAAAAATATATAGAGGGGAACTTAAAACTTTTCGACAAAAGAGAAGCGATTGGAAATTATGCATTGGAGAAGTGAGGGTCGACCTTGAACACTTGTGTTCATGCTCATGGAAACAATGTAGAATTTTTCATGAAGATTCTCACAAAAATAATTATCCCCTTGTAAAATTCCATTGTATTATAAAAATAATGTGCCAAGATTTGCCTTTAGGATGAGTAGATTGCTTGCTGGTATGTACGGCGCAAAAACAGAAACTTTGGCTGTAGTGCGCAATTTTACATTTTTTTACTGGAACATCGAAAGTTTCTGAAACTTTTTGCACGGTCTTTCTATACAAATTTTTTATTGTTTCCTAATTTTGCAGAATTTTTGGAGTACCAGAAATACGGTGAATGTTCATATTACTATAGACTGTCCTGTTTGAGACAGATTCTGTTTTTTATGCATTGTTTTGCTTGTTTTGATAAAACTATCGATTCTATCAGTGAAATAATCCATGAAAAAGTTGTATTACAGTAGCTACAATGAAAAATAAATATGAATTGGTTTGCAACGGTACTTATAGTAGTGATTTTCTTTATTATACTAACGGATCTTGCCGAGCTTTCTGTTGAGTTTTGTGTGGTTGAAGTGATCAAAGATCGAGGAGATCTCGATATGAGGAGAAGGAGGAGAGGAAAGAGCTCAAGCTTGGGGATTCCCAAGGCACCCCAAGTAAATATTCAAGGAGACTCAAGCATCTAAGCTTGGGGATGCTCCGGAAGGCACCCCATCTTTCTTCAACAAGTATTGGTATGTTTTCGTCTTTGTTTCGTTCACGTCACTACTAGAAAAACCGCTACTAATGGCGCACCTAATTTGGCCATTAATGGCGCATCACTGGTGTGCCATTACTAGCACGCCATTAGTAATTTTTACTAATGGCGCACCAGTGGTGCGCCATTAGTATAGGCTACGGTGCGCCATTAGTATGCCTCCCAGGGGCCATGTATACCCAGGTGCTTTGGCATACTAATGGCGAACGACCACGAGATGCGCCATTAGTAATCACAGATACTAATGGCGCACTGACCAGTGATGCGCCATTAGTATGCTTTGTCATACTAATGGCGCACTGTCATGTGATGCGCCATTAGTATGAATATTAGGTTTTTTTTTCTGTTTTTTGCACAGGTTACAAAATGTATAATTTGACAAAATATAGACAGCACACATCAACAACAGATTCATCGAATACAATAGAAGATTAGTCTTTGAATACAATTCATCATATTAGTCTCCGAATACAATTCATCATATTAGTCTCCGAATTGAAAAGACCGAACAAAGATAGAACATTATATTACAAGTCTCGAGACCGCGAGTAGCGAGTTTGTCTTCACATTACAAGTCGATATCGATCATCTAAACTACCATCACATAGAAGAGAGCTGTGGTCATCACGATGAGCATCATCACGATGAAACTCGTCTTCATCCGGTTCCTCCAACGCTCCCTCCCCTCTCCCGCTAGATAGCGGGCGTATCTAGATTCGGCCTCGGCCCTAGTGGTGTACCCTTTGTAACTGTTACCCCTGAATCGGTGAACCTGTCTCCGACACTCCTCCCGTCATCGAGACTCGGGAACCTTACCCTTGTACACGACATACGTCGGCATCGCTATGCACTAGCCAAACGTAAACGTTAGTACCAATTCACGACAATACATAAGCAATATATAAGTATGCAATGAACGATCGGAAGAGAAAAGCAAGACATTAATAGCATCGATTACATCTAAGTTGAACGACTCCCAAAACCAAAGAGACATACTACAAGTTCATTAAAGTTTAATTACAACATGAGCCAATCGATGTTTCAGAACTAGACACAGCATCACTGCTTTCGACTCGACTCAAGGGACCGGAGCGTGGATGAAGCCGCCGTCTATCGTGGGAGTCATGAAAGAACGGGCGTTGTCATCCTGCATTTGTAGCATTGTGTCGATGTCACTGTTGGACGGTTGATTTCTGAGGTAGAACTGCCCCGAGGTACGAAGGACATCTTGATGGATGATTTCCGCAAACTCCGATTGGATGTGAAAGAATTCTTGTCGGAGGTCCGCGTCCTGGATTGCCGACACGCTCGCGTCCCAATCTTTGAGTTTACTCGGTAGCGAAGTTGATGATGGTCCCGCACGATCGCCCGCATGTGATGGATGGCGTAGTAGGCACCCTTCGACCGCCAAGCGGCTGCTTGACGCAGCGAACGTCAGATTGTGGGAGAACACGTGCTTGCCGTGCTTACGAATAGGCCTGGTGAAGGTGCCTCCAGATTTGGCGTGGCCGGGAGAACATCATCAAGAACCTTCTTGACATTTGTGTAGTCTACGTTCGATCGACGGTCCGGGTCGAAATACCTGGCCATGGAATATTTGGGGCTTAGGAGGATGAGCGTGCAACGTGTGTCACCGCAGAAAACACGGAATGTTAAAAGAAAACGATCGAAATGTAAGAATTCATATGTTACGGGCGGTTGAGGGAGGACTTACTCGGAAAGTAAGGCACGAGGAAGTTATCCTTATCTTGGTTTGCCGAATGGCGCCTTCGAGGTAAGAACTCACGACTTGCGGTCCCCAGCGCTGCCCAAGATCTTGGCACGCATGTAGAAGGGGTCGACTATCACGATGTCCGGGGTCTTGTCGCGAATGATCCGCATCTCCATACTCAGCGAAAATAGCCGAACGAAGGTGTAGTGCAGCGGATGAAGGTTCAACATAGCATGGATGTAATGCAGGACAATCGTACGCCCGATGGAGTTATCCACAAAGCCCTTGCCCTCTGGCACCTTGGCCGCGAAAACTGGGTATGCCACATCCTTCTCCCTGAGACGCCGCTTCTCCAAAGAAAGAACACTGCCATGCAGACTCCGCATAGCACCGGTTGCAGCATTGAGCATATTTGTCGGTAGCATCGCCCTACCCGCCACATGCACCTCCTCGAGATATCCTGCGGTGAAGGTGGCCCGCCCCGAGCACGGATCGTACTCTGTGCGGCTGGCTCGCACCCTTCTTAGTCTTTCTTTTGCGTGCCTTCTTCTTCTCCTGTAATGGGACCGAGTTTTGCTCACAGACCGCCTTCTTGAGTGTGTTGGGGCTGATAATATTTCGCACCTCGCCTATCTCGAGGCTCGGTGAAGTCGGCAGTGGAGGCGTCTCTCGAGAGCTGAACGCCAGACGGTGCTGTTGTAACTTGGCTTCTCCATGTACGAGCTAGATCGCACACGTCTTTTGTTGGGTTTGGTCCTTGAGAAGGAGGCCCCATGAAGTCGCCATCGTACCCATGATCGGCAAAGTACTGATCGACGTTGCCAAATGTATCATCGTCGTCGTCGTCGTCGTTCTGATCCTGTGCCATATGCATGTTTAGATCCAGTGGCATAGGGATGTCCAGCACCGTTGCGGCGGTCTTGCCATGGGGCCGACTTGGCGCCGGCACGACTGGCGGTGTTGTCTTTGGGGTGGTGTCCCCCGCCCCCAAACGAATCTGGCTCTTCGGCCAAAGCAGGGGCCAGCTCAAGCATGCGCTGAGGGTCATCACGTCATCATCGTCGGCCCCGACGGGTCGATTCGGAGGTAACAACTCGTCGCAGCCTGGCAGCACCTGAACCAGTTGAACCCTAAACAAGTTGGGTGGCATCTGGGTACCGTGGAACAAGGGGTTGCCCGGTTGAACTATTTTTCCCTTGGTGAAATCGACCAACTCGTTGTTCACGAAGTGGAGGAGAGTGCACGGAACGTCGGCGGCGCCCTGCGAAAACATGTAGGGCGTCAGGGATGCCCAGTCAAAGGCAAGGAGATGAAGTCCTCGGCCAAGAGAGGCTTAATTAGTTACCGTGATGATGGCGTCGAGCTCGGCTAATGTAGAGGCACCACCAACGGCGGGCGTGCAGTTGACGGAGGGGCCGCTTGCTGCAGAGGTGCCGGCCGGCGTACACCCGGGTGCATTAAGCTCCCGTGCCGGCGTCGGAGACACCAATGCCGCCTCCGCCGGAGGCACCAATGGCCCCGCCATCGCATTATCCGAATTGCTAGCCGTGAAGCTAGGAATCGAGGGCGGCCCCTGTTGGCCGCCCGCAATCCACGCACTCAACCCCGAGATCAAGGTAGGCACAATGGCGGTGATCGTCGCTCCGAGTCGTTGTTCCACTTGCTCTTGGACAATCTCCAGAATCCGCGCCACCTGTGCCTTGAGTTCTTGAACCTCTCGCGCTGGCTTTTCGAGCTGGTCTTTTCTCCTTCCGCACACCAGCGTATAGTATGACCCCATTTTGTCGACAAGCCTTTGCGGCCACACGACCAGGTGACGTCGGCCATCGAGCTTATCCTTGTTCTTCATTACATTCAACCCCTATTTAGAGTGGTGTCCCAAGGGTTGCTCCTAGTCGACCCAGCGCCATCGCTTTCGATCGCTGCGGAAGGAATGTGAACCATTTAGAAATTTGGCTTCATTAATTAGAATGCAACCATATGGAGCTAATTACGCGGGGGTGTATTCCTTACCAGAACAAGCTCAAGCTGCCTAGTCTTCAGATCCATGGTAAGCTCCTTTGTTTTCGGGTCCTTCTTGTACCGGGCCCTGACAAAGTTCCTGGTCTGCTTGTCACCGTATTTATCGAAGAGGGGCGGTAGGCCTTGCTCGGCACGGTCCGCCTCCTCCTTGTCCCATATAGGCTCCGCCACTCTGAACCGCCGGGACCGAGTGTGTGTTCCCCTATGTTCAGCTCCGATTTGTTTCCCCACTCACTTGATTGGGAGTTTGCGGTGCTCGAGCAATTTATCTTGAAGTCGTTGTAGTCATCTTCGATGATCGAAGGATTTTTCTCCTTGATCTTCTGATAACTCTCACCTTTCTCGATCATTCTTTTCACATTGCTTTTCCAAGTAGATAGGGCCTTGCTCATCTTCGTGAGGGCAGCATTGTTCACTTTATTCCCTTTGAGGCTTGTGTTTTCAAATTCAGCGGGGAACTTGTATCGTTCGTGCAGCTTCGTGAAGAGGAGGTTGCGCAAATTCCCTCTGTCAGATGCCTCGGGTTCTCGGTGTTGATCGAGGCGGTGCTCGGACAATGCACCCGAGCTGAAGCGAGTACCCCTGACTATTCGCTCGGGCGCCGTTGGATTCCGTTGGAGTCCACTTCAAGAACTTCCTCCTTGAGGGTGCGGAGCACGGTCGGGCGCCGGTCCTTCCGTTGCCTCTTGGTTGGCTGCCATCGTAAATGCGCCGCCATCATCGATGGTGGCATCCTCGGCGGCACCATCGGTGGTGGCATCGGTGTGGTCATCCTCGGCGGCACCATCGGTGGTCTCGGGATCGGTGGGGAAGGCGGCGGCCTCATACAAGTGAGGTTGTTCCTCCATCTCTGGGACAGCTCCTGAATGGCTTGCCGCCCGAACCCCGGCCTCATCGCTAGGGCCATGTTTCTCTCTAAATAGAAACAAAGCTTGGTCAAAAGTTGGTTATTGTCAACGAACAAGATCATGGTCTCGTCATTTAGGGTTTGTCGACACCGAGGCATCCTAAAATCTAAGCTTTTATCATTGAGGGTTTTTCGACGCCGAGGCACCCTAAAAGCCTAAGCTTTCATCATTTCGGTTTTATCGACACCGAGGCACCCTAAAAGCCATGCATTAGTCACAAGTACGCCGGGCACTTGATCCTACTTAATTAACTACTACGATACCTGGCCCATGCATTAGTCACAAGTACCCCATATGTCCTATTTTTAGCAAAGTCATGCTAAAATTCACGGAAAATTTCAGCATGACCTTTGCTGAAAATAGGACATATGGAGTACCCAATTTGCCGGAACGGAAGTTAATCGACATTCCGCAAACTCAAGGGCCTCTCGGGTACTGCAAAATCATCACGACACGATGGTCGGAGACAAAACCCAGCAAACTAGCACCACAATGTGCCTCTACTTTCATATGGATGAAAAGGCCACAATGTGCCTCTACTAGCACCACAATCTTAGTTAACTTCGGGGACATCGAAAGTTAACATCCGCTGATTATTATGAGGACTTCACCGCCACTGTTTACTCAAACTTAAGTTAGTAATTAAAAATATAAAATAGGATAACCCAGTGACAGGACTGTTGGTTGATGTCACAAAAAAGTTGCTAATCTCAACATGTTCTACAGTTGTTAAAATTATCTTACTGTATTTAGAACAAACTAACACCACAGAGTCTACCAATTCAGGTAGAAGCCGTCATTCATTACAAATTTGAATATATGATATTCCAGAAAATAATATGTCTACAAAATGAGATACATTCCGTTTGAACTACCAAAACTGTAACCAACGTTATTACCTAATTATGAAAAAAGTGCAGTACATATAAATTATTTCATCACTGAGAGGAGATAACCAAAAGTTTCCAAGCAATATGATTAAGAAAATGGGATATAGGCATAAATGCCACAAAAGACCAAATCACATTTTTAAACCAAGTTACACAAAGAAAATGCACCTAAGCACCAAGAGGAACTGTTACAACTCCATAAGGTATATCCAAGTCACTGCTACTCATATTCAAAAACCTAACTCCAATATAACCGAAAGATTGTAAAACATTATATCTCCCTCACGACACGAACTGAAAGCGTAACAAAATACCATCTTCTTTTGTTGATGCGTTGGTGTTTTAGAGTAGAGGTAAGAAAATCGGAGACCATATATGTAGTTTCTAACATATGCAAGATTACTTAAAATTGGAGAGCCATGTCGTTTCTCTGGACCTAAATATAGCTAGCTGCTGGTGTTGAACAATAAACCGCCACACCACACACTAAGACAAGTAACTGAAATGACTCTCTTTGTATTGTAGTAGAAGAAGAAACAAGAGAGAGATGCAAGATAGTAGTATATATAGGTGAGTCAACCTATTATTCTAGGCAGCTGCCTTGCTAGTGATTCGTGTCGTCAAGCTGGATCCCTCCCACTCGACCTGCGATCTTCTACAAGGAAAAAGTAGCAGCTCAGTCAACCACCATATAATTATACAAGGAAAAATGCTACTTGGCACAAGTGTAAACGAGAAGCTTGAGGTAGCAGCAGATTGAAGTGATAAAGTGCAAAGGAGAAGCTTGAGCTAGTAAACAATTTCTGAATGTTATAAAGTGGGGAAAGTAAAATAAAATTCATGACTAGTCATGGCACTAGAAAAGAGATGAGATTTCACAAAACCAGAGCCAAGCATAGTCCGAATGTCAAATTTTTAGTTAGTTAATTATTACAGTCCTTTGCTAAAAGAGATGATCCGTCCAAGAAATTTAATACTAGATGCATGCAGTCTGTTGAGGATCTTTTAGTGAATGACTAACAACAAGTAGCCGAGCTTGCCCAAGAAAGATTAGATTCGAAGTCTTTGGCTGCTGCTAGTGAATGGAGCCGACAGTTATACAAAGTGTCATTTCATTTCATTACACCCAGTTCAAATCACATTAGTGATTTTCAAGTTTAAATTTGAATTTCATTAAAATTTGAATTTCAAGTTTAAATTTGAATTTGAACAGTAGTGATTAGATTCATGCAGTCTGTTAAAATCACTACTAGTGAATGGAGCTGTTGGATTCATTTCATTTCATTAAACTGAAGAAAACAAAAAAATAAAGAAGATAAATTTGGGCACGTGTCATCAATAGTTGTACGTGATAGGTATCTGTATTGTTAACACATTGAGCGCGGACATATAGAAATCTAATTACCTAAGTAGCCGGGCATGCCAGGTGTAGATAGATGAACAAATTGGCAAGGCGGCAGCCTAAATAGCTGTTCTCAAACTAAATGTCTCATGAGGCAGGTTAGATTTATTTAAAGTGGTGAGAACAACAACTATAAAGAAGATATATTCGGGTACATCCATAACAAATGCGACGGTTATCTGAACTGACAGGCATTGAGCGCGGAGTCAGAGAAATCCACTTATCTAAGCAGCCTAGGGTGAAGCAGGTGTAGACATAAAATTGGTGGGATGCGAAGGGAAATTTCGGTGCATCCGTAGCAAACGCGATGGGTGTCTGAACCGATACATCCTAGCCTAGCCTGCCGGCTATGCTGATCCCTGCCTTCCCAAAACCAGGTATGGGGACTGAGCCGAGCCGAGGTGAGGTGAGGTGAGCTGAGCAGGGCAGGGGAATCCCAGATCTAGGTAAACAGAGCAGCAGAGTCGGGGGCGGGGACTAAAAAATCTTAACCCTAACAGCATAGTGGAGCGCGTGGAAGACGAGGTGGGGCGGCGAGTAGACGGGCACCTTGGCGTGCAGGCGCTCGAGGGCGACGAACTGGCGCTCGAGGGCGGCGGGTAGACGGGCACCTCCCCGGAGATCGCCTCCGGCCACGTCTCCTCCACGAGCAGCTCCGGACTTGGCAAGGCGGAGGTTGCGGCGCGCGCGGGCGAGGGCGAGGTTGGTGTCGGCCCTGCGGCGCTGCTCCGGCGAGAGTGGGTGGGGTCGGAGGGGAGGAAGGGGAGGATGGGGAGAGGGAGGCGTCGGTGGTGTGGTGTGGGCGGCGCTGCTCCGCGAGAGTGGGGTGGGGTCGGAGGGGAGGAAGGGAGGATGGGAGAGGGAGGCGTCGGTGGTGTGGTGTGGACGGGCGGCGCTGGTGTCGGGCGGCGCCGAGGGCGGCGGGCGGGCAAGGCCGGAGAGGAGAGGGAAGGGATCGTGAGGCGGGCGGGAGAGAGGGATCGACTGAAGTAGGGGCGGCACAATACTAATGGCGCACCACCCCTCGGTCGCCATAAGTACATACATGCTAATGGCGCACCTCACCCAGTGTGCCATTACTATTTTTTTACTTCTTCCCGAGCCAACAGGTTATCTACCACAGACCTGATACACATCAAGTCTTCTCTACTAGTTATTTGGTCAGCAGCTAGTTCTCACACCAGGAGGTCTGGGTTCGATTCCTGTGCTCCACAAATTTTTGTATGCATTAAAAATGTTGTTTGATACTTACTTGTGTTTAAATATGTTCAAACTTGTTTAAATCATAACATTAATATTTTTTATAAGACAGTAATTTTTTAAAAAATATCATCAAACAATAATGCCGGTGGAGCGGGGAGGTGCGGGGGTGCGGGGGTCGGTGGCGGTTGAGTAGGGAGGTGCGGGGGGGCGGTGGCGGTTGAGTAGGGAGGGTGCGGGGGTCGTGGCGGCGGTTGAGTAGGGGAATCGAGGTGCGGGCGGTCGGCGGCGGCGGTGTGGACCGGATCTGGCGAGGTGGGATAGCGATCGAGATGGAGGGGATCGAGTGTCCATGAAATTAAAAATATTCATGATAGTTCAAAAGTGCCCATGAAATACAATCGAGAAATGAAGTCTACGATTTGAATACAATCGATCTTAGCTAGCTATCTCTTCACAATCTTCTTGCCCTTCTTTTCGCAAATGGAGTTCTTCTATGGAACGGACGTCCTTTAGGTAGGGTGGTCCTGCTTCTTCTTGTGGTGTATGCTACTACTTCATCATCGTCGTCATGTTCGATCCTCGGTCGCCGTACTTGTCAAGTCTTGCTCATTGGCTACTCCATCCATTCCGATGATCTTCCTTTTGCCTCTCCTCACGACAACACGACTGGGCTTTGGCGGGTTGGTAATGAAGAAGCATTGTTCCACTTGGGAAGCCAGTACCCATGGCTCATTTTTCGCGGTGACGCTTATGCGCCCGGGTCTTGGATTTGGCCGGGTATAACCATGGTGGTGAAATACCGGTCTTCTTTTATGACGTTCTTGGCCCATCGACACGGAACATGGGACCTTTTCTCCGGCGTAGCTCAGCTCCCAGATCTCCTCGATCCTTCCGTAGTATCTGTCCTTGTCGTTACGGTGTAGGATTCCATCGTTACCCGGAGTTCGATAACCATCGCTCTTCATGTCCTTGGCCTCGGTGTAGAATGTGTAGCCGTTGATATCGTACGCCTCATAGGTCATCAGGTTGTGCTCGGCGCCCTGTGACAAGGCGAATATGAGTTGTTCTTCCGTGGAAGAATCCTCATGTAAAGGGTACGATAGAAGCTTCTGCTTGAACCAACGCGTGAAACATGAGTTGTGCTCTTTGAGTATATCTCCGTCCGTCCTCTGTTGGCCTCGGTCATTGTACGTCTTCTTAATAAAGGTTTTGTGCTATACCACCCAAGGATCGACCACGTCTATGTGTTGTAGCGCGACTAGGTTTTCTCTTTCAAAGTCGGCGAGTCGACCATCGAAGTCGACATGCATTTCGCGGCGACCCTCACGGTAACCCCATCCAGCGAGCCTGCCGAGGTGCTGTTATTGATCGCAGACCAACGGGTTCTCGATGCCTAGATAATTCGTGCAGTAGGAGATGCACTCTTCGGTCAGAAAGCCCCTGGCTATGCTTCCTTCTGGACGTGACATGTTGCGAACGTATCCTTTGATGACACCATTCATCCTTTCGAACGGCATCATGCTGTGCAGGAACGTCGGCCCGAGTTGGATGATATCCTCCACTATATGGACCAGCAGATGCACCATAACGTCGAAGAATGCGGGCGGGAAGTACATCTCAAGCTCGCATAGTATCACCACGATCTCTTCCTGTAGCCTTCTGAGTTGCCTCACGCCAATCGACTTCCGAGAGATGACGTCGAAGAAGTTGCATAGGCCAAATAGCGTTTCACGGACGTGCGTGTCCATGATCCCACGGATTGCAACTGGAAGTATCTGCGTCATCAGACGCGTGACGGTCGTGAGACTTCATCCCGCTGAACTTCGCTTCACTGGGTCTAGGTATCTGCTTATCTTCCCAGCAGAATCAGAAGGAAGTTTTACTCCTAGGAGGCAGGTGAAAACTGCTCGATCTCCTCGACTTAGAGTGAAGCATGCGGGAGGGTAGTCATTTCCGGTCTTCTTGGCCTTTTGCCTTTGCGACGACTTTTCGTGTCCTGCTTCGCCTCATCATCATCATCATCATCATCATCATCATCATTAGCGTGAAGCTCCTGCCGATGCCCATTGATTTCAAGTCTGCCCTTGCTTTCGCCCATCTTTGGTCCTCTCGGCATGTTGAGCAGGGTACCAAGCAGACTCTCTTACACGTTCTTCGTGATATGCATGACATCAAGGCTGTGAGGCACACGGTGGATCTTCTAGTACGGCAAGTCCCGTAAAACAGACCTCGTTTTCCATACCTTCAGCAGCTGCTGGCGCCTTCGCTTCTTTCCGGCTCTGGCGCCTTTTGCTTCTTTCGGCGGTGGGCAGTCTTTCCAATTTTTCAACAGCTTGTCTATTTCCTCGCCGCTCCTCGACACAGGCGTTTTGGGTTCGGTTTCACCATCGAACAGATCCTTGCGTTTCCTCCACGGGTCATCGTCGCGAAGCCACCTTCGATGTCCCATGAACATGGTTTTCAAGACCCGGATCTCTATCTAGCTGGCGCTACGTTGTGTCATCCATGCACCTTACGCATCCGTAAAATCCGTGGACTACCTGCCCATGAGATATCCGTAATCGAGATAGTCGTGCACCGTCGTGGAGTGCGGCTCTCATAGGGAAATATTCTTTCTCTGCGGCGCCCCACGTATTGCTGGCGTTTTCCACAGCGTGTCAAGCTCCTCTTTCAGCAGCCCCAGATACAGATTGATGTCATTCCCTGGTTGTTTCGGCCCTTCAATTAGCATACTCATGTGAATGTACTTCCTCTTCATGCACAACCAGGGGGAAGGTTGTACATCCACACAAACACAGGCCAGGTGCTATGTGTGCTTCTCTGGCTGCCAAACGGATTGACTCCATCGGTGCTCGCGCCCAGACGATGTTCCTTGGATCGTTCCCAAATTCCAGTCTTGAAGTTCAGCGCCACACCGGCTCGCATCCTTAGGGTGACTCAGCATCTTGTCTTTTTTATCTATCTCCGGATCATTTGCGTCATCTTCTCGCTTCTTCTCCTCCCTATCCGCGTGCCAACGCAGGAGCTTTGCTACCTTAGGGTCCGCGAAATAGCGCTGCAGACGAGGAGTGATCGAAAAGTACCACACCACTTTTCGAGGAGCTTTCTTCCTCTTCTTGTATCGAGTGACGCCGCACACCGGACATATGGTAGACTCCGCATGCTCGTCCCGATAAATGATGCAATTGTTCATGCACACATGGTATTTCACGTGCGGTAAATCGAGAGGACACACGATTTTCTTCGCCTCCTCCAAACTGGTCGGGCACTTGTTCCCCTTGGGAAGACGTTCGTGCCAGAATGACATGTTCTCGTCGAAGCATGCGTCGGTCATTTTGTGTTTTACCTTCATCTCCAAAGCCATGAGCGTTACTTTCAGGCGGGTATCCTCGGGCCTGCATCCTTCATACAATGGAGTAACCGCGTCTAACTCAAGTTGATCCATCTTGGCTTTCTCTCGGGCGGCAGCTCTGGCGTTATCCGTCTGCTTGAGAAGCAGCTCTTCAATATGAGGGTCCTGCACCCAGCCCATCAATGGTCCAGCGTAAATCGCTCCGCCCGCCGCATCATCATCTTCATGATCATGCCCGTCGCCTGCTCCGGCATCTTCCTCATCATCATGTCCTGCATCTTCTACATGATGACTGTGTATAGCATCACCGTCGTGATCATCTCCTCGGGATTCTTCGTCTTCTCGCCGCCCGAGCCGCGGTGGTTGTCTTGCTGCCCTTCCTCATTTCTTGCCCGGCCCCCATGGACGACTTCGTAGTCATCTTCATTCACCTTGCCACCGATAGCCATCCATGAAACCACGCAAGAGCAGGTGGTCCCGCACCTGCCCGGAATCCGGGTCCGCAATAAGGCTCTTCAGCTTGCATCTTCGACACGGACATCTTATCTCCGTCTCGTTCTTTTGAAGCATCTCGGCCTTCGCGGACCTCAAAAACCTATTCACGATGCCTTCCGTCATCGTGCGGACCATGGTCGCCTGCGGGGTAGAGCAAAACGATATTTTAGAACCAAACAAAAATTTGGCATGACTTTCCCTAAAAATAGGACCAAAAAGAATGCTTAATGCCAAAATTCTCGCCGAAACGGAAATGAATCAACATTCCGGCAAAACATTGGCAACTATCGCATTTCAAATACCGGTACACCTCCAAACACAAACACATATGCAACACCACAAACATATGCAACACCACGAACATACATAGATCTAGCTAGGCCGTAAAAAGTGCATGTGCACATTGTTGTAGGAGAACAACATAAATATAGCTTCCCCTTACTTACCTATTAAAACAAGGTAATTTAACCACTTAATTTGAATGAATCTATGGTGGAAATGAGGTGAAAAGAGGAGGCACCGAGACAAGGAGGATGTGGAGAGAATGAAATGGGGAGAAAGTGAGTGTGGGTAGGAGAGGCTGTCCAAAATATCTTGTTGCTGCCCACTTACTAATGGCGCACCAGCACTAAATGCGCCATTAGTAATCCAGGTAACTAATGGCGCACCTCCTGGCGGTGCGCCATTAGTAGATTTGCAAAATAAAAAAATACTAATGGCGCACCCTTTGCGCGGTGCGCCATTAGTAGTTACAACTACTAATGGCGCACTTCATCTGGATGCGCCATTAGTATGTTTGGACAGGCGCACTAGTTCAAAAAAATTGATACTAATGGCGCACCACTTGCATGGTGCGCCATTAGTAGTTACAACTACTAATGGCGCACTTCGCCGGGATGCGCCATTAGTATGTTTGGACAGGCGCACTAGTTCAAAAAAAATTCTATACTAATGGCGCACCCATCGCTGCAGTGCGCCATTAGTAGTTACAACTACTAATGGCGTGCTTAGCAGGATGCGCCATTAGTATGTTTGGACAGGCGCACTAGTTCAAAAAAAATTGATACTAATGGCGCACCCTTTGCATGGTGCGCCATTAGTAGTTTCAACTCTAATGGCGCATTAGTATGTGGTGCGCCATTAGTATATACTAATGGCGCACCAACTTTCTGGTGCGCCATTAGTGTCAATCCCATCTATAGCCCTTTTTCTAGTAGTGCGTGATATGTGTAAATCTTGGAGCGTCTGTTGTGTTTATTTTTCATTTTTCTTTTATGCACCATGCTGGTATGAGATATTCCATGGTTGATTTATAGAATTCTCATTGCACTTCACTTATATCTTTTCAGTATGGCTATATAGAATGCTTCATGTGCTACACTTATATCATTTGAAGTTTGGATTGCCTGTTTCTCTTCACGTAGAAAACCGTTGTTTGTAGAATGCTCTTTTGCTTCACTTATATTTGTTAGAGCATGATATTTTGTAGAAATAATTAAACTCTCATGCTTCACTTATATCTATTTAGAGATTCAACGGGAATTGGTCAATTGCATGGTTAGTCATAAAAACCTACATAAAACTTGTGGATCACTGAATATGATATGTTTGATCCCTTGCAATAGTTTTGCGACATAGAGATGGAATATGTGGGAGGTACTAGTAGGAGGTTGTGATTAGTAAGAATATTGGTGTTAAGGTTTGTGATTCCCGAAGCATGCACGTATAGTCTCTCGTTATGCTATGAAGTTGGAGCATGATTTATTATTGATTGTCTTCCTTATGAGTGGCGGTCGGGGCCGAGCGATGGTCTTTTCCTACCAATCTATCTCCCTAGGGGCATGCATAGTAGTACTTTTCTTCGAGGGCTAATAAACTTTTGCAATAAGTATATGAGTTCTTTATGACTAATGTGAGTCCATGGATTATACGTGCTCTTACCTTTCCGCAATTTGCTAGCCTCTACGGTACCGTAAAATGCCCTTTATCACCTCTAGAGTCGGTGCAAACTTCGCAGGTGCATCCAAACCCCGTGATATGATACGCTCTATCACACATAAGCCTTATTATATCTTCCTTAAAACAGCCACCATACCTGAAGGAAATATGCCCTAGAGGCAATAATAAATGTTATTATTTATTTCCTTATATCATGATAAATGTTTATTATTCATGCTAGAATTGTATTAAACCGGAAACATAATACATGTGTGAATACATAAACCTACAGAGTGTCACTAGTATGCCTCTACTTGACTAGCTCGTTAATCAAAGATGGTTATGTTTCCTAACCATGAACAAGGAGTTGTTATTTGATTAATGGGATCACATCATTGGTTGAATGATCTGATTGACATGACCCATTCCATTAGCATAGCACCTGATCGTATAGTTTGTTGCTAGTGCTTTTCTTCATGACTTATACATGTTCCTATGACTATGAGATTATGCAACTCCCGTTTGCCCGAGGAACACTTTGGGTGCTACCAAACGTCACAACGAATCGGGTGATTATAAAGGTGCATTACAGGTGTCTCCGAAGGTACATGTTGGGTTGGCATATTTCGAGATTAGGATTTGTCACTCCGATTGTCGGAGAGGTATCTCTGGGCCCTCTCGGTAATGCACATCACATAAGCCTTGCAAGCATTGCAACTAAATGTGTTAGTTGTGAGATGATGTATTACGGAACGAGAAAAGAGACTTGCCAAGAACTGAGATTGAACTAGGTATTGGATACCGACGATCGAATCTCGGGCAAGTAACATACCGATGACAAAGGGAACAACGATGTTGTTATGCGGATCGACCGATAAAGATCTTCGTAGAATATGTAGGAACCAATATGGGCATCCAGGTCCCGCTATTGGTTATTGACCGAGAGGTGTCTCGGTCATGTCTACATAGTTCTCGAACCCGTAGGGTCCGCACGCTTAACGCTTCGATGGCGGTTATTATGAGTTTATATGATATTGATGTACGAAGGTTGTTCGAGTCCGGATGAGATCACGGACATGACGAGGAGTCTCGAAATGGTCGAGACATAAAGATTGATATATTGGAAGCCTATGTTTGACTCGGAATCACTCCGGGTGAAATTGGGAATTTTACCGAGTACCGGGGTTACGGAACCTCCCGGGAGTCAATGGGCCTTGATGGGCCTTAAGGGAAAGAGAAAAGGGGCCATATGCTGGCGCAGCCTTCCCCTTCCCTAGTCCTATTAGGATTAGGAGAAGGGGTGGCGCCTCTCCCTCTCCCTTGGTCAAACCCTAGTTGGACTAGGATTGGGGAATCCTACTCCCGGTGGGAGTAGGACTCCCAGCGCAGCCATAGGTGGCCGGCCAGCCCTCCCTTCCCTCCTTTATATACTGAGGCAGAGGGCACCCCATGACACACAAGTTGATCTACGGATCTTTCCTTAGCCGTGCAGCGGTGCCCCTTCCACCATATTCCACCTCGGTCATATCGTCGCGGAGCTTAGGTGAAGCCTGCTGGAGAAGTCATATCGTCGCGGAGCTTAGGCGAAGCCCTGCGTCGGTGGAGCATCATCATCGTCACCACGCCGTCGTCTTGACGGAACTCATCCCGACACTTTGCTGGATCGAGTCCGGGATCGCCATCGAGCTGAACGTGTGCAGAACTTCGGAGGTGCCGACGTTCGGTGCTTGGATCGGTCGGGTCGTGAAGACGCACGACTACATCAACAGCGTTGTTATAACGCTTCCGCTTTGGGTCACGAGGGTGCGTGGACGGACACTCTTCCTCTCGTTGCTATGCCATCACCATGGTCTTGCGTGATCGTAGGAAAATTTTTGAAATTACTACGTTCCCTAACGGTGGCATCCGAGCCTGGTTTTATGCGTTGATGTCATATGCACGAGTAGAACACAAGTGAGTTGTGGGCGATACAAGTCATACTACCTACCAGCATGTCATACTTTGGTTCAGCGGTATTGTGAGATGAAGCGGCCGGACCGACATTACAGCAGACGCTTACGCGAGACTGGTTTCACCGCTGTGAGCACTCGTTGCTTAAAGGTGGTGGCGGGTGTCTGTCTCTCTCACTTTAGTTGAACTGAGTGTGGCTACGCCGGTCCTTGAGAAGGTTAAACGGAGTCTATTTGACGAAGTATCGTTGTGGTTATGATGCGTAGGTAAGAACGGTTCTTGCTCAGCCCGTAGCAGCCACGTAAAACTTGCAACAACAAAGTAGAGGACGTCTAACTTGTTTTTGCAGGGCATGTTGTGATGTGATATGGTCAAGACGTGATGCTATATTTTATTGTATGAGATGATCATGTTTTGTAACCGAGTTATCGGCAACTGGCAGGAGCCATATGGTTGTCGCTTTATTGTATGAAATGCAAACGCCATGTAATTGCTTTACTTTATCACTAAGCAGTAGCGATAGTGGTAGAAGCAATAGTTGGCTAAACGACAACGATGCTACGATGGAGATCAAGGTGTCGCTACGGTGGCGATGGTGATCATGGCGGTGCTTGGAGATGGAGATCACAAGCACAAGATGATGATGGCCATATCATATCACTTATATTGATTGCATGTGATGTTAATCCTTTATGCATCTTATTTTGCTTTGATTGACGGTAGCATTATAAGATGATCCTTACTAAATTATCAAGAAGTGTTCTCCCGAGTATGCACCGCTGCGAAAGTTCTTCGTCTTTGAGACACCACGTGATGATCGGGTGTGATAGGCTCTACGTTCAAATACAACGGTGCAAAACAGTTGCACACGCAGAATACTCAGGTTATACTTGACGAGCTATGCATATAAGATATGACCTCGGAACACGGAGATCGAAGGTCGAGCGTGAATCATATAGTAGATATGATCAACATATTGATGTTCACCATTGAAACTACTCCATCACACGTGATGATCGGTCATGGTGTAGTTGATATGGATCACGCAATCACTTAGAGAATTGGAGGATATTTTTCTAAGTGGGAGTTCTTAAGTAATATGATTAATTGAACTTAAATTTATCATGAACTTAGTACCGATAGTATCTTGCTTGTCTATGATGTGTAGATAGATGGCTCGTCTTTGTTGTTCCGTTGAATTTTAATGCGTTCCTTGAGAAAGCAAAGTTGAAAGATGATGGCAGCAATTACGGACTGGGTCCGAATTTGAGGATTATCCTTATTGCTGCACGGAAGAATTACGTCTGGAAGCACCGTTAGGTGCCAGGCCTGGTGCAAGGGCTGCGCCGAAGTTGTGAACGTCTCGCAAAGCAAAGTGATGACTACTCTATAGTTCGATGTGCCATGCTTTACGGCTTAGAACCGGGACTTCAACGTCGTTTTGAACACCATGGAGCATATGAGATGTTCCAGGAGTTGAAGTTAATATTCAAGCGAATGCCCGGATTGAGAGATATGAAGTCTCCAATAAGTTCTATAGCTGTAAGATGGAGGAGAACGGTTACGTCGGTGAGCATATACTCGAGAATGTCCGGATATAACAATCACTTGATTCAACGGGAGTTAATCTTCCGGATGATTGCGTCATTGATGAATTCTCCAATCACGCCACCAAGCTACAAGAGCTTCGTGATGAACTATAATATGCAAGGGATGACCAAAACTATGCGAGCTCTTCGCGATTTGAAAGCAGCGGAGGTAGAAATCAAAAAGGAGCATCAAGTGTTGATGGTTAACAAAACCACTAGTTTCAAGAAAAGGGCAAAGGAAAGAAAAAGGAAACTTCAAAAGAGCGGCAAGCAAGTTGCTGATCAAGAGAAGAAACCCAAGTCTGGTCCTAAGCCTGAAACGGAGTGCTTCTATTGCAAGCAGGCTGGTCCTTTGGAAGCGGAACTGCCCCAAGTATTTGGCGGATAAGAAGGATGGCAAGGTTAACAAAGGTATATGTGATATACTTGTTATTGATGTGTACCTTACTAATACCGCATAGCACTGGTATTTGATCTTGGTTACATTGCTAATATTTGCAACTCAAAGCAGGGGCTACGGATTAGCGAAGATTGGCTAAGGACGAGGTGACGATCGCGTGGGAAATGGTTCCAAAGTCGATGTGATCGCGATCGCACGCTACCTCTACATCTACCTTCGGATTAGTATTAGACCTAAATAATTGTTATTTAGTACCATCGTTGAGCATGAACATTATATCTGGATCTTGTTTGATGCGAGACGGTTATTCATTAAATCGAGAATAATGGTTGTTCTATTTATATGAATAATATCTTTTATGGTCATGCACCATTGAAGAATGGTTTGTTTTACTTAATCTTGATAGTAGTGATACACATATTCATAATGTTGAAACCAAAAGATGCAGAGTTGATAATGATGGTGCAACTTATTTGTGGCACTCGCCGTTTAGGTCATATCGGTGTAAAGCGCATGAAGAAACTCCATCTTGATGGACTTTTGGAGTCACTTGATTATGAATCACTTGGCACTTATGAACCGTGCCTTATGGGCAAGATGACTAAAACACCGTTCTCGGAACTATGGAGAGAGCAACAGATTTATTGGAAATCATACATACCGATGTATGTGGTCCAATGAATATTGAGGCTCGTGGCGGATATCGTTATTTTCTCACCTTCACAGATGATTTGAGCAGATATGGGTATATCTACTTAATGAAACACAAGTCTGAAACATTTGAAAAGTTCAAAGAATTTCAGAGTGAAGTGGAAAATCATCGTAACAAGAAAATAAAGTTTCTACGATCTGATCGTGGAGGAGAATATTTGAGTTACGAGTTTGGCCTACATTTGAAACAATGTGGAATAGTTTCGCAACTTACACCACCGAACACCACAAGCGTAATGGTGTGTCCGAACGTCGTAATCGTACTTTATTAGATATGGTGCGATCTATGATGTCTCTTACTGATTTACCGCTATCGTTTTGGGGTTATGCTTTAGAGACGGCTACATTCACTTTAAATAGGGCACCATCTAAATCCGTTGAGACGACGCCTTATGAACTGTGGTTTGGCAAGAAACCAAAGTTGTCGTTTTTGAAAGTTTGGGGCTGCGATGCTTATGTGAAAAAGCTTCAACCTGATAAGCTCGAACCCAAATCGAGAAATGTGTCTTCATAGGATACCCAAAGGAGACAGTTGGGTACACCTTCTATCACAGATCCGAAGGCAAGATTTTTGTTGCTAAATTCGGAACTTTTTGGAGAAAGAGTTTCTCACGAAAGAAGTGAGTGGGAGGAAAGTAGAACTTGATGAGATAATCTGTATCTACTCCCTTATTGAGAAGTAGTACATCACAGAAAACAGTTTCGTGACACCTACACCAAATAGGGAGGAAGCTAATGATGATGATCATGAAACTTCAGATCAAGTTTCTACAGAAACTCAGAGATCAACCGAGCAAGATCCGCACTGAGTGGTACGGTAATCCTATTCGGAAGTCATGTTACTAGAACATGATGAACCTACGAACTATGAAGAAGCGATGGTGAGCCCAGATTCCACAAAATGGCTTGAGGCCATGAAATCTGAGATGGGATCCATGTATGAGAACAAAGTGTGGACTTTGGTTGACTTGCCCGATGATCGGCAAGCAATTGAGAATAAATGGATCTTCAAGAAGAAGACCGACGCTGATGGTAATGTTATCGTCTATAAAGCTCGACTTGTTGCAAAAGGTTTTCGACAAGTTCAAGGGATTGACTACGATGAGACCTTCTCACCCGAAGCGATGCTTAAGTCCGTCCGAATCATGTTAGCAATTGCGCATTTTATGATTATGAAATTTGGCAAATGGATGTTAAAACTGCATTCTGAATGGATTTACGGAAGAAGAGTTGTATATGATGCAACCAGAAGGTTTTGTCGATCCAAAGGAGCTAACAAAGTGTGCAAGCTCCAATGATCCATTTATGGACTGGTGCAAGCCTCTCGGAGTTGGAATAAACGTTTTGATAGTGTGATCAAAGCATTTGGTTTTATCTGAGACTTTTGGAGAAGCCTGTATTTACAAGAAAGTGAGTGGGAGCTCAGAGCATTTTCGATATTATATGTGGATGACATATTATTGATCGGAAATGATATAGAATTTCTGGATAGCATAAAGGGATACTTGAATAAGAGTTTTTCGATGAAAGACCTCGGTGAAGCTGCTTACATATTAGGCATTAAGATCTATAGAGATAGATCAAGGCGCTTAATAGGACTTTCACAATGCACATACCTTGATAAAGTTTTGAAAAAGTTCAAAATGGATCAGCAAAGAAAGGGTTCTTGCGGTATTACAAGGTGTGAAGTTGAGTAAGACTCAATGCCCGACCACCGCAGAAGATAGAGAGAAAATGAAAGATGTTCCTATGCTTCAGCCATAGGCTCTATCATGTATGCAATGCTGTGTACCAGACCTGATGTGTGCCTTGCTGTAAGTTTTTAGCAGGTACCAAAGTAATCCAGAGTGGATCATGGACAGCGGTCAAGAACATCCTTAAGTACTTGAGAAGAACTAAGGATATGTTTCTCATTTATGGCGGTGACAAAGAGCTCGTCGTAAATAGCGGTTACGTCGATGCAAGCTTTGACACTGATCCGGACGATTCTAAATCGCAAACCGGATACGATTTACATTAAACGGTGGAGCTGTCGGTTGGTGCAGTTCCAAACAAAGCGTCGTTATGGGATCTACATGTGAAGTTGAGTACATAGCTGCTTCGAAGCAGCTAATGAAGGAGTCTGGATGAAGGAGTTCATATCCGATCTAGGTGTGGTACCTAGTGTATCGGGTCCAATGAAAATCTTTTGTGACAATATGGTGCAATTGCCTTGGCAAAGGAATCCAGATTTCACAAGAGAACCAAGCACATCAAAAGACGCTTCAACTCCATCCGGATTTGGTCCGGTGGGAGACATAGAGATATGCAAGATACATACGGATCTGAATGTTGCAGACCGTTGACTAAGCCTCTTCCACGAGCAAAACATGATCAGCACCAAGACTCCATGGGTGTTAGAATCATTCTTGTGTAATCTAGATTATTGACTCTAGTGCAAGTGGGAGATGAAGGAAATATGCCCTAGAGGCAATAATAAATGTTATTATTTATTTCCTTATATCATGATAAATGTTTATTATTCATGCTAGAATTGTATTAAACCGGAAACATAATACATGTGTGAATACATAAACCTACAGAGTGTCACTAGTATGCCTCTACTTGACTAGCTCGTTAATCAAAGATGGTTATGTTTCCTAACCATGAACAAGGAGTTGTTATTTGATTAATGGGATCACATCATTGGTTGAATGATCTGATTGACATGACCCATTCCATTAGCATAGCACCTGATCGTATAGTTTGTTGCTAGTGCTTTTCTTCATGACTTATACATGTTCCTATGACTATGAGATTATGCAACTCCCGTTTGCCCGAGGAACACTTTGGGTGCTACCAAACGTCACAACGAATCGGGTGATTATAAAGGTGCATTACAGGTGTCTCCGAAGGTACATGTTGGGTTGGCATATTTCGAGATTAGGATTTGTCACTCCGATTGTCGGAGAGGTATCTCTGGGCCCTCTCGGTAATGCACATCACATAAGCCTTGCAAGCATTGCAACTAAATGTGTTAGTTGTGAGATGATGTATTACGGAACGAGAAAAGAGACTTGCCAGTAACGAGATTGAACTAGGTATTGGATACCGACGATCGAATCTCGGGCAAGTAACATACCGATGACAAAGGGAACAACGTATGTTGTTATGCGGTCTGACCGATAAAGATCTTCGTAGAATATGTAGGAACCAATATGGGCATCCAGGTCCGCTATTGGTTATTGACCGAGAGGTGTCTCGGTCATGTCTACATAGTTCTCGAACCCGTAGGGTCCGCACGCTTAACGTTTGATGGCGAGTTATTATGAGTTTATATGATATTGATGTACGAAGGTTGTTGAGTCCCGGATGAGATCACGGACATGACGAGGAGTCTCGAAATGGTCGAGACATAAAGATTGATATATTGGAAGCCTATGTTTGGACTCGGAATCACTCCGGGTGAAATTGGGAATTTTACTGAGTGCACCGGGGTTACGGAACCTCCGGGAGTCAATGGGCCTTGATGGGCCTTAAGGGAAAGAGAAAAGGGGGCCATATGCTGGCGCAGCCTTCCCCTTCCCTAGTCCTATTAGGATTAGGAGAAGGGGTGGCGCCTCTCTCCCTCTCCCTTGGTCAAACCCTAGTTGGACTAGGATTGGGGGAATCCTACTCCGGTGGGAGTAGGACTCCCAGCGCAGCCATAGGTGGCCGGCCAGCCCCTCCCTTCCCTCCTTTATATATACAGGGCAGAGGGCACCCCATGACACACAAGTTGATCTACGGATCTTTCCTTAGCGTGTGCGGTGCCCCTTCCACCATATTCCACCTCGGTCATATCGTCATGAGCTTAGGTGAAGCCCTCGCTGGAGAAGTCATATCGTCATGAGCTTAGGCGAAGCCTGCGTCGGTGGAGCATCATCATCGTCACCACGCCGTCGGTTGACGGAACTCATCCCGACACTTTGCTGGATCGGAGTCAGGGGATCGTCATCGAGCTGAGCGTGTGCAGAACTTCGGAGGTGCCGTACGTTCGGTGCTTGGATCGGTCGGGTCGTGAAGACGTACGACTACATCAACCGCGTTGTTATAACGCTTCCGCTTTCGGTCTACGAGGGTACGTGGACGGACACTCTTCCCTCTCGTTGCTATGCCATCACCATGGTCTTGCGTGATCGTAGGAAATTTTTTGAAATTACTACGTTCCCTAACAATACCTACCTATTATGTCCTTTCCATAGCCGTTTCGAGATATATTGCCATGCAACTTCCAGCGATGTCGTTTTGATGACTTGAGCATTCATTGTCATATTGCTTTGCATGATCGTAAGATAGCTAGCATGATATTTCCATGGCTTGTCCATTTTTTGATATCATAGTTATGCTAGATCATTGCACATCCTGGTACACTGCCAGAGGCATTCATATAGAGTCATACTTTGTTATAGGTATCGAGTTGTAATTTTTATTTCTTTTGAGTTATAAGTAAATAGAAGTGTGATGATCATCATTATTCATTTTCAAAGCATTGCCCCAGTGAGAAAAGGATGATGGAGACTATGATTCCCCCACAAGTCGGGATGAGACTCCGGACATTGAGAGAAAAAATATTTAAAAAAAGAAAAAAAGAAAAATAAAGAAAAGAAAGAAAAAAAGGAAATAAAGAGAGAAGGGGCATGCTAGTTCCACACTTGTGCTTCAAAGTAGCACCATGTTTTTCATATGGAGAGTCTCCTATGTTGTCACTTTCATATACTAGTGGGAATTTTTCATTATAGGATTAGATACACACCCACTTAGTTTTCATATTGAGCTTTCATACACTTATAGCTCTTAGTGCATTCGTTGCATGGCAATCCCTACTCCTCGCATTGATATCAATTGATGGGCATCACCATAGCATGTTGGTTAGCCGCGTCGATGTGAGACTTTTTTACTTTTTTGTCTTCTCTATATTTACCCCTATCATCATACTCTATTCCACTCGTAGTGTTATATCCATGGCTTGCGCTCATGTATTGCTTGGGAGTTGAAAAAGCTGAAGGCGTTAGAAAGTATGAACCAATTGCTCGGCTTGTCATCGGGGTTGTGCATGATAAATAATTTGTGTTAAGAAGACAGAGCATGACAAGACTATATGATTTTGTAGGGATAGCTTTCTTTACCGTTGATATTTTGAAAGACATGATTGTTTGTTGGGATGCCTGAGTATTGATGTCTTTATGTCAAATTATAGACTATTGCTTTGAATCACTTATGTATTAATATTGATGCCATGATTAGATATATGATCAAGTTTATGCTAGGTAGCATTCCACATAAAAAATTATCTTTTTTATCATTTACCTACTCGAGGACGAGCAGGAATTAAGCTTGGGGATGCTGATACGTCTCCGTCGTATGTATAATTTTTTATTGTTTCATGCCAATATTATACAACTTTTATACACTTTTGACAACATTTTATATGATTTATTGGACTAACATATTGATCTAGTGCCCAGTGCCAGTTCCTGTTTGTTGCATGTTTTTTGTTTCACAGAAAATCCATATCAAACGAAGTCCAAAACGCGATAAAAATTTATGGAGAATTGTTTTGGAATATATGTGATTTTTGGGAGGTGGAATCAATGCAAACGGGGGCCCATAGTGTCCACAACCCACCAGGGCGCGCCTAGGGGTGCCAGGTGCGCCCAGGTATCTTGTGCCCTCCTCGAAGGTCGGTTGGGGCCCTTCTTATGGCGCAAGAAAGATAGTTTATGGAAAAAAATCGTGTAAAAATAAGAAACCTTGGCGGGCCAGATCCGGAAAACGCGAAACAGAAGAGAACGGTGAGGGAGATCCAATCTCGGAGGGGCGGGAGCCGCCATGGAGGCCATGGAACAGAGGGGGAACTCTCCTCCCATCTAGGGGGAGGCCAAGGAAGAAGTAGAAGGAGGGGTGACGGTGTCCTGGACTAGGGGGTACTCACCACATCGTCTCCCCACCAGGTGGATCGGGCCGAGGACCCCCATGGTGGTTCACTCATGGGCCACTTCGGGCAGCCCATGCCGCATACAATATATTTATATTATTCTTTTTGGACCACACTACTTCATGTGTGTAGGTGATCGACTTCGACTGCGTCACGCGGTCACTTCGGCAAGCCAACGTCGTCGTCCCAATTGGCATAAATTGGCTCACATGATCAGCTTGTTGATTGAATTGCCATACCGACATGTTTGGTTGCCTCGGGGACTTCGGCATCATCAAGCGGGTCCTACCTCATCGGGTGTTTGGCGCACGGGCCATATTTCTTTTCTTACTCACTTTGCATGAATTATTAATCATGTAACCTTTTTTTATTACTATTATCTCCGGCTTGCACTATCTTCTGTGCACAGGTAAATGATCCGGATTGAGCAGCGCTGTCACCTCGGCTGGACCGAGGGGCTTCATCATCACTTCGTTAACCCATGCCGGGAACTTATGCGTCATACTGTCGGCCTGCTCCATCGCCTCAGATGGACGGGGGGTTCCACCTCGCCACATTGGTCATGCTGTGTCGCCACTTCGGAGTGCCGAGCTCTTCGCTCCTCCATCTCGGGACCGGCTTAGGGGCTGGGACATCGTCCTGCCATAAACTCGGACCGCGTCATCGATGCCGAGCACATTAACCAGCTAAGTCACTTTCATGCTCAAAGTTCTAAATATTTAATTTGTGTTCGGTTCGACTATGCTCACGTGAGTTGTTTGTTAAAAGAAACTCCCTTTACCCATGTTAGTTGGGGGCTCTTAAATTTACATGAGCCATTTTATAATAAGTGTGTTTTCTTATTGTTCGTTGCAAAGACTTTTTCTATCACTCCTTCCTCAACTCGAGTGTGTGGTCAATAGACGGATAGCCTGGGTCCGATCTTGACCCACTTGCAGTCTTGAGATCGGATGTGTCATGTTAAAGCAAGACAGAAGCACAAATTTTTAGACCAATTTTCGGATTGGCACCAATTGACTTGATTTAGTTCGGACGTGGAGTTTCCGCATAAGTCTTTTGGTTTTTAAGCCTATGGCACTTTAAACTATTTGTGTGTTTCCAGCATAAGTCTCGCAGTGCAACGCCGGACACCTTTAGAGATTCAGCAAAACATTCTCGGGTATTGCTTTATATGCATCGGTTTCGAATTGTGTCTTTGGTTAATAGTTGGGTTGCCCGGCTCCTGTGCTTGCCTCCTACCTTCCGCTTTGTTCGGCTAGGTGTGCAAAGGGAGAACCACTGCGATTGTGCTTCCAGCTAGCATGGTTAAGCGCCTCAGTGGAGAAAGCCGAACACTGACTGTCAAAATAAGTGTAAACTGGCCAGCGATCCGATGACTGTGTTAAATTATAAGATCGATAGAGGTCACTCCATGTTAAATGATGGCCCGTTCATAACATTGGCTGAAGTGTTTACGGCTTGACCTCGACTGTCGCCGAACACTAACTGGGGCTAGTACCTGGCCTCCCAAATTTAAGCTCCTATGACTAAGTGAAAATTATAAAGCCTGCATATCTGATTGCCTCGTTTCCACTAACACAACCGCCTTCGGGCACCGAGACATCGGCTAAGGGTTGTTTTGTTATTGCAGAGACACCCTGCATAGCATCTACAAGGGGGTGGAAGCCGACGATGGGCCACTTTCAAATGATAAACGGTTGCAACGGAGTCAAAATAAACATATCATCGGCGTTTGTATTTAATATAGGAGGGCGGCCTTCCGTAATCATCATTATAAAGCCATAAATATGCATCAATTTGAGTTAAGATTTTGGCCAAGCTGGGTTGCCTGGCTCCTGTGCTTACCCCTATGTTCCCGATTGTTCGGCTAGGTGGTAAAGGGAGCACCTCTGTGATTGTTACTACTAGGTCATCCGAGTAAGTACCTCAGACTGGGTGAAGCCGAAAGCTAGCAATCTTAAAGGATCACATTGGTCGGCAACGATGGAAGTGAAAATTTTGGTTCATTAATACCATAGAGTTCGGGAACTTTCCCCTAACTATATCCTCAATATTTTCCTCCCACATTGATCGGAGGTGAGGTTTCATGATCATGTTAAGCATGATGATCCAAAGAAAGGGACCGATAGAGGGACTATTTTCTTTGGAAGATGTTTCTTATGTTAAAATGTAATATAACATATCTCTCCGTGTACCTTCGTTTATAAAACCGTATGGCCGGATTGCCTTGTTTTCCATAAATCTTTGCCCTTATAACGGCTTTATAAAGTAGGAAAACACTCCTCGGCTACTGGTCGAAGAGGTTGAAGGCGATGGTCGGTTAACAAAGTTTTGTACAATGCGTATCCGAGCATTAATGATTTAAAGTACTTGGATACATAGAGTCATTACACATAATTTGTGATTTTAGTATGGATATCGATCCTTAATTCGGCCATCCGTGCCCGCATTAAGGCTCGGGGGCTACTGGGCTTCGGGCGTATTATCTATAAATATTAAAGGGGCACATCGATCCCCTGATCTGGTGTTGCCACCCAACCAGTGTCTCGGGGGCTACTGCATTGCCTGTTCAATACAGAAAAGTCAAAGTGCTTAGTGTTAGGCTTGACCAAACTATAGGCAAACGCGTCTTCGGACAACAACAGGTACCATCTGGACCTATCTGACATCAAGGTAATATATTACGGCAACTTCTCAAGACACTCTCTCAAGGGCCCGTTCGCCGATCACTATTGTCTCTAATATATTACACTGTGCTTCTATTCCTATATATGTTGTCGAGCTAGGAGTTGATCCTCAGGCCAATTTCGCGCATCGACCTGAGTCTTAGGGGCTACTAGGATCAGTGATTTCATGTTTACCTTCAGGTGCATCTCGGGTTTTAGACCGACACACACCTTGAGGGCTACTGGTTATACATATTGACGGCAAATAAATTTACACGCATCGGAAATAAAATCCGCAAACAATCAGCCTATGACCGAGGTGATGAACCACCTCGAAAGCATTTAGGGATATAGCTCGGATGCAAGTGGCTAGCTCCATAGAGGGCATTTCTGGCATTAAGCTCGGCTAAACTCCTTCAACTTTTTTGAACCAAGGTGATCTATGACACCTCGGATATAGTCTGGCGTTGGAGCTCGGATACAGTCCGGCGTTGGAGCTCAGATACATTCTGGCGTTGGAGCTTGGAAGCGGTCCGGCGTTGGTGCTCGGCTACGAAACATACCACGAATGCAGTCAGGCGTTGGAGCTCGAATACAAAAGGACACCGCCGCACGTAAACACTTCAAACCCAAGGTGTGGTGTAAAAAATAACAAGGCATTGAAAAAGGCCGATAACTTAAAGGGGCTCCTCAGATACCCGACGCGTAAACTCTTCGGATTTACTTCGGCGATCTTCAAGATCGAAGATGATAAGATTTGTTGAACCAGTTTTCAAGACCGGCGACCGAAGATGAAGAACAGTTCGGAATGGTCGAGGAGCGTCCCCAACTTGAACACCGGTTCAGGGGGCTACTGACAGTGTCCTGGACTAGGGGGTACTCACCACATCGTCTCCCGACCAGGTGGATCGGGCCGAGGACCCCCATGGCGGTTCACTCATGGGCCACTTCGGGCAGCCCATGTCGCATACAAGGAGTATTCCACAAGACTTGGTGATCAAGACAAGGACTCCTCTCCACCAACGTATTCGGCTAGGACTCTTGTTATCCTAGGCCTCTGGTGCATTATATATGAAGGAAATATGCCCTAGAGGCAATAATAAAGTTGTTATTTATATTTCCTTATATCATGATAAATGTTCATTATTCATGCTAGAATTGTATTAACCAGAAATTTAGTACATGTGTGAATACATAGACAAACAAAGTGTCGCTAGTATGCCTCTACTTGACTAGCTCGTTGATCAAAGATGGTTAAGTTTCCTAACAATACACATGAGTTGTCATTTGATTAACGGGATCACATCATTAGAGAATGATGTGATTGACTTGACCCATTCCGTTAACTTAGCATTTGATCGTTTAGTATATTGCTATTGCTTTCTTTATGACTTATACATGTTCCTATGACTATGAGATTATGCAACTCCCGAATACCGGAGGAACACTTTGTGTGCTACCAAATGTCACAACGTAACTGGGTGATTATAAAGGTGCTCTACAGGTGTCTCTGATGGCACTTGTTGAGGTGGCATAGATCAACGGAGAGGTATCTCTGGGCCCTCTCGGTAATGCACATCACTATAAGCCTTGCAAGCAATGAAACTAATGAGTTAGTTGCGGGACGATGCATTACGGAATGAGTAAAGAGACTTTCCGATAACGAGATTGAACTAGGTATTGAGATACCGACGATCGAATCTCGGGCAAGTAACATACCGATGACAAAGGGAACAACGTATGTTGTTATGAGGTTTGACCAATAAAGATCTTCGTAGAATATGTAGGAACAAATATGAGCTTCCAGGTTCCGCTATTGGTTATTGACCGGAGATGATTCTCGGTCATGTCTACATAGTTCTCGAACCCGTAGGGTCCGCACGCTTAACGTTCGGTGACGATCGGTATAAAGAGTTTATGTGTTTTGATGTACCGAAGGTAGTTCGGAGTCCCGGATATGATCACGGACATAACGAGGAGTCTCAAAATGGTCGAGACATAAAGATCGATATATTGGAAGCCTATATTTAGACATCGGAATAGTTCCGGGTGAAATTGGGATTTTACCGGAGTACCGGGAGGTTACCGAACCCCCCGGTAAGTGTATGGGCCTTATTGGGCCATAGTGCAGAGAGAGAGAGAGAGAGAGAGACCAGGGCAGGCTGCGTGCCCCCTCTCCCTCTGGTCCGACCGGACCAGGAGGGGGGCGCCGCCCCCCTTTCCTTCCTCCCTCTCTCCCCCTTCCTTCTCTCCTAGTCCAACTAGGGAAGGGGGGAATCCTACTCCCGGTGGGAGTAGGACTCCTCCAGGGCACACCATAGAGGGCCGGCCCTCCCCCCTCCTCCACTCCTTTATATACGGGGGAGGGGGGCACCCCATAGACACACAAGTTGATCATTGATCTCTTAGCCGTGTGCGGTGCCCCCTCCACCAGAATCCACCTCGGTGATATCGTAGCGGTACTTAGGCGAAGCCCTGCGTCGGTAGCATCATCATCACCGTCCTCACGCCGTCGTGCTGACGGAACTCTCCCTCGAAGCTCTACTGGATCGTGAGTTCGTGGGACGTCACCGAGCTGAACGTGTGCAGATCGCGGAGGTGACGTACATTCGGTACTAGGATCGGTCGATCGTGAAGACGTACGACTACATCAACCGCATTGTCATAACACTTCCGCTTATGGTCTACGAGGGTACGTGGACGACACCCTCCCCTCTCGTTGCTATGCATCACCATGATCTTGCATGTGCGTAGGAAATTTTTTGAAATTACTATGTTCCCCAACAATGTAAGCCAAGGCCAGGCTAGTCGATAGATCATTATGACATTAATCATCATACCCCTAGGGTTTAGACCACAACATATGATCTCGAGGTAGATCAACTCTTGTAATCTCTATATTCATCAAGATCAATCAAGCAGGAAGTAGGGTATTACCTCGATAGAGAGGGCCCGAACCTGGGTAAAATATCGTGTCCCCTGTCTCCTGCTAACCATCGATCCATGACACACAGCTTGGGACCCCCTACCCGAGATCTGCCGGTTTTGACACCAACAAGGAGGGCTCTCTCCCCCTCTCTCCTGGTGGCGCCGGAGTGCCGCCCGGGCTAGGATCGTGACGGCGATCTACATCAACAATCTTGCTACCGTCAACACCAACTTTCTCCCCCTCCATGCAGCGGTGTAACACCTCTCCTTCCCGCTGTAATCTCTACTTAAACACGGTTCTCAACTCCATATATTATTTCCCAATGATATTTGACTATCCTATGATGTTTGAGTAGATCCGTTTTGTCTTGTGGGTTAATCGTGATCTTGGTTGGTATGATTGTATATTTTATTTATGGTAGTGTCCTACGGTGCCCTCCATCTCGCGCAAACATGAGGGCCCCCCGCTGTAGCATGTTGCAATATGTTCATGATTTGCTTCTGGTGGGTTGCGAGAGTAACAGAAGCTTAAACCCGAGTAGGTGGGTTG
Source organism: Aegilops longissima (assembly GCA_021605205.1). NCBI lineage: Eukaryota > Viridiplantae > Streptophyta > Magnoliopsida > Poales > Poaceae > Aegilops > Aegilops longissima. The sequence continues at coordinate 39,924,459 of CM038676.1, read as the reverse complement.
TTGCCTATGGGATAAAGAGGACTTGATACTTAATGCTATGGTTGGGTTTCACGACCTTATTGATCTTTAGTAGTTGCGGATACTTTCTAGAGTTCCAATCATAAGTGCATATGATCCAAGTAGAGAAAGTATGTTAGCTCATGCCTCTTCCTCATATACAATTGCAAGAATGATTACCGGTACTTGTTATCGATTGCCTAAGGACAAATGACTTTCTTGTTGACAAAAGCTATCCACTTTTATTACCTTGCAATTTATTCGTAGTTTTATTCTCGCAAAGTACTCATAGTTTTACTCTTGCAAAATAAGTTCATACTTATTTTAGGTAAAACAAATGTTAAGTGTGCGTAGAGTTGTATTCGTGGTCGATAGAACTTGAGGGAATATTTGTTCTGCTTTTAGCTTCTCGTTGGGTTCGACACTCTTATTTATTGAAGAAGGCTACAAACGATCCCCGATACTTGTGGGTTATCAGTTGCGCTTCTTTTTTCTAGGTGTGGTGGGAACGTGTATGGGATTGATATGTTTTTATATGCTGGTTGTTGCTGATTGATTTGAAAAATCGTTGGCCAGTCAATATCGTAAACCAAATTCAAAATTGAATACCTCAATTGAATTAAAGAGCTTCAAATTTAGAGAACATGGTGAATTTACTATTTGAATAGGAGAGCTACTTATAAATTGAGTTGAAGATTTCAATTAATTGTGAGGCCTTAAAATTAAGAAATATAGCGTATAGCACAAAGAATTGAACGAGAGAGCTTCAAGAAATTGTTAACCTGGTCAAAAGGTGACGAAATTCACATTGAAGATCTCAATTGAATATGGGTTCTTTAAAACTAGGGAGCATAGTGTTATACAGGACGGTTGTTGCTGATTCATTTGAAAAATCGTTGGCCTGATCAAAATTGTAAACCAAATCCGAAATTGAATATCTCAATTGAATGAAAGAGCTTCAATTTAGGGAACATGGTGAATTTACGAATTGAATAGGAGAGCTACTTGAGAAATTGTTGACCCGGTCAAAATCGGGTGACTCAATTCTAAATTGAAGACCTCGGTTAATTGTGAGGACTTAAAATTAAGAAATATAGTGTATATTGTAAAAGAATTGAATGAGAGAGTTTTAAGAAATTCTTGACCTCGTCAAAAATGGGTGACCAAATTCCAGTAGAGGATATGAGTAAATCTGGACATCACAAAAAGAGAAAAAAAGAACTTACCTTAGTATAGATAGTTGGGCAGTATTGAAACTTTAGGTAAAGTTGCAAAATTGACACGGTTGATAATGCTATCTAAGTTGGCACCGGAATGTCCTTGTGCACTTTTTTTGTCCATGCATAAGATTTGCTAAGGCATTCTTTTTGGCGGGAAAACATCCGATCCAATCGTCTTCGATCATGATAGTACAACGAACACCGGATATAACAAAAATTACATCCATATTCATAGACCACCTAGCGACGACTACCAGCACGGAAGCGAGCCGAAGGCGCGCCGCCCTCATCACCCCTCCTTCACCGGAGCCGGGCAAAACCTGTTTATAGTAAACAGTCGAGAAGTCATCGTGGCCGGAACGAGGGCTAGTCAGGGAGAACCTTATTCCATCTTCAGGGAGTCCCCGCCGTCTCTCCTTCCTTAACAGGACACAAACCCTAACAAATCTCGGAGACACGTCTAAAAATGAAGCCCTCCCACTGCTAAAGGCCAGGATCCACCGCGCCTCCATGGCCCTAAGGCCACCGGAGATGACGCGAACCGACGATGTCTCCGGCGGGAGGCAGAGTAACCCTAATTTTTGAGGGAAGGAGGCGGCTGCGTGTAGGCTGTTTGACCATTGTATAGGGTTGTTTGCCCACCGGCTGGCATTTGGATAAGTGGTAGATCGTATCTCTGTGTCATCTGGTATGTGTCATCGTTCCTTGTAGCCTTACAATGGTAGATGTTGTGCAGTAAAGGAATAAAAGGAACAAAGAATGATGAAGACATGCAGTCGAACCATAGGCAGCCAAAGTTTTTTATTTTTGTTTTTGATACAAAAATAGGCAAAGCTGCATCGCTACTTTCTGCACCATTAATCACAAAGATAAGGCTGTAGCGCCATGGATCGACGGGCATAGCTTTTTTTTAGAGCAACAATTATATTTAACTAAGAATATGTTCTGGGATACAAATGATGTCCGGTAGGACTTGAAGCCATACATGACGACCGAAAGGTAAAGTAGTTGCTGCCTTTGAGAGCTTATGAGCCTCAAGATTAAACTCCCTCTTCTCATGGATAAATTCCACGGAAACAAAATCCATCGTCCTTCTCTTCAGGTCTTGAATAACAGCCGCAGACGTGCCATTGTAGTTGCCTTTGAGGTGTGTGATCGTTGCGGCACAGTCAGTTGAAACTTGTATCTTCTGGTAGCCCAGATCCGCCGCTAAAGACAGAGCCTCGCCACTCGCTATAGCTTCTAAAATTCCTGGATCAACCATATCAGAAACTGAGATGGCTGAGGCTCCCCGATATGCACCGGTTTCATCTCGGCAAATAATAGCCACCGCACCACGATCGTGATTCCTACCAATAGCTGCATCAACATTTATTTTAACAAAACCCTCCGGAGGTACAGTCCATCTAGGCATATGGCGAATAACAGATGATTTTTTAACTGGTTTTTCTGCTTTCAGATTCTCCAAATCAGTGAGGTATCTCAAAATGAAGGAGTAGGTAGTTAGTGGATCGACGGGCATAGCTATGTCTCGGGTTTAGCGAGTCGAGACTTCCGACTAGCTGAAGCGCACGAGCATATGAGCCGGCCCAGGTTCGCGTGTACTACACTGCCTCATTCTTTTTTCTGTTTATTCACATTTTAGTTTCCTTTTTTATTCTATTTTTTAATTTTGTTTACACTTTCAAATAGTCTAAAATATATATTAAAAAATACTTTACATAATATTTAAAAAATGTTATTCATGCATTTGAAAAATGTTGAATGAGTATTTGAAAAAGATATTGGTTATGCATATAAAAATGTTGAACATGTATTTGGAAAATATTGAACAAGTATTTAGAAAATGTTGAAAGAAGTATTTAAGAAATGTTGATCATGTATATAAAAATGTTGAACAAGTATATGAAAATGTTGATCATGCATATAAAAATATTGAACAAGTATATGAAAATTTTGAACAAGTATTTGGAAAATGTTGAACATGTATATAAGAATGTAAAATTAAAAAACAAAGAAAAACCAAAAAATGGAACCCAAAAAATAAAAAGAAAATGGAGAAGAAAAAAGTAAACCAAACAAAAAATGGAGAAGAAAAAAGAAAACCAAACAAAAAATGAAGAAAACTGAATAAAACAGACAAAAACAGTTCTTTTACCTTAACTAGGTCGCGCCCTACAGTTCATCACGAACTCAACACATAGCACAGTGGCTATTGTTGCCATAAACTATCTAGCAGACCCAGGTTTGAACCCCAGTTTCGCTCCCTTTTTACCCCTGTTCCTTTTATTGAGTTGGTCAGTCCAGTTGCTCGCGAGACACAATGATCCTTCAGCAAGAGAGACCATCCAACTTGCTTAATGCAAGGAATAGTCGCCTCGCGGATTGACAGCCCGGTCGCTCTCACTGAAAAAATAAGTCACCACACAGCCTCACGGCCCACGGCAGCCTGGTGCATCAGAAGGAGGCAAAATTAAGACTGTGGAGCAGCGGCCCTTTTGATGTTGGTTCGACTTCGGCCGGCTTTAGCGAGCGAACAAGGCGCAAAGGAATGATGCGGGAGGAGGAGTTATACTGTTTAGAAATATATGCACAAAAATCAAATCTTAGGCACTTCTCATTTGTTCTACACCCTTCTGTCCCCCTCCCGCCACACACACAGTTTCTTTCTGCTAAAAGAATTGTCATTCACACTTTAATTTATAATGATTTGATAACAATTTCATCAAATCAATTTGGCTATGAAGATGCAATGCTAGCTACTAAAAAACTGTAATATGAGATATCGAAAGACAAATGTGTTGGATATATTCACATGAGTTCTGTGTAATATTCTATCATGTAGTTTTCCGTCTCGACAAAGGAAGTTCAATATTCTGTAGCAATAATTTAATTTTGAATGGGATGAACTACAAGAATTAATTCTACATCTACATCATGCATATATGACTCAAACCTACATGTTTTACATGCTATAATTTAGTATACTGATATTTATTCATACTTTAGTTATAAAAGCACCTACATACAACACGTGTACTTTACTAGTTAGAGTATGTATAGTTTTTGTGCCTGTATACAATACATGTTTAAGACCCTTTTTTATGGTACATCTTTAAGACGTCTACAGAATCAGCAATCACATTTTGTCCTTTGATTTTTTTGATGCTGTATGTACTTTTTTTTAAGCATTTGATGGTGTATGTACATAAGGAGGCCTCCTGCGCTATGCGTCGCGAAGTGACCAAACGCAGCCCCTGACCATACAGAGTTGAAAAGTCGAAGGAAAAAACAAAGAAAATGGCAACTAAGAAAATATATTTTTCAAACAATTATAAATGTTTGTAATTTATCAAAATGTTTGTGCATTCAAAAAATGTTTGCGAATCTCAGAGATTCAGAAAAATATTTGCAGATTCAAAAATTGTTCACGGTTTCAAAAAGAGTAAACGATTCAAATAATGTTCATCGATTCAAAACAACACAGATCCATAAAATGTTCTTGGATTCAAAAATGTTCACTGATTCAAATAATGTTCACGGATTCAGAAAATGCTCTGAAATTAAAAAAAAACTCATTGATGCAAAAATGTTGTTGAATTTCAAAAAAAATATTATGGATTCCTAAATGATTGTGAATTTTAAATAGTCTCATGGATTCAAAAAAATACATATTCAAATAGTGTGTGAAGACAAAACATGTTCATAAATTCAAAACATATCATGGATAAAAAATGGCTCATGAATTTAAAATATGTTTGCGGATTAGAAACGACCATGGATTGAAAAAGTTCACTAATTTTTTAAAATCATCGATTTGAAAATTTTCATGAATTTCCAAAAAACACGGATTAAAAAGTGTTCCCGAATTTTCAAAAGGATAATCGATACCCAAAAAATTCATGATTCATAATATGTTCACGGTCGAAAGATATCAAGGATTCAAAAAATATTCATGTATTTTAAAAATGTGTTCCTGAATTTAAATATTATTCATGAAATTTCATAATATCTTTGCATTTTCAAATAATGTTAGCAGATTTCACAAAATTGCATAGATTCAAGAATATTTTGAAAATTTTAAAATAATATATTCTAAAATTTCTTAAATTTCAAAAATGTTGATGGATTAAAATTATCATCAATTTTAGAAAGTTTCGTGGATTCAAAAAAGTTTACGCATTACAATAGTGTTTGCAGATTCAAAACAAATGTTCACAAATTTCAAAAGGGAAATATTCTTAAATTTTGAAAAATGGTTGCGGTTCAAAAATAATCACAGATACAAAAATAATTACAAACTAAAATGAATCATGGATACAAAAATGTTCACAGAATTTATAAAATTTATGTGGATTACAAGATGATGACAAATTTAAAATGGTAATATATTCTAAAAAACCTAAAACGTTACTGGATTCAAAAACGTTCACAAATTTTGAGAAATCATTGAACCAAAATTTGTTCTGGAATTTCAAAAACTATTTCTGGATTAAAAAACTGATTGTGAATTTAAGAAAGTTTTGTGGATTAAAAAATGTTTCACTGATTTAAATAATGTTTGCAGATTCAAAAATGTTCACAGAAAATATAATGGATTCAAGAAATATTCATGAATTTGCAAAATGTTTGTGTTAAAACATTTGTGGTTACAAAGTGACCAAGAATTCAAAAACTCCTCACAAACAAAAAAAAATGTGGATTAAAAAGCACGAATTGGAAAAACTGATTGGGAATGATCACGAATTTCAAAAATTTCTGCAATATTTTCCAGGTATAAGAAATGTCCACGGATTCTATAATATGTTCCTGAATTTAAATATTATCATGAATTTCATAAAATATCATGCAAAGAAAAAAAATACTTATGAAATTTTGAAAATGTATTTAATTTCACAAAATGTTCGCAATGAATAAATTGAGAAAGGAAAAGAGGAAAAAGAAATATGAAAAAATATCCAAAATAAAACCAAAAGAATGCCATCATAAAGAAACACAAAAAAATTGTTCAACGAAAGTTGTAGAACCTTTTCAAAACCGGTGGAGATAGACCGTTGGACCTGGATTTTTCGTAGTGTCTTCACTCCTCGGCAAGCAAGTTCCCATGAGATCGATGAAGTGAAGTTCACATGCTGCTGATCCGAAGTCCAAACGTATCGAAAACATGTGAACCCGCAGCTTTGTCTTGTGCGTGTGGAGTCTCACACGTTTTTGTGCTATTTTGTGTGCTTAGAAAAACATGTCCCGAGTCCGCGAGGTCAGCGGCTCGGTGGTCCCAGCCGGCCGTTGCCAAGTCGCGCGGCAAGCTTGGACTCGGGCCCTCCCAGCGTCACACTCGCGCCCGCGTACACCGGCAAAAACAGCAACAGACGCCAACAGATGCCTGCCGATGCACGCGTCCATACATGCACACGTCCACACATGCTGCGCCTGCCGGCTAATCAAACGATTTTGCAAATTCAAGGCTGTTGGATATTTTTTTTTCAATCCACATGATTGCGCCACAAATTCAATTTAGAAAATTTTTCCGTGGTTGATGTTAAGCAAAATGCACAAAACCTCAAAATGCAAGAACTTCTTTGTTTCAGACTTTTTCATATTTTAACTATCCAATCATTTTTCTTCAAAATAAAATAACATTTTTTACTTTATGTTTTACAATGCATAATATGCACAAACCTCAATACAAGACCTTTTTTTTTTAAGAATCTGTCTTCTAATAGTAGCACGAGCAGCAAGCATGCAAAGGTGGATAAAGATAGTACTAGTGAAGTGAAATTGGCGGCCTCCCTGGAGGAGGATTGCCAGAAGCGATGAGTCTACTAATCTGGAACTGCCGGGGGGGCGGGGAACCGCCGGACAGTTCGCGAGGTCTTGGCCCTCTCTAAAGCCAATTCCCCAGGGTTTGTCTTTCTTTGTGAAACAAGACAAGCCTCTGATAAGATGGAAAAGTTGAAGTTGAGACTCGGAATGAAAGGGTTTGCGGAGGTTTGCAGTGATGGCCGTAGCGGGGGTTTGGCCCTCTTTTGGGATGAGAATCTGCAGGTAACTGTGTTGGACTCGTGTGCATGGTATATTGACGTGCGTGTTACAGACATACCAAATGATAAGGTATGGAGAGCCACTTTTGTGTACAGTGAACCGCGGGTGGAGAATCGCCATCGCATGTGGGAGCATCTATCGAACCTGCGTGCAACATCAGCGGAGCCGTAGATTGTGTGTGGAGATTTTAATGAGGCCTTATGGCAACACGAACACTTCTAAAGGCCAAATGACTTTGTTTCAAGATTGTCTTATGCTATGTGAGCTAGAAGATCTCGGCTTCAGTGGTATCCCTTTCACTTATGATAATGGATGACAGGGAGACAAGAATGTATGAGTTTGATTGGACAGGGCATGTGCGGACGAAGCATGGAGAGACATGTTCCCGGCTGCTCAAGTTTTACACCTCATGTCTCTGTGTTCGGATCACTGCCCGATCGTGGTGAAATTTGCTGGAATTTAGTCTATTTTGGGCAGCCCAATAACTATTTCAGAAATTTCTAATAAATCCTAGAGGCCCACTTAGCCCATTTGTGCAAGGCAAGGGATACTACTAAAGTTTAGTCCCACATTGCTAGTTGAGTGGGAATTGGACCTCCTTATAAGGGAGGTTCTTTCTCCACTTGTACGAGCATGAGAACAAGAGGGACATCCACGCGCGCTCCTCCTCCGCCGCCCGCCTCGCTCCTCCTCCGCCGCCCGCCTCGTCACGACGCGCCGCGCCGCGCCGCGGGTTGCGGGAATGAGCCGAGCCGATGTCTAAAAGGAAGGTCGCTCCTCTCAGAGAGACGCACCAGAATCTCTTCCTCCTCTCGCCACAAAAGTTCCTGAGCACTGCGCTGCTGCTACGTTCTTCCTCATCCCGGCTTGCGGCGTGCACCGCTGGTCGGGACAGTAGGCCTCCGAGACCGCACCTTTTGAGTTCATGACGGAGAAGGGTGATAAGGTTTTTGGGAGCGCTCAGCAGCGACTCATGGCTGTTTCATCATCACGGACGATCCGGTCGCCGACGACTTCTTCCCCGACGTCCACGACCTCCTCGACGACATGGCAGGCGAGGACACCGATCCCAAGTCCAGCGCTTCTGCTGCTGCTGTGCCGTACGTGTTCTTCTCCTTTCTGTTAGAAGTCCTCCTACAGTTCTTGGCTCTAGTTTCTGCCCTACGTATGTTAGGTTCTGTTTCGTATAAGCATCTTCATCTAGTGTCTGTTCTAGATGTGTTTACCTCAAGTTCATATAAGCAGACGATGTTTACCTTCTCTCTGTCAGATTGCATGACTTATTCTATATTTGCTATTTTAGTCATGCTTTATCTAGTTTTTCTGTTAATAAAATTATTCGGTAAATTGCTCATTTTTCCAACATTCCAAAAACCTTATTATAGGCAATTTACCCCAAGTGGTTTTGCTGCTTCCATGAGACCTCCTATGTTTGAGGGTATCCACTATAAGAGGTGGCGCGTGAGAGCAGTCTTATGGTTTCAGACCATGAGTTGTTATGACGGCACTCTTGGCAAACTGAAGGAGAGCAAGATGCCCAACAGGCACAAGCTTTTCGAAAATGGATACCTTGTTTAAGGCTGCTCTCTTGAGTGTTCTTGGTGAGAACATAGTTGATGCTTATCGTCAATTGATAATGGAAAAGATATGTGGGGACTTTTCGAGGCCAAGTTTGGGGTCTCGGATGCCGACCTGAACTGTACATCATGGAGCAATTCTATGATTACAGGATGACTGAAGAGCTCTCCGTGGTTGAGCAGGCTCATGAGATACAGTCATTTGCTAGAGAACTTGAGCACTTCAATTGCATGCTACCGGACAAGTTTGTTGCCGGGGGAATCATCACTAAGTTCCCTCCTTCATGGAGAAACTTTTCTACCTTACTGAAGCATAAGAGACAGGAGTTTTCTGTTCCGGATCTCATTGATACTCTTGATGTGGAAGAAAAGGCGAGAGCAAAGGACACACGTGCTCGAGGTATTGAGGGAGGATCTAGTGCCAATGTGGTACAGAAGCAGAACTTCCAGCCCCACAAGTTCAAGAACAAGGGCAAGTTTGATGGTAAAGCAAAGTTTGATGGAAAGAACAAGGCTGTGCAACACACGAACTTCAAGAAGAAGAATGGCAAGAAGAAAGGTGCTTGTCATGTGTGGAGATCCTGATCATTGGGCTCCTAGTTGCCCTAATCGCTATGACAAGCGTCATCTCAGGAAAGGCGGCAAGACCGCTAATGTTGTCATTGGAGACACCGCGTTAAGGATGCTGGGTATGGTATATTTCCACTATTCTTTCAGTATGTCATTCTCCGATTGGTTGATTGACACGGTGCTAATGTGCATGTATGCGGTGATATTTCCATGTTTTCGTCTTATCGGATCGCGAGGGACTTCAACCGTGCTGATGGGCAACGGTTCAAGTGCTTCGTTCGTGGTGTTGGCACGGTCGATCTGAAGTTTACTTCGGGAAGATCGTGCGGTCAAGAACGTGCATTATGTCCCTCCGTCAATAAAAATCTTGTTAGCGGATCTCTTCTGTGTAGAGATGGCTACAAGCTTGTCTTTGAGTCGAATAAATTTGTAATATCCAAGTATGGAACCTTTGTCGGTAAAGGCTATGAGTCAGGAGGCCTGTTTCGTTTATCCTTATCAGATGTTTGCAATAAAGTTGTTAATCATATTTGCAACAATAGTGAATCAAATGTGTGGCATTCACGTCTTTGTCATGTTAACTTTGGTTGCATGTCGCGACTAGCGAAGTTGAACTTAATCCCTAGTTTCACCACTGTCAAGGGATCTAAGTGTCAAGTGTGTGTGCAAGCTAAGCAACCTCGTAAGTCTCACGTGACTGCGGAGATGAGAAATCTTGCACCACTAGTACTTATACATTCAGATCTATGTGAAATGAATGGTGTTTTGACAAAAGGTGGAAAGAAATATTTCATGACGTTAATTGGCGACTCCACTAGATCTTGTCGTGTGTATCTTCTGAAATCTAAGGATGAGGCTTTGAACTTTTCAAGATCTATAAAGCTGAAGTGGAAAACCAACTTGATCGGAAAATCAAGAGGCTTAGGTCCGACCATGGTGGAGAGTATTTTCCAATGAATTTGATGCTTTTATGCGGAACATGGTATAATCCATGAGAGGACGCCTCCCTACTCACCTCAGTCAAATGGGGTGGCCGAAAGAAAGAACCGTACTCTAACTGATTTGGTTAACGCCATGTTAGACACATCGGGTCTCTCCAAGGCATGGTGGGGGGAGGCGATATTGACAGCATGTCATGTCCTAAATCGAGTCCCCACAAAGAACAAAGAGATAACTCCATTCGAGGAATGGGAGAAGAAAAGGTTAAAACTCTCTTATCTACGAACATGGGGTTGTTTGGCGAAAGTCAATATTCCAATTCCAAAGAAGCGGAAGCTTGGACCAAAGACTGTGGATTGTGTTTTCCTGGGATATGCTTTTCATAGCATTGGCTATAGATTCTTGGTTGTAAAATCTGAGGTACCTGACATGCATGTTGGTACGATCATGGAGTCGAATGATGCGACTTTCTTTGAAGATATCTTTCCCATGAAGGATATGGCTACCTCATCTAATTAGGAGATGCCTAGTTCATCGAATCAGGAACCAGTTAGAATTACCGAACCTGGCATTTCGATGGAACACTTTGAAAGTCCTGTGGAGGAGAACAATGAAGTTCCTACTAGGAGCAAGAGACAGAGGACTGCAAAGTCCTTTGGTGATGATTTTCTTGTGTATCTCATAGATGACACTCCCAGTTCTATTTCAGAGGCCTATGCATCTGAAGATGCTGACTACTGGAAGGAAGCGGTTCGTAGTGAGATGGATTCCATCTTGGCGAATGAAACTTGGAAGATAACTGATCGTCCTTATGGGTGCAAACCTATAGGATGCAAATGGGTATTCAAGAAGAAGCTTAGGCCTGATGGTACTATCGAAAGGTACAAGGCTCGGCTCATGGCTAAGGGTTATACCCAAAAGGAAGGTGAAGACTTCTTTGATACTTACTCACCTGTGGCTCGACTGACCACTATTCGAGTTCTACTTTCACTAGCTGCCTCACATGGTCTTCTCGTTCACCAGATGGATGTTAAGACTGCTTTCCTAAATGGAGAGTTGGATGAGGAAATTTATATGGAACAACCAGATGGGTTTGTAATAGATGGTCAAGAAGGGAAAGTGTGCAAGTTGCTGAAGTCTTTATATGGACTCAAGCAAGCACCCCAAACAGTGGCATGAGAAGTTCGAAAGAACTTTAACAGCTGCAGGCTTTGTTGTGAACGGTTGATAAATGTGTGTACTATCGTCATGGTGGGGGCGAGGGAGTTATGCTTTGCTTGTATGTTGATGACATACTGATTTTCGGAACAAATCTGAATGTTATTAAGGAGGTCAAGGATTTCCTATCTCGCTGTTTTGAGATGAAGGATTTAGGAGTGGCTGATGTCATTCTGAACATCAAATTGTTGAGAGATGATGATGGTGGGATTACATTGCTTCAATCTCACTATGTGGAAAAGATCTTGAGTCGCTTTGGCTATAGTGACTGCAAGCCCTCTCCAACACCATATGATGCTAGCGTGCTGCTTCGAAAGAATCGAAGAATTGCTAGAGATCAATTGAAGTATTCTCAGATTATTGGCTCGCTTATGTACTTAGCTAGTGCTACAAGACCTGACATCTCTTTTGCTGTTAGCAAACTGAGTCGGTTTGTCTCAAAACCAGGAGATGTGCATTGGAAAGCTCTAGAGAGAGTTTTGCGTTATTTGAAAGGCACTGCAAATTATGGAATTCACTACACCGGGCACCCAAAGGTGCTTGAAGGGTATAGTGACTCAAATTGGATCTCAAATGCTGATGAGATAAAGGCCACGAGCGGATATGTATTCACTCATGGAGGTGGCGTTGTTTCTTGGAAGTCTTGCAAGTAGACCATCTTAACGAGGTCAACAATGGAAGCAGAACTCACAGCACTAGATACAGCTACGGTTGAAGCAGATTGGCTTCGCCGGCTCTTGAATGACTTGCCGGTTGTTGAGAAACCTGTACCGGGTGTCCTTATGAACTGTGACAATCAAACTGTGATCACGAAAGTGAGCAGCTCAAAGGATAACATGAAGTCATCAAGACACATTCAGAGAAGGTTAAAGTCTGTCAGGAAAATGAAAAACTCCGGAGTTATTGCTTTGGATTATATTCAAACGTCTAAAAATCTGGCAGATCCTTTTACTAAGGGTCTATCGCGTAATGTGATAGATAATGCATCGAGGGAGATGGGTATGAGACCCACAATATGAGTTGTTCACAGTGGTAACCTATTCTTTGTGATCGGAGATCCCGTGAATTAGATGTGGAAGACAAGCTGTTGGTCAACTGAGAGGAGAGTATCCTTACTGTTAAAATACCACTCCATGAAGATGCAATACTCTCCTAATCTGCATGGCAGGTTGATGTATATCTTAATGTGTTCTAAGTGGCTCTTTGAAGCAGAGATGTTGTCCTGCAGAACATCTTTTGAAGAACGCACCTATATGAGTCTGATTGTTAAACGTCGCAATCTATGAGAGTAGGGTTCTCTCTAGTAAACTCATGAAAGGTCACGGAGTATGACGCATAAGCTCCACCCGTGGGGAAGACCCACGGTAGCCACGTATCAGTCAAGGCTTTATGTGAAGCTAGATTCGCACAAAACTTGCAGTTCAAGGCCCAGTCCACTGTTCAAGTTGCATACTAGTGTAGCATAGAGTTCTAGGTGGAAGTTCAACTTAACAGTCTCCACTGCAGTACCGGTATATAAAACAGTGTTTTGGAACCAAAGGCAAATTTCTGTGTGCCTCTGGGATCTGGTGGGGATTGCTGGAATTTAGTCTATTTTGGGCAGCCCAATAACTATTTCAGAAATTCCTAATAAATCCTAGAGGCCCACTTAGCCCATTTGTGCAAGGCAAGGATACTACTAAAGTTTAGTCCCACATTGCTAGTTGAGTGGGAATTGGACCTCCTTATAAGGGAGGTTCTTTCTCCACTTGTACGAGCATGAGAACAAGAGGGACATCCACGCGCTCCTCCTCCGCCGCCTCGGCCGACGCGACGCTGCACGCTGACGCTGGCTGGCGCAGCGCGCTGGGTTATGGAATGAGCCGAGCCGATGTCTAAATTTTTGCCACGCACTTCGGGTAAAAAGGTCACTCGGAAGCTGAAACGGCGCGCCTCTTCGGCTGCTGTCTGTTCGTTTCGTCTCCCGCATTCCCTTCAGCTCCCAGCGCAACCTCTCGCCTCCTTCTCTTGCGCCTATAAAAGGGAGGTCGCTCCTCTCAGAGAGACGCACCAGAATCTCTTCCTCCTCTCGCCACAAAAGTTCCTGAGCACTGCGCTGCTGCTACGTTCTTCCTCATCCCGGCTTGCAGCATGCACCGCTGGTCGGGACAGTAGGCCTCCGAGACCGCACCTTTTGAGTTCTGTACGGGAGAAGGGTGATAAGGTTTTTGGGGAGCGCTCAGCGCGACTACTGGCTGTTTCATCATCACGGACGATCCGGTCGCCGACGACTTCTTCCCCGACGTTCACGACCTCCTCGACGACATGGCAGGCGAGGACACCGATCCCAAGTCCAGCGCTTCTGCTGCTACTGTGCCGTACGTGTTCTTCTCCTTTCTGTTAGAAGTCCTCCTACAGTTCTTGGCTCTAGTTACTGTCCTACGTATGTTAGGTTCTGTTTCGTATAAGCATCTTCATCTAGTGTCTGTTCTAGATGTGTTTATCTCAAGTTCATATAAGCAGACGATGTTTACCTTCTCTCTGTCAGATTGCATGACTTATTCTATATTTGCTATTTTAGTCATGCTTTATCTAGTTTTTCTGTTAATAAAATTATTCGGTAAATTGCTCACTTTTCCAACAAAATTGTCTCAGGAGCACTTGCATCGTGGTAGGGGTGCACCCAGCTACGAGATTATGTTGGACCATCATTCAGAGTTGGCTGGACTTGTGGCCGATATTTGGGCGAAGAAGAAACTGGCTGGTAATCTTGGGTCGGTATGGGACGCGCTGAAAGATATGATGCATCATTTACGTACATGGGGCAAAGGAAACTTTGGGCATGTGACTAAAGAAATTGAAAAGCTAAGGCAGGATCTTATGGACATGCAATTGGGGGATGCGGATCGGGCAGTACTTTGCAATAAAATGAATGAACTTGATGAATTGCTGTATAGGGAAGAGATGAGGATGTGGTTGCAGCGATCCCGCATCACGTGGCTGGAGGAAGGTGAGAGAAACACAACTTATCTACACCAACGTGCTGTTTGGAGATCTAGAAGGAATTTTATTCAGCGTCTTCGGCAGCAAGATGGTACTTGGTGCAATACAGCTTCAGACATGGAACGCATGGCCAATTCTTGCTTCAAGGAGGAATATACAAAGGACCCGACTTTGTCTCCTGAGGTAGTTCTAGCGTGCATCACTCCAAAGGTGTCGATAGATATGAATGATAGGTTGTGTGTTCCGTTCTTGGAAAAAGAGGTGGCCGACGCCCTGTTTCAAATAGGGGCATTAAAGGCGCCTGGTACTGATGGATTCCCTGCTCGTTTTTATCAACGAAACTGGGTTGTGCTTGTGAGATTACAACCGCAGTTTTAGAATTTTTCCAGATAGGGGTGATGCCAGAAGGTATCAATGATACAACTATTGTCCTAATCCCCAAGGTTCCATTCCCAAAAGAGCTAAAGGATTAGGCCAATTAGTCTGTGCAATGTGGTCTACAAGATCGTCTTGAAGTGCTTGGTAAATCGTTTACGTCCTTTGTTGACAAATCTTATTTCTGAGAATCAAAGTGCGTTTATTCCGGAACACCTTATTTCTGATAATTCTATAATTGCTTTTGAGAGCATCCATTATATTCAATCTATGAAGCCGAACATCCCAATAGCATGTGCTTAATTACAAACTGGACGTGTCAAAAGCATATGATCATGTGGACTGGGATTTTTTGGAGCAAGCTCTTAGTAAATGGGGCTTCTCTGGTCATTGGATTTCTTGGATTATGGCGTGCGTCAAGTCAGTTAAATATTCAGTGAAACTCAATGAAAAATTATTGGATTCTTTTACACCGTCAAGGGGCCTTCGCCAAGGTGATCCATTGTCTCCTTTTTTATTCTTGTTTATTTTTGATGCTGCACTTATTAACAAATCAGTGACGGATGGGGGTTTAAAAGGTCTTAAGATATGTCGCGGTTCCCCTGTTATATCTCACCTATTATTTGAAGCTTCTTGTGATCAGGCAAATATTGTGAAAGGCTTGTTGAACACTTATACGTAGCGACGGGTCAACTCATTAACCCAACGAAGTGTTCCATCTTTTTTTTCTGATAATTGCCTACATTCGGTTGTAGAGGATGTTGAAAATATTTTGGAAATTTCACAACAGGTGTGTGAGCCAAAATACTTGGGATTACCTGTGCCTGAAGGTCGAATTCACAAAGGAAATTATGAAACCACCCAGGCAAGGATGACCAAGAGGTTAGTGGATTAGAGTGTTGTACGTCTCTATTAGAAACAAGGAAATTTTATCAAGTCTGCGGCGCGGGCTATTCCAACTTATGTCATGAGTGTCTTTCGTCTTCCCGCCTCGGTATGTGAGGACTTGACACGCATGATGAGACAATATTGGTGGGGAGTTGAAAAAGGAAAAAGGAAAATGGCGTGGCTTAGTTCGGAGAAGATGAAGCTCCCAAAATCAATGGGTGGGATGGATTTTAGGGATATGAGAGCTTTTATCAGGTCTTGCTAGCAAAACAAGACTAGCGACTTCTGGATACTCCTGACAGTTTGTGTGCTCGGCTACTACGTGCAAGGTATTTCCCCACGGGGAATCTGTTGGACATAGCTTTCTCAAGCATAGTTCGGCGGTTTGGAAAGGAATAGTACATGGGCTGGAGTTGCTTAAACAAGGCATTATTTGGCGAGTCGGTGATGGTTCGCTAATAAAAGCTTGGCGTGACCCTTGGGTTCCTTGTGGACATGATTTGCGCCCCGTTACTCCAAAATGAAATTGTCGGTACAAATGGGTCGTAGATTTTTAGATGAGCATGGAGCATGGAATTTGCAGCGGCTGCAGGAGCACTTTTGGGAATTCGACGTGCGGGAGATATTGAAAATCAGAATGTCCCCTCGTAACAGGCAAGGTTTTCTCGCCTGGTTCCCAGAGAAGAGCGGCGTGTTCACTGTAAAAAGTGCTTACCATCTCGCCATGAAAAGCTCGACGCTGATGGCGGGAGCTTCGAGTAGAAACCCATCCGGAGAAAGAGCTGTGTGGAGATGCATTTGGGTTCTAAGGTACCTCAGAAAATGAAAATATGTGCATGGAAGGCGGCAACGGGAGGATTAGCTACCAATTTCTGCAAAAAGTTTAGACATATCCCCACTAGGGATAAATGTCCAGTATGTGGTACGGAAGCAGAAACTACATTTCATGCCCTAGTTGCATGCGATCATGCACGTAAATTATGGGAGCCTATGTGGTCAGTTTGGGTCTTGCCACAAAATACACAACTAATGAATACTGGCAAGGAGTGGTTGCTGGAAGTGCTTGCGAATTGCAATGAGGATCAGAGGGATCGGGTTATCATGTTGGTGTGGCACATCTGGTCATTGAGATCAGACTTGGCCCATAGCAAGGAAGTACCATCGCCTCGTATTTTGGTCGAGTACCATCAAAGCTATATGTCATCCCTAACAGTGTCGAGGCAGTTTAGTATAGAAGATATTATAAAGGGAAAGATTACAGTAGACGAGGGTCCTCCTACTACCACCAAAGCGGCTGTACCGGTGCTGCCATGGCCTCCTCCCTTGCCGGACCGGGTTGCTCTATCAGTGGATGGAGCTATTTCACCTATTGGAGCTAATGCGGCAGCAGACACGATGGTAGTGTCATCTTCGTGGCATACAGATACCTCTTCAATTGCAATGGCGCACTTGAAGCGAAAAATCATGCATTAATGCAAGGTATGGCGTTGGCACTGCAACATAGTGTGGGTCATGTTATCATTCAGTCAGACTCTTCACAAGCCTTGGCATCTTTGACCGGCGGAAGTCTAGATCGTTCAGCATATGGGCACTTGGTAGCTGAAGATTAAGTTTCTTATGGTTGATAGAGAGTTTATTCCTATGAAAATTAGACGTGAATAAAATAGGGTAGCAGATAAATTCTCTATGTATAGTCGTATAGAGCGTACCACTGCAGTATGGCTACATCAAGGTCCTCCATGTATCGAGGAACTTCAGCCTCGCGACTGTAACCCTATATTAATGGAATAAAACTCTATTACCTCGCAAAAAAATTATCCAAAAAAATCTTCTAAATGAGTGACATTTTTTTTACTTTGCCATCTACAATTAACAAAGGTGTGCGTTGCCACGCCCGTGCATTTTATTGGAAGAACAATATAAATATATGAGTAAATCTGGACATCACAAAAAAAAAGAGAAATATAATTTACTTTAGTATAGACTAGCACATATGCCCGTGCGTTACAACGGGAGAGAAAATTATCGTGTCCTTTAGAACATTCACCCGTGCGACACACCAGCCTCTGGACGATGCCACCCAGTGATGGTAGTGGGGCAAATGAGGTGGGCTCCTGCCTGATGGCGCCCAAGACGGAAGCGCATCGGTGCGGGAGTCGGCTAGTTTACACGGTAGTTGGTGAAGATGTGATGCTATGTCACGTGCATGCACGCACCTTGTACACGTCCACACCCGCCTATCTAATGCTACCGCCTTGGACACAGCTCCTGGACGATTTCATATGTCTAGGTTATCAATGAGAACTTTCATCAAAAAATGAAAATTGTCACGATAATTAGTGCATATGTCTGTATTTGGACATCTGGCGGGAGGTACACGGTAGCATAAATATTGACGGCAGGTCGAGATGTTGCGATTGCCTCCATTGAAGCTTGAGCCAAAGGATATATATAGGCCTTCCTTAGAAGATGTCTTCGCACACGGTACTAATTAGCAATCAATCCGACATGGATGGCGTCTGATCACATCGCACGCACATGAGATGTCCGCGACGGTGCGATTCATAGAGGCAAGGACAGATCGGAGATGGATGATGGGGGTCCGACATGTGCTCCATGAACTCTTGGGCGTATTGTTGGTTTTCATCATTTTTATCATTTTTCTTTGTTCAACACTTGTCTACTTTTTTCACGCATAATGTACATTTTTCTTATACATAAGGGACATTTTTATTGCATACGTTTAACATTTTTTAAATACATGGTTAACATTATTATAATATAGGTTTAACTGCCTATGCTTTTTACAGATTATACATTTGTTTGTATATATCAGGAACATTTCTTTATACATGTTTAAAAAATTTCAAAATAAATAATTACATTTTTTTGAAATAAATGTTTGACGTCTACTTTTTTTCCAACACATGTCTACATTTTGTAATACACATTGTACATACTTTTCTACATATAGCACCAATGCCGTGCGTTGCAACGGGAGGAAACAACGATTCCTATGAACCACGTTCCCGAGCCGAGATACTGTATTGTGGGACAACGGTCGCCGATGAGAAAAAGGGTTGAATCATTTGAAGACAACAACAATCAAACCAATCTATAATAACAATTACAGCACCAACAACAGCAAGCAAACCAACCTAGATGGATACTAATTGCGAAAAACTTTCACAATTTAATATATCTATTTGGTCAAATGCAACTTCATCATGCAAACCTGAAGAGTTTCGTAAATAATCAGTCATTGACTTCACATGGAATTAAATTGCATATGTCGGTAAACTGTAATTGCGGCGAATGAATTGGGGACTCTAGATGGAAGTAGCAAAACACGCATGGAAGCAAGCAAAGAAATCATCAAAACAAAGGTGAGAAAAAAGAGTGTGGATAAAAATCAGTGGCGGAAGACTACCTTTGGTTCGAGGGTTAGTGGATGCAATCAGATACTTTATGTACTTTTTTGTTTTGTGATCCAGTCACATGTAATCGATCGATTTTATTGTAATGGATGTGTTCTTGGAGTCTCCTGCGAGAGAACACGTGTTGCCATATATGCACGCCCCACGGTAATCCATAGCCATAATTCGTTTAATTAACTCGCCATTATGATTAGCCAAGCATAATTATCTGCGCCATGCATGTCTCTCAGAGATTGCCATATACCCCATTTTTAGTCCAACATTAGTTAGCCAATCATAATTATATGCAACATGATGTCTCGTCTCTTGGGAATCCATTTGATTAGCCCACTGTTAATTATCATCATCTGTTTAATTAGCCCACCATTAATTAGCCAATCATAATTATATGCATCATGACTCTCTCTAGGGAATCCCATTCAATTAGCCCACATGTAATTACCTCATTCTCTTCCTTCCTTATCTCTTTTTCTCACGCTTTTTCTTTTCTTATTATTTCTGGGCCACGTTGTTTGAAATCCCAAATTTTCACTTTCTCATAGGACACGACTGACGAACGATGATAAAAGAGTAAAATGTACTGGCAGTGATTGAACTTGTGTCAATTGCTCACTTTGGTCACTGTGTATTTAAAAATACAGTCAATACGGTCACTAAATAAGGCTTCAGGTAATTATACGGTCATTGGCTCGTTGTATTGCATCGTATTTTTCCTAGTTGACTGGTCAAACTGTTCAGGTGGCACCTTTAGTTCATGTTATCTCTCTGGCTATGCGGGTCCGGGTCTAACCTGTGAGTGTGTGAAATAATAAAGTTATATTATTGGACGGAGGGACGTCGCACTGCATGCTACACCACGCACACAGCCCGCAGCAATCTTGACGGACGTACGCGGCGTGCACGGAGGGCCGGGCCTCACGGCAGCGACGCGCTGATGCACCACTCTCGTCCCTGGTTGCATATAATTATGATCAATCTCATGATATATAGCTATCCGTAGCATCCTCTCTAGCTCTTCATGGCATGAGGTGCTGCGACAGGTTGTTATGCGGTGGTGTTTGACGGCAGGCTTCGTCTATGTATTACTCGTCGTATATGGGCAGTACACGAGACATTCCATGCGTATGTGGCAGTATGCAAACGGCAAATCGATCTAATGCCATCAGATACAGTAAGAAGCCGAGGAGTCCATCTAATGAAGTACTCCCTTCGTCCGAAAATACTTGCAATCAAAATGGACAAGAAAAGATGTATCTATTGTCATCAAAATGGACAGGAAAAGATGTATCTATATAGATACATCTTTTCTTGTCCATTTTGATGACAAGTATTTTCGGACGAAGGGAGTACTAGCAAGCAAGCATTGATTATACAGGTTATTTAAAAACATACATGTTTAAAATTTCATGAAATATATTTTTTCATGTCCTCTTTTTTCATACATACCGTACAATTTTCATATACATCTGAAATATTTTTATGTTTGTTTAACATTATTTAAATACATGATTAACATTTTTTTCAAATACATGTTTTGATCAATGTTTTTTCATACACACTGTAGATTTTTCTTGTACATCAAAAATATTTTTTATACATGTTTAACATTTTTAAAATACATGATTTAATTTTTTTTAAAAGTGCGATGGATACTTTACAAACCTAAACAGGAAAAAAGAAAATGAAAAAAAACATAAGGAAAAAAATAGAAACAGAAAATACAAACAAAAGAATAAAAATATGTGGGATGGCGTCCTTTTGAATGGGCCGGCCCACGAAACTAATACCTGCAGCGAGGCGAGCTACCGCCGTCCGCAATAATAGGAGGAACTTCCGACTGTTCAGCAAACACATTAGATTTGGCCGTGGGTTGTGCATGCATTACTTTTTCTGGGAGACCACGGTTCGAGTCTGTCTTAGCACGCAATTTTTTTTCCTTTTCCGTAAAACAGATGACGTACGAAACTCCTAAGATGACAATGTACGAAACATTTATGAGATGAAAAAAATGGAGAAACACTCCTCCCTTTAATATTAGGTGAAGATAGTTGGGAAATATTGAAACTTTAGGTAGAGTTTCCCCTCCTCCCGGCGGCTAGGTCGTGGATCCTTGCCTCCTCCGGTCGCCGTTCCAGCAGCTGGAGGAGGTGGGGATCTCGATTCTTGGACTCGACGTGTAGATTGGGTAGTATTAGTCTCAAGTGGCATTGTTGTGATGGAGGATTCGACGCTGCCGAGTATGGTGTCGCCCTCTTTCATCTGGCTGGAGGTGTGGTTGGTCCTTTGCTGCTGGAGGTTGCTCTAGATGCCGGCGGTGGTTTCTGGCTCCTAGTTCTTTGCTGGTTTCCTTTGACAGTGGCCTCGCTCCTGGTGTGCTGGTCTTTGGACTGAAGATCGGAGACTTCCGTTCTGCGTAGATGCCGCGAGATTGTCGGCTTCGGGTGAAGCGGCAACGGCGGCGGCACCAGCACGCCCTCGACTTGTCGGGAGATGTGGTAGCTAGCTTCTCTAGGGACCTTGATGTATTTTCTAGTTTCTTTGATTGATGTGCATGTACTGCCGTTTGATCCTTCAGTATAGATCTGGGGGCTTTATCACACAAAAAAGTTGTAAAATTGACACGGTTTATAATGCCATTTAAGTCAGCACTGGAATGTCATTAAGCATTTTTTTTTTTGTATATGCGTAACATTTGCTAAGACATCTTTTTTGAAAAAACATCCAATCAATTTCATCTTGCATCATGATAGTACAATGAATACCAGATATAATAAACATACATCCAGATTCGTAGACCACTTAGCAACGACTACCAACACTGAAGCAAGCCGAAGGCACGCCGCCGTCATCGCTCTTCCCTCACCGGAGCTGGGCAAAACTTGGTGTAGTAGTCAGTCGGAAAGCCGTCGTGCTAAGGCCCCATGGGACCAGCGAATAAGAACAGCAACCGCCGCCTATGAAGAGTAGCGTAGATAGGAAGGATCCAACCTAAAGACACACGAACGTAAAACGAGACGAACAGATCCGAGCAAATCCACGAAAGACAGATCCGCTGGAGACACACCTTCACACGCCCACCGATGATGCTACACACCACCGGAACGGGCGCTAGGCGGGGAGAACCTTATTCCATCTTCAGTGAACCACCGCTGTCTTGCCTTCCTCAGCACGACACAAACCCCTAACAAATCTCGAAGACACATCTAAAAACAGAGGCCTCCCACTAGTAAGGGTCGGGATCCACCACGCCTTCATGGCCCTAAAGCCACTGAAGACGACGCGGACCGACGGCGACGCCGGCGGGAGGTAGAGGAACCCTAATTTTTGAGGGAATGAGGAGGTCAAATGCAACCACCCGCGCAGTTTGGCCCAGCCCAAAGCGGGGGCATGGGGTTACGCTTACTTCTACCAATGGGCAATCGACATAATTAGGCCCCGGGCCATACAAAGCAGGAAAAATAAGAAAATGCCAACTTAGAATATATATATTTAAAACAATTAAAAATGTTTGTGAATTCAAAAAATGTTCACGAATCTCACAGATTCGGGAAAAAAAGTTTGCTGATTCAAAAATTGTTGGTTACAAAAATGACCGTGAATTCAAAAATATTGAAAATTTTCAGAAAAGTTTGCAGATCCAAAAATGGTCGCGAATTAAAAATTTATTGAATTTTTAAAAAAATTATGGATTAAGAAAATGTCCGAGAATTTCAAAAAATATTCTTGGATTCGAAAAACGTATAGGAATATTTTAGGAACACGTGGATTGCAAATTATCTTGAATACAAAAAACATTAGCAATTTTTCCAACTTTCACAAAAGTTCACGGATTAAACAATGTTTCTGAATTTAAATATTATTAAAGAATTTCGTAAAATATTTGCGGATTCAAATAATATTCACAGTTTAAAAATGTTCAATTTCTTTTAAAATCATCTATTTATAGAATTTCTACAATTTCGAAAAACATTTATGGATTAACAATTATCCTGAATTTTAAAAAGTTTCGTGGATTCAATAAAGGTTCACAAATTCAAATAATGTTTGCAGATTCAAAAATGTTCACAAATTTCAAAAATAAAATATCCATAAATCTTTAAAGAAAGTTTGTAGGTTCAAAATAATCACAGATTCAAAAATATTTACGAATTTTAAAATGAATCGTGGATACAAAAATGTTCACAAATTTGATAAAATGTTTACAAAATGATGATGTTTCAAAAATGTTAATATATTGAAAAATCAATAAAAAATGAATTCAAGAATTGCTCACAATCTAAAAAAGTTCTCAAATTTAAAAAATCATGTATCCAAAATTGTCCCTGAATTTCAAAAATATAATTATGGATTCAAAAATTGATCACGAATTTTAAAGTTTGGTGGACTCAAAAATGTTTCATGAATTGAAATAATGGTTGCGGATTAAAAAATGTTCAGAAATTTAAAAATATATCATGGATTCAAACAATATTCACGAATCTGAAAAAAATGGCGGATTCAAAAATGATCATCGGTTCAAAAATGTTCACAAAATTTGAAAGAATCATGGATTCAAAAAATGTTCACAAAATTTAAAAAAGGTCGATTGCAAAATGATGAAGACTTCAAAAACTTTTCACAAATGTTAAAATTCATGGATTAAAAAAACACAAATTGAAAAATCTGATTGGGGATGGCGCTGGCAGGGTTGGACATGGCCCTCCCAGCGTCACACTCGCGCGCGTACACCGGCAAAAACAACAGACGCCAACCCTGATGGCTGCCGATGCACATGTCCACACATTCAATTCAACAGCAATTGTACTGTACATACAAGCATGCCGCGCCGACCGGGTAATCAAACGATTCGCTTCCAGCAACAGCAACCGTCTTGTCTTCTCCAGGGGCAGTGGTCAATGGATGCTGGTGGCAATCAAGGAAAGGAGATGAGTTAATGGCGTGCGATCCGCCTGTCAAGAGAGCCAGCCATGAATGGATCAACTGGCTGGGTGTAGTACCAGCAGCAAGCACATGCTGTGGGAGCGAAGAAGGCGTGCGTGCTATTGCCGGCACATTCACTCTTTCATTCATTGTTCTTCCGAATGCATGCTTGCTAGTACAGTACTACAGTACTGATCTTCGTTTCCCATTTTTCATACGTGCTCCACAGCACCAATATACGACTACGTACTACACGAGCACTAGTGTCTCAGTGTACTTGCGCAACATTCGTCCACCTTAATTAAAACTGGCCAACGAGTGACCCACAATGTACTGTCAGAATATCTCGCATGACACTGATTCATTGTTTGGTTACCGAGAAAGGCTTTCGCCCCGTTTTATAAATAAAGCAAACCGCCACAAGACATACAACCAAAGCAGGTTCACACACACCACCCGAGTCTCTCAACAAAGTACATAGGTTCTGCTGAGGGCACAGCTCAACAAGCCCAAAAGAAAGAGAAAAAACAAAGCCCTCCAAGCGCAGGGAGTCTAGTCAGGCTCCGGCGGAGGCGGCGGGGGCGGCGGCGATAGGCGGACGGCCATCGAGCGGAGGTCGGCGATGAAGGCTGAGATGGCGTCCCGATCCGGGCGGCTAAGCGGCCGCCAAAGCTGCAAGAAACCCGAGAGTTTGTAGAGAGCGTCGATGGCGACGAAGAGGAGTCTGTTGGATCACAAGCTTATTGCGAGCGGTCCAAAGAGTTCAGTAAGAACCCCAACCTCCAGCCACCTAATGTGGCGAGAGGATGTGGGGACAGCTGGAGTTCACAAATAAGTCCGGAAATTGGTGTGGCACCAACTTCCACCTACAATCTCGCGAAGCAGCTCCGGTGGAAATCGGGCGAGACGCATAGCGAAGAAGATGTGGTTGGAGTCTTCCGGGATATCACGGAGGGGCAGATACGAGTGCGGGCCATTGCGCTTGCAAACCTCCACACCAGACGGGACCCATCCACGAATCCATCGCCACATGAAGATGCAAATCTTGAGGGGATCTGACGAGCACACCATCGATAGGGAAGGGGCGGAGGAGGGGCAATGGCCAAGTAGAGCGACTTGGTTGAGAAGCGGCCCGATGGTTCCAAGCGCCAACAAGACAAGGTCTGATCCCCATCCACCAACGGCTCATGCGAGCAACGCGATCGAGCAACTCACGCCAGGCGGCGGATTCCGCCGGCCCAAAGGGCCGACGAAAAGCAAGGCGCCCTAAGTCAAGAAGGGCCCTATCAACAGAGATCATAGGGTCGACGGAGATAGAGAAGAGGGCCGGGAAGCGGGCCGCAAATGGGGAGTCGCCGGCCCAGCGATCAAACCAGAATAGCGTCGAGAGGCCGGACCCCACCGAGATGGAGGTACGAATGCGGAGAACCGGGAGAAGCTGGACGAGAGACTGCCAGAACTGAGATCCGCCCGACTTTCGCGAAGGCTAGGGGTTGACCTCGCGGTATTTATTCGGATAATGTCCAGCCAGAGGCCACCATGACCCTGCGCGATGCGCCACAGCCACCGGGATAGAAGGGCAATATTCATCCGTTTAGAGCACATGATACCCAAGCCACCTGCTCCCTCGGCTTGCGGATGTCGTGCCAATCGACCATGTGATACTACGCTTGCCATGCTCGCCAGCCCAAAGAGAATCGGGACTGAATTGTGGCGATCTCCTTATGGAGAGATTCATGGAGGCTGTAGAAACTCATAAGAAACAAGGGAGGCTGGAGAGGATGAGTTGATAAGAATAGTCCGGGCCGCCTTAGAAAGCCACCTCCCCTGCCAGGGCTCGCACCGGGACTGGAGCTTGGTCACGGAGGGCCGCAGGTCCGCGGCAGAGAGACGTGAGTCACTAATGGGCGTCCCAAGGTAGGTAGTGGGGAAAGAGCCCATGCGGCAATTAAGTCTGTTGGCAATGGCCACAGACTCAGAGGGGGAATATCCCATCACCATAACGTCGCTCTTGTCGAAGTTGATCTTGAGGCCCGACATCTGTTGGAAGCAAAGAAGGAGGAACTTGAGGTTGGCGATGTCCATCTCCGAGCCTTCGATCATGATGATCGTGTCGTCGAAGATCTTGGAGGATGGAGATCCCGAGCCCCTGAGAGGTGGGGGTAATCCCTCGGATGTGGCGGTGACTTCGCCTTATCCGAATGGAGGCCAAAGCGCCCACGACCATATTGAAGAGAACGGGAGAAGGGGTCGCCTTGGCGCACCCACATAGGGTAGGGAAGAAGGGCCGATCTCGCCGTTGATGTTGACCGCCGTGCGACCGCAAGAGACCATTTGCATGACTCTTGTGATCCACGATCGTCAAAGCCCTTCCAAGAAGAACTTCCCTAAGGAAGGTCCAGCTAACCGTGTCGTAGGCTTTATGGAAATCGATCTTTAGAAAAACCGCCTTCAGGCGTTTGACCCGGACCTCATGAAGAACCTCATGAAGCACCAGGACACCATCCAGGATGTACCGCCCCTTAATGAAGGCCGACTGGTTAGGGTGGGTAATCCGATCAGCAAGCGAGGTCACCCTCACTAGTGCGTAACCGCAATAGCACTGTTCAGTAAAGGCCCTTTAGTGCGGTTACATAACCGCACTAAAGTGTGGTCACTAAAGCCCCCCTTTAGTACCGGTTCAGCACGAACCGGTGCTAAAGGCCAACCACGTGGCACGAGGCAGCTCCGGGGCGGAGTTTTAGTACCGGTTGGTAACACCAACCGTACTAAAATGTTTGGGGGTTTTGGTTTTATGATTTCTTTTCATTTAATTTTGTGTTTTCCATTTTAATTCTTTTTCGCTTCACCCATAAATATATATATATATATAATAACTCATGCATGCTCGCATCATACATCATCATATATAATAACAAGTCCTACTAGCTAATTAATCAAGCATCATCATACAACTTCTACTCGTTATTAATAATAAGTCATACGATCATCATCCTCATAGTCATCGAACCGAACCCTACATAATTGTTCTTAGCACATGATCATCGAGATCGGTAGGATCGGACCTAAACACACTTAAGGTAAAATAGCATAAAACAATATAGACCCCGACTCTCCATTATGAAGAATGGAGATCATCCTGTCTCCAATTCTTGCGCCTCACTTCCTTTTGCTTCCAAGAAGCTCCTTACGACTGTCCATACATTTTTCCATCCTTTGATTGTCATGTCTCCACTTGTTTTAGAAACCGGTATGGACAGTTGAGATTAAATAGGATGACCTGGATATATGTTCAAAACACGAAGGCTGCCGCCATTCGATACATCAAATGAGGCACACAATCCTCTGGGATTCTCTGTTGAAAAACATAGTAATAACCGTAGTTAGCAATGATGTACTAGTTTTAGAAGTATGCAAAAGATGCACGGATGTCGTAATAGTAATAAAACTTACAGGGCATCTCCATGGTAGTTACCGTAGTTCAACACGTGCACTAGTGGCACGTATTGACCATAATGTTGAGGAGTTCGATTGTAGATATTGTAATTCTCAATATCATTACAAAATCCAACCAGATGAGTTTTCTCCTTGTAAGTTAACTCAGAGCCATCGGTGTAGTAAGTTCTATCTACCATCTTCTGCACATTCTTTGATACTTCAAAATAAACTGTCAATGGAAATAAGCTGTCAACTATTTTGAAATGAACAATATAAGTTCTATTAATAATTAACTATGTTTGAGAAACTCACATAGCGGTAGAACTGGAGGAGTATCAACAAGGACCCAAATGTCCATATTGTCTTGCTCGATTTTAGGACCACCAAGATCCATGGTGACAAGCATACCCTCATCAAAACCATACAATTTGCAAAATGCTTCCCAATTTTTGCAACCAAAATGGGTTACGCTCTCAGCATTATACAACTTTACTTCAAAATCCACATCATGATGGGTCCTTAGGTGAATTTTCTTCGTTTCAAAATTTTCATGGTCTTCAAAATCCATCCTCTCCAAGACATAGCGTCTTGCATGGCATGGGATTAACTATACTCGAATTGTAAAGATGAAAATTACACGTTCAAATAGTTGAAGTCATGCTTAATTATGAAAAAACACTTGTCGTCGCGTTGCATCGTTTCAACCGAAGGTCTCCTCGAGCTTAATGCTGAAGCGCCGACCATCGCCCGTGTGAGGCCTGTCGCACTCACCTCGATCGTCGTGGCACCAATCGCACTCCCGGGAGACTTTCGTCCTCCGATGATGACATTTCCTATACGTTCATAATTCAAAGACTAAATTAGATCATTATTATTCAACTAATCATATGCATATGCCTTGCATAGTGCTCTCCAATTTGAGCATTCAATAAGAAAAATTACATCATCTCCATGTGTCCGTACATCGAATATTATCACTAATACACGTCAGTACAGCTAGAACCAGTTTTACTAATTTTCTTGCTAAAAATAAACTACTTCTATAGTAAAATGAACCAGTTTTATTAAATCAACTAGTTCAACTACTAAGCACTTACTATAAATAGAATAATGTAGTACTTACTAAAAATAAACAAGTTTCCCTAGTTCTAACTAAGTCCATTAAACACTTTCTAACTAGTTCAAATCTAATTCATCTAACATTCGACATTAATCTAACATTTATATAAACTCAAAATATATAAAAAATTAAATAAACAAAAAACTCATTAACCTAGTTATATTAATTATTGAACTAGTTCAAATCTCATATACCTAAATTTTTTACTAAAATAAACTAGTTATATTAATTATTGAACTAGTTCTAATCTCTAGTTCGACAATTTTTCTATCTAGCTAGCTAATTCATCTAACATATGCGTGTGTGGTATATATATGTGTGTGTGTGTGCGTGTGTGGTATATATATATATATGTGTGTGTGTGTGTGTGACCAGACGCCGACCACGACGACGAAAGGGCGCCATCTGTCTGGCGGGGCGCCATGCGTCTGGCGGCGCCAGACGTTGAGAGCGGCGGCAGAGGAGGCGGCCTTGGCGGCTGGGCGGCCGGGCACGCGAGAGAGAGAGATATCGACGGACGGCGGCGCGGGACGACGACAGACGGCAGCCTTTCGGGCGGCGGGGGGACGACGACGACGATGACGAGGCGGCGACGGCGGCGACGACGAGCGGCGCAGCGAGAGAGGTTGACGAAAGAAGTGGGGAGATGTAACTGAAATTTCGTAAGTGATGTATATATAGGTGAGCCTTTAGTACGGTTGGAGCCACCAACCGGTACTAAAACCAACAAGTTTTAATACCGGTTGGTGGCTCCAACCGGTACTAAGGTGATCTTTAATACCGGTTGGAGCCACCAACCGGTACTAAACTTTCACACTGCAACCCCAAAGTTTAGTCCCACCTCGCAGGCGAAGGGCAGCCGCATTGGTTTATAAACCCAGCAGCGGCTACCTCTTCGAACTCCTCTATATAGCAGGCTTGCGGGCCTAAATTCTGCGCGCTGCCCTGTGAGTCTGCTGGGCCTTTAAGGCCTGTAATTGCACTCTTGTGGCCGAGCAGGCCCACAGGGCAGCGCCCCAAATTTTTTTGTAGTTTTTTTCTTTTCTGCTATTTTTTCTTATATTTCTTTCTGTGTAGTTTTTTGTATAGTTTTTTCTTTTCTGTTATACTTATTTTCTTCTATTTATTTGTGAGTAGTTTTTCATCTAGTTTGCCAAAATTCGACATTTTCAGAGTTCATTTTGTAGTGATTTTAATTTTCACGGTCATTTTGTAAACGATTGAAAAATAGCAAATATAATTTTTTCCTGCTACATTTATAATTTTTCCTTCTATTTTATAATTTTTCTGCTATATTTATTTTGTTCTATTTATTTCTGAGTAATTTTTCATCTAGTTAAAAAAAAAGAAATGCCGACGTGCAATTAGTTTTTGCCATAACAGAAGTCCGGAGTTGTAATAAGTTATTAAAAAAGAGGTGCAATGCTCGTTAATTTGCTTCAAGCCTTTCAGAATAGTGTAAACTGCACTGCGCATAGCTCCGTGCAATCTACCATATTCGCAAGGCTTGAAGCTGCTAACGTGAGCATTGAGCCTCTTCTTCATCGTCTCTGCACTCAGGGCTTATAAGCCCCTCCTAGTCCCTCTCTCTTGGCGAGGTGGGACTAAAAAACAGCTTCCTAAGCAACTGTAGTACTGGTCACCCTTTAGTACTGGTTGGAGGCAAAATGAAGGCAGAAATGGTTGAAAGTTGATGGCGTCGCTTTGAATGGTGCATACTGAACGCACAAAAAGTCTGGAGTTGTAATAATTTAAAAAAAATGAAATGCCTTTGTATAACAGATGAGTTTAATTTCGTCCGAAACCTGAATACTTCGAAAAAGATTGTCCAGTTTGTGAACGAAGTGCATCTAGTTTTTGCCGTAACCCTCTCTACTTTTTTGAACAATCTAAGTGGGTGAAATGATGATACCATGCCAAGTTTCAACTTTTTCAGAGTTCATTTGTAGTGCTTTTCAATTTCCAGGTCATTTAGTTCTTAAAAAAATCATTGAATGCATGAAAAATAGCAAATGAAGGCAGAAATAGTTGAAAGTTGATGGCGTCGCTTTGAATGGTGCATACTGAGCATAAAAATATAAGAGCATTTACATCATGATCTTATATTTCTTTACAGTCTAAATTGTCAATATGATCATATAACATCAAAAAAATACTTTGATCATCAATGATCTTTGTGTGTACAATCTGAATTGTCAATATGAGTCATCAACGATTTATAAACCGATGAAGACTCATATTGAGGCCACAAATTCTACACATAGAGTTCAATGAAGACCAAGTGCTTATGATAGTTTGAGAAATAACATATTTAAGGTGGTAAAAGGCTTGTTAGGGGAGCGAGGTGGGACTAATTAAAACATCCTGCCACAACGTCATTAGTACCGGTTCGTGGCATGAACCGGTACTAAATGGTGATGGTGGGGCCATAGCCTGACCGCAGGCTGACATAGCCTCTTTAGTACCGGTTCGTGGCATGAACCGGCACTAAAGGTTCGCCACGAACCGGTGCTATTGATCGGCCCCACGAACCGGCACTAATGTATACATTAGTACCGGCTCAAATTCAAACCGGCACTAATGTGCTTCACGTATGACCCTTTTTCTACTAGTGCCTATTGGCGTACCCCTTGGCCAGGATCCGGAAGATCACGTTAATGACCGTGATCGGGCGGAACTGGCGGATGTCAGCCGCCCCAGGGGCCTTGGGGATTAGGGAGATGGTCCCGAAGTTGAGGCGACCTAGGTCGATAGACCCCACAAAGAATTCATCAAAGATGGCCATGACCTCTGGTTTAATCACGTTCCAGAAGGTCTGGAAGAAAATGACCGGAAGACCGTCCGGGCCCGGCGCGGAGGAGGGATTCATACCCTTGATGGCCTCCCAGACCTCCTGCTTAGAGAAGGGAGCCGTCAGGGACGCGTTCTCCGCGTCAGAAACTAGTTGGGCGCCAGCCCAACAATCGGGGGCGAGAGAGATGCCGCTCCTAGGGGCGGAAGAGAAGAGGGACCGATAGAAACCGTCGACATGGGTCCGGATGTAACGGGATCTGAAGGAGGTTTCCCCATCCCACGAGCATGGGATGGTGTTGCGTCTCTGGCGGCCGCTGGCAACGCTCGAAGTAAGCCGTATTCGCGTCCCCCTTTAGGACCCAACGCTGGGCGCCCCGAAGGCGCCAATATGCTTCCTCATCGGTGTAAATCACGGAGAGCTGGTCCTCGAGGTCATAGCGGGAAAGCCACTCGTCCGGGAGAGACCCACGCGTCGGCCGAAAGTCGAGGGTGCGGATCGCGGTAAGCACCGCCTTCTTCGCTCCTCTGGCGCCACGGCCTGAGTTGGGCCCCCAACCTTCATAAATTGCTCGCCACGCCGCACAAAAGTGCCACGTGTCAATAGCAGAAGGGGGGCGAGGGTGGGGGTGGGCCCGAGCCTCGGTCCACCGTGCGCAAACGGCGTCGGTGAAACCCGCCTGGGATAGCCAGAAAGTCTCGAAGCGGAAACGAGGAGGGATCGACGGACGTTCGTCCGCGGAGGTGAGAAGCAGGAGGACATGGTCCGAACCATTCATGTCCTCAAGAAAACGTTCCTGACCTGGTGTCTGCCTGAGATCTGCCTGGACCATGTTTGGTTGGTGCCCTGAAAAATCTGACACTAGCCTGGCCTGGAAAGCTGAATGCATCATTAGCCTGGGCTGGAAACGAGAGACTATCATTAGCCTGGTCCAGGGAACCGGAATGGGACGCCTGGAACTAGCCTGGGGCTATTAATCACGCCTGGGAGAATAAAAAAGCAAGCAACAAACTGATGTGACATATGTAAAACAGCTTTTTTCTTGATGGGACGTACCTAAGCAGCCAGTAGGCTTGGTCACAAACCAAACGACACTGGCAAAAACGTGCCTGGCCAGGCACAAAAGCAGCACCATCCCAGGCCCAAGCCAGGCACTGAAATTTCTCAGGCATTATTTCCAGGTAAGGAACCAAACAGCCCCTAGTGAACCCCTTCAGCTTTTCATGTTTTTTACGCGTTCTTCTGTTGAGATCGATTATGTCTAGCCATCTTTGGCAATAAATAGTTCAACACGGCCATTTCACACAAAAAGGTATCTCACGGTTATATTTACAAGGATTTAAAATATTCGCGAACTCTTTTTTTAGTTACCCAAATGTTAGCTCTAGAAAACACGTGGCCATTTTTTTTAAGTTAGCGAACCTTTTTTTATGAGTACAAGAACACTTTTAAAACTCCATGGATGTTTTTTGAAATGGCATGAACCTAATTTGAAATGTGTGAACACTTTGCATATACATTTTTATAAAATACGTCAACTCTTTTAAAATTTCATGAACACTTTTGAATGTGCGAGCACTTCTACTACATTTAGTAAAACATTTTATAAAATGGGTGAAATATTTTAAAATCATACTGACTTTTTATTAAAATCTGAAGGTACATTTTTTTATTATTTAACAGAAAAGTTTTTTTGACGGCATATTTAACAGAAAAGTTACTTTTTACTCAATCACCTGAAATTTGTAAAAAAAATATCAAAATATACATTCCTCATGCTATTTAATAAAAAAGTTGATAGCCTACCGGGCCAAGCCCAGTCAACCATGTTGGAGCACTTCTACAATGCGGTCGACTGGGCCTAGCCCGGACTCCAACCAAACCCATCGAAACCCAGTCCATAAGTTTCGATGGGTTTTGTTGGAGTCCAGATCAACTGAGTACACATGACTCCAATCAAACCCATCGGAACCCCTTAAAATAAATCAAACCCATAGAAAACATGCGGACTTGCACTCCTTTGCTTGCGGATTTTTTATAGAAAGAGACCCTCTGCCCAGTGGAATTGCCAAAAAAGACCCCCTGCGGACGCGATTGACAAAAAGGACCCCCTCATCCATGGCGGCAGGCGCGGCAGGCGACACATGGCACCTGCCGCCACGCGAGGAGGCAGCGGGCCCTGCCGCCACGACAGGAGGCGGCCAGCGATGGTATAACATTTTTCGCGCAGTGCATGGAGCCGGGATGGAACGGGGCAGGGCAGGTGGGCCCTGCCGCCGTCGCAGTAGGCGACCGGCTCTGCTATTGCCGCACTCTAGCCGACAGCTGCTGCTGCTCGCGGGGCGATGCATGGGCCCCGCCGCCACCAGCGCTAGCGGCCACCCTGCTGCACGCGTGTCCGCCCCGACGCATATGGCACTAATTCCCGTGCAGACAGCGCTCATTCCCACGCGCGGGAATCTGTGGATTTTGACCTTTGTGCCTACACTCAGCGGTGCTTCGCGCTGGTTGCTTTGGCGATGCTGCGACCGGGAATCACTCCGGCATTTCCTTCTTTTTCCTCAGAGGATGTGAAGGCACTGCGGGAATCACTCACACGCTGCGGGAATCCGAGGCTATGGGAACCTGTTGTGCCGACACTACAGGGATCCTAAAATTTCAGGATTTAGGAAAGAAAAACAGGGAAGAGGCTCGTCGCATGGAGGAGTAGGAACGAAAGCGAAAGGAGGCTCGTGAGGCGGAGAGACAGAGAAAGAAAGAAAGAGCTCGTGAGGCCAAGGCAGCAGAAGAAGCTGGCGATGGAAAAGGAAAATATCCGCGCTGGACTCAGTAGATTCGTGTGGTAGTATTTTAAATTTCACAATCGTTTGTGTCTTAATTTATGCAGTTTAATGTAGCTTTATTTCAGTAGTTAAATGTAGCTTTATTTTAATAGTACGATGTATCTTATTTTTAGTTGTACCGTGTCGTAATGAAAAAATAATATAGTTTTAGAATAAATTAGTGGCATTTTTTTCCCTCCACTAATTATCGAACATCGTGCAACAACTACAAAATAAAATTAAGATAGAACATAATGCCGTACAATAAGAGAGTACAAACTAATAATGCAAGTACATCTGAATTAAACGGTAGAACCGGAAGACAGCTTAAAAACTACATGAAGGCATCATCATCATCCTCCGTCGATGGAGAACTCTTGCCCTTCGAGGATGCAGAACTCTTACCCTTGGACGATGCAGAACTCTTGCCCTTCGAGGATGTAGTACTCTTGCCCTTGGACGACGCGGGACTCTTGCCCTTCGACGATGCAGAACCCGGAAGCGGCGGCATGAAGATATCATCTTTGTCCTCGCTGTCCTCGGTCGATAAAAATGGATGCTTTGCTGCAGTCCTTCTGAAAGTTTCACTCTTCGGCTCCACTACCTTCTTCCACCTTGCATGCAACCTAAGAAGTTCTTTACGTACCTCATCATAGGTCCTTTCAGGCCACCCAGACCTACGTAATTCGTGAGCCAACTCATTCATTATGGTGTCACTAACGGTGAGTTCGTCCCATGTAACTATCTTATTGTCCATCCTGAAATCGGTAGGTAGCCTCAGAAGAGTCCTGCTCATCCCAGGGTGAAAACTACAATCGAAAGGATAATGGGACATCTCGACTACATTACACTCGAATGCTTATCCACCTCCGTCTGAAGGGGGTTTTATAGGTAGAGAGGAGAAAATGGTGGGAAAGAACGACTGCGGTATGGAGGGAAAGGGTTGGCGGGAACATATGGCGGGAAGGGGTTTGCGGGAAACGGGTGGTGGGAAGATATGGAGGGAAGGGGTTGGCGGGAACATATGGAGCGAAAGAGTTGGCGGGAAAATATTAAGGGAAAAGGGTTGCGCGGAAATATATTTTTTTCAATGTCTAAGACGGGCAATGGTTGCACAGTATTCATCAGCCAAAATTAAAAAGAATATTTCGGCCTAACTTAAGCCGAAGAGTGAAGCGGGATAGTATGGCGGCAGATATAGGCGGAAAAATTGTTTGTGACTGGTGCATTTTTATTTCAAGATACATAGATGTTTAAATCGGAAAGTCTGATACTGACATATGTAGATACAATGGGTCGCACACGTGGATAGATGAATCACTCTAGTCGACGACGACCACCTGGCCTTCCCTTGCGACCGGAAAGCGACAAGCGATTAGGTGGCCGAGTTACACGAAGACCGCGGCCGTACTCCACTTCGGCTTCATGTGTCTGCGACTCCTGCGTAGGTGGTGGAGTCAGGAATCCTTGTTGCGAACCTGAAGCGTAATTGTAGGCGTATGGTTGTGACTCCATGGGGATAAAAGATGGGCCAATAACGTCCCCTTCAAAGAACTCGGTAACTAATGATGTAACCGTGTCGCCATGATCATGTGATGCTCCCGGGATGCCTATTTTGAGGCCACGTTGGGTGTCCTCATCGTCCCAATTAATATCAGGTATGTCCTGAACATAGAAACATTGTAAACAAACTGTTAGAGGATAATATATGATATCATTGTAAATGCATTAAAATGTAAACATGACTAGCTGATCAGATCCCTCGCCTGTACTGTCTGACCATTGTACGTGGTACTGGTTTAAATCTGGTACACGAGTCTCCTCGGGCATGGAGATTCCTCGCGTGTAGAGATACGACTGAGATCCCTCATCTTGGGTGTATGCGTCATATCCTGTGTAAGCATAAGGGTTCGGGGAAAGAGTCTGCTCGGGCATCGAATCCAAGCCCGTGCCATGGTCCTGAGATGTCTGCCCCTGACGAAGCTACACCGAAGAAGAGCGATGCAGTGGCAGAGATGAGTCATGTCGTTCTAGTACCCGGACCCTCGCCCCACTGCCCATGGCTCGTACGCGCCTCGCTAGGTCTGGACGACAGCGTCACACTCGGTCTGGATGACCTCGCTACCGACATGTTGTACGCTCCAGTGACAACGTCGTCGCCTCTACCGCATCTGAACTTTGTTGCCATGTATTCTTGAAAACGTTTCTGGAATGACTTGCGAGCTGGGCCCTGGGCCTGCATGCTTTCCGCAGCCATCTGCCCTACTTCATTGCAACTTTCAAACTGAACAATATTTGGATGTTATTTGGTTGAAATGATTATGAAATGATGGACCTAAAAAAGTTACAAGTGATTTCCATCTGGTCACGATAGTAAGCTGCATGCAGCTCAATATGTCTGCGCCTGCTCCTCCTGTGTGATATGTGTTGGTATAGTAGCTGGCTGACTAGCCAGGCTAGTACGTGTGTTTATGCAGTACCACTGCTTGTACGCTTGATCTGTACTTCTATCGTACAGTCTGCAAAATTAAATAATTACATAAACCGTTGTGATGAAAGCAAAGCATCTTCAGGCATCGTATGGTCGTCGTAATAAAATAATGTAAATAAAATGTACCTAAGTTGATGCACTATATCTGCCAGTGCTTCATTTTCCCACTTATGTACACATTGAATGTTGTGTTCCCTCCAATCGTTTATAAACTCCAACCCCTGCCCATATTGGTTAGCCTGCAAATTATGTATAAAAGTGTGAGTTTAGTAAATTAAAAAAGACACTAACTATTTAGGGAGGTCACATCTTACTTATGGGTTTCCTCATTGATACGTCTTAGAAAAGGTGGTGGAATCTCTTGATAGAGGCTGAACTGTCTCATTACATGCTCTAGGTTGTAAGGCTCAACACACCACAGGAACAATAAGTTGCAGCGAGTCAGCCAGAATGCACTACTGCTCAAGATGTCTGATGTGATGGGTCGAATATCAAAGACCATCTGTATCTGGTCCTGAGTCCACGGGTTCCATGTGACTTCTACCTCATCAAGTATCTCAAACTGCTGGTGGTACATAAGGTAACAATTTTTCGCAATATCTGGAGACCAACGTTTCCCTGCCTTTGTCCACCTGGCCATAGTTTCACTGCCGCCCTCGCTAAAGTCATATGGGTGTACGGGATTTACTATACGAGGTCGTCCTATAGGGAGATATTCCCAGGACCACAACTGTAGAAACTCGTAGGTGACACAAAGTAACGGAGCTTTTTGTGCGAAAGAAGTTTTTTGTGTGGCATCACACAAGCCTCTATATGTATGACATAGCATGGCAGAACCGAAGCTGTATTTTGGCTGCTCGGGTAATGGTTCATCTACCATATTCTCTGCAATGTCGATGAGACCAGGGAGAACTACGTCCCCGTGTGAATTTGGAAACAGAGTCCCGAGGAGCCACAACAAATACGCAAACAGATGTCTTTTTCTCGTCTCTTCATCAGCGAAGCTAGATAAAATACGAAAGTTATCACGAAGACAGGTGAGTGGGATGCCCCGAGGGCCACCAGACCATTGTGATTCTGGCATTTCCATCCCAAGACGGGCCGCTATATCTAATGGCCAAGATGGAGACACTCATGGAGAGACTAACGGCTCACCTCTAATTGGTAGAGCAGTGATCATAGAAACATCTTTCTGTGTAGGTGCAAGCTCCCCAAATCGAAAGTGAAAGGTGTGGGTTTCAGGTCTCCACCGGTCAACGAGGGATGTCAAAAGGGATGGGTCCGAATGTAATTGGTCGTCGCATGTTGTGAGCGTAGCAAAACCTTGAAGTCCATAAGCTTCAAGGTGAGCAACGAAAGAATTGTGTATTGGCCATGTTTTCTTTATGGTTCGAAGTTTGAAAGGCCGATAATCATGCTTAGTATTTGGGTTCAAAAATAGGTGGCAACGGTGGCCGGCATCGTGGGGTCCCTGTTGGGGTACGTAGTAATTTCAAAAAAATTCCTACGCACACGCAAGATCTATCATGGTGATGCATAGAAATGAGAGGGAGAGTGTTGTCTACGTACCCTCGTAGACCGAAAGCGGAAGCGTTATGACAACGCGTTTGATGTAGTCGTATGTCTTCACGATCTGACCGATCCTAGTACCGAAAGTACGGCACCTCCGTGATCTGCACACATTCAGCTCGGTGACATCCCACAAACTCTCGATCCAGCTGAGTGTCGAGGGAGAGCTTCGTCAGCACGACGGCGTGATACCGGTGATGATGAAGCTACCGGCGCAGGGCTTCGCCTAAGCACTACGACGATATGACCGAGGTGGATTATGGTGGACGGGGGCACCGCACACGGCTAAAACTGTTGTCTGTTGTGTGTCCTAGGGTGCCCCCTGCCCCCGTATATAAAGGAGCAACGGGGAGGCTGGCCGGCCCTAGGGCGCGCCAAGGAGGGCAGGAATCCTCCTCCTAGTGGGAGTAGGATTAGTCCTTTCCTAGTCCAACTAGGATGAGAAGGGGAAAGAGGAAAAGGCGAGGAAGAGGAGAAGGAAAGGGGGGCGTGCCTCCTTCCCTTGTCCAATTGGGACTCCCTATAGGGAGGGGGCGTGGCTGCCCCTTGTGGGCTGCCTGCCCTCTTCCCTATGGCCCATGTAGGCCCAATCTTTTCGCGAGGGGGGGGGGGGGGTCCAGTAACCCTCCGGCACTCCGGTTTTCTCCGAAATCACCCGGAACACTTCCGGTGTCCGAATATAGCCGTCCAATACATCAAACTTTATGTCTCGACCGTTTCGAGACTCCTCGTCATGTCCGTGATCATATCCGGGACTCCGAACTATCTTCGGCACATCAAAACACATAAACTCATAATAGCGATCGTCACCGAACTTTAAGCGTGCGGACCCTACGGGTTCGAGAATTATCTAGACATAACCGAGATACATCTCCGGTCAATAACCAAGAGCAGAACCTGGATTTTCATATTGGCTCCCACATATTCTACGAAGATCTTTATCGGTTAAACCGCATAACAACATACGTTGTTCCCTTTGTCATCGATATGTTACTTGCCCGAGATTCGATCGTCGGTATCTCAATACCTAGTTCAATCTCGTTACCGGAAAGTCTCTTTACTCGTTCTGTAGTGCATCATCCCACAACTAACACATTAGTCACATTGATTGCAAGGCTTATAGTGATGTGCATTACCGAAAGGGCCCAGAGATACCTCTCCGACACTCTGTTTGTCTATGTATTCACACATGTACTAAGTTTCCGGTTAATACAATTCTAGCATGAATAATAAACATTTATCATGATATAAGGAAATATAAATAACAACTTTATTATTGCCTCTAGGGCATATCTCCTTCAGTCTCCTACTTGCACTAGAGTCAATAATCTAGATTACACAGTAATGATTCTAACACCCATGGAGTCTTGGTGCTGATCATGTTTTGCTCGTGAGAGAGGCTTAGTCAACGGGTCTGCAACATTCAGATCCGTATGTATCTTGCAAATCTCTATGTCTCCCTCCTTGACTTGATCGCGGATGGAATTGAAGCGTCTCTTGATGTTCTTGGTTCTCTTGTGAAATCTGGATTCCTTTGCCAAGGCAATTGCACCAGTATTGTCACAAAAGATTTTCATTGGACCCGATGCACTAGGTATGACACCTAGATCGGATATGAACTCCTTCATCCAGACTCCTTCATTTGCCGCTTCTGAAGCAGCTATGTACTCCGCTTCACACGTAGATCCCGCCACGACGCTTTGCTTAGAACTGCACCAACTGACAGCTCCACCGTTCAATATAAACACGTATCTGGTTTGTGACTTAGAGTCATCCGGATCAGTGTCAAAGCTTGCATCGATGTAACCATTTACGACGAGCTCTTTGTCACCTCCATAAACGAGAAACATATCCTTAGTCCTTTTCAGGTATTTCAGGATGTTCTTGACCGCTGTCCAGCGATCCACTCCTAGATTACTTTGGTACCTCCCTGCTAAACTAATAGCAAGGCACACATCAGGTTTGGTACACAGCATTGCATACATGATAGAGCCTATGGCTGAAGCATAGGGAACAACTTTCCTTTTCCCTCTATCTTCTGCAATGGTTGGGCATTGAGTCTGACCCAACTTCACACCTTGTAACACAGGCAAGAACCCTTTCTTTGCTTGATCCATTTTGAACTTCTTCAAAACTTTATCAAGGTATGTGCTTTGTGAAAGTCCAATTAAGCGTCTCGATCTATCTCTATAGATCTTGATGCCCAATATATAAGCAGCTTCACTGAGGTCCTTCATTGAAAAACTCTTGTTCAAGTATCCTTTTATGCTATCCAGAAATTCTATATCATTTCCAATCAACAATATGGCATCCTCATATAATATTAGAAATGCTACAGAGCTCCCACTCACTTTCTTGTAAATACAGGCTTCTCCAAAAGTCTGTATAAAACCATATGCTTTGATTACACTATGAAGGCGTTTATTCCAACTCCGAGATGCTTGCACCAGTCCATAAATGGATCGCTGAAGCTTTCACACTTTGTTAGCATCCTTTGGATTGATAAAACCTTCAGGCTGCATCATATACAACTCTTCTTCCAGAAATCCATTCAGGAATGCAGTCTTTACATCCATTTGCCAAATTTCATAATCATAAAATGCAACAATTGCCAACATGATTCAGACGGACTTAAGCATCGCTACGGGTGAGAAAGTCTCATTGTAGTCAACTCCTTGAAGTCGAAAAAATTTCGCAACAAGTCGAGCTTTGTAGACAGTAACATTACCGTCAGCGTCAGTCTTCTTCTTGAAGATCCATTTATTCTCGATGGCTTGCCGATCATCGGGCAAGTCAACCAAAGTCCACACTTTGTTCTCATACATGGATCCCATCTCAGATTTCATGGCCTCAAGCCATTTTGCAGAATTTAGGCTCATCATTGCTTCCTCGTAGTTCGTAGGTTCGTCATGGTCAAGTAACATGACCTCCAGAACTGGATTACCGTACCTCTCTGGTGCGGATCTTACTTTGGTTGACCTACGAGGTTCAGTAGTAACTTGATCTGAAGTTATACGATGATGATCATTAGCTTCCTCACTAATTGGTGTAGGAGTCACAGGAACTGATTTCTGTGATGAACTACTTTCCAATAAGGGAGTAGGTACAGTTACCTCATCAAGTTCTACTTTCCTCCCACTCACTTCTTTCGAGAGAAACTCCTTCTCTAGAAAGGATCCGTTCTTAGCAACCAATGTCTTGCCTTCGGATCTGTGATAGAAGGTGTACCCAACAGTCTCTTTTGGGTATCCCATGAAGACACATTTCTCCGATTTGGGTTCGAGCTTATTAGGTTGAAGTTTATTCACATAAGCATCGCAGCCCCAAACTTTCAGAAATGACAACTTGGGTTTCTAGCCAAACCATAGTTCATAAGGTGTTGTCTCAACGGATTTAGATGGTGCCTTATTTAACGTGAATGCAGCCATCTCTAAAGCATAACCCCAAAACGATAGCGGTAAATCAGTAAGAGACATCATAGATCGCA
Source organism: Aegilops longissima (assembly GCA_021605205.1). Classification (NCBI taxonomy): domain Eukaryota; kingdom Viridiplantae; phylum Streptophyta; class Magnoliopsida; order Poales; family Poaceae; genus Aegilops; species Aegilops longissima. The sequence continues at coordinate 39,882,576 of CM038676.1, read as the reverse complement.
CCATATCTAATAAAGTGCGGTTACGACGTTCGGACACACCATTACGCTGTGGTGTTTCGGGTGGCGTGAGTTGTGAAACTATTCCGCATTGTTTCAAATGAAGACCAAACTCGTAACTCAAATATTCTTCTCCACGATCAGATCATAGAAACTTTATTTTCTTGTTACAATGATTTTCCACTTCACTCTGAAATTCTTTGAACTTTTCAAATGTTTCAGACTTATGTTTCATTAAGTAGATATACCCATATCTGCTCAAATCATTTGTGATGGTGAGAAAATAACGATACCCGCCGCGAGCCTCAATATTCATCGGAGCACATACATCAGTATGTATGATTTCCAATAAATCTGTTGCTCGCTCCATTGTTCCGGAGAACAGAGTTTTAGTCATCTTGCCCATGAGGCATGCAACGCAAGTACCAAGTGATTCATAATCAAGTGATTCCAAAAGTCCATCAGAATGGAGGTTCTTCATGCGCTTTACACCAATATGACCTAAACAGCAGTGCCACAAATAAGTTGCACTATCATTATCAACTCTGCATCTTTTGGCTTCAATATTACGAATATGTGTGTCACTGCTATCGAGATTCAACAAAAATAGACCACTCTTCAAGGGTGCATGACCATAAAAGATATTACTCATATAAATAGAGCAACCATTATTCTCTGATTTAAATGAATAACCGTCTCGCATCAAACAAGATCCAGATATAATGTTCATGCTTAACACTGGCACCAAATAACAATTATTCAGGTCTAAAACTAATCCCGAAGGTAGATGTAGAGGTAGCGTGGCGACTGCGATCACATCGACTTTGAAACCATTTCCCACGCACATGGTCACCTCGTCCTTAGCCAATCTTCACTTAATCCGTAGTCCCTGTTTCGAGTTGCAAATATTATCAACAGAACCAATATCAAATACCCAGGCACTACTGTGAGCATTAGTAAGGTACACATCAATAACATGTATATCACATATACCTTTGTTCACCTTGCCATCCTTCTTATCCACCAAATACTTGGGGCAGTTCCGCTTCCAGTGACCAGTCCCTTTACAGTAGAAGCACTCAGTCTCAGGCTTAGGTCCAGACTTGGGCTTCTTCACTTGAGAAGCAACTTGCTTGCCGTTCTTCTTGAAGTTCCCCTTCTTCCCTTTACCCTTTTTCTTGAAACTGGTGGTCTTGTTGACCATCAACACTTGATGCTCTTTCTTGATTTCTATCTCTGCAGCCTTTAGCATTGCGAAGAGCTCGGGAATTGTCTTATCCATCCCTTGCATATTTCACGAAGCTCTTGTAGCTTGGTGGCAGTGATTGAAGAATTCTTTCAATGACACTATCATCAGGAAGATTAACTCCCAGTTGAATCAAGTGATTGTTATACCCAGACATTTTGAGTATATGCTCACTGACAGAACTATTTTCCTCCATTTTGCAGCTGTAGAACTTATTGGAGACTTCATATCTCTCAATCCAGGCATTTGCTTGAAATATTAACTTCAACTCCTGGAACATCTCATATGCTCCATGACGTTCAAAACATCGTTGAAGTCCCGGTTCTAAGCCGTAAAGAATGGCACACTGAACTATCGAGTAGTCATCAGCTTTGCTCTGCCAAACGTTCATAACATCTGGCGTTGCTCCTGCAACGGGTTTGGCACCTAACGGTGCTTCCAGGACGTAATTCTTCTGTGCAGCAATGAGGATAATCCTCAAGTTATGGATCCAGTCTGTGTAGTTGCAACCATCATCTTTCAACTTAGCTTTCTCTAGGAACACATTAAAATTCAATGAAACAACAGCACGGGCCATCTATATATCTACAACAACATAGACATGCAAAATACTATCAGGTACTAAGTTCATGATAAATTAAAGTTCAATTAATCAATTTACTTAAGAACTCCCACTTAGATAGACATCCCTCTAATCATCTAAGTGATCACGTGATCCAAATCAACTAAACCATGTCCGATCATCATGTGAGATGGAGTAGTTTTCAATGGTGAACATCACGTTGATCATATCTACTATATGATTCACGCTCGACCTTTCGGTCTCAATGTTTCGAGGCCATATCTGCATATGCTAGGCTCGTCAAGTTTAACCCGAGTATTCTCCGTGTGCAAAACTGGCTTGCACCCGTTCTATGTGAATGTAGAGCTTATCACACCCGATCATCACGTGGTGTCTCGGCACGACGAACTTTCGCAACGGTGCATACTCAGGGAGAACACTTGTACCTTGAAATTTAGTGAGAGATCATCTTATAGTGCTACTGCCGAACTAAGCAAAATAAGATGCATAAAGAATAAACATCACATGCAATCAATATAAGTGATATGATATGGCCATCATCATCTTGTGCCTTTGATCTCCATCTCCAAAGCACTGTCATGATCACCATCGTCATCGGCGCGACACCTTGATCTCCATCGTAGCATCGTTGTCGTCTCGCTAACTATTGCTTCTACGACTATCGCTACCGCTTAGTGATAAAGTAAAGCAATTACATGGCGATTACATTTCATACAATAAAGTGACAACCATATGGCTCCTTCCAATTACCGATAACTTTGTTACAAAACATGATCATCTCATACAATAAAATTTAGCATCATGTCTTGACCATATCACATCACAACATGCCCTGCAAAAACAAGTTAGACGTCCTCTACTTTGTTGTTGCAAGTTTTACATGGCTGCTATGGGCTGAGCAAGAACCGTTCTTACCTACGCATCAAAACAACAACAATTTTTCGTCAAGTGTGCTGTTTTAACCTTCAACAAGGACAGGGCGTAGCCACACTCGACTCAACCAAAGTTGGAGAAACTGACACCCGCCAGCCACCTATGTGCGAAGCACGTCGGTAGAACCAGTTTCGCCTAAGCGTACGCGTAATGTCGGTCCGGGCCTCTTCATCCAACAATACCGCCGAATCAAAGTATGACATGCTGGTAAGCAGTATGAATATTATCGCCCATACTCATTTGTGCTCTACTCGTGCATATAACATCTACGCATAAACCTGGCTCTGATACCACTGTTGGGGGAACGTAGTAATTTCAAAAAAATTCCTACGCACACGCAAGATCTATCATGGTGATGAATAGCAACGAGAGGGGAGAGTGTTGTCTACGTACCCTCGTAGACCGAAAGCGGAAGCGTTATGACAACGTGGTTGATGTAGTCGTACGTCTTCACGATCCGACGGATCCTAGTACCGAAAGTAGGGCACCTCCGCGATCTGCACACTTCAGCTCGGTGACGTCCCACGAACTCTCGATCAAGCTGAGTGTCGAGGGAGAGCTTCGTCAGCACGACGGCATGATGACGGTGATGATGAAGCTACCGGTGCAGGGCTTCACCTAAGCACTATGACGATATGACCGAGGTGGATTATGGTGGAGGGGGGCACCGCACACGGCTAAAATTGTTGTCTGTTGTGTGTTCTAGGGTGCCCCCTGCCCCCGTATATAAAGGAGCAAGGGGGAGGCCGGCCGGCCTAGGGTGTGCCAAGGAGGGGAGGAATCCTCCTCCTAGTGGGAGTAGGATTCCTCCTTTCCTAGTCCAACTAGGACGAGAAGGGGAAAGGGGGAAAGGAGAGGAAGAGGAGAAGGAAAGGGGGCGCGCCCTCTTCCCTAGTCCAATTCGGACTCCCTATAGGGAGGGGGCGCAGCCGCCCCTTGTGGGTTGCCTCCCATCTTCCCTATGGCCCATGTAGGCCCAATCTTTCCTCGGGGGATTCCGGTAACCCTCCGGCACTCCGGTTTTCTCCGAAATCACCCGGAACACTTCCGGTGTCCGAATATAGCCGTCCAATATATCAATCTTTATGTTTCGACCATTTTACGACTCCTCGTCATGTCCATGATCATCCGGGACTCCGAACTACCTTCGGTACATCAAAACACATAAACTCATAATACCGATCGTCACCGAACTTTAAGCGTGCGGACCCTACGGGTTCGAGAACTATGTATACATGACCGAGACACATCTCCAGTCAATAACCAATAGCGGAACCTGGATGTTGATGTTCATATTGGCTCCCACATATTCTACGAATATCTTTATCGGTCAAACCGCATAACAACATACGTTCAGCTCGGTGACGTCCCACGAACTCACGATCCAGTAGAGCTTCGAGGGAGAGTTCCGTCAGCACGATGGCGTGATGAGGTGTTGATGAAGTTACCGACGCAGGGCTTCGTCTAAGCACCGCTACGATATGACCGAGGTGGATTATGGTGGTGGGGAGCACTGCACATGGCTAAAAGATCAATGATCAACTTGTGTGTCCATGGGGTGCCCCCTGCCCCCGTATATAAACGAGCAAGGGGGGAGGTCGGCCGACCCTAGGAGGGCGCTCCAAGAGGAGGAGTCCTCCTCCTAGTGGGAGTAGGACTCCCCTTTCTTAGTCCCACTAGGAGGGGGAAGGAAGGAGTGGGAGAGGGGAAAGGCAAGGGGGCCACCGCCCCCTTCCTTGTCCTATTCGGACTCAAGGGGAGGGGCGCGCGGCCTGCCCTGGCCGGCCCCTCTCTTTCCACTAGGGCCCATCAAGGCCCATTAGTCCCCGGGGGGTTCCGGTAACCCCTCTGGCACTCCGGTTTTCTCCGAGATCACCTGAAACTCTTCCGGTATCCGAATATAGACGTCCAATATATCAATCTTTATGTCTCGACCATTTCGAGACTCCTCGTCATGTTCGTGATCACATCCGGGACTCCGAACTACCTTCGGTACATAAAAACACATAAACTCATATTACCGATCGTGACCGAACATTAAGCGTGCGGACCCTACGGGTACGAGAACTATGTAGACATGACCGAGATACATCTCCGGTCAATAACCAATAGCGGAACCTGGATGCTCATATTGGTTCCTACATATTCTACGAAGATCTTTATCGGTCAAACCGCATTACAACATACGTTGCTTCCTTTGTCATCGGTTTGTTACTTGCCCGAGATTTGATTGTCGGTATCTCAATACCTAGTTCAATCTCGTTATCGGCAAGTCTCTTTACTCGTTCTGTAATACATCATCCCACAACTAACTCATTAGTTACATTTCTTGCAAGGCTTATAGCACTACTAGGGAAAACCTTATACACAGAAACTTAGCAGTAGCGCATGTCAAAAATAGGCGCTAGTGCTAAATAGCAGTAGCACTCGTGCGAAAACCGCACTACAGATACAATAGTAGCAGTAGCGTGTGCACATGAAAAGGCGCTACCACTAAAATTCCTATTGCTAAAACGATATCCTACGCATAGCAGTAGCGGTCTTGAAAGAAGCGCGCTACCGCTAGGACATAAGTAGCAGCGCGTTTCGCACGGAGAGCGCTACTGCTAATGGAAATAAAAAAATAAAAAATGGAAAAGTAAATGAAAAAGAAAGAAATAGAAAAAGGAGAAATGAAAAAAAATAAAATGTAGATCAAAATAAATGAAAAAGCGAAAAAAGGAGAAAGGTGTAGCAGTAGCGTTTGTCCGTAAGAGGCGCTATAGCTAACGTAGCTGCAGCGCGTTTCCTAGACCCCCGCTGTAGAAACAAAAAAGGAAATAAGAAATATGGAGGAAATTACATAGCTATAGCAGTAGCGCATTTTGTGAAAGCCGCTATAGCTAACTTAGCTATAGTGCATTTCGCGAAAAGCGCTACCGCTAAGTTTTACTTAACCAAAAAAACCGTTTCCCCTCGGCCACCACTTCTCCCCCAAATCCCTCGACCCACCCCGCCGCCGTCTGCCTGATTTGTCGTCGCCCCACTTCGCCGTCGTCTCCTGCCGACGTCGACGCCCGAGCCACAGAGCAGCAGCGCCGACGCCACGGAGCCGCCTCTAACGCCATCGAGCCAAGACGGCCTCATCAACGCCACCGGGGCCGCAGTCGACGCCACCGGATCCTCCCTCGCCACAACTGCCTCCCTCGCCTTCACCAGAGACGCCCCTGCCTCCCTCGCCACCACTGCCTCCCGCGCCACCACCGGAGCCATCCTTTGTAAGCCCCCACCCCTCCTCTCTCTCTCTCTCTCTAAATAAGTTAGGTTAATTTAGTTAGGAAAAGAATTTAGTTAGGTTAATTTAGTTAGGAAGAATTTAGATAGGGCTTTGACAGAGACGCCCCTGCCTCCCTCGCCGTAGGAAAAAATTGTATATACTTAACTAGGCCAGTAGGGTTAGGGTTGTAGTGTTTATTACAAATGTTAGGAAATTAAGGTTTAACTAGATGTTAACTAGGGTGGTAGGATTTAGTTTGGAGAAAAAAATCAATATAAAAATATAAATTTCTATTAGTGTTGCAAGTCTAGTACGTTCTTAATTTTTAGTGAATTTTTATTAGGACAAAAATTTAGGACATAATTTGAGTTCTAGGGTTCATCCATCTATATTTGGTTTTTGAATTGAGTTTCAGAGGGCATGAGATTTGTGTAGATTTTCTTGAAGTGTCAAACAGTAGGAGATGCAAATTTGAAGTGGTCATGATATATGAAAAATCCTCAATTGTGTTTGTTCATTGATCATAATCGACATTGAAGTGGTTTGATTGTGCACAAGTGGCCTTTTGTTGTTTCCAGGAAATGAAGCCGAGTGGCCTATGTTTTGCCGGAATGTTGATTCATTTCCGTTCCGCCAAAATTCAGGTTCTCGATTTGTCCACTTTTTTAGCAAAGGTCATGCCGAAATTTTCCGTGAATTTCGGCATGACTTGTGCTACAAACTAGGACATATCGAGTGCCCGGGATTTGCCGCACCGGGAAGGAGTCAACGTTCCTGCAAAACAATAGGCCTTTTTTATGTCATTATTCATTTTATTAGGTCTAGAATTAACTGACTAGATTTAATCGTAGGAAACATGGCTAGCAACGATGAAGGACAGGGTTCTGGTGATTGCGACGATGTCTACCGGGCGGCAAACGAATTTTTTAGCCTTGCCGACAAGACTGAGACCGGCGCTGAGACTGAGACCGGCATCGAGACCGGCGCTCAGACTGAGACCGGCTCCGAGACTAGCGGAGCCGGTGTAGAACCGAAAGCAAAGAGGCAACGGCTTCCTAACAAGCTCAGGACTACAAGACTGGTGGTCACGGAGGTGGACGACGGCAATTTTGAGCCAAAAGCGCCCTAGGAAGCGCGCGCGTGCTATGGCAATCAAATAGGCTGCATCGTACGGACAACCGCCACCATCAACGATGAGAAACTGCAGAAGATAGATAATTTGAGGACCTCCCTCCTAAAGAAGTTTCACCAGATATTCTTGTTCCCGGGCCGGAATGAAAAGGATTATAAAGATCCGGATAAGGACCCGACAATGAAGAAGATAAACAAACACGCCATGACCAAGTTTAGCAACGCGTTGGCCGCCTGGAAAACAAGGGTGAAAGCAAGGATCATCCACAAGAAGGAACCCTACTCCGAGATTGTCAAGGATAATCCGACAATCACGGAAGAGCAATTTTAAATATTCAAGGCTGCTTGCGAAGCCGAAGCTGCCAAAAAAAAGTCTAAGTACATGAAGGGGCTTCAACAGAGGAACATTGGGAGCCACCACCTCGGAAGTCGTGGTTACGGCGGGAAGAGGTCCAAATGGGCCATGGAGGACGCGGAAGCCGCGATTCTGGGCATCCCAGACCCCTTGGTGGAGTTCACCGTCCCGCAGGAGTGTGACGTCCTCAGGGCCCGGCACCGTTGGGACCCAGTGAAGAAGGTTTTCGAGACGAACGCGGTCATGACGAAGTTCATCAGACTGCTGGTAGTTTTAGTTTCTGATCAATTCAACTACACGTTAGTCATATTTGTAAAGATCATTGTGCCTTTTGAAGAGAGAGTAGCACAGGATTGCAGCCGAAAGCGACTCGCCGTCTGAGGTGTTGGTGAGGCCCAAGTGGGACACTCCATTCAACCAGGCGTTGAACATATTGAAACGACTCCCAGTGGATACTCGACCATCATATGGACGCGTGCACGGTCTCGGAGACGGCGCCACGTGGAAGAAGTACTACAGTGAGACCAAGGAGGAGAGAAAGGCAAGACGGAGGTTTACCGAAGAAAACATCGACAAGAAGGTTGAGATTGCGGTTGAGAAGAAATCATCTCAGACAGTCGCAACAGCGGTAGCTGCCGCAAAACAGATGGTTGTAGATATGTCCACTTCCTTAGTTCCGGCCGTTTTCAATTGGACCAGGCAAAATCCAGAAAAAAAATGGAGCGGACTTTCCCCTTGCCGACTTCTTGGGGAGCAGCTCGACTAGCGTTGCACCAGCACCTGCAGCCGCACCGGCTCCCGCACCGGACGTGCTCAGCGGTGCTCCGTCTTTGGCTGAGCTCGATGCCCTCACGGTATCTGTCACACCGGCCCCTTCAATAAATGTATAATTTCCCGTTTTCGTTGCTTTTCGGATGTCTCACGTCGCAGACTTTACTTTGCAGGCCGACGAAACCCCGTGCACCATATTGTACACCATCGGCGACCGAAGGTGGACGGGGAAGGCGGCGATAATGAAGCCGAAGGAACCATTGTTCCACAGCCGCCGATCCCTTAACGTCTTCAAGGTTTCCGTGGCGGTGTCAAACCGGGCCACGAATTTGCCTCCTCCGGTACTAGGGGATGACGACAAGACCCCGGCGGCTTGGTGATTGTTGCAATGGGTGGGTCCTGTTGTGGCCAAAGAGTCCGCTTGCCGGAGGCGGCGGGAGCACACCACGAGCACGCAGCCTCAGCAAGGTATGAACATCAACACCCCACCTACCCAATTAGCGTCGGGTGTCGGGTTGGGTGATAGTGGACGGGGTAAGGAAGAGGCTCCATTAGTCGCTGATGATGTCGCCATGGATGAGGATGAGGATGACGATGGCACTCAACAGTATGTCTATACTGGCGCCTACTCAGGGTTTGAGCGTCATGAGTCGGTGCCTGAATTGCCGCCTCCGGAGGCTCAACTTATTATAGACGACCTTCCGGCAAAGAAGCATAGGAAGAGAGCGAGGAAAGGCAAGAAAGCTGATTCTATGATCCAGCCGCCTCAGCAGCCTCAGGTTCAAGACCGTATAGATATCCCCGATGCGGATAAAGCGCATATCCCCGGTCAACCAATCCGACCTGCAGCAGCGCTAAGGGCCAGATTCGGCGATCTAAGGAGTCTTCATGACGATGTGCTGCGGATAGAGAAAGGCCTCATCGCCTCGAAAGATCCAGGATACCCACTCTACGTGGTTAACGTTCCACGGCAATTGTCGTACGTCGACTTCTTCCCCGCGGATAAGTTCTTCCTTCGATTCGATTACATATTCGACATGTTTCATGTGAAGAAGCTGGATTTTACGTTTGTCCGCCTTTATGCCTTGCACATGAACTACATCATCGAGGTTGAGCAGATACCTCATATCTGTCCCGCTGACCCGTACTGCATGCACGAGAGCTTCTTGGGAGTCTGCGCAAAGCACCGTGAATACGCGAGGGATTACATCGTCAATTTAATGCTCGCCAATAAGCACAAGGAGGCGATTCTCGTGCCTTATCATCCCCTGTAAGTCATCCGCGCAGATATCCTTCCTTCGATTTCAATCATTCATTTGCACGGTGGAGGCTAATTAATTTGAGGTGTACTTATTTTGCAAAGCGGTGGGCGCGCCGTCCTCATCATCTTCTACCCCCGATACTCCCACGCTCTTTACTTGGACTCGTCGAAGAACATTCACAAAAAGGATTACACCCACATCAAGGATGTTCTTGACAGTGCTATGTTTTACTACGAAGCACGGGGTGGAGAGGTCACGGACAAGAAGAGAAGGGGCGGCAGGCTCGCCTTCGGCCATAAGACCGAATTCTGCTGCATCCAGCAACCGAGTGGTTCTCTTAATGATGGATTCTATGTCCTACACCACATGCTGGAGTACAGACGGGATCACCAGAACCTTCGCATGTCACCTACATCCGGCGATGCCCATATTCTGCAATGGGCAAAGAACGTAGGAGATATCGAGGATCATCGACTTCGAGCCGAGTTCTATCACATCCAGCGCGAACTTGCCCAAATCATCATGAAGGAGGTCGTCGGAAAAACATGGATGTTCTACGAAGAAGGACAAATGTCGCGGGAAGATGTCCGAACACGGGTAGCCTCTCAGCGTCTCGACCTGAAGCCTTTCACTAGGCTCGGGGACTATCTCCCTGACTTGGATGGATGGCACGACATGTTGGAGTGATTGTCGATATATGAAAATGTGTCCGTTTAGTCCATACTTTCTGTATGACGAAACATTGAGTTATGCACGACGAAACTTTATTTGTGATGTAATTAAACCGTCCTCCTCGACTAGCGACAATCACTCTAGTTAGGGCATTTTGGGTACGATCAACTTTGTTATTTATGCTTATGATATGTTGCTTCTATTTTTGCCAAGTCTGTCTCTTTCTGTTACTCAACTATATATGTTGCATATCATCGACTCATGTGACGATGCAGGTGCATAGATCATCGATGGCGAAGAAGTGCTACACCAGGAGTATATATACGACAAGTGGCCGGAGTGTCAGGCCCAGGTGTATCGGTTTCCGGTTTCCGAGCGACAGGCAGTAGTTAGTTTAGGTTCACGCTAATGCAAGAGAGGGATACGAACTCATATACTGCATAGTTCCGCTCTCACTCAAAGTGATAGCTCTTCTTGCGTATATCATTGTTTAGATGGATGACGATGTAGTTGCAAGTAATCGAGACTTGTATCGCTATTCTCGAGATGATGACGAGATACCACTTTGTGTTGGATGATGATTATGATGCGACTATTTGTATGTATATGCTATGATTACATTTGTGGCCTCGCAACCATTTGTATGTGTATCATGATGACATTTGTATCTGCTAAAGATACTTGTATAAATCCTGTTCAAATACAAAACAAATATGCAGAAAAAAACAAAAACTACTAAAATTAGCAGTAGCGAGTGGAGAAAGTTAGCAGCAGCGTGACAGTAACAGTAGCGCGTCCAACCCAAGCACGCTAGAGCTATTAGCAGTAGCGAGCTTCCACGAAGAACACTGCTACTACACTTGTATACCAGTAGCGCGGGCGCCCACGCGCTACTGCTAAGTGTTAGCTGTAGCGCCTTATTAGTAGCGCCGTTACCCGCGCTACTAATGTACCTAAAACCCGCGCTGCTGCTAGGCTTTTCCCTAGTAGTGTAGTGATGTGCATTACCGAGAGGGCCCAGAGATACCTCTCCGATAATCGGAGTGACAAATCATAATCTTGATCTATGCCAACTCAACAAACACCATTGGAGACACCTGTAGAGCACCTTTATAATCACCCAGTTACGTTCTGACGTTTGGTAGCATACAAAGTGTTCCTCCGGTATTCGGCAGTTGCATAATCTCATAGTCATAGGAACATGTATAAGTCATGAAGAAAGCAATAGCAACATATTAAACGATCAAGTGCTAAGCTAATGGAATGAATCAAGTCAATCACATCATTATCTAATGATGTGATCCCGTTAATCAAATGACAACTCATGTCTATGGCTAGGAAAATTAACCATCTTCGATTCAACGAGCTAGTCAAGTAGAGGTATACTAGTGACACTCTGTTTGTCTATGTATTCACACATGTACTAAGTTTCCGGTTAATACAATTCTAGCATGAATAATAAAAATTTATCATGGTATAAGGAAATATAAATAACAACTTTATCATTTTCTCTAGGGCATATTTCCTTCAGCCCCTGCAAAAGCACTGGCACTTCAGCCATAACCTGCACACAAACATACAAATATAAATTATGAGGAAGACACAAATACAAATGCAAATCAAAATTAACTTAAAAATTCAAAGAGATACAATTTACATTAATTATCTGAAGTTAACATCACGAGTACAATAATACAAAGAGATTTAATTTAAATTTAGTATAAGTACACATAACGAGTAGAAATATAAATAGACATAGCGAGTACAGATATATCAACATCATGCGGTGTTGTTGGCAAGATACGGGCATTCTCCGCGTGAATGTCCAGGACACCTGCAAACGTGGCATCGCCTTGGTTCTCCCATCTGGCTATGGTCCATGTCATTGCGATGACGCATAGACTGACGTCGTCCCTTTGTGGTTCATCAAGTCGGCGTTCGGAGCCCATTTCGGCCCATTTGGCCACAACATTTTGTAGTTCATATCAATGCCCCAAGCCCAGAACTCACCGTTCAAGTGTTGTATAGATTGTACATATTTAAGTACGGCGATATGTATGCCTCGACACTGACTTTTTGATCAGCAGCCGCCCGGAGCACATGACTGCAAGGGTAGCCCTCAAGCGTGGGCTTGTTACAAGTGCACTCACAGGACGTTGGGCCGAGGGTGACAACTTGCTTTTTTGATCCTCTGTGGTGACCCTTAACGTACTTCGCTCGCACATTGACCTCCCACTTATTCCTAAGTGCGTCTACTTTCCTGCAGCCATGACTTTGAGACTTCTTTGCTTTCTCGTCCAGATGTCTTTGCATCTTCTCGGACCATGGCTTGTTCAAGTCAACTTGTGCTTTGGCGACGGTGACCCTGTCTGCAAAGTATGGTAGGGTCCGGTTCCAAGTTTCTTCAATTAGGGTTGTGATAGGCAGTGCTCGCACCCCTGTAAGAACACCATTGTACAGCTCTGACATGTTGCTGGTCATTATTCCATACCAAGCCCCGGTGTTGTGAGCCTGCGCCCACTTGTCCAAATGAGGGCAATTCTCGCGGATCCACTGGCTCAAATTTATGGGCGTCCTACGACCCCTCCGGTCTTCTCTCTGCGGCAAGGCCGCGCGGTCGATCTCACCATTGATACCTGCCCAGATCATTCATTTTGGCTTCAGTTTTTGGCATGCACATCCTCTTGAATAACTTGAACCAATCCTTGTTTTTGAATTTGTAGTAAAATTTTGCTGCCAAATGCCTCATGCACCACCTTCCCTCTAGATCGGTCTAGCCCCACTCTTCTTCCGACGCCTTAACTATGTCAAGAGCGCTTAATAATCCAGTGTGGCGGTCACAGATGATGCAAACACCTTCATGCTCGACACCGATCTTCACGCAGCTCAGGAACCACAACCAGCTATCTTTGTTCTCGCTCTCGACCAGTGCATATGCAATAGGTGAAGCTGATTATTTGCATCCGCTGCAATCGCCACCAATAGTGTGCCCTTGTACTTTCCAGTGAGAAAGGTACCATCAACTGATAATACCGGGCGACAGTGCCTGAAGGCTTGTATAGTCTGGGCGAATGCCCAGAATAAGCGGTCCAGGATTAGCTCACCCGGGTTCATTGGGTTTGGACGTTCTCTCCGCCAAACTTGAGTCCCCCTATTAGCACTTGCTATCTGTTGAAGCATTCTGGGGGCATAAGAATAGGCCTCCTCATAGGTCCCATACAAGTTCTTGAATATATTTTCCTTCGCACACCTAGCCTTGTTGTAGCTGACAGGGAAGCTAATTTGATCTTCTGCATCTTTTTACAGAGCCCTAACACTAATCGTTTCCATCGTCTATGCCACATATCTTGCTGTCACATTGCAGTGATTTGAAAGATTCCTAGTTTGCTCACATGTATGCTCCACTATTTTTGTGATATGCCATGACTGACATACCCCAGGCTTCAGTCTAGCGAGAACTCTTCCGCGACAACCTTTCGCGGTGTGGATGCATATGACCTTCAACTCTGTTTTATCAGACTGCTTCACTCTATGCTGGCGGTGGATGCTGATTGCATAGCTACCCATTGCCTAGTAAGCAGACTTCTTGTCTGGGAAAACTTGCCCAACCTCCAGGCTCCCCGCTCCTAGGCCAGAAACAGAGTGAAGTTCATTGGTGATGCTCATATCCTGTAAAAACCTAGGTTGCAGTGCCGCCGCGACCGCCCTCTGAGGAGGAACATCTTCTTCTTCGCTTGACTCCAAAGACGCAGAAGAATGATCATCATCATCTAGCGCCTCCGGCAATCCCTCCACGTGTTAGCTCATGTCCACGGCCGCAGACCAATATCCTGTGTCATACACAGGCTGGCCGCCCGTCGGTTCCGATGGGCCGACGCTAGGGGCTGATGTGATGACCAACTCGACCTCACCACCCCTGCTACTGCATCCGGCAACATCAGTGACTGAAATGAACTCCACATACACCATCTGCTGACCATACATTGAGTTATTGGGATTGCTTCCAAACCTCATGTACGACCCCCATGACTGATCACCTATGACAGGCCGCAAACCCCAACGGGCAACTGTCCCATCATTTCCTCCATCAACGACGAAGGCCTCCATTGTCATTTTTTCCCTGCATCCCTGGGCCAAACACCGCTCGGATGCACCTTCTAACTGCTACATAACCCACGTTGACCATGTCTCTCACTACATCTGTAGTCGACTCGCAGAAGGACACATCCACCCCGACAGGACCGTCGCGTAAGACGTTCCCATAGTACACTACTAAATTTTCCATAGTACCTAACCAACATACATTTTTACATTTCAAATAATTAGTAACTGAACATTTAGTAATGATGACAACATTTACATATCATACGAATAAAATAATAACCGTATTTTCGTTACAAATACTCGGTTTGTTTTCTGAATCATTTGCTTAGACTTTAAGGGGTTGTTTGGTTAACGTGTATTTAAAGATTTATTTTATCTCAAACTCGTCTACAAGCGTAATAAACTAAAACTCTGTTTGCTTTTCTCTAACTACCCCAAAAATATCCTAAATTGGTTCTCGTAACATGCAAAAACTGAGCTTTTGCAAAAACGACTATTAGTAAAAACTGATTTTCTACTAAATTTTCTTACAACAGGTTATGACAAAACCGAGGGTAATTACTCGCTATCCAAACAACCACTAAACATAATAGTATGATAATAACATTTTAATATTATATGAGTAAAACATTTAATTTTTCCGGCTTTATATAATGTTTTTCATATCATACGATAACAATCATTTATTTACAAATAATAATATTTGCAGCGGCATGCACATTATTCACAACAGTACATCAATATAAAAAATATTAACAAAATTACGGCGTCATTTTATACCTTAACTCCAATATGGATGTGCTTGCGAATGCAATTAAGCGTCCAAATAGTTCGAATAAATATCCGTCGCCAGTACTGTATGAACGGAGTCAACCTATTATCACATGAATATCAATATTACACACGGATTTTTCTTTCTGCTATCAAAAGTATGAAAATAGCACTTGCATGTATGTGGTCATCATCTCAAAAGGGACAGTGAAGATGGAAACACAATTTCTTCAATCACGTCATCTCCTCCTTGTTTGCTACTAAGATGAATTATTTTACCTAATTACATACATCATTAAGTACATTAGCACCTAATCTTAACATATAAATTTAGATTATTGCGACATAACAAAGTAGACCTATGGTTTCCTAACCATAGACTTATTAATAGAGATACCACATGAAATAACATACCACATGCAATGAACAATTACAGTGCATTTTTTTTCTTAATTACCGTATTAAGAGCTTCTCGCATGTCAATACTAATGGACGTAGCTAACATTGATACAACATCTCAACCTACTCTTCTCAAAAAATAGTATAAATGTTGTATCTGTCGTCTGAATTTTTTGCTAACCTCTAAGCACTGACATCGCATAACTAATGACGAGCTAAATGACTAACTAATTACCACCGTGCATGCACACAAAAATCCATGTATTGAAAAGCTCATACCTTCATCTCCCCCTTCGTACTTCACTGTGCATGGCAAATCCTACTCCGGAAACTCCAAATGGCTCCTCCAAGTGCTGAAATAATGCCTAAAACAACATAGAATACACACTTAGGAACTAATTAAACAGAACAAAAACATCATGCATGGGAACGAAACCAACAAAAATGGATACATCTTACCTTAATCTAACTTTTCTTCAACTTCACCAGCTTCAAAATCCAACTCTAAATCGCCCTAAATCACGAGTGAAAGTGCCTACGGAGCTTTTCTTACTTAGAGACTTAGAGAGCAAAGGAGAGGAACGAGGTCACACAGAGCATGCTTGCGCATGGAGCAGAAGCATGGCATATAAAAACAAGAGGATCCCTGTAGTGTCGGCAGATCAGGTTAAAACCCATCCTACTGCAGCCTCGGATTCCCGCACCGAGTGAGTTAATTCCCGCAGTGCCGTCACGTCCTCTGAAGCAAATGCAGTGCTGAGTGACTGATGCGGTCGCGTCCGCTGAAGCAAAAGCCAGCAGAGTGAGTGATTCCCGGGGGCATATGAATCACCGCACAACATCAGATTCCCACCCGTGGAAATCAGCGTCTTCCACGTGGGAATCAACGCCGTTTGCCATAACAAAGTTGTCGCGCCGCATGCATCAGCAACAGGGTTGCCGCCTTGTGGAGTGGCGGCATGGCCCGCGGTCTCAGCCAGCGTGCAGCACGCGCTGTCGGCCTGGGCGCGGCAGCAAAAGTGGCGGCCGCCTCGCCCAGTGACGGCGTGGCCCACACGCTCTGACCCGTTCCGTCCCGGCCACGGAAACACGTTCTGGGCTGCTAGCCGCCTCGCGGCGTGGCGGCGGGGCCCGCCGCCTCCTACCATGGCGACAGGCGCCACGTGTCGGCTGTCGCGCCTGCCGCCACCATTGAGGGCGTCTTTTTTGTCTAATTGATTCACAGGTAGTCCTTTTTGTCAATTCATCTGGTCAGATGGTCCTTTTGGATAAAAAATCTTTGCTTGCGTGCCTGAATTCTCGCATGTTTTTTTTTGTTTTTTGTGTGATTACAAAAACATGTCTCCTCCTATCGTAAAAAGAAAAGAAAAACATTTTCCCATCACTCCCGCGCTTCTCCACGATCCACGGCGCGGTGAGCGGTGGCCGGTCCAGTCAGTCGCCGGCGGTAGGTTGCCAAGTGGCGCGGATAGAATTGGACTCGGCCCTCCCTGCAGCGTCACAAAGGCTCGCGTACGCGTCCACCGGCGAGAACAGCAACGGACGCCAACCCTGATGCTAGTGGCACATCAGCTACTGTACTCTACTACGACCAAGCAACCAAAACATCCTGTTGCATCCGTCTTCTCCAGGAGCACTAGTCATTGTAGATGCTGGTGGCAATTTAGGTGAGATTAATGGCGTCCGATCTGCCTGACAAGAGAGCGAGCCAGAGCGCATGCACGCGGGCCCAGGACACGGATGCACCGGCAGCGCCATGAATGGATCAACTGGCTTGTACTTGCACTTGCACCAGTATACCAGTACGGAGATTAGCAAGCAAAGTGTGTTAGCCTTCTTTAAACAAGTGCGGAAATTTTAAGTAGTAGGGGCAAATGTTTGGGGCACATGCAAGTTTTTAATACCTAGATGACCTTCGAGACTAGATGTAAAGACTTTGTCCGAAGCAATGAACCAGAGCATGTGCGCTCAACAGCCCAAACGAAAGCTCCTTGCCGACCTTCGAATTAATCATGGTCAAGCAGAGATGGGGGAAATGAAGACACGAAGTAATAGGATACAAGGTCGAGACAATGCCTAGCGGTATGGGAGGTGTTTGTCACATTTAGAGGTGATGGGTCACAAGGTAGATACGGGAGAGAGATATGCCAAAGATACAGATCCGTGAAACGACAGAAGCTGCTGCGCCCATAGGTCTTCTGCCACGGCGCTACCAATAGACCTCCATCGTCATTAAGAGAGAGAGAAAGTAAGGCCGTCCTGTGAATGCCGATTTGCAGGTCAGTAGCAACAGCGAAGTCCTTAATTAGAAATTGACGGTGCGATCTAGGAGTAGTTCAGCACTAGATGCTCTACTCTTTCGGACAGCTATGAAGCTACCGACAGGTTTGCCAAGCGGCAGGCCTCCAAGTGATCACGTCGCGCGGACCGATCCTGGACTTGGTCTCGGCCCAGGTCAGAGTCACACCATACATGCAGCAGCGAATAGGTAGATCACGGACTTGAATTTAAAACATCTCCAGCCGTTCGGTCTCCAAGGGAGTTTTTCGTGCGAAAATAGTGCCTCTTGGAGCGTCGCCGGTAAAATTTTCGGCATGGGGGCCGTGCGATTCCCAGCCACGAACGCACGGCAGAAGGTCAAAACCAATTTGAAACGCCCAAAATTGGCGAAATTCAGCCATTTTGAACGAAATTTAGGTGATTACATTGATATTTTGGTGACTAAAAAAAACATAGATAAAAACATTAAAAACTACCCCTAGTCCATGCCGAAAAGTTTGTAGAAGGCAATGTAGCCGTCGCCGCCTGTCATCGTCGTTGTCGCCGCCGTTGCTCGGCGCTTCATCCTTTGGGGCGTCCTAGCTGCAGCCCTGCCCTGGATCGCCGCTGCGGACTGGCTTGCTCCGCGCAGTGACCTTCTCGTCGCTGTCATCGAGCACGATGACACTACCCTAGTCACGGCCGTGGCGACGCTCGGCGTTCTTCCCAAGAGCGCGGTGCTAGCGCTCCATCTCCTGCGCCACGTAGTCCGTGCGTGACCAGGCGAGGCCGCTCTCGAGGTCGGCGGCCATCTCCTCGTGCTCTTGCTTCACCACCACGGTCGTTGGTTCCCTCTTCGGCTTCACCAGGCGGATGTGTCCGCAGGAAAGGGAAGGGACGCGGCGGCCCTCATTAATGACGAGAGCGCTGCCGCGGCTGTGCTGACACAGCGGCGTCTCCTCCGGCTCGGGCTTGACGACGACTAGCGGCACCTCCGACCCGGAGGAGCGGGAGCCAGTGGACGACGGGTCCATGCGCCTTAGCGTCCAGGAGCTTCCGGTGCGGCGATTGATGGACAACGTCACAGGGTACTCCAGCCGTGGCTCGTTGCCTCCCTCGATGCGGGCGAGGACGGCGGAGAGAGTACGGCCGGGCACGCCCCACCATTGACGACGGCCCTCCAACTTGTGGCGTCCCCTCGGCGTTATTAGGATTCAACCCGACGTCCACGTATACATCTGTATACGTCTCCGAGTAGTACTGCCAACTAGGAACGGAGTAGGTCTCGGTCTGTTTAGCTCCTTTATATTCCTGTGTAACCCCACGCTGTAAACACACCAACGAAAAGGAAAATCAGAAAAGAGAGAAGTAATACAAGGCCATCATACCGATTTTGTGTTTCCCGTCTGTTCCGTCGCTACGTTCCTTCATAGATTGAATCGATCCTGTCGCTGGAGAGCTAACTTGTGCACGTACGGAAGTATACGGTGATACGTGCATGTGCTAGAGCACTGTTCATCGATTAACCTGCTAGCTAGCTTGCTTGCTAGCTTGCACGTACAGGTTGCTTCGGTGGTTTTGTTCTAGCAAGTTCAAAAGCCAACAATTGGTATTAGAGCCTCGACGATCTATGATCTACGATGACGGACAGCGACGCTGAGTCGGTCAAGTCCGGTAACGGCGGTTCCAAGGCGAACAAGAAATGCGACAATATGAAGAAGGGCGGCAAGTCAGCAACAAGTGGTGGCGGAACGGGCGGCGCCAATGTACAGGCGCATCGCAACATCCCCATCCAGTACCCGATGCTCACCGACGCCAACTACGGCGTGTGGGCGGTGAAGATGAAGATCATTCTCCGAACTCTTCGAGTGTGGGAGGCCATCACGGACGACGACGTCGACAAGGAGTGCGACGAAGGTGCCATGGCCGCCATAGCCCAGTCTGTGCCGGATCCCGTGCTGATGACATTGGCGGAGTTCGAGACAGCAAGAGAGGCATGGAACGCACTCAAAGAGATGAGGATCAGAGAAGATAGCGTCACCAAGGCTCGGTCACAAGTGCTGAAGCGCCAATTTCACAAGTTGCAGATGGAGGAAACTGAATCGGTGAACGACTATGCTATGCGTCTGACTACATTGGTGGGAGAGATCCGCGCGCTTGGTGCAAAGCTCGAGGAGACCGAGATTGTGGAGAAGTTTTTCAGTTCGGTGACTGGTAAATTCACGTACATCATCGGCACGCTCGAGCAGCTTTACGACATCGACGACATGACCATAACGGAGGCGATCGGACGCTTGCGGACATGGGAAGAGAATGCTCATGGTTGTCGGAAAGGCAAAGGAGAAGGTGATGACCAACTCATGTACTCACGCGCAGATTGGGAGTCCCCAAGTAGCAAAGGAAGGCGCAACGTTGGCGAAGGCTCAAGCAACGTGAAGAGCGGCGGACAAACCGGAAAAGGCAAAGTAAAAGGCAAGCCACAAGGTCGTGGTAAGGCAGACCGATGTAAAGAGCGGAAGCCACGGAACTTGGATATGTCCGAGGTCAAGTGCTATAACTACAACGAGATGCGTCACTTTGCAAAGGATTGTCCGGAGCCTATCAAGCGGGAGATCAAGGCAAATTTGGCAAAGCAGGAAGACGAACGCCCAGGTCTTCGATGGTCAAGTTTGTGATCTCGCCCAAACAGCGGTTGTAAAACCAAACCGAAGGTGCTACTTCATGAGAAAAAGGTAACACCAAAGTTATCCGGGATCCAGAACGTGTCGTGGTATCTAGACACAGGTGCCAGTAACCACATGACGGGGTGCAAGGAGAAGTTCCTCGAGCTGGAATATGATGTTCAAGGTTTGGTCAAGTTCGGTGATGGTTCAATTGTGGAGATTTGCGGGCAAGGCTCTGTCCTCTTCGAGGGTCTCATAGGAGAACATCGCATACTCACCGGAGTGTACTACATCCCAAGGCTTCGCAACAACATCATCTCTGTCTGGAAACTTGACGAGAATGAATGCAAGGTGAATATCGAGAACGGAGTGATGACGATCTTCGACAACCTCCGAACGCATGCTAAGCTGCGTGAATCGCACGCTGAACAGGCTCTATATTCTCAACCTTGATCAATCTCAACCGGAGTGTTGGCTCGCCAAGAGTGATGATGATTCGTGGTTATGGCATGCTAGATTTGGACACGTTAACTTCTACGCCTTGAAGAAGATGTCAAGATGGAGATGGTATCTGGATGCCGCTTATCGACCATGTTGATCGAGTATGTGATGGGTGCTTGGTTGGAAAACAGCACCGCAGGCCGTTCCCTGCTCAGTCTACCTATCGTGCAAGTGATGCACTCGAGTTGCTCCATGGTGATCTATGTGGCCCTATCACCCCAGCAACTCACGGAGGAAAGAAGTACTTCTTCCTTGTGGTAGATGACTACTCGAGATACATGTGGGTCGTTCTCCTACGATCTATAGATGAGGCTTTTGAAGCGTTTAAGAAGCTGAAGGCTGCAACGGAGATGAAACACAAGCTGAAGGTTCGCGCTCTACGGACAAATCGCGGCGGAGAGTTT
This sequence comes from Aegilops longissima, assembly GCA_021605205.1. Lineage (NCBI taxonomy): Eukaryota > Viridiplantae > Streptophyta > Magnoliopsida > Poales > Poaceae > Aegilops > Aegilops longissima. The sequence goes on along the minus strand of CM038676.1, from coordinate 39,861,269 downwards.
ACGTCAAACGAGTTCAACGACTACTGCAAGAAGATTGGCATAAAGAGGTTCCTCACGGCACCTTATACGCCACAACAGAACGGGGTTGTTGAAAGGCGCAATCGAACCGTCGCTGACATGGCGAGAAGTTTACTCAAGAGCAAGAACTTGCCGGGGACATTTTGGGGAGAAGCTGTCTCGACGGCGGTCTATCTTCTCAACCGGGCTCCAACGAAGGCGGTGATCGGCAAGACTCCGTATGAAGCAATTTACGGACGGAAGCCGAATGTGTCTCATCTACGAACGTTTGGCTGTGTGGCACATGTGAAGACGGCGGAGCCGCATCTCTCAAAGCTTGCCGATCGTAGCACCAAGATGGTGTTCATCGGATACGAGAGGAGCTCCGGCACCAAGGCATACCGCTTCTACGATCCACGAACCAAGTGCCTACGGATTTCACGCGACGTCGTGTTTGAGGAAAACCAAGCGTGGAATTGGAGCGCAGCAGCCGACGATGCTCCAAACGGCAATATATTCACAGTTGAATTTCCAGCTGATGATGATGCAGGGGAAGACATCCAGGTGGTTGGCAAGACGCACAACCAAGGTGACCGCAATTGCAGTGATCATCATGGTGCCGACACCGACGATGACGCGCATGGGTCGCAAGGTGATAGCGACAACGACGCGCACGGCACGGACGGAGATCTCGGCGACGACATCGACAATGAGGCGCATAGTGACGACGACAATCAAGATGTTGGTCACGGTCACGACGACTACGCCAACGACGTGGATGTCAACGATGCGGATGCCAACGACCAGGCATCTACCACGCCCGAGACTCGGCCATCTTCCTCAAGTGCATCGACACCGACACAATTTGTGTCGCCCCCTTCGCAAGCCACGCCGATTCTTCCGGCCTCGCCGCCATAAGCCCTCAAGAAAGTCTACAAGTACGCAAAGCCAGTTACACTCAAGTACTCCGATTTGTTTTTACTCGGAGTTGAGGAGTCGGCGAACTTCGTAGTGGCGAGCAAAAGTTCAAGTTGGATGCACGCCATGGATGAGGAAATGAAGGCGATCGAGAGCAATGGCCCGTGGACTTTGGTAACCCGACCTCCGAACCAAAAGGCCATAGGTTTGAAGTGGGTTTACAAGTTGAAGAAGGACACGAAGGGTGCCATTGTGAAGCACAAGGCAAGACTCGTCGCAAAGGGCTACGTACAACGTCAGGGAGTTGACTATGAGGAGGTGTTTGCACCGGTTGCTCGAATCGAGACGGTGAGAGTGCTCCTAGTTTTGGCAGCACAAGAGGATTGAAAGGTTCATCATATGGATGTGAAATTCGCTTTCCTCAACAGCGACCTCAAAGAAGAAGTGTACGTGGAACAACCTCTCGGCTACGAGAAGAAAGGCGAAGAAGAGAAAGTTTACAAGCTCAAGGAGGCACTTTACGGGAAGCAAGCGCCAATTGCTTGGAACTCAATCTTAGACCGAAGTTTGATCTCGCGCAGGTTCAAAAGATGTCTCCTCGAGGATGCAAAAGACACTCAACCAAGCACCAAAGTACAGGTGAAGGTTGAAGACAGGACCAGCGAGAAGCGCTGGCGTCAAGCTACGGATGAGCCGACGACAACAAAGATGGTCCCTGAAATGCTACGTAAAACGGCAAAAGCAATGCCAAGGATAATATCGATGAGTAGTAGTAATCGCATTTGGGATCCAGGTCGCATCGGAGGACGTCATGTTTAGGGGGTGAATATTAGGATTGAACCCGACGTCCACGTATACATCTGTATACGTCTCCGAGTAGTACTGCCAATTAGGAACGGAGTAGGTCTCGGTCTGTTTAGCTCCTTTATATTCCTGTGTAACCCCACGCTGTAAACACACCAACGAAAAAGAAAATCAGAAAAGAGAGAAGTAATACAAGGCTCGATACGAGCCTTTGGCCATCATACCGATTTTGTGTTTCCCGTCTGTTCCGTCGCTACGTTCCTTCGTAGATTGAATCGATCCTATCGCTGGAGAGCTAACTTGTGCACGTACGGAAGTATACGGCGATACGTGCATGTGCTAGAGCACTGTTCATCGATTAACCTGCTAGCTACCTTGCTTGCTAGCTTGCACGTACAGGTTGCTTCGGTGGTTTTGATCTAGCAAGTTCAAAAGCCAACAGGCGTCGGGCCGCCGTTGGTGGACGCCAGCTGGTCGGCGTGGCGGCACTGGAAGTAGGCTGTCCAGAGCGTGTGGTTGTCCGCCGCGAAGCAAGGTTGCTGGCGCGCGTCCTCTGGCATGGCAGCCCGGATCGCCGCGATCTCGGTGGGGCGTTCCGCGACGGAGAGAGGCGGAGGCACGGGGACGCCGCCGGCTCTCAGCCGCCATGCGCCCGGCACGCGCATGTCGGGCGGCGTTGGGTAGTTTGCCTCCTGCAGCAGACGGGCCTCCCATTCATGCAGCCAGCGGCGGCCGAAGACGTTGGCCGCCACCCCGTCACCGAGAAACCTCTCTGCCATGGACGGCGCTGGAGTGTAGGCGAAAAGAGAAAGGGAGGAGAAGGGACGGTAGGAGCTGGGGCGTAGGCGAAGAGATGGCAAAGGCGGGTGTGCGGCGAGCGGCGGCGAAGGTCGGGTTTTATAGCGACGAGAGGGCGGAGCGGTGTGGAAACGTGGCGGGGAAGGGCGGGTACGCGTGGCGGTGGCTCGCCATTACTGTGCCACTCGTCATCAATGAAAGGGACTGGCGACAGCGTTGGCATTGAATCGCGCGGGAGCCGAGGCAAGGCGATGAGGACGATGAAGCATAGTCGCTGACTCGGCGGGCCCACAGGGAAAATCTAGTGCAGTTTGTGTCGTGGTTCTAAGTATGACAGTAGAATGGGGGTAGGTATGGAGAGGCAAGATCCTAGCTATGGAGTAGTTGTATACGCAAGGGATTTACGAGTTCAGGCCCTTCTCGGAGGAAGTAATAGCCCTACGTCTCGGAGCCCGGAGGCGGTCGATTGGATTATATGCGTATGTGTTACAGGTGCGAACCCTTCTATCTGTGGAGGGTGGCTTATATAGAGTGCGCCAGACCCCAGCCAGCCCACGTAGTAGAGGGTTTAAGGTGCGTTAAAGCTAGGCGCATCTTGGTAACGCCTTACATAAAGTGTCATTAAGGTCATAAAGACTATTTAATTACAGACCGCTTGGGTACCGAGTGGCTCTTGGACTCTGGTGGTCGAGTGGGTCTTCATGGTCGAGTGTCTTTGAATCTGCCGAGTGGAAACCTACCAGTCGATTGGAAGGCTGCTTCTCTTGTGAGTGTCCTTGTGGAGGGTACCTTTGGGCAGGTCTATGACCCTACCCCAGGTACATGACTTCATCAGTTTGTTTTTGCGCCTTTTTCTTTGCCCCGGCGCCTCCGGTCAGCTCCCAGCCATGCGTTGGTTCAGGTCCGCGCGCCTTTTCGGTCTAAACCGATTTAAATTTGGGCTTCCAGGACGCTGATCGGGCAATTTTTTACGCGATGATAAAAAAAAGGTGTCCTGGGGGGCTCTTGGGGGGACGGGTGGAGATGCTCTTACCCTCCTTTAATTTTCTGTTGTTAATTACTTGACCCCTAGTGCCCTCCAGCTAAATTTAATCGTTGACATGGTCGCTTGTGTGCATGATGTGATGCCTGCTACTGCCAACCGGTCCCAAGTCTCCGAGGTCATAAAAATGTGGCTTGAGGAGCACTTCACGAGAAACACACGAAAAAGGAAGACAAAAAGACATGGCTTAGAGATTGGAAGACCAAAAAAAAGAAAAATGCCATCGAGCCACATAGGAAGGAGTACCCCAGGGTCCGTGCAACGCGAGGAGCACCGTACGTCGAAGAGCTTTGCAGCCACGTCCCACGTAGGTGCAAAAGTTGACCTCGACGGGACGTTTTATGTCTGATGAATCAGGTCGAAGAGCTTTGCAGCCACGTTCCACTTCCGGACAGTTTAACTAGGCCGGCAAATCAAGTCATGGTTTCTCCCTGGCCTGAGCTCGTCAATTCTTCTGGGATCCGTGGTGGTGGCGCGGACGGCGGTCGGAGTCGGCCGACCGGACAGCAACGGCTGCAAGCCAACACGCCCGGGGTCACGGGATCTGAGGCCGACTCCACCGCACGACCCCATTCTGTCTGCTCCCGTCTGTTTGGATAAAACGGACAAATCAGACGGCTCAGCGCGCGGGCGTTAATGGACCTTCGTTCATTTTGTGTCCGCCTTTCGATTCATTCCCGGCCCAAGTTTGGGCAGCTTTTGGGGCGAAAAGGACAGCACGCGGACGTGCGGGCCATTTGCGCGTGTCCTCTCCTGGTCCGCCCGTCGGTGGCACAGGGACGCCTTTTTCTATCCGCCTCTTCCCTCCTTCCGGCCGCACGCCCTCCATTTTTCTCCACTCTTACCCACTCTTCCCTCGCCGCCGCCACCGCCGCCGCCGCCGCTGCTATTGTAGCTGTGCGCTCACCCAACCCCTTCCCCTCGGCGCCCCCGAGCTACCCAACCACGGCCACCTTGCCGCACCCGCCGGCCGGATTTGGGGCGGATCCGGTCGGTCTAGAGCTCGCCCGGCTGTGGGAGGCCGCGCCGCGCCATGGACTGGCCGGGCACCTGACCGGAAGGCCCTGGCAGGGCCGCAAGGCCACATGCAGGCAATGGCTCCTCCTCTAGCCGCTCGGATCTACACTGTCGGTGGTTCGCCGGCAGATACACAAACGGCGTCGGCCGGGCTCGGTGCTAGCCCAAAAGCTCGTCGGCGCACCGTTGTCGCTCATTAAGTGCGACCACTGCCCAAAGAAGGTCGTGCGCCGCGTGTCTACAACGCCGAAACATCCCGGATGGGTGTTCATCAAGTGCTTAAACGATGGGGTATGTGCTCTTTTTAGCCTCGGTTTTGTGCTCTAGATTTGACTAGTTGTGCTAACTTTAAATTTTGTTATGTAGAATGGATGCAAGTTTTGATATTAGGCTGGTCATAGTGGGGAGTAACTTAGACTAGTAACATGTATATGTTACTAGGTTATGTTACTATCTTTATAGTGGGTAGTAACATATATGTAGTATCATGCATCACTTCATTTATTACTTCATAGACTCATTTAGCATTGGGAACCGCTGGTGATGGTAACATATTATGTTACTCTATTTGTCTCTCTCCTCATTAACTACTTGACACATCATCATTTTTGCTTATGTGGCATCTATGTTACTACTTATGTTACTCCCATTATGACCAGCCTTAGGAAGAAAAGTACATCAATATATTGATAGAGCGCAATTTAGTAGATGTTCGTGCACTTTAGCTAGCATAAAGGCTGTAGATGAGACAAGTGCACTTGTTGCTAGATTAGAGGCTAGACACGAGACTAGGTGCGAGGAAGCAACCTCTATTTCTCTAGGCTCGAAGAAGAAGAAAGAAACACGCAAGATGGAGGCGGCTCCTCCGTAGATCAACAATGAGTGCATCGAGAAGATGCTAATCCAACTTACAGAAGCAGTTATGAAAGTTGGATATCTTTAAAAATGTATTCTTATGGTTCTTGTTTTTTTTTGTCTTACTTTTCTAGTCAAAATTTGATGATGTATTCCCATGTACCAAAAATAAATAATGACAAAAAGTTTAAGACTTGAAAAGAAAAAGTACACTGACAGGATGCGATCGGGATGCGTCCGCGCGTTGGGCGCACGACCACCGCATCCCAGAACACGCACGAATACAACCCCATTGCCCTACCCAAACGGACAGAATCCGAACAAAACGGACGTCCGTTTGGGATCACGCGGTAGAGTTGGCCTGACATACTAGTACCTTGCGACCTCTTTGCCGGCACGCACTTCTATTCTAGGCTTGTCTTTGCCTTCGCCTGCTCCTCCTTTGTCCAAAGCCCCGTGAATGAAACGATAGAAGCGGTTGTGCCCGCAGTTCAGCCACGGCGGTGGCTGCAATCTCCATCTTTCGGGTACTGCCGACCGGTCCCAAGGCTTTGATGAAGCCATAAAAATTTGACTTAAGGTGTAGACAAGAAACAGATATTGAAGCCATAAAAATGTGACTTGAAGAGTACACAAGAAACACACCGAACCTCTAACACACACACACACACACACACACACAAAGGAAGACAAGGGTCAAGGGATTATAGTTTGGAGATTGCAAGGGCACAACGGAGCCCCCTCGAAAAAGACATGGAAGTAGGCCACCATCACAGTGCAACGCAAGGAGTAGCGTTCCTAGGTACGGTATGTACGTCTGTTCGTAGATGAGATTTTCGGCCATGTACAATACCATGTACGTATGTGCAAGGTCACGAAAACATTTGACCCCAAGGAAGAGACGTTTTAAATCGACGACGGCGCTACTTACGGTGACCTCATAAATACGCTTTACCGTCTTTCGAAGAAGTTTCATAGTGATAGGATATGCGTGTAATGCGTTTATAGTGATAAGCCAGTATGCGCCAGATATGCCAAGACTCGGTTCAGACTGATGTTAAAAAAAAAGCATGTGGTTGACCCCGGCCCCGCATCTCCGAACAGTCTGTTGAATTAGGTCGGCCGGTAAATCGAGTCAAGTCTGCTACGCTAGTTCATTTCCCCTTGATCCCCGGCGCGGCGGGCGGTCGGAGTCAGCCGCCCCGCCCGGACAGCAACCGCTGCAAGCCCACACGCACGCACTCGTGTTGTTGGTCTTGGCCTTGCCTCCTCCTTTTTCCTCCAAAGCCAAGAAAATTAACGATCAGTATCGATCGACGTCGCACTCGCAAACCATACCGCAGCCGCCCTCCCCTCATGAAGCTCCATCTAGCCGCCGGTGCGCACCCTAGTCGCGTACGTACCGCCGGCCCATCTCCCAGACATAATGAATGACCACCTTGTGCAGGAACAGTAACCTGAGGCCATCCATTTATCCACCTGTCCAGAAAGCGACCGAGAGAGAAGGCCAGAGCAGTAGAGTCACGCACCGGCAGGAATGAAGGCGAGACAGAATGAAGATTATATACCTAGTTTGTACTCCCTCCGTTCCATAATGTAGTGCCTATAGATTTTTACAAAAATCAAACATTACAAACTTTAACCACGTTTATAGAGAAAAGTAGGTACATCTAGAATACCAAATGCACATCATTAGATACATCGTGAGTTATATTTTCAGAATGTACATGTTTGGTATTGTAAATGTAGACAGTTTTCTCTATACACTTGGTCAAAGTTGGCAAAGTTTGATTTTCACAAAAATCTATAGGCACTACATTGTGGAATGAAGGGAGTAGTACCACCAGTGTGTACTTGTACGGAGATTGGTAGTGGTTGGCGGCATGCATTCACATGCGAAGAAGAGACTCAGTGTACTTGCGCAACATTTGTGCGCCTTAATTAAAATTGGCCAACGAGTGACCCACTATGTACATGTACTGTCAGAATATCTCGCATGACTTTGATTTATTAGTGAACCCTTTCCGCTTTTCATATTGAAATCATGACTAGCCATCTTTGGCAATAAATAATTCAGTATGGCCACTTCACACAAAAAGATATCACACGATTGTATTTACAAGGATTTAAAATATTCGGTGACTCTTTTTTAATTTACGCAAATGTCAGCTCTAGAAAACATGTGGCCATTTTTTAAAGTTAGAGTGTTTTCTTATCAAGTACAAGAACACTTTTGAAAAACATTAGCGTCGACATTGAAACAGCGTGCCGGCCATTTCCATGAATGTTTTTTGAAATGGCATGACCATAATTTGAAATATGATAACAATTTGTATGTACATTTTATAAAATGTGTCAACTCTTTAAAATTTCATGAACACTTTTGAATGTGCGAGCACTTCTAATACATTTAGTAATTTTTTCAAAAAATAACAGGCGGAAAAGTTTTAAATCACTGGCATATTATTAAAATCTTTTTTTGCAAAAAACATATTATTAAAATCTGAAGGTGCATTTTTTATTATTTAACAGAAAAGTATTTTTGGCGGCATATTTAATAGAAAAGTTAATTTTTAACTCAGTCACCTAAATAAAATTTATTAAAAAGATCAAAATATACATTCGTCGAAATATTTAATAAAAAAGTTGGTAGCCGTCGGGGCCCCGCCCAGTCGACCGCGTTGTGGGCGAGGCGCTCTGCATGATCCTGATTCCAACCAAACCCATGGAATTGTCTCAAAAAAGAAAAACCAAACCCATGGAAAACATGTGGACTCGCATTCCTTTTATTTGTGTGCGTTTGCGCGCCTCAGTTTAACTCGCACTCGTTTTTCGTGTGGTTAAAAAATACTCGCTCCGTTTCATAATGTAAAACGTTTTTTGACACTAGGTACTAAGAGAGTACGGGCGTGTTTGGTTGCAGTTCGCTACAGTAGCCGCATTGCATACACATCTTCAGCCAGCCTGGTTCTTCATATGCAGCTTCATATGCAGCAGATGCAACCTGATTGATTGCCTGCATCGCATGAAGGGGCACTTACCCCCTGCTGTTTGGTTGTCCTTTTAGTGTTTATGGTGTGAGCAGATGCAAACTTCAGCTGTTTGGTTGCAAATAGCGTTTGTCTTCTGCTCACACCATTCAAATGTGGTTGCCTTACCACCACATGATCAACACAACAAAAAGCACATATGAGATCAAACAAAGCAAGCAACCAAATAGATCAAACAAAGCAAGCAAGGAAATGACAGCAAACTACTTAGATTAACAGCAGGGGCATCCTCCTTCCCTGCTCCAAGCCAGGGTGCTGCTCCTGGCCAAAATATTAACAAGTTCCCAACACAAGTACCATAAGTCTAGCCACACATCATAAAAGTTCAACACTAACACCTTAGTTAAATACATTGCATGCTCAATGTCACCAACGCAGTTGTGCCTACTGCAATGAGACCTGGACATGACCGAGGAGTCGTGGCTGTAAATTTGGACCTTCAAGCCGAGACCTGAGATGCGCACAACGACGAGGTCACCGGGGACGATCCGGTGGCAGCGACAGAAGTAGTTCCAGCCCCGACCAAGCACCATGTGTCCCTCGAAGTTCTGGACCTGCACCCAGAACACACGCCGCTTGTTCGCCGACAGCCTGACAACGCGCGGGAGCCGCTTGATGAACAGCCAGGCGTTCATCGGCTCCACGAATTTGCGAGGGATAATGAGCATGGCGAGGTCCTTGTTGTCCTTGATCTGCTTGTAGAAGCGTAGCGGCTCCCGGGCCCCCTCCTCGTGGCCGGTCCTCGGAGATCCTCCCCTTGAACGAGGCAGGCTCATGAAGGCGATCCTGCCAGGCAGGTCCACCGTCTTGAGCCACCTGTTCGTGGGGATGAAATCCTTAGCGCCCACAGCTCCGACCACCACCTGAGCTCCTCCACCCGCCACATCCCAGTCACTCTTCAATATCATCTAAGGTAAGATGACAAGTATTAGTGCACAAAGTCTTTGCCAAATGCCACTTATCAAAGGTCACTGATCTGTTGCACTAGCACTGAAGGAAATATGCCCTAGAGGCAATAATAAAGTTGTTATTTATATTTCCTTATATCATGATAAATGTTTATTATTCATGCTAGAATTGTATTAACCGGAAACTTAGTACATGTGTGAATACATAGACAAACAGAGTGTCACTAGTATGCCTCTACTTGACAAGCTCGTTGAATCAAAGATGGTTAAGTTTCCTAGCCATAGACATGAGTTGTCATTTGATTAACGGGGTCACATCATTAGAGAATGATGTGATTGACTTGACCCATTCCGTTAGCTTAGCACTTGATCGTTTAGTTTGTTGCTATTGCTTTCTTCATGACTTATACATGTTCCTATGACTATGAGATTATGCAACTCCCGAATACCGGAGGAACACTTAGTGTGCTATCAAACGTCACAACGTAACTGGGTGATTATAAAGATGCTCTACAGGTGTCTTTGATGATGTTTGTTGAGTTGGCATAGATCGAGATTAGGATTTGTCTCTGATTGTCGGAGAGGTATCTCTAGGCCCTCTCGGTAATGCACATCACTATAAGCCTTGCAAGCAATGTGACTAATGAGTTAGTTACAAGATGATGCATTACGGAACGAGTAAACAGACTTGCCGGTAACGAGATTGAACTAGGTATTGAGATACCGACGATCGAATCTCGGGCAAGTAACATACCGATGACAAAGGGAACAACGTATGTTGTTATGCGGTTTGACTGATAAAGATCTTCGTAGAATATGTAGGAACAAATATGAGCATCCAGGTTCCGCTGTTGGTTATTGACCGGAGATGAGTCTCGGTCATGTCTACATAGTTCTCGAACCCGTAGGGTCCGCACGCTTAACGTTCGATGACGATCGGTATTATGAGTTTAGGTGTTTTGATGTACCGAAGGTTATTCGGAGTCCCAGATGTGATCACGGACGTGACGTGGAGTCTCGAAATGGTCGAGACATAAAGATTGATATATTGGACGACTATATTCGGACACCGGAAGTGTTCCGGAGAAGTTTCGGATAAAACCGGAGTGCCGGAGGGTTATCGGAACCCCCGGGGGAACTAATGGGCCTTGATGGGCCTTAGTGGAGAGAGAGAGGGGCGGCCAGGGCAGGCCGCGCACCCCCTCCCCCTTGAGTCCGAATTGCACTAGGAAGGGGGGCTTTCCTTCTCCCTCTCCCTCTTCTTCCTTCCCCCTCTCTCCCTTTTGGTGGAAACCTACTAGGACTTGGAGTCCTAGTAGGATTCCCCTCTTGGGGGCGCGCCAAGGAGGGCCGGCCGGCCTCCCCCCTTGCTCCTTTATATACGAAGACATGGGGCACCCCAAGACACACAAGTTGATTGTTTAGCCGTGTGCGGTGCCTGAGGGAGTCCTGGATTAGGGGGTCTCCGGACAGCCGGACTATATCCTTTGGCCGGACTGTTGGACTATGAAGATACAAGATTGAAGACTTCGTCCCGTGTCCGGATAGGACTCTCCTTGGCGTGGAAGGCAAGCTTGGCGATACGGATATGTAGATCTCCTCCCTTGTAACCGACTCTTTGTAACCCTAGCCCCCTCCGGTGTCTATATAAACCGGAGGGTTTAGTCCGTAGGACAACACCAATCATACCATAGGCTAGCTTCTAGGGTTTAGCCTCTACGATCTCGTGGTAGATCAACTCTTGTAATACTCATATTCATCAAGATCAATCAAGCAGGAAGTAGGGTATTACCTCCGCCGAGAGGGCCCGAACCTGGGTAAACATCGTGCCCCCCGCCTCCTGTTACCATCTGCCTTAGACGCACAGTTCGGGACCCCCTACCCGAGATCCGCCAGTTTTGACACCGGCATTGGTGCTTTCATTGAGAGCCTCTGTGCCGTCGACGTGAGGCTTTCCTTCGATCATCGGTAATGATACAGTCCAGGGTGAGGTTTTCCTCCCGGGACAGATCTTCGTTTTAGGCGGCTTCGCACTGCGGGCCAACTCGCTTGGCCATCTGGAGCAGATCAAAAGCTACGCCCCTGGCCATCGGGTCAGGTTCAGAAACTTGAACTACACGGCCGACATCCACGGAGACTTGATCTTCGACGGATTCGGGCCTATGCCAGGTGCGCCGCACGATCACGATGAGCATGATTTAGCTCTGCCGTCGGAAGTGTTCGGGAGATCACACCTGCAACTACTCCGGCCCTCAATCCTGAGGAAATCATGCCATCTGAGGACGGGGGGATAGACCCCGCCATGGAGGCCGCACTCTCAGTAGCGATAGAGCCGGATACTGACTTCATCCCTTACGAGAGCCGTGTTGCCGAACTACTCGATTCGTCCTCGGCCACAGACTCCAGGCCGCCTACACCCGTGCCCATCGAATCCGATCGGGCGCCGATCATGGAGTTTACCTCCGCGGATATTTTTCAGCACTCGCCTTTCGGCAGCGTGCTAGATTCATTAAGGTCCCTCTCCTTGTCAGGAGAACCTTGGCCGAACTATGTCTGGCTAGAATGGGATGCGGACGACGAGGAAATTCGCTGCCCACCCACCACCCACTTAGTAGCCACTATCGACGATTTAACCGACATGCTCGACTTCGACTCCGAAGACATCGACGGTATGGACGACGATGCAGGAAACGAACAGGAACCACCGCCCACGGGGCGCTGGACAGCCACCTCATCATATGATATATATATATATATATATGGTGGATACCCCCAAAGAAGGCAATGGCGACGAGAAAGCGAAGGATGACCCCTCCAAGAAGCAACCCAAGCACCGACGTCAGCGGCGCTGCTCTAAGTCCCGCCACAGCAAAAATAGTGATACCGGCACAAGAGACGATCGCATTCCGGATAGTGCCGAAGATGACAACAATCCCCCCCAGCACAATTTAGAGCGGGAGGATGAACAAGCTAGCCCTCCAGAACAGGCAGCAGATGGAGAAACAGAGGATGACAATTATATGCCTCTCTCTGAAGACGAGGTGAGCCTCGGCGACGAGGAATTTATCGTGCCTGAGGATCCCGTCGGACAGGAGCGCTTCAAGCGCCTGCTTATAGCCACAGCAAATAGCCTTAGGAAAAAATCAACAACAGCTTCAAGCTGATCAATATTTGCTAGCAGACAGATGGACCGAAGTCCTTGCGGCCGAGGAATACAAACTCGGACGCCCGACCAACAGTTGTCCAAAGAGTAGGTTGCTACCCCAACTAGAGGAGGAAGCATTGAAACCTACATCACCAGCGTACGACGCGGCTGACCGGCCACCTCGTGGCCGAGACAGAGAGGCGTTTCAGCCTGAAGACCAGCCCGCACCCCGCCGCCACTCAAACATAAATACCAAGGCCCGGGGCAACACGTTAGACCTGCGAGACGTATTGGAAAACAAAACAAAACATGCAATATCGATCTATGGATCACGGGGTCGCGCCCCAACGCGTGACGATGATCGTCACCCCGGATACACTAAAAGCAAATCCGGCCAGGCTGAACACAGCAGACAAGACTCTTATGAACTGCGTCATGATATAGCCCGGCACAGAGGCGCCGCCCACCCCCTATGCTTCACTGATGAAGTAATGGATCATGAGTTCCCAGAAGGGTTTAAACCCGTGAACATCGAATCCTATGATGGCACAACAGACCCCCGCAGTATGGATCGAAGATTTCCTCCTTCACATTCACATGGACCGCGGCGATGATCTACATGCCATCAAGTACCTCCCAGTAAAACTCAAAGGACCGGCTCGACATTGGCTGAATAGCCTACCGACAAACCCCATCGGCAGTTGGGAGAACTTGGAAGACGCGTTCCTTGACAACTTCCAAGGCACTTACGTGCGACCACCGGATGCTGATGAGTTAAGTCACATAACCCAGCAGCCTAGAGAGTAAGCCAGGAAATTCTAGACTCGGTTCCTAACTAAAAAGAACCAAATTGTCGACTGTCCGGATGCCGAAGCCTTAGCGGCCGTTAAGCATAACATCCGTGACGAGTGGCTTTCTCGACATCTCGGCCAAGAGAAGCCGAAGTCTATGGCAGCCCTCACGACACTCATGACCCACTTTTGTGCGGGCGAGGATAGCTGGCTGGCTCGTAGCAATAACACATCAGGAAATCCTGGCAATTCAGATGCCAGAGACAGCAACGGCAAGCCACGACGCAGCAGACACAAGCGTCGCAACAATGGCGCGCTGCAGACACGACAGTCAATGCCGGATTCACTGGCCCTAAGTCCGGTCAGCGGAAGAAGCCATTTAAAAGAAACAATCCGGGCCCGTCCAGTCTGGACCGCATACTCGATCGCTCGTGTCAAATTCACGGCACCCCCAACAAACCAGCCAACCACACCAACAGAGAATGCTGGGTGTTCAAACAGGCCGGCAAGGTAAACGCTGAACACAAGGAAAAGGGGCCGCATAGCGATGACGAGGAAGGGCCCCGGCCGCCGAACACAAGAGGACAGAAGAGGTTCCCCCCACAAGTGAAGATGGTGAACATGATATACGCAACCCACATTCCGAAGAGGGAATGGAAGCGTGCACTAAGGGACGTCTACGTGATGGAGCCCGTCGCCCCAAAGTTCAACCCATGGTCCTCTTGCCCGAGCACCTTCGATCGTAGGGACCACCCCACTAGCATCCGTCATGGCGGATCAGCCGCATTGGTCCTAGACCCCATCATTGACGGATTTCTCCTCACTCGAGTCCTCATGGACGGAGGTAGCAGCCTGAACCTGCTCTATCAGGATACAGTGCGTAAAATGGGTATAGACCCTTCAAGGATCAAACCCACCAAAACCACCTTCAAGGGTGTCATCCCAGGTGTTGAGGCCCATTGCACGGGCTCAATCACACTGGAAGTGGTCTTCGGATCTCCGGATAACTTCCGAAGCGAGGAGTTAATCTTCGATATCGTCCTGTTCTGCAGTGTCTATCACGCATTGCTCGGGCGAACCGCATTTGCAAAATTCAATGCGGTACTGCATTACGCATACCTCAAGCTCAAGATGCCAGGACCTAGGGGGGTCATAACAGTCAATGGAAACACAGAGCGCTCACTCCGCACGGAGGAGCACACTGCAGCCCTCGCAGCAGAAGCACAAAGCAGCCTTTTAAGGCAAACCGCCAATTCGGCGATACAGCCCCCGGACACCATCAAGCGAGTCCGGAGTAACCTGCAGCAGGATCGCCTGGCACGTTCAGAGCTCGCCTAGCAATTCGGCCCCTGCCCTAGTCCCAGTCAAGCGACGAAATCCGTGCCGCGCGTACATAACTACGCACTAAAGATACCATGGGCACAGGCGGGGGCATGATCAGGGCACGTCCCGCAATGCAGCTCAACCGCCCTATGGGCTGCACACCTTCATCATTTCTTCTCTTTCAGGACCTTACTCTCTGGAAGACCTTTCCGGCAGTATGATTGCCGGGCACATTACGGGAAGGAACAACCAAGGAGGCAAGAAGCTAAGTTGTACAAGGGAACCCCCAGGTGGTATCTAATAACAATCAATAGACCCGCTTTTTAATTCCCGTACGCAGCCTGCCCTTGGACAGGACATGCCAAATAGTCCTAATTTTTTGCTTATTGCACTACTTGTATCAGTACGCTTTGACGTATTATTTAATAAACAATGCATATCATTAGTCTATTATTGCATTTTTATATCCCTTTTTCTTATATGTTTATTTACGACAATTTGCACCCGTACATTCTGGTACGACCAGTACGCCAGGGGCTTTCGTATACCCCATAATACGACATGAGAAGTCCGAACACTTTTGATAGTGCGGCACCCCGAACTTATAGCATTATATGCATCAGCTCCGAATCATGTCTTCGGTCAATACTTGGGTTTGCCCGGCTCCCATGTTTTGGTACCTTACGTTCCACTATATCGGCTAAGGTAGCGCTGGGAGAACTACTGCGATTGTGTCCCGGTTCTTCCGGACGAACACCTCAGTAGAGAAAGCCGAAAACTGACTGTCATGATAAGGCGAGAGCTGGTCGCTATTCGAGAGGTCTCAAGTCCTTAAAGACTTTTTCCGCTTTGGGCGAGGAGTCGGCCTTGCCCGACTTAGGTGTATATAGAGCCCCAAATTTGGCCTTCCGAATACTAGGGGCTTTGCCAACATATAAAATTGTAGACTTCTATGGCTAAGTGGGAGTGTTAAAGCCTTATAGTCCGATTGCCTGGTTCGTTGTGCTGAACACCACCCTCGAAGGACCAAAAATTGGGATAAAGAGTGCTCAGATTTATCCCTAACACCTCAGTACTAGTTACATGGGGGCAGAAGCCGACGACTGGCCAACTCTCGGATTTTATAAACCGACGCACAGAAGGTAATATTTTAAATGCAAAAAGCGTTGCATATCGCAAATGAACTAGTTTCCCATTATGGGATCACATGAGCACGTTCATTCAGAAATTACATCTTTAGCACATTCCTCGGCCATAAGGCGGGAACCCTGCAGGACACTGTCATAGTACATCTTGGGACGGCGATGCTCTTTGCCCTCCGGCGGCCCCTCCTTCACCAGCTTCACGGCGTCCATCTTCGCCCAGTGCACCTTCTCCCGGGCAAAAGCCCTGCATGCACCCTCAATGCAAACGAACCGCCTTATGACTTCAAGTCGTGGGCAGGCATCCACAAGCCGCCTCACCAGACCGAAGTAGCTGTTAGGAAAGGGATCGTGCTATGTCTTGAGCTTGCGTTGGTTTTCCTCGAAGAGGAGAGGGTGATGCAGCAAGTGTAGCGTAAGTATTTCCCTCAGTTTTGAGAACCAAGGTATCAATCCAGTAGGAGGCTCCTCAAAAGTCCCACGCACCTACACAAACAAACCGAGAACTCACAACCAACGCAATAAAGGGCTTGTCAATCCCTTCACTACCACTTGCGAAAGTGAGATCTAATAAAGATAGTATGATAAGATAAATATATTTTTGGTATTTTATAATATAGATGCAAAAAGTAAAGATGCAAATAAAAGTAGATTCAAAGCAAATATGATAAGAGATAGACCCGGGGGCCATAGGTTTCACTAGTGGCTTCTCTCAAGATAGCATAAGTATTTCGGTGGGTGAACAAATTACTGTCGAGCAATTGATAGAAAAGCGCATAGTTATGAGATTATCTAGGCATGATCATGTATATAGGCATCACGTCCATAACAAGTAGACCGACTCCTGCCTCCATCTACTACTATTACTCCATACATCGGCCGCTATCCAGCATGCATCTAGAGTATTAAGTTCATAAGAACAGAGTAACGCATTAAGCAAGATGACATGATGTAGAGGGATAAACTCATGCAATATGATATAAACCCCATCTTGTTATCCTCGATGGCAACAATACAATACGTGCCTTGCAATCCTTTCTGTGACTAGGTAAGGACACCGCAAGATTGAACCCAAAGCTAAGCACTTCTCCCATGGCAAGAAAGATCAATCTAGTAGGCCAAACCAAACTGATAATTCGAAGAGACTTGCAAAGATAACTCAACCATACATAAAAGAATTCAGAGAAGATTCAAATACTATTCATAGATAAACTTGATCATAAACCCACAATTCATCAGATCTCGACAAACACACCGCAAAAAGAGTTTACACCGAATAGATCTCCACAAGAGAGGGGGAGAACATTGTATTGAGATCCAAGAAGAGAGAAGAAGCCATCTAGCTAATAACTATGCACCCGTAGGTCTGTGGTAAACTACTCACAACTCATCGGAGGGGCAAGGATGTTGATGTAGAGGCCCTCCGTGGTTGATTCCCCCTCCGGCAGAGTGCCAGCGAAGGCTCCAAGATGAGATCTCGCGGATACAGAAGGGTACGTCGGTGGAAATTGTGTTTCGTGGTGTCCCCGAATGTTTTCGGAGTACGTAGGTATATATAGGAAGAAGAAGTACGTCGGTGGCCGCCCGAGGGGGCCACGAGACAGGGGGGCACGGCCTCCTATCTCGTGGCTTCCTCCAAGTCCTCTGGATCACGTTCGTTCCAAAAATCACGCTCCCGAAGGTTTCATTCCGTTTGGAATCCGTTTGATATTCCTTTTCTTCGAAATACTGAAATAGGCAAAAAAAACAGCAATATGGGTTGGGCCTCCGGTTAGTAGGTTAGTCCCAAAAATGATATAAATGTGTAAAATAAAGCCCATAAACATCCAAAAGGGGTAATATAATAGCATGGAACAATAAAAAATTATAGATACATTGGAGACGTATCAAGCATCCCCAAGCTTAATTCCTGCTCATCCTCGAGTAGGTAAATGATAAAAAAAAATTGATGTGGAATGCTACCTAGCATAATTCATAATGTAATTTTCTTTATTGTGGCATGAATGTTTAGATCCAAATGAATACAAAATAAAAGTTCATATTGATAAAAGAAATAGTAATACTTCAAGCATACTAATCAAAGTAATCATGTCTTCTCAAAATAGCATGGCAAAAGAAAGTTCATCCCTACAAAATCATATAGCTAGGCTATGCTTCATTTTCGTCACACAAAGATGTTCCCAACTTCTATACCCCCGATGACAAGCCAAGCAATTGTTTCATACTTAAATAATCTCAAACTTTTTCAACCTTCATGCAATACATGAGCGTGAGCCATGGATATAGCACTATGGGTGGAATAGAATATGATGATGGGGATTGTGTGGAGAAGACAAAAAAGGAGAAAGTCTCACATTGACGAGGATAATCAACGGGCTATGGAGATGCCCATCAATTGATGTCAACATGAGGAGTAAGGATTGCCATGCAACGGATGCACTAGAGCTATAGATGAATGCTCAATAAAAGAAAACTAGTGGGTGTGCATCCAACGTGCCTGCTCATGAAGACCTAGGGCATTTGAGGAAGCCCATAGTAGGAATATACAAGCCAAGTTCTATAATGAAAAATTCCCACTAGTATGAAAAAGACAACTTATGAGACTCACTATACGAAAAACATGGTGCTACTTTGAAGCACAATATATGAGACTCACTACATGAAGAACATAGTGCTACTTTGTAGCACAAGTGTGGTAAGAGGATAGTAGCATTGTCCCTTCTCTCTTTTTCTCTCATTTTTTTGTTTTTTTATTTTTTTTATTTGGGCCTTTTCTCTTTTTTTATGGAATCTTTTTTCTTTTTATTTTTTTTCGTCTGGAGTATCATACCGACTTGTGGGGGAATCATGGTCTCCATCATCCTTTCCTCACTTGGGACAATGCTCTAAAAATGATGATCATCACACTTTTATTTTCTTACAACTCAACAATTACAATTCGAAACTAGAACAAGATATGACTCTATATGAATGCCTCCGGCGGTGTACCGGGATGGTGCAATGAATCAAGAGTGACATGTATGAAAAATAATGCATGGTGGCTTTGCCACAAATACGATGTCAACTACATGATCATGCAATGGCAATATGACAAAAGTAAAGCATGTCATGATGATGATGAACGGAACGGTGGAAAGTTGCATGGCAATATATCTCGGAATGGCTATGGAAATGCCATAATAGGTAGGTATGGTGGCTGTTTTGAGGAAGATATAGGGAGGTTTATGTGTGACAGAGCGTATCGTATCACGGGCTTTGGATGCACCGGCGAAGTTTGCACCAACTCTCAAGGTGAGAAAGGGCACTGCACGGTACCGAAGAGGCTAGCAAAGGCGAAAAGGTAAAAGTGTGTATAATCCATGGACTCAACATTAGTCAAAAGAACTCATATACTTATTGCAAAAATTTAGAAGTCATCAAAAATCAAATACTACGCGCATGCTCCTAGGGGGATAGATTGGTAGGAAAAGACCATCGCTCGTCCACGACCGCCACTCATAAGGATGCACAAGCCAGGTACACTTCATGTTTCAAATTTGTTGCACAACTTTAACCATACGTGCATGCTACGGGACTTGCTAACTTCAACACAAGCATTCTTTAAATTCATAATCACCCAACTAGAAAGACTTTAATATCACTACCTCCATATCTCAAAACAATTATCAAGTATCAAGTTGATCATAGCATCCAATTCACTTCCTATGATAGTTTTTATTATACCCAACTTGGATGTTCATCATTCTAGGACCAACTTTATGATCATAGCAAATACCATTCTGTTCTAAAAGACTCTCAAAATAATATAAGTGAAGCATGAGAGACTAGCAATTTCTTCAAAATTAAGACACCACCGTGCTCTAAAAGATATAAGTGAAGCACTAGAGCAAAAACTATCAAGCTCAAAAGATATAAGTGAAGCACATAGAGTATTCTAGCAAATTCTAATCAAATAGGCTTCTCCCAAAAGGTGTGTACAGCAAGGATGATTGTGGTAAACTAAAAATCAAAGACTAATATAATACACGACGCTCCAAGAAAAACACATATCATGTGGCGAATAAAAATATAGCTCCAAGTAAAGTTACCAATGAACGAAGACGAAAGAGGGGATGCCTTCCCGGGGCATCCCCAAGCTTAGGCTTTTGGCTATTCTTGAATATCTTGGGGTACCTTGGGCATCCCGAAGCTTAGGCTCTTGCCACCGTTTATTCCATAGTCCATAAAAGCTTTACCCAAAACTTGAAAACTTCACAACACAAAACTCAACAGAAAATCTTATAAGCTCTGTTAGTGAAAGAAAACAAAACCACCACATAAGGTACTGAAATGAACTCATTATTTATTTAATTTGGTGTTAAACCTACTGTATTCCAACTTCTCTATGGATTATAAATTATTTTATTGGCCATAGATTCATCAAAATAAGCAAACAACACACGAAAAACAGAACAGTCTGTAGTAATCTGTAACTAACGCAAACTTCTGGAACTCAAAAAATTCAGTCAAAATAGGAAGACCTAGGCAATTTGTATATTGATCAGCAGCAATTGTAATCACTATTTTATCACGTTCTGGTGATTTTTAACAATTGTTTTCGTGAACGGAAAGTTTCTGGAAATTACAGCAAGGTCAAATAACTATCATCCAAGAAGATCCTATAGGTTTAACTTGGCACAAACACTAATTAAAAGATAAAACCACATCTAAACAGAAGGTAGATGGATTATTTATTCCTAAAAAGTAACAAAAATAAAAAAAACATAAAGAAAATTGGGTTGCCTCCCAACTAGCGCTATCGTCTAACGCCCCTAGCTAGGCATAAAAGCGAAGATAGATATAATGAATGCCATCTTTGGCACTAAACTCGTAAGTAGCACGCATGATAGATTCATAAGGTAATTTAACTTTATTTCTTGGCAAGTGCTCCATGCCTTTTTTAAGGTAAATTGGAATATAATATTCCCTTCCTTCATATCAATAATCGCACCAATCGTTCTAAGGAAAGGTCTACCAAGAATAATAGGGCAAGAAAGATTGCAATCTATATCAAGAACGATAAAATCTAGGGGCACCAAATTTCTATTTGCAACAATAAGAACATCATTGATCCTTCCCATAGGCTTTTTAATGGTGGAATCCGCAAGGTGCAAATTTAAAGAACAATCATCAAGATCATGGAAACCTAGAATATCACATAAAGTTTTCGGAATCGTGGAAACACTAGCACCCAAATCACACAAAGCAAAACACTCATAATCTTAATTTCTAATCTTTATAGTAGGTTCCCACTCATCGTTAAGTTTTCTAGGTGTAGAAACTTCCAAATTAAGTTTTTCATCATAAGATTGCATCAAGGCATCAACAATATGCTTGGTAAAAGCTTTGTTTTGACTATAAGCATGAGGAGAATTATCAACGACTTGCAACAAGGAAATACAACCTTTTATAGAGCAATTATCATAATCAAATTCCTTGAAATCCGAGATAGTGGGCTCAACATTATTAGAAGTTGAGGATTCTCCAATCTCACTTTTACCAAATTTAACATTAAGATCTTAAGATTCTGAATTCTTGGGACGCCTTCTAGGGAAAGTTGATTCATCATCAGTCCCATAATCATCAAATTTCATATTGCAAAACATAGATCTAATCGGAGACGCATCAATACTTTAAGATCCTCATCATTATTTTCACGTAAACTAGAAGAACACGCCTTTATAAAGCTTTCTTTTTTTAGCACGCAATCTAGCGGTTCTTTCCTTGCACTCATCAATGGAAATTCTCATTACCGTGGGAGACTCATTGATATCATGCTTAGGAGGGGAAGATATAATTTTAAGAGAATCAACATCAAGCGAAAGTCTATCAACGTTCCTAGCCAAATCATCAACTTTGAGCAATTTTTCTTCAAGCAAAGCATTAAAATTCTTTTGAGAAATCATAAATTCTTTCACACTATTCTCAAAATCAGAGGGCATCTTATTAAAATTACCATAAGAATTATTGTAGGGATTTCCATAATTATTAGAGGGATTACTAGGGAACGGTCTAGCATTAAAATTTCCTCTATAAGCATTGTTTCCAAAACTATTCCTACCAACAAAATTCACATCCATAGATTCATTATTATTATCAATCAAGGAAGACAAAGGCATATCATTGGGATCAAGAGGAGTATTTTTGGTAGCAAACATCTTCATAAGTTCATCCATCTTTCCACTCAAAACATTGATTTCTTCTATGGCATGCACTTTTTTACTAGAAGATCTTTCGGTGTGCCATTGAGAATAATTAGCCATAATATTATCAAGAAGTTTTGTAGCATCTCCTAGCGTAATTTCCATAAAGGTGCCTCCCGCGGCCGAATCTAAGAGATTTCTAGAAGCAAAGTTCAAACCGGCATAAAAATTTTGTATGATCATCCATAAATTCAAACCATGAGTAGGGCAATTGCGAAGCATCAATTTCATTCTTTCCCAAGATTGCGCAACATGCTCATGATCAAGTTGTTTAAAATTCATAATATCATTCCTAAGAGTGATGATCTTAGCGGGAGGAAAATACTTAGAGATAAAAGCATCTTTGCACTTGTTCCAAGAATCAATACTATTCTTAGGCAAAGACGAAAACCAAACTTTAGCACGATCTCTAAGTGAAAACAGAAATAACTTCAATTTGACAATATTGTTGTCCGTATCTTTCTTCTTTTGCATATCACACAAATCATCAAAGTTGTTTAGATGAGTAGCGGCATCTTCGCTAGGAAGGCCGACGAATTGATCTTTCATAACAAGATTCAGCAAAGCGGTATTGATTTCACAAGACTCAACATCATTAAGAGGAGCAATCGGAGTACTAAGGAAATCATTATTATTGGTATTCGAGAAATCACACAATTTGGTATTATCTTGCGCCATGGCAACGGGAAGGCAAACGGAAAAGAGAGAGGAGGAGATTGGGAAAGAGAGGGCGAATAAAACGGCAAGGGTGAAGTGGGGGAGAGGAAAACGAGAGGCAAATGGCAAATAATGTAAATGCGAGGGAGATAGGTTTGTGATGGGTACTTGGTATGTCTTGACTTGAGCGAAGACCTCCCCGGCAATGGCGCCAGAAGCTTGCGTTGGTCTTCCTCGAAGAGGAGAGGGTGATGTAGCAAGTGTAGCGTAAGTATTTCCCTCAGTTTTGAGAACCAAGGTATCAATCCAGTAGGAGGCTCCTCAAAAGTCCCACGCACCTACACAAACAAACCGAGAACTCGCAACCAACGCAATAAAGGGGTTGTCAATCCTTCACGGCCACTTCATGTAAAGTGAGATCTAATAAAGATAGTATGATAAGATAAATATACTTTTGGTATTTTATAATATAGATGCAAAAAGTAAAGATGCAAATAAAAGTAGATTGAAATCAAATATGATAAGAGATTGACCCGGGGGCCATAGGTTTCACTAGTGGCTTCTCTCAAGATAGCATAAGTATTACGGTGGGTGAACAAATTACTGTCGAGCAATTGATAGAAAAGCGCATAGTTATGAGATTATCTAGGCATGATCATGTATATAGGCATCACGTCCATAACAAGTAGACCGACTCCTGCCTGCATCTACTACTATTACTCCATACATCGACCGCTATCCAGCATGCATCTAGAGTATTAAGTTCATAAGAACAGAGTAATGCGTTAAGCAAGATGACATGATGTAGAGGGATAAACTCATGCAATATGATATAAACCCCATCTTGTTATCCTCGATGGCAACAATACAATACGTGCCTTGCAATCCTTTCTGTCACTGGGTAAGGACACCGCAAGATTGAACCTAAAGCTAAGCACTTCTCCCATGGCAAGAAAGATCAATCTAGTAGGCCAAACCAAACTGATAATTCGAAGAGACTTGCAAAGATAACTCAATCATACATAAAATAATTCAGAGAAGATTCAAATATTATTCATAGATAAACTTGATCATAAACCCACAATTCATCGGATCTCGACAAACACACCGCAAAAAGAGTTTACATCGAATAGATGTCGACAAGAGAGGGGGAGAACATTGTATTGAGATCCAAGAAGAGAGAAGAAGCCATCTAGCTAATAACTATGCACCCGTAGGTCTGTGGTAAAATACTCACAACTCATCGGAGGGGCAAGGATGTTGATGTAGAGGCCCTCCGTGGTTGATTCCCCCTCCGGCAGAGTGCCGGCGAAGGCTCCAAGATGAGATCTCACGGATACAGAAGGTTACGACAGTGGAAATTGTCTTTCGTGGTGCCCCCGGATGTTTTCGGGGTACGTAGGTATATATAGGAAGAAGAAGTACGTCGGTGGCCACCCGAGGGGCCCACAAGACAGGGGGCGCGCCCTATGGGGGGGGGGGCTCCTATCTCGTGGCTTCCTCGGAAGCTTCTTGACTTGCACTCCAAGTCCTCTGGATCACGTTCGTTCCAAAATTCACGCTCCCGAAGGTTTCATTCCGTTTGGACTCGTTTGATATTCCTTTTCTTCAAATCTTGAAATAGGCAAAAAACAGCAATATGGGTTGGGCCTTCGGTTAGTAGGTTAGTCCCAAAAATGATATAAATGTGTAAAATAAAGCCCATAAACATCCAAAAGGGGTAATATAATAGCATGGAATAATCAAAAATTATAGATACGTTGGAGACGTATCAGATCGCCAGGCCACATCCGGAATATAAGACCCTTCATGGTCTGTTCGGCCGCCTTGTGAAGCTCGACCAGTTGTTTCAGCTGGTCGCTCAAGGGCATGGGGTGTTAGGTCCCAGTATACTGAGACCAGCACAACTTCTCCGTCGAGCTCCCCTCCTCGGCCCGGTAGAATTCCGCGGCATCTGACACACTGCAGGGTAGATCTGAAAACGCTCCTAGAGAGCTCCGAACTCGGGTAAGTAAAAAGAAATTTTCCTTCACATGCTTGCTTTGCATAATGAATGCCTTACCCGCCGCTATCTTCTTAACCGCCTCAATTTCTCAGAGGGCCTTTTGGGCTTCGGCCTTGGCATGATGTGCGTTTTCGAGGGCCTTCGCAAGCTCGGACTCTCGCGTCTTAGAGTCAAGCTCCAAGGACTCGTGTTTTTTGACAAGAGCCTGGAGCTCTTGCTGCACCTCGCCTACCCGGGCTTCTTGCTTTTTTCGCTCAATGCGCTCCTTGGCCGCTTTGTTTTCGGCCTCGAACAGCGCCTTCTTCAGGGTCGCCACTACGGTCGTGGCCCCTGGCACATTCATGATGATCCTATTATTTTTTGCAACCAATTTCCTTTTAATATATAGACAAGGTATTGCTTACCTTTGCTCTCCTCGAGCTGCCTCTTAGCAAGGCCGAGCTCTTCCTTGGACCTCTCAAGGTCCTGCTTCAATGCAGCGACCTCAGCAGTACGTGCGGCAGCGGCCAGCAGTGAAGCCTGCATACACATATAGACATATTCGGATTAGACTGCTGAGTCATTGTTTGATCCTCTATTCGGCTTTTCTTTGTGAACGCCAAACAGAGCATCAGGGGCTACTGTCTATGCGGTAATATTTTCCTATATTTTGATTACTTACCTCAAAGCCTGTTTGGTGGCTGGCGCAAGCTTCAGTTAGTCCGTTTTTGGCGGACTGAACCTTCTCGATCACCGCACCCATGATAGTGCGGTGCTCTTCGTCGATGGAAGCGCCTTGAAGCGCTTCCAGCAAGTTGTCCGGTGCCTCTGGATGGACAGAGGCCACCGGCACGGGCGGCTTGCCCCTCTTAACAGGGGAGCGCCTGCCGGAGTCCGGAATCACCGGAGGCTCCGGCGCAGTGTTCGGCCGGGGGCCGAACTTGGAGCCCATGAGAGTCTTGCTCCCTTTGCGCCCAGATTCTGGAAGGTCGCCTTGAGGCGCCTCCAGCACTACCTCCCCTCGGCTCGATGCCCTCTGAGACAACACCTCGACGTTGTCCGTAGGGCGAGGGGAGGAGGCGGTCGGAAGAGAATTGCTATTCATATCCGATGGATCCAAGGAACCATCCGACGAAGATACATCAATACGAGCTCTGGACGGACTGCATAATCATATTTGGCATAAGGAGAAGCAGTGCAATTAAACATACCATGAATTACTATGGAGTTCGGATATTTACGACTTCGCAGTGGGCTTGTCCCTGGGCAACCACTCGTTGTTGCTGTCGGCGGCCGTTGTGGAGTAGTCCGGAAGGAGGGTCTTTCCCTTCTTGGACCCTTCGGCCTCCCTGGTGGGGGCGGCCTTCCTTTTCTTGTCTCCCCCAGCTGGTGGGGAGAACTTTCTTCTTCCTCCTCCTCGTTTTCATGGGAGGAGTGCGCCTTGGAGTTATCGGGCGATGAGTCCAATATAACCCCACGCCGGAGACCCTTTCGGGTCCCTCTGGCCTTCTTCTTGGCCTTCTTCACTGGCACCTCGTAAGGCGCCGGAACCAGCATCTCCGTTAGGAGAGTATCTGCAGGATCTTTGGGCAGGGGGGCTGGGCAATTGATCCGCTCCGCTGTTTCTACCCAGTCTTGTTAATGGCATGGAAGCTTAGATCCCGCACATGATTAAACTGGGAAAAATAAATGTCCTGTGAGATATAAAAACTTATTGGATTGGCAGGGCGCCTTTCGCCGAGTCTGCGGTCCTCGATAAGGGGAGGAGGTACCTCGGAGGCCTTGAACAGAACCGTCCAGACGTCTTTGTGCGTCGTGCCGAAGAGCTCTCGCAGCGTCTGGTGCTTGGCTGGGTCGAACTCCCACAAATCGAATGCCCCTCGTTGACACGGGAGGATCCGGCGGAAGAGCATGACCTGGACCACGTTGACGAGCTTGATTTTCTTGCTCATCATGTTCTTGATGCAGGTCTGGAGTCCGGTCAGCTCCACCGTGGAACCCTAGGACTGGCCCTTCTCTTTCCAAGAAGTGATCCGCGTGGGGATTACGGATCGAAATTTGAGGGCCGCCACCCAGTTGGTGTCGCGCGGCTCGGTGATGTAGAACCACCCCGATTGCCACCCCTTTATGGTCTCCACATAGGAGCCTTCGAGCCAGGTGACGTTAGGAATTTTGCCGACCATGGCACCTCCGCACTCCGCTTGCTGGCCGACCACCACCTTCGGTTTTGATGCGGAGAAAGGCCTCGCACACGACGATAAACGCCGAGATGTTGAGGATGAAATTGGGAGCCAGATCATGAAAATCTAGCCCGTAGTAGAACATGAGCCCGCGAACAAATGGGTGGAGGGGAAATCCCAGTCCGCGGACGAAGTGGGGAAGAAAAACCACCCTCTCATGAGATTCTGGAGTCAGGAAGATCTGCCCCTCACTTGGTAGCCGGCATGTGATATCCGCAGCCAGGTATCCGGCCTCCCGTAGCTTTTTGATGTCCTCCTCCATAATGGAGGAGGCCATCCACTTGCCTCCCGCTCCAGACATGCTCAGAGTGGTTTGAGGAGAAAGACGCGAACTTGGGCGCTGGAGCTCGAGTGCGCAAGAATGGATGAGCAAAAAGGAAGAAGTTATGGGTGAAAAGAGTAAATCCCTGTCCCTTTATAAGGGCGGAAGAGGCGATGCACCTCCCCACTCACCTGGTAAAATCGCTTATTCCCCAAGCACCGTAATTGATGGTGTGGTTGGGTTACCCACACCCATATTGATGAGAATCCCGTGATAACGGGACACGATCTCTGCTTTGACAAGAAGTGCCAAGGAAACCACCTCGCGATATATGCGGTGGCTGATTGTGAAAAACGGTTCGAATAAAGACCGGGCCGTGGCGTGATGTCATGCGGCAAAATGCGTCAGCAGATTAGATTTGTGGAAATATTATTTTCTCTCTATGATGGTATGTGGAACTTGTTTTGCAGAGCCGGACACTGTCCTTGTGTTCAAAATCTTCTATGGAGTATTCGGAGGTGGAACCCGCCTTGCAATGCCGAACACAAATCTGCGCGCCAGACTCATCGTCATTGAAGCATGGTTCAAGGGCTACTGAGGGAGTCATGGATTAGGGGGTCTCCGGACAGCCGGACTATATCCTTTGGCCGGACTGTTGGACTATGAAGATACAAGATTGAAGACTTCGTCCTGTGTCCGGATGGGACTCTCCTTGGCGTGGAAGGCAAGCTTGGCGATACGGATTTGTAGATATCCTCCCTTGTAACCGACTCTGTGTAACCCTAGCCCCCTCCGGTGTCTATATAAACCAGAGGGTTTAGTCCGTAGGACAACAACAATCATACCATAGGCTAGCTTCTAGGGTTTAGCCTCTACGATATCATGGTAGATCAATTCTTGTAATACTCATATTCATCAAGATCAATCAAGCAGGAAGTAGGGTATTACCTCCGTCGAGAGGGCTCGAACCTGGGTAAACATCGTGTCCCCCGCCTCCTGTTACCATCTGCCTTAGACGCACAGTTCGGGACCCCCTACCCGAGATCCGCCTGTTTTGACACCGACAGTGCCCCCCTCCACAGATTTCCACCTTGGTCATATCGTTGTAGTGCTTAGGCGAAGCCCTGCTTCGGTAACTTCATCATCACAGTCATCACGCCGTCGTGCTGACGAAGCTCTCCCTCGACACTCAGCTGGATCTAGAATTCGTGGGACATCACCGAGCTAAACGTGTGCAGATCGCGGAGGTGTCGTACTTTCGGTACTAGGATCAATCTGATCGTGAATACGTACGACTACATCAACCGTGTTGTCATAACACTTCCGCTTTCGGTCTACGAGGGTACGTGTGCAACACTCTCCCCTCTCGTTGCTATGCATCACCTAGATGGATCTTGCTTGTGCGTAGGAACATTTTAAAAATCACTGCGTTCCCCAACAAGCACTACAGCAAATGCCACTGATTAGAGACATTTGCCCAAGAGCAAATGCCACTGATCAATGCACAAACTCTTTGCCAAATGGCACTTATCAATGACACTTGCTCTTGGGCAAATTCCACTGATCTGGGGACTTGCCCAACAACAAGTGCCACTGATCTGGGGACTTGCCCAACAGCAATTGCCACTCATCAGTGCACTATCCTAAGCAAGGAAACATCTAAAAAGAGCAACATCAAGTGCCACTCTTCAATAGCACCCGTGCACCTATGCACATTTGGAAGCATCCTAAAATGGTCCCAGTACATGCAAGTATAACAATCTAGACCATGCAACACAAACCCTAGCTTGAACATGTATAACAATCTAGAGCATGCAACATGAACAACAACATGAACATGATTGTAGCTTGAACATCAACATGCCATTTGCATGAACACAAATCCTAGCAAGTCCCTACCATGAACACAGATCCTAGCAAAGCACACTAGCTAGCATTGGGGATTCTAGCATGAACATAGCTCCTAGCATGAACCCAGATCCTAGCAAAGTAGTAGCAGAAGAACATTATCCTAGGACTCACACTGTAGCAAACATGAACAGATCGGTCGGATTCGATTCGATTGGGATCACATCCAATCGGATCTACTCAAATCCTATCTAATCTTATCGAATGCACTAAGTACTAGCACATGCCTAAGAAATAAACCCCTAAGCTACATCTACAAGAAAGCATTGGGGATTCTTTGCCTCACCGGAGCTTGCGTAGTCGCAGCGAACCGAGGCCGGGGTGAAAACTCCGACGGGAAGGAGAGAGGTGGGAGAGCAGAGGAGGAGCCGGCCCTGGCGATGGCCTGCGGCATCGACCCCGTGCTCATGTCCACGCCGGAGTTCGAGGAGCACGGCGCGCCGACAGGAGAAAACCCTTGGATGGGGGTCAAGAAAACCCCCCTGCTCAATGGGGTCCCAAGAAGCGGCGGCTCCGTGGACGGCGCCGGTGCCGAGCCCAGGACCACGAGGTCCGGAATCGACGGCGGAGCAGGAATGGTCGACACCGCATTGGCTGGCGCTCATGGTGGCCGGCAGAAGATGGGGGACGTCGCTCATAGCACCGACGCCAGGTCCCTGCCCGAGTTCTGGAGCCCGACCAGCCAGCGCTCCTGGATGCTGGCGATGCGCTGGTCGACGGGGGTCAGAGGACGGCGCGGCGGTTGGCGAGGCGGAACCATCGGAGCAGAGGGGAGGGAGAGGTGGTGAGCGTGACGCCCCCGATTCAATCGTACACTAATCATGCACGCAAACGTGTACGATCAAGATCAGGGACTCACGGGAAGATATCACAACACAACTCTAAAACATAAATAAGTCATACAAGCATCATAATACAAGCCAGGGGTCTCGAGGGCTCGAATACAAGTGCTCAATCATAGACGAGTCAGCGGAAGCAACAATATCTGAGTACAGACATAAGTTAAACAAGTTGCCATAAGATGGCTAGCACAAACTGGGATACAGATCGAAAGAGGCGCATGCCTCCTGCCTGGGATCCTCCTAAAGTACTCCTGGTCATCGGCAGCGGGCTGCACGTAGTAGTAGGCACATCCAGTGTAGTAGGAGTCATCGTCAACGGTGGCGTCTGGCTCCTGGGCTCCAGCATCTGGTTGCGACAACCAGGTAGAAGGGAAAAGGGGAAAAGAGGGAGAAAAGCAGCCGTGAGTACTCATCCAAAGTACTCGCAAGCAAGGAGCTACACTACATATGCATGGGTATATGTGTAAAGAGGCAATATCGGTGGACTGAACTGCAGAATGCCAGAATAAAGGGGGGATAGCTAGTCTTATCGAAGACTACGCTTCTGGCAGCCTCCGTCTTGCAGCATGTAGAAGAGAGTGGAGTGAAGTCCTCCAAGTAGCATCGCATAGCATAAACCTACCCGGCAATCCCCTCCTCGTCGCCCTGTTAGAGAGCGATCACCGGGTTGTATCTGGCACTTGGAAGGGTATTGTTTATTAAGTATCCGGTTCTAGTTGTCATAAGGTCAAGGTACAACTCCAAGTCGTCCTATTACCGAAGATCACGGCTATTCGAATAGATAAACTTCCCTGCGGGGGTGCACCACATAACCCAACATGCTTGATCCCATTTGGCCGGACACACTTTTCTGGGTCATGCTCGACCGCGGAAGATCAACACGTCGCAGCCCCACCTAGGCCAACAGAGAGGTCAGCATGCCGGTCTAAACCTAAGCGCATGGGGGTCTGGGCCCATCGCCCTTAGCACACCTGCATGTTGCGTACGCGGCCGAAAGCAGAACTAGCCCCCTTAATACAAGAGCAGGCTTACGTTCCAATCCGGCGCAGCGCCGCTTCGATCGCCGACGCCACGAAGGCTTGGTGATACCACGACGCTGAGTGCCCATATCTTTCCCACGCAGTTGGTTAGTGCGTATAGACCAAATGGCCAGACTCAGATCAAATACCAAGATCTCATTAAGCGTGTTAATGATGTAACCGCGGACGCCGACCAGGGCCATTCCCACCTCTCTCCTAGGTGGTCTCGACCTACCCTGTCGCTCCACCACAAAGTAACAGTCGGGGGACGTTGGGAACCCAGGCACACCTCTCCCTGGATGGAGCCACCTGCCCCTTCAGCCCCCATCTCCGAACAGTATCATAAGTAATGTAGTAGTATAAAGTATATAGCATATGCCCGTGATCACCTCCCGAAGTGATCATGGCCCAGTAGTATAGCATGGTAGACGGACAAGAGTGTAGGGCCACTGATGGAACACTAGCATCCTATACTGGCAAAGGGGGGAAAACATCCAGGAAAGTATCCCCGGTGTTCCGCATTTTCGGACAGATGAACCGGAGGGGGAAAGTTGCGTGTTCGATATGTTAGGGATGTGTGGCGGATGAACGGGCTGCGTATCCGGATTCATCGGATTTTTCTGAGCAACTTTCATATAGAAAACATTTTCATCCGAGCTACGGTTTATTTACTATGAATTTTTAAAGATTAAACCATTCTCTGGAATTATTTATATTAAGAGAAATGGAATATGATGTCAGCATGATGTAGAGGTGATGTCAGCAAGTCAAACCGCCTGGCCCAGGTCAAACCTGACCTGGGGGACCCACCTGTCAAAGACAGTGGGTTAAACAGAGTTAGTTTTAAAACTATACAGAGTTAATTAACTAGTGGGCCCGGCCTGTCAGTGGGTATTTAGCTAATCTAATTAAGTTTTAATTATAAATATGTTTTAATTAACCTAATATGCGGTGGGGCCCCCATGTAAGTGCCTGGGGCTGCCCAGTCAGCACAGTTGACCAGGTCAATGTGGTCAACTGGGGCCAGGGGGCCCACGGGCAGTGACCCTGAGGCGGGCCCCAGGTGTGCCACGTCGGCAGCGTCGGGGTTTCGCCGCCGGCGACCAAAACGGGGGCGGGGCTCGCCGGACTTGCCGGGAATCGCGCATAGGGGGTCTTTTGGCGCGGGACTTGGCGCGTCGAAGCAGCGCCTGAAGGCGTCGGCCGCCCGGGGCGATAGAGACGGAATTGGCGGAATCGGTGCGGTGTGGCAGAGGCGGCGGCGCGTACGGGTGCTCGACGGAGACGGCACTACGGCGTGAAGCAGCTTGAACGGGAGGGCTAGGTGTGCTCTATGCAGCGCGGCGAGCACGTTGGGCACTAGCCCATGACCAAAAGGTCACCGGAGTCTCGTCGGCCACCAAACGAGGTGGCGGTGGTTCGGGCTTCGTCGGGGCCGTGGCTACGGGCGGCTAGAGGGGGCAGGGGACGGCGCATTCGGCGCAGGAGCTCACCGTGGGAGCGTGGGGTCTAGGCAGAGGGCTCGGGGAGGTCCGGTGAAGCAGATCGGCCGCGAGGTCGTGTGGTGGCCGTCGAGGATGAAGACGAAGGGGATCCGGCGCTGGGGTGGCTCCCGCCTTGAGGTCGTTGGTGCGAACGAAGCAGAAGACGGCCGTGGGGCTCGTGGACACATTGGGCGGCGAGGAGGGCACGGTGGCCGCAGTGGCGCAGCAACGCAGCGGCGACAGTGCGTTGGGGCGAGGTGGATCTGGAGAAGGGGGCGAGGCCAGAGGAGAGAGGGAGAGGGGGCGTCCAGGGGGAGTGAGTGGGTGCGGGGAGCCCGAGGGGTCGTGGGACTCGACCTTATCCTCTCAGGACGGCGCCAGCGAGGTGGCTGGGAGGCGACGGGCGCGTTGTCCCGTCCGGTCGGAGGAACATGAAGGAGGAGGAGCGACCGGTGAGGGGGGAGTGGGCCGTCCGACTCGGGTGGGCTAGGCCCAGGGGAAAAAAGTGGGGATGGGCTGGCCTAGTCGGCCTGTTGGTCAGCTGGGCCGGTTGGCCCAGTGGGGGGGGGGGGGCTTCTCTTTTCCTTTTTTAACTTCTTTGTTTTCTTTTAATTTCAAAAGGCAAAATAGTTTTATAAAATACAAAGCTTGAACCTAAATTATTATTATAATTTAGACTACTGCCACAATTAGTTTGGTAGTTAAATAAATTAGCTTCGCATTTTCATAAAACAAAAAGGCATTTAAACAATGTTTTAACCATTGTTTTAATTAATTTAGGACATTTAAACACTTTGCAAAAATGATGGTTCACCACCATATTGTCAAAAGGATATTTGCCACATGATGAACATTTTAGTTTTCATGTTTGAGCAATTTAGAATTTTGACTTTAATTTGAATTTGAATTTAAATTTGATTGTTCATCAAGTGATAAATAGCTCAGTAAGCATGGTGACCTGGCACCATTAACAGGGGATTACTGTAGCATGACACTGGGGGTGTTACAAATCTCCTCCACTACAAGAAATCTCGTCCCGAGATTTAAGAGGGGAGTAAGGGAGAAAGTTCTGGTTACGAAATTCGAACAATTCTTTTCTGTCTTGGTTGCTCTTCCCGAAGTAGTTGATCCCTTTTAGTGATGTCTTCATTTCTCTGCTCCAGGTCATCATGATGAAGTGGTCATCCTTCCTTCGGAGTCTTCATCATACTAACGAAAGATCAAGGGGGTATACCGGAAGAATGGACCTCCGCAGGGTAGACTATCTGGTAGACAACAACGAGGAAGGTGGCGGAAAGTAACTCTCGAATTGAAATTCAAGACAATAACGAGAGCAAAGTAAGAAGGTGCAAAATAGAAGTTTCAAGCGCATAGGCAATATCGTTCGTTGCCTGAAGCGAAGTGTGAAAGGGGTTCAGAGCAATGGGAATACGTATTGCGTCTGATACCAGATTGATGATCTCATCGAAAGGTGGCTCGTGAATTACACACGAGGTCACGCGGGAGGAATAACCTTCGGAACAGGGGGTGTACAGGAGAGTCAGGTTTCGATCCTGTGGAACTGTTGGTTATGGGCCCACCATGTGGGTTAAAAGAAGGAAGGGCGGTGACGTCTTGCACGATCATGAAAGCAAGGCATGTCAGAGGATAGTCTGTCGGTTAGGTCGGCAACAACATCGGTACCAAGGGCGAGGCACGAAGAGAACCATTTTCCTCCTTGTTGAACGAGGTGGACCAATAGGCAAAGTTCTCGTCCATCGGCGGATACCGGAATGCTATCAACAAAAGCAACAGGGTCTTACTGACACGGTTGTACACCAAGGTGTTTTACATAAGCAGAAGAATACTACTGCTTATATAATATAGATCACTAGAAGGGTTAAGCAAACCAATGGAAAGGAAAGGTCATTACCAGGTTTAATCAGAACAATGGGGAGGAAAATGTGTATACACACATATTTCAGGGGTATATCCTTCCCAAGGACAAGCGGGGCATGATATCCATGAGAGGATAGAAAGTAGAGAACCATTGAGGTAAAGGGAGAGGAATTTCATGACGTTACCCATACAACGGTGTTTGGATAATTGATAAAGAGAATTTAGCATTGTGCTTCAAATGTTCTTGTTGATGAACGGAGTACCACAACCATGCTTCGAGATAGCATTGACATGGTCTTCAAGCAAAGTTCAGACTTTGGATACTCAAAGGATTCATCAGGAATAACTTATAGAATAAGTCTTACAATTTCCTCATGGAAGAATGGTTAACCTTTCCAAAAAGGAAGAACTATAACAATAGGTCCTCCGGCCAGGCGTGGTAGGCATGACATCACCTTACCGGGTCTTATGAAGACTAGCGTTAGAACTCTTGGAAATATGTTCCAACAATCATATCTTACGGAGATTCAGATCTGATAGGTGCCAAGATACTCCAGACTCACGATGCCTGAGAAGGAAGGGGTGCAACACAATTTGACGAGATGGCGTTGCAAGATTCTCGGGAAATGAACTATGGAAGCAAGTTTTGAATCATGAGTTCATCATTAAACGAAGGAGGGGATGAGGAGGTGGCTGATGAACTCAGCTACAATTCATCGAGATTCCCAAAAGAGAGATTTCCACAATTATGTGAACAAGGAGATAACACTTGTCAGATCAAATGGTATTGAGGTATGCTCGAGGAAAACATACCGAATTTAAACATTGGTTGAAAGGTGCGCCCAAAATATGGGCTTAGGTAACATGATCAATGTCCAGAATGGTGATCCAATAATCAATGGCCTAAGAATGAAATGTCGACCATTTAACTTCGAAGCAATAGGGTTGCTAGAAGTACATAATCCAAGCAGTGCCGTTCACTTGTTGGTACACCGGTTGGAACCAATACGAGGACCAAGAAAGAATGGTGATGGTGAGAAGCATCACAATACCAAGAATTCCTTAAGAGGTGGAGCAATCCTCACAACATCCTTGATATTAAAAGATGGTAATACTCCAAGCTAAGGAAGAACAAATGCTATATAGTAGGGATCTCAAGGTATAACTCAAAACACGAACAAGTTTGTGTTGAACGAAAGGCAAATAAGTGGTCAAAGGTAACACAAATCATTAGGGGCAAGGATGGTATTTCTCATCATGAACTCAATTGATATCCTGGAAGAGCTCATAAGGTTGATGATGATCACGACACATTTGTCGAGAGATTTCATGAAGAAGTAATCAATCAGCGAGGACATCAAGTCAAAGGAATGATGAAGCGGAAGGTTATTGGAACCATGGGTAGGACACAAACTTGAAATCAAGCTTGTTGTTCAAGGCGAACTGATATGTCG
This sequence comes from Aegilops longissima, assembly GCA_021605205.1. Lineage (NCBI taxonomy): Eukaryota > Viridiplantae > Streptophyta > Magnoliopsida > Poales > Poaceae > Aegilops > Aegilops longissima. The sequence goes on along the minus strand of CM038676.1, from coordinate 39,825,509 downwards.
AGGAAGATTGACGTAAGCTTAGCTCATCGTCGAAAATTTGTGCTCCGGGAAGAAGGACCAGGTAGCATAGTTAGAATTTGGCACGATAATGGTATAGCCTATCAGGCTAGGAATGACTTGAAGGATTATTAAACTCATAAGCAACGAAAATTACTTAAGAGTTATTGAATCGGAGTGCGGAATCGATTCACTTATCGGTGTTCTCGGTCGACAAACAACCTAGAACCCGTGGAGTCACTATGACAGGGAAGGTACTACTTCATCAGAAATTCATAAGACGTAGTGCAATAGCATGATATCCTCGAGATAGTAGGGGGCAATACTCGAGGTAGTTTGGTATAGAGGTTGGACAAGCATATTGATTTGCAGAAGGCAAGTGCTTTAACTTGTCTGCGAAATGGGATCAAAGAAGAACAATCATGGTCAGAACCACGAATGCAAAGGACCAAAACCAAATACAAGATGATTTTATAATGAGGGAATAATTATTATTACAAGAAGCTTGCATGATAAGTTCCACACCGGGTCCATGGGCATGAACACAAAGTTCAAGGTCGACTCCCACTTCTTTAATGCATAACCTTTCATTCACTTCTCGTCTTCGAAGAAGTTGCAGTGCTGAAATTTTATCTGGCGAAACACCAGAAGAGTATGACTCGTGAAAACTTTCGGGTTCACACGGTTTTAGAGAATGTATAGGTTCAACCCATCGGGGCATCTTAGAAACATATACCACAAGCTTCAAGAGTAAATATCACCAGCTCGAAAGCAGAGCAAGGTTGAGAAAGTAGAGGATACAATTTACCAAAGGCATTATGTATCCGAGGGAAGGCTCACAAGGTTATTGAATATGAAGGACGCTGTCAGATAAAATCCATTAAAGGATCTGGCGGTCCATAAAGGAGCTGATGTGAGTATCGGTACTCAACCAGAGGAAGAAGAATGCAAGGATATCTGATTATAGAAACATCTAACTAATTCAAAGTTCAAATGCAAAAGAATTATAATTTCCAAATCAGGGGAGCAGAAGCAACGCTCTGATCAAGGATGGATAAGTTGAGTAGGCTTAGGGGTACAATCGATGACAATTTGACTGGTCGAGATCCAGCTCATGTTTAAAATGACGTCTGAGCCAAAAGGATGAATTCTAGCATCTGATTAAGGATTGCAACATTCACAACATATTGAATCAAGGGACCCAAGATGATAAAGGCAAAGGAAATCCATGAATATTGCTAGCCATTTGGAATTAACCAAAATGCAGGCAGACAAGAATTTCAAGAGCCATAGGCCAATGAGGATTCTCGAAAGATCAGATAGTATTTTGAAGAATTTTGTGAAACACATGAACAACTAGGGATGAGCGGATACTCGGTAAGAGCGAGGAATTATCCGTAGGGGTATTCATGTGGCAAAGAACTGCAGGGCAGTAGGCACAAAGTATTCTTGAAACAATAGAGAGAATTTCGATGTATCTTGTAATAACAAGATCAACTGGGAAGCATTGTATGAATGGCGAGTATACGTGGTTATCCATAGGGGTTTTTCGGTGGTAGGGAATTGCAAAAGCAGCGGGCATAAAGTCTCAAAAGAGTATCGGAGAGTAACTTCGAAATCTTACAGTGCGATGGCGATCATCTGTGATAAGGGGCTCTCCGCGAGAAGTAGTTACGAGAACCTAGAGTGAGATTTAGTAAAATCATTTAACCCGAATAGAAGAGAGATCAGAGTCCTAGAGTAAGGATCGAGGAGTAAAAGATCCTAATACCACCCAATGGCGACGTGGGCCCGTAAGCCGCACAACCATGTTAGTAAAAGTTTTTCAATGACTAGACTCGACTTCGGCCAAGGAGTTGGTAAGGGGGATTCCTACAGGCAGTCGGCTCTGATACCAACTTGTGACGCCCCCGATTCAATCATACACTAATCATGCACGCAAACGTGTACGATCAAGATCGAGGACTCACGGAAGATATCACAACACAACTCTAAAACATAAGTAAGTCATACATGTTGGAGAGCGTAGTAATTTCAAAATTTTCCCACGCACACGCAAGATCATGGTGATGGCATAGCAACGAGAGGGAGAGTGTATGTCCATGTACCCTCGTGAACCGTGGCGGAGCGTTATAACAACGTGGTTGATGTAGTCGTGCGTCTTCACGATCCGACCGATCCAAGTACGAGCGCACGGCACCTCCGAGTTTAGCACACGTTCAGCTCGATGGCGATCCCGGGCTCCGATCCAGCAAAGCGTCGGGGATGAGTTCCGTCGACCTGACGGCGTGGTGGCGATGATGATGCTCCACGGTAGCGAGCCGCCTAAGCTCATGACGATATGACTCTACGGCGAGGGCTTCGCTAAGCTCATGACGATATGACGAAGTGGAATATGGTGAGGGGGCACCGCACTGCGGCTAAGGGCGATCCGTAGATCAACTTGTGTGTCATGGGGTGCCCCTGCCCCGTATATAAAGGAGCAGGGGGTGCGGCCAGCCCTAGGAGGAGGCGCGGAGAGTCCTACTCCCACGGAGTAGGACTCCCCCTTCCTAGTTGGATTAGGACTTGGGGGAGGGAGAGAGGAAGGGGCGCCCCCTCTCCTGTCCTATTCGGACTAGGGGGGGGCACGTGGCCTGCCTGGCCGGCCCTCCTCTTCTCCCTTAGGGCCCATTAAGGCCCAACATCCCCGGGAGGTTCAGTAACCCGGTTTTCGGTAAATCCGATTTCACGGAACTATTCGAAGTCAAACATAGGCTTCAATATATCAATCTTTATGTCTCGACCATTTGAGACTCCTCGTCAGTCCATGATCACATCCGGGACTCGAACAAACTTCGGTACATCAAAACTTATAAACTCATAATAAGCATCATCGTAGCGTTAAGCGTGCGGACCCTACGGGTTCGAGAACTATGTAGACATGACCTAGAACTATTCTCGGTCAATAACCAATAGCGGAACCTGGATGCCCATATTGGTTCATACATATTCTTCAAAGATCTTTATCGGTCAAACCGCATAACGACATCGTTGTTCCCTTTGTCATCGGTATGTTACTTACCGAGATTCGATCGTCGGTATCAATACCTAGTTCAATCTGATGTGTATTACCGAGCAAGTCTCTTTACGGCTCCGTAATACATCATCTCTCTTTTACTTGCAATGCTTCTTATGTGATGTGTAATAGAAGGCCTAGAGATACCTCTCACAATCTAGTGACATTAGTTGCAACAAGGCTTATGTGATGTGTATTACCGAGAAGGCCTAGAATACCTCTCCAGACAATCGGAGTGACAAAACCTAATCTCAAATCGCCAACCCAACATGTACCTTTGGAGACACTGTAGTACTCCTTTATAATCACCCAGTTATGTTGTGACGTTTGGTAGCACCCAAAGTGTTCCTCCGATAAACGGGAGTTGCATAATCTCATAGTTACAGGAACATGTATAGGTCATGAAGAAAGCAATAGCAATATAGTAAACGATCAAGTGCTAAGCTAACGGAATGGGTCATGTCAATCACATCATTCTCCTAATGATGTGATCCCATTAATCAAATAACAACACATGTCTATGGTTAGGAAACATAACCATCTTTGATTAATGAGCTAGTCAAGTAGAGGCATACTAGTGACTATATGTTTGTCTATGTACTCACACATGTATCATGTTTCCGGTTGATACAATTCTAGCATGAATAATAAACATTTATCATGATATAAGGAAATAAATAATAACTTTATTATTGCCTCTAGGGCAGATTTCCTTGAGTCTCCCACTTGCACTAGAGTCAATAATCTAGATTACACAATAATGATTCTAACACCCATGGAGTCTTGGTGCTGATCATGTTTTGCTCGTGGAAGAGGCTTAGTCAACGGTGCGCAACATTCAGATCCGTATGTATCTTGCAAATCTCTATGTTTCCCACGGACTTGGTCCCGGATGGAATTGAAGCGTCTCTTGATATGCTTGGTCCTCTTGTGAAATCTGGATTCCTTTGCCAAGGCAATTGCACGATATTGTCACGAAGATCTTCATTGGTCCCGATGCACTAGGTATGACACCTAGATCGGAAATGAACTCTTTCATCCAGACTCCTTCATTTGCTGCTTCGAAGCAGCTATGTACTCCGCTTCACATGTAGATCCCATACGGCGCTTTGTTTAGAACTGCACCAATGACAGCTCCACCGTTTAATAAAAACACGTATCCGGTTTGCGATTTAGAATCGTCCGGATCGGTGTCAAAACTTACATCGGCGTAACCATTTACGACTAGCTCTTTGTCACCTCCATATCGAGAAACATATCCTTAGTCCTTTTCGGTATTTCAGGATGTTCTTGACCGCTGTCCGATGATCCACTCTGGATTACTTTGGCACCTTCCTGCCAAGCTTATTGCTAAGCATACGTCAGTCTGGTACACAACATTGCATACATGATAGAGCCTATGGCTGAAGCATAGGAACATCTTTCATTCTCTCTCTATCTTCTGCTGTGGTCGGGCATTGAGTCGACTCAATTTCACACCTTATGTCTGGTAAAAATCCTTTCTTTGCTCGATCCATTTTGAACTTTTCAAAACTTTATCAATGTATGTGCTTTGTGAAAGTCCAATCAAGCGTCTTGATCTATCTCTATAGATCTTGATGCCCAATATGTAAGCAACTTCACGAGGTCTTTCATTGAAAACTTTTATTCAAGTATCCTTTTATGCTATCCAGAAATTCTATATCATTTCCAATCAATAATATGTCGTCCACATATAATATTAGAAATGCTCTGAACTCCCACTCACTTTCTTGTAAATCAGGCTTCTCCAAAAGTTTGTATAAAACCATATGCTTTGATCACACTATCAAAGCATTTTTTCCAACTCGAGAGGCTTGCACGGACCATAAATTGATCATTGGAGCTTGCACACTTTGTTAGCCCTTTTGGATCAACAAAACCTTCTGGTTGCATCATATACAACTCTTCTTCTAGAAATCCATTCAAGAATGCAGTTTTGACATCCATTTGCCAAATTTCATAATCATAAAATGCAGCAATTGCTAACATGATTCGGACAGACTTAAGCATCGTTACGGGTGAGAAAGTCTCATCGTAGTCAACCCCTTGAACTTGTCGAAAACCTTTCGCAAGAAGTCGAGCTTTATAGACAGTTATATTACCATCAGCGTCAGTCTTCTTCTTAAAAATCCATTTATTCTCAATGGCTTGCCGATCATCGGGCAAGTCAACCAAAGTCCATACTTTGTTCTCATACATGGATCCCATCTCAGATTTCATGGCTTCCAGCCATTTTGCGGAATCTGGGCTCATCATCGCTTCCTCATAGTTCGTAGGTTCGCCATTGTCAAGTAACATGACTTCCAGAATAGGATTACCGTACCACTCTGGTGTGGATCTTACTCTGGTTGACCTCTGAGTTCAAGAGAAACTTGATCTGAAGTTTCATGATCAATATCATTAGTTTCCTCACTAATTGGTGTAGTTGTCACAGAACCGGTTCTTGTGATGAACTACTTTCCGATAAGGGAGCAGATCTGATTATCTCATCAAGTTCTACTTTCCTCCCACTCACTTCTTTCGAGAGAAACTCTTTTCTAGAAAGGATCCGAATTTAGCAAAGAAAATCTTGCCTTCAGATCTGTGATAGAAGGTGTACCCAACAGTCTCTTTTGGGTATCCTATGAAGACACATTTCTCCGATTTGGGTTCGAGCTTATCTGGTTGAAGTTTCTTCACATAAGCAACGCAGCCCCAAACTTTAAGAAACGACAACTTTGGTTTCTTGCCAAACCACAGTTCATGAGGTGTCGTCTCAACGGATTTTGATGGTGCCCTATTTAACGTGAATGCGGCCGTCTCTAAAGCATAACCCCAAAACGATAGCGGTAAATCAGTAAGAGACATCATAGATCGCTAGTAAAGTACGATTACGACGTTCAGACACACCATTTCGTTGTGGTGTTCCGGGTGGCGTGAGTTGTGAAACTATTCCGCATTGTTTCAAATGTAAACCAAACTCGTAACTCAAATATTCTCCTCCACGATCAGATCGTAGAAACTTTATTTTCTTGTTACGATGATTTTCCACTTCACTCTAAAATTCTTTGAACTTTTCAAATGTTTCAGATTTGTGTTTCATTAAGTAGATATACCCATATCTGCTCAAATCATCTGTGAAGGTGAGAAAATAACGATACCATGGCGTGCCTCAACATTCATTGGACCACAAACATCGGTATGTATGATTTCCAACAAATCAGTTGCTCGCTCCATAGTTCGGAGAACGGCGTTTTAGTCATCTTGCCCATGAGGCACGGTTCATAAGTACCAAGTGATTCATAATCAAGTGATTCCAAAAGCCCATCGGTATGGAGTTTCTTCATGCGTTTTACTCGATATGACCCAAGCAGCGATTGCCACAAATAAGTTGCATTATCATTATCAACTCTGCATCTTTTGGTTTCAACACTATGAATATGTGTATTACTACTATCGAGATTCAATAAAAATAGACCACTCTTCAAGGGTGCATGACCATAAAAGATATTATTCATATAAGTAGAACAACCATTATTCTCGACTTAAATGAATAACCGTCTCGCATCAAACAAGATCCAGATATAATGTTCATGCTAACGCGGCACCAAATAACAATTATTTAGGTCTAAAACTAATCCCGATGGTAGATGTAGAGGTAGCGTGCCGACCGCGATCACATCGACTTTGGAACCATTTCCCACGCGCATCGTCACCTCGTCCTTAGCCAATCTTAAGCAATCCGTAGTTCTGTTTGAGTTGCAAATATTAGCAATAGAACCAGTATCAAATACCAGTACTCTGCGAGCATTAGTAAGGTACACATCAATAACATGTATATCACATATACCTTTGTTCACTTTGCCATCCTTCTTATCCGCCAAATATTTGGGGCAGTTCCGCTTCCAGTGACCAGTTTGCTTGCAGCAAAAACACTCAGTTTCAGGCTTAGGTCCAGACTTGGGTTTCTTCTCTTGAGCAACAACTTTCTTGCTGTTCTTTTTGAAGTTCCCCTTCTTCTTCCCTTTGCCCTTTTTCTTGAAACTAGTGGTCTTGTTGACCATCAACACTTGATGTTCTTTCTTGATTTCTACCTCCGCAGCTTTTAGCATTGCGAAGAGCTCGGGAATTGTCTTAGTCATCCCTTGCATATTATAGTTCATCACGAAGCTCTTGTAGCTTGGTGGCAGTGATTGGAGAATTCTGTCAATGACACTATCATCCGGAAGATTAACTCCCGGTTGAATCAAGTGATTATTATACCCGGACATTTTGAGTATATGTTCCTTGTGAACTATTCTCCTCCATCTTGCAGCTATAGAACTTATTGGAGACTTCATATCTCTCAATCCGGGCATTTGCTTGAAATATTAACTTCAACTCTTGGAACATCTCATATGCTCCATGACGTTCAAAACGTCGTTGAAGACCTGGTTCTAAGCCGTAAAGCATGACACACTAAACTATAGAGTAGTCATCAGCTTTGCTCTGCCAGACGTTCACAACTTCTGGCGTTGCTCCTGCAGCAGGCCTGGCACCCAGCGGTGCTTCCAGGACGTAATTCTTCTATGCAGCAATGAGGATAATCCTCAAGTTACGGACCCAGTCCGTGTAATTGCTACCATCATCTTTCAATGTTGCTTTCTCAAGGAACACATTAAAATTCAACGGAACAACAACACGAGCCATCTATCTACAGTAAACATAGACAAGCAAAATACTATCAGGTACTAAGTTCATGATAAATTTAAGTTCAATTAATCATATTACTAAAGAACTCCCACTTAGATAGACATCTCTCCAGTTATCTAAGTGATTACGTGATCCAAATCAACTAAACCATGTCCGATCATCACGTGAGATGGAGTAGTTTCAATGGTGAACATCACTATGTTGATCATATCTACTATATGATTCACGTTCGACCTTCGGTCTCCGTGCTCGAGGCCATATCTGTTATATGCTAGGCTCGTCAAGTTTAACTTGAGTATTCGCGTGCGCAACTATTTTGCACCCGTTGTATTTGAGCGTAGAGCCTATCACACCCGATCATCACGTGGTGTCTCAAAGACGAAGAACTTTCATAGCGGTGCATACTCGGGAGAACACTTCTTGATAATTTTAGTGAGAGATCATCTTATAATGCTACCGTCAATCAAAGCAAGATAAGATGCATAAAGGATAAACATCACATGCAATCAATATAAGTGATATGATATGGCCATCATCATCTTGTGCTTGTGATCTCCATCTCGAAGCACCGTCATGATCACCATTGTCACCGGCGCGACACCTTGATCTCCATCGTAGCATCGTTGTCGTCTCGCCAACTATTGCTTCTCGACTATCACTACTGCTTAGTGATAAAGTAAAGCAATTACATGGCTTTGCATTTCATACAATAAGCGACAACCATATGGCTCCTGCCGATTGCCGATAACCGGTTACAAAACATGATCATCTCATACAATAAATATAGCATCACGTCTTGACCATATCACATCACAACATGCCCTGCAAAAACAAGTTAGACGTCCTCTACTTTGTTGTTGCAAGTTTTACGTGGCTGCTACGGGCTGAGCAAGAACCGTTCTTACCTACGCATCAAGACCACAACGATAGTTTGTCAAGTTGGTGCTGTTTTAACCTTCGCAAGGACCGGGAGTAGTCACACTCGGTTCAACTAAAGTGAGAGAAACAGACACCCGCCGGTCACCTTTAAGCAACGAGTGCTCGAAGCGGTGAAACCAGTCTCGTAAAAATGCAGCGTAATGTCGGTCGGGCGCTTCATCTCACAATACCGCTGAACCAAAGTATGACATGCTGGTAAGCAGTATGACTTATATCGCCCACAACTCACTTGTGTTCTACTCGTTCATATGACATCAACGTATAAAACCAGGCTCGGATGCCACTGTTGGAGAACGTAGTAATTTCAAAAAATTTCCTACGCACACGCAAGATCATGGTGATAGCATAGCAACGAGAGGGGAGAGTGTATGTCCACGTACCCTCGTAGACCGTAAGCGGAAGCGTTATAACAACGCGGTTGATGTAGTCGTACGTCTTCACGATCCGACCGATCCAAGTACAATAAGTCCAAAGGTACTGCTGAGGGCACAACTCAACAAGCCCAAAACACACACGAAATAAGAAACAGGCTCAGCCGGGGCCAAGGCCGGAGAGCAAATAGACGACTAATCAGGCTCAGGCGCAGGCGGCGGTGGTGGCGGCGATAGGCGGACGGCCATCGAGCGGAGGTCGGCGATGAAGGCGGAGATGGCGTCCCGGTCCCGCGGGCGGCTAAGCGGCCGCCAAAGCTGCAAGTAACCAGACAGTTTGAAGAGAGCATCAGTAGATCGTCGAAGAGGGGAGCACTGAATCACAAGCTTATTGTGAATAGTCCAGAGCGTCCACGCGAGGGCCCCAATCTCAAGCCACCTAATGTGGCGAGAGGACAGCGGGGAGGCCTGAAGCTCGGCAAAGAGGTCGCGGAAGTTGGAGTGGCACCAATCCCCACCAACCGCCTCTCTAAAGCAGCTCCAAACGAACTGAGCAGACACGCAGGAGAAGAATATGTGGTTCAAGTCTTCAGGGGAATCACAAAGGGGGGCAGAGGGCAGAGCCCGGGCCATTGCGCTTGCGGACTTCAACTCCAGCCGGCAGCCGGCCACGGATCCATTGCCACATGAACAAACGGATTTTAAGGGGCAGGCGAATGGACCATATCGCCTGGAGGGGCGGCGGGGCGGAGGATGGGGCGATAGCCGCGTAGAGGGACTTGGTGGAGAATTGACCTGAGGCCTCAAGGCGCCACCGAACCTCATCCGGGCCAGCATCGACAGTCGGCTCATGGAGAGCAATACAATCAAGAAGTTCATGCCAGGCGGCCACTTCCGGAGGCCCAAATGGCCTCCGGAGCGCGAGGCGCCCTAAGTCAATAAGGGCCTGTTGAACTGAGATTGTTGGGACGACAGCGATGGAGAAGAGGTCGGGGAAGCGGGCCGCGAATGGAGCGTCACCTGCCCATCGGTCAAACTAGAACAGGGTCGCTACTCCCGATCCGACCAAGATGGAGGTCCAATGCGGAGGATGGGGAACAGTTGGATGACCGATTGCCAGAACTGGGATCCACCCGAACGTTGGCAGAAGGCCAGAGGTTGGCCACGCAAGCATTTATTCCGGATGATGTCTAACCACGGACCGCCATGCCCTTGTGAGATGCGCCAGAGCCAGCGGGAGAGGAGGGCAATGTTCATGCGCTTTGAGCACATGATGCCAAGGCATCCCTGCTCCTGGGGCTTGCAGATGTCGGGCCAACTCGCCATATGATACTTCTTCTTGTTATTGTCCCTAGCCCAATAGAAGCGAGACTGGATTTTAGCGATCTCGTGATGGAGGGTCTCGTGGAGGCTGTAGAAGCTAATAAGGAATAATAGGAGACTAGAGAGCGAGGAGTTGATGAGAATCGTCCGGGCCGCCTTCGAGAGCCACCGACCCTGCCAAGGCTCAATGCGCGTTTGCAACTTGGTCACCGCAGGCCGAAGGTCCGCCACAGTGAGCCGAGAGTCACTAATGGGCGTTCCCAGGTAGGTCGTTGGGAAGGAGCCCAGGCGGCAATTGAGGCAGTTGGCAATGTCAAGGGCCTCAGCCGGAGAATAACCCATCACCATCACATCGCTCTTGTCGAAGTTGATCTTAAGACCAGACATTTGTTGGAAGCAGAGGAGGAGGAATTTAAGGCTAGCAATGTCCGTATCCGAGCCTTCGACCATGATTATGGTGTCGTCAGTGTACTGGAGTAGGGAGATGCCAACGCCCCCAGTCAAGTGGGGGGAGATACCCCTAATATGGCCCGCGACCTTAGCCTTGTCCAGAATGGCCGCTAGAGCATCGACCACCATATTAAACAGGAACGAGGAGAATGGGTCACCCTGCCTCACCCCACAGGAAGTAGGGAAGTAGGGGCCAATCTCCCAATTGATGTTAATGGAAGTGCGACCACAGAAGACCATTTGCATAACCCACGTCACCCAACGGTCATCAAAGCCTTTCCGCAGGAGAACTTCCCGAAGGAAGGGCCAGCTAATAGTGGCATAGGCCTTATGGAAATCGATCTTCAGGAAGACCGCCTTGAGGTGGTTGGAGCGGACCTCATGGAAGACTTCGTGAAGGACCAACACCCCATCCAAAATATAACGGCCTTGGATGAAGGCCAATTGGTTGGGGTGAGTAATCTGGTCTGCGAGCAGGGTCACCCTATTGGCGTACCCTTTGGCCAGAATCCGGAATATCACATTGATCACCGTGATTGGGTGGAACTGACGGATGTCAGCAGCGCCAGGAACCTTGGGGATGAGCGAGATCGTCCCGTAGTTAAGGTGCCCGAGATCGACGGACCCAACGTAGAACTCGTCGAAGATGGCCATGACCTCCGGCTTGATCACATTCCAGAAGCAGGGTTCATGCCTTTGATGGCGGCCCAGACCTTTTCCTCTGAGAAGGGGGCCAAAAGAGCCGCGTTCTCAGGTTCAGAAACAAGCTGGCGACCGGACCAACAGTCATGGGCGAAAGATACTCCGCTCCCGGGAGCGGCTGTGAATAGGGCCCTATAGAAGCCGTCGACGTGGGACCTAATGTCTCGAGGGGACTGCAGGAGGGTCGCGCCATCCCAAAGAAGAGGGATGGAGTTGCGCCTACGACGGCCATTAGCAATGGCCTAGAAATAAGTCGTATTCGCGTCACCCTTCAAGACCCACTTCTGAGCACCATGCAAACTCCAGTAGGCCTCTTCATCAGTGTAGATGATAGAGAGCTGATCTTCCAAGTCGTAGCGGGAGAGCCACTCCTCGGGAGAGAGGCCGGTAGCATCGGCGCGCAGGTCCAGGGCTTGGATCGCATACAGCAGAGCCTTCTTATGCTCTTGGAGGTCGCGTCCCAGGTTGGCGCCCCATCCCTTCATGAACTATCAACCTCGCTTGGCGCAGACGTGCTAAGAGTCGACAGCGGAGGAAGGGCGAGAAAGGGACTGCAAGAGGGCGCGAGTTTCCAACCAACGAGCACTGACCGCATCGACGAAGCCAGCTTGGGACAGCCAAAATATCTCAAACCGGAATCGTGGGGAAGCGGGGGGCGCTCATCAGCGGAAGACGGAAGGAGGGAGACGTGATCGGAGCCAATCCGAGTGATGGCCCGGAGGGAGGCAAGGGAGCAACGGAGGTCCCATTCCGGGGAAAATCGGACCCGGTCCAGGACGGACTGGGTCGGGGCAGCCTGACGGTTGGTCCAGGTGAACCTGGCACAACCCCGGTCAATCTAACGAAGGCCAAGATCAGCAATGCAATCGTTGAACAATTGCATAAGAGCAAAGTTGACGTTGGCATTCCTCTTGTCCTCCGCGAACCTAAGGAGATTAAAGTTACCCCCCACAACAACCGGCAGTGACGCAGCCGACACCTTCCGGTGGAGCTCCTCGAGGAAGGAGGCGGATCGACTGTGGTCGGCGGGGCCGTAGACAATAATGACCTCCCACTTGAAGTTAATGGAGCGTTCAAACACCTCTGTGCTGCCACACCCAAGATGCGACCCTATCCAAAAGGAACTCGACGGTCCCACCAAGGATAGAAGCGCATCTTAAAGACGCTTTTGCAAGGTGGATATCATTACATCAACATTACATAATAGATGGGGATACATACATAAGGCACAAATGCCACAAGAATACATCAACATCATATACAAGAGATCAACATCCGACTACGGATGGAACATAAACAGAAACTCAAAAAAAATCCACCCTGCTAGCCCAGGCTGCCGACCTGGAACCTATCCCCTGATCGAAGAAGCAGAAGAAGAACCCCAAAACAAGTAACATCGCTCTCACGTCATGATCATCGCATCTTGCACCTGCAACTGGTGGTGTAGTAATCTGTGAGCCACGAGGACTCAGCAATCCCATTACCATGGGTATCAAGACTAGCAAAGCTTAAAGGGAAAGGAAGGGGTAAAGTGGTGAGGTTGCAGCAGCGACTAAGCAAGTATGGTGGCTAACATACGCAAATGAGAGCGAGAAGAGAAACAAAGGAACGGTCGTCAACTAGTAATGATCAAGAAGTGATCCTGAACTCCTACTTACGTCAGACATAACCCAGAAACCGTGTTCTCCTCTCGATCAACCCCGAAAAGAGACACTCACGGTTACGCACACGGTTGGTGTATTTTAGAAGAGTTTGCTTCAAGTTTACTACAACCGGATATTAACAAATTCCCATCTGCCACATAACCGCGGGCACGGCTCTCGAAAGTTTATACCTGCAGGGTGTCCCAACTTAGCCCATGATAAGCTCTCGCGATCAACGAAGGATATTCCTTCTCCCGGAAGACCCGATCAGTCTCGGAATCCGGCTACAAGACATTTCGACGACAATAAAACAAGACCAGCAACACCGCCCGATGCGCCGACAATCCCGATAGGAGCTGCACATATCTCGTTCTCAGGGCAACACCGGATGAGACATCCTACGAGTAAAACCAACCCTCAAGTTTCCCCAAGGTAGCCCCGCAGTCTGCTCGTTTCGAACCAGCACTTAGAGAAGCACTGGCCCGGGGGGGGTGCTAAATAAAGATGACCCTTGGGATGCGCGACTCCCAAGGGAAAAATAGGTGGTGGTGAGGCAAATGGTAAAACCAAGGTTGGGCCTTGCTGGAGGAGTCTTATTCAAAGCGAACTGTCAAGGGGGTCCATAAATCACCCGACCGCGTTAGGGACGCAAAATCCGGGAACATAATACCTATATGACGGAAACTAGGGCGGCAAGAGTGGAACAAAACACCAGGCATAAGGCCGAGCCTTCCACCCTTTACCAAGTATATAGATGCATTAATAATATAAGAGATATTGTGATATCCCAACCAAAATCCTGTCCACCATGGAGCAATCTTCATCTTCACCTGCAACTAGCAACGCTATAAGAGGACTGAGCAAAGCGGTAACATAGCCAAACAACGGTTTGCATAGGAAAGGTGTCAAAGGTTAGAGGCTGACATGGCAATTTGGGATGGCTTGATAAACAGGTAATAGGTAGCGCAGCATAGCGATAGAACGAAGCAACTAGCATAGCAATGATAGTAGTGAGATCCAGGGTAGCGGTCATCTTGCCTGAAATCCCACAAGGAAGAAGAACGAGTTCATGAACAAGATGAAGCCACGAAGACGAACCAAGCGTAGACGAACGAATCCTCACGATCGCAACGAAACGGGAACTATCGAGAAGAAGCACACAACATGGTAAACACGCCACACATGAACAAGGCATGATACTCAAACAAGTATGATGCATGGCAAAGGCTACATGAAGCTACTCATGCCAAGATATGATGCAAACAAGAGCAACACATCAAAGCAAGTTTAAATGAGGCCGGAAACAACATAGAACAATTCCGGTAAGTCCTCATATGCAAATTTCGAAATTGGTCCAGATCTGAGTAAACCTTATGTTCAAGTTGTTAAACAGCAAGTTAAGATGCACCACGATGATCTACACGAAATTCTAGTCAAGTTACATAGAAAGTTCATTTAATTCGGAGCTACGGCCTAGAAGATATGAGCAAAACAAGTTAAACATGGCATTGACGCAAAATGCATACAAACATCAAGCAAACACCTCAAAACAAGGATGCAACATGATAATATGAAGCTACATGCAAAGTCAAGCAAGTTTCATATAGAGCACACTCAAAACGGAGCAACGGTTCAACACATACACACAATACAAGTTATGACAACAATCTGTCCAAAACAGCAACTAGGCATATTGCAAGCATCCAAACAACATGCTACCGCATCTCAACGTGATAACAAAAGGCATGGGCATGAAGTACAGGTAAAGCATGACAAAACATGAACACTGAGCTATCTCCAGAAATCACTAGAACATGCTCAAAACGACATGGCAAGATTGCAAATAATAACAGTTTCAGACTTAGCAGAATTCACAGGACATGGCAGAAATAACATCAGGTTAACATGTTTAGAGCTATGAAACAACATGTTACAGCAAGCTATCAAGTCAAACTAGAGCATGGCATGAATCTACTCAAAGCATATAACAAAAGTCCCTTAGTGACCATGAGCCAAAAGGGATCAGAAAATACAGTTGCAAGCATGTGAATATAGCAAAAACATAAACAGGTTCAGACTTAGTGCAAAACTGGAGCATGGCATAAACAGACAACAAGTAGGCATGTTTACGAGCTCAATGCACTCACTATGAGGCATTGAATGACAAACTAAGCATACACCCAGCAACTAGGCATGGCATGGAAGCTATACATGGCAAGAACAACAACATAGCATGCTTGGATCAACTACAACAACCTTGGCAAAATTGCATAACATGTAAACAATCTGCCAGGAACATTTTATAGCAAAAGTAGAGCTCGATTGACTCAAGCTACGACGCTCCATAATTGCAAACAAGGGCATGGATGGATAGAAAATAACCATATGTTCAAAACATCCTTACTGAAGTATCTCAAAATAAGCATGGATCTCTCTGTAGCATCAAGTTTACATGGCATAAAAATATCAGCAGAACAGGGGCTGAAATCAACAACATCATGAAGCCTAGTTTGCATGCTTGTGCTAGTAACCACAGAGATCACAAAAATACATGGCATACACCCCTGTAAAGATGGCATGGCATATTACAAAACACATGTAGGACTCAAGTTCATAGGATGCACACATCAATCATGGCAAAAATGACAAAAGTGCATGTTCTGATAAGAATCTAAAACTAACATCATATATCCCTCTTCTACCAGCATTTCAGGCATCAAGATGAGCTCACATGAAAATGATGCAATGAGACGAAATGATGTACTCGTCGAGTCGAACAATTTGACATATTACACGCACGAAACGGAGCAGTATGCAGCAAGTTATGATGCGACGAAAATGGCATGATAATGTCACAGATCTGGGACTTAGTCAAAACTCAGGTGGTCAACCTTGCACGGAAAATGAAGCACGTCGGAGATGACGCCGGAGTTGAGGAAGAAGGTGGCCGGAGATGCTCGGGGTCGCCGGATCCGGGGCTCCCGCAGCCGGATCTGGCCGGAGGAGAGGCGACGGAGGCGCGGAGGCGCGACGGCGGGGCCGGGCCAGACGGAGGCGAGGCCTTGCTGGGCGGCGCTGAGCTCCCGCCAGACGGGCGGCGGTGGGCGGCGGAGGAGGAGGCAGGGCGGGCCGAGGCACGGCGCGGGCGAGGAGGCGGCACCAGCAGGGGACCTTGCGCGGCATGCGCGGTCGGGGCAGCGGGCGGTCGGCGGAGCGTGGAGCTCGGACATGAGGCAGCTGGCTGGGCTTGGGCTGGCTGGCCGGCGTCTTGAGCGGCGGGTGGCCGGGTGGCCATGTGGCGAAGCGGGATTAGGGCGTGAGGCGGCGCTGAGGTGGCAGGCCGCGATTGGCGGAGTGAGGTGGCGGCGGACATGTCCGGCCGGGACGGACATGTCCGTGGCCTTGAGAGGAGAAAAACTAGGGTTAAGGGGGATTTGACCGCGAATTTCGGGGGAGGGGCTAGTTTTATAGGTAGAGGGAGCTAGGAGACTCCAAATGAGGTGCGGTTTTCGGCCACGCGATCGTGATCGAACGACCGAGAGCATGGAGGGGAGTTTGATGGGTTTTGGGCCACTTTGAAAGGGGTGTTGGGCTTCACACAAAAGAGGCCTTTACGGTTACCCGGTTAACCGTTGGAGTATCAAACGACCTCCAAGTGGCACGGAACTTGACAGGCGGTCTACCGGTGCTATACCAAGGCCGCTTGGCAAACCTCGGGCCATTCCGAGAAAGTTTAACACCCGCACATGAAAAGAGGTAAAAGGGGGCGCCGGGGAACATAGGAGTGCCGGATTGCAAAACGGACAACGGGGAAAATGCTCGGATGCATGAGACAAACACGTATGCAAATGCGATGTACATGACGACATGATATGAAATGCAGATGATGACATGGCAAAGTGCAACACGCAAGCACATGACATGGCAACAATGACGAATAACTGACGGACACCTGGCGCATCGAATCCGGGGCGTTACATGTGCTAACAAAGAACTGACCCTGGTCCATACTGCCCACCTCGAAGGTGGCATCCTTCACACCTAGCAAGATGCTGATATCTACTATGCAACCTTCTTCTTGTAGACGTTGTTGGGCCTCCAAGCGCAGAGGTTTGTAGGACAGTAGCAAATTTCCCTCAAGTGGATGTCCTAAGGTTTATCAATCCGTGGAAGGCGTAGGATGAAGATGGTCTCTCTCAAGCAACCCTGCAACCAAATAACAAAGAGTCTCTTGTGTCCCCAACACACCCAATACAATGGTAAATTGTATAGGTGCACTAGTTCGGCGAAGAGATGGTGATACAAGTGCAACATGGATGGTAGATATAGGTTTTTGTAATCTGAAAATATAAAAACAGCAAGGTAGCAAGTGATAAAAGTGAGCATAAACGGTATTGCAATGCTAGGAAACAAGGCCTAGGGTTCATACTTTCACTAGTGCAAGTTCTCTCAACAATAATAACATAATTGGATCATATAACTATCCCACAACATGCAACAAAGAGTCACTCCAAAGTCACTAATAGCGGAGAACAAACGAAGAGATTATGGTAGGGTATGAAACCACCTCAAAGTTATTCTTTCCAATCAATCCATTGGGATATTCCTATAAGTGTCACAAACAGCCCTAGAGTTCGTACAAGAATAACACCTTAAGACATAAATCAACCAGAACCCTAATGTCACCTAGATACTCCAATGTCACCTCAAGTATCCGTGGGTATGATTATATGATATGCATCACACAATCTCAGATTCATCTATTCAACCAACACATAGAACCTCAAAGAGTGCCCCAAAGTTTCTACCGCAGAATCACGACGAAAACATGTGCCAACCCCTATGCACAGGTTCATGGGCGGAACCCGCAAGTTGATCACCAAAACATACATCAAGTGAATCACGTGATATCCCATTGTCACTACAGATACGCACGGCAAGACATACATCAAGTGTTCTCAAATCTTTAAAGACTCAATCCGATAAGATTACTTCAAGGGGACAAATCAATTCATTACAAGAGAGTAGAGAGGGAGAAGCAACATAAGATCCAATTATAATAGCAAAGCTCGCGATACATCAAGATCGTGCCAAATCAAGAACACGAGAGAGAGAGAGAGAGAGAGAGAGAGAGAGATCAAACACATAGCTACTGGTACATACCCTCAGCCCCGAGGGTGAACTACTCCCTCCTAGTCATGGAGAGCGCCGGGATGATGAAGATGGCCACCCGTGAGGGTTCCCCCCTCCAGCAGGGTGCCGGAACAGGGTCCCGATTGACTTTTGGTGGCTCTAGAGGCTTGTGGCGGCGGAACTCCCAATCTATTCTCGTCTTCGGAAGTTTTAGGGTACGTGGGTATATATGGGTGAAAGAAGTACGTCGGTGGACCTCCGGGCTGTCCACGAGGCAGGGGGCGCGCCCTAGGGGGGTGGGCGCGCCCCCCACCCTCGTGGGCAGCCTGGGACTCCCCTGGTGAGCTTCCGGTACTCCGTGGGCTTCTTTTGGTCCAAAAATAAGTTCCGTGGAGTTCCAGGTCAATTGGACTCCGTTTGATATTCCTTTTCTTCGAAACACTGAAATAGACAAAAAAAACAACAATTCTGGGCTGGGCCTCCGGTTAATAGGTTAGTCCCAAAAATAATATAAAAGTGGATAATAAAGCCCAATATGGTCCAAAACAGTAGATAATATAGCATGGAGCAATCAAAAATTATAGATACGTTGGAGATGTATCTGGCATCCCCAAGCTTAATTCCTGCTCGTCCTCGAGTAGGTAAATGATAAAAAGATAATTTTTTATGCGGAGTGCTACTTGGCATAATTTCAATGTAATTCTTCTTAATTGTGGTATGAATATTCAGATTCGAAAGATTCAAGACAAAAGTTTAATATTGACATAAAAATAATAATACTTCAAGCATACTAACAAAGCAATTATGTCTTCTCAAAATAACATGGCCAAAGAAAGTTATCCCTACAAAATCATATAGTTTGGCTATGCTCTATCTTCACCACACAAAGTATTTAAATCGTGCACAACCCCGATGACAAGCCAAGCAATTGTTTCATACTTTTAACATTCTCAAAACTTTTTCAATCTTCACGCAATACATGAGCGTGAGCCATGGATATAGCACTATATGTGGAATAGAATGGTGGTTGTGGAGAAGACAAAAAGGGAGAAGATAGTCTCACATCAACTAGGCGTATCAACGGGCTATGGAGATGCCCATCAATAGATATTAATGTGAGTGAGTAGGGATTGCCATGCAACGGATGCACTAGAGCTAAAAGTATATGAAAGCTCAACAAAAGAAACTAAGTGGGTGTGCATCCAACTCGCTTGCTTACGAAGACCTAGGGCAATTTGAGGAAGCCCATCATTGGAATATACAAGCCAAGTTCTATAATGTAAAATTCCCACTAGTATATGAAAGTGATATCATAGGAGACTTTCTATCATGAAGATCATGGTGATACTTTGAAGCACAAGTGTGGTAAAAAGATAGTAGCATTGCCCCTTCTCTCTTTTTCTCTCATATTTTTTATTTTTTTATTTGGGCCTTTTCTCTTTTTCTATGGCCTCTTTTTTTTAATCCGGAGTCTCATCCCGACTTGTGGGGGGATCATAGTCTCCATCATCCTTTCCTCACTGGGACAATGCTCTAATAATGAAGATCATCACACTTTTATTTACTTACAACTCAAGAATTACAACTCGATTCTTAGAACAAAATATGACTCTATATGAATGCCTCCAGCGTTGTACTGGGATGTGCAATGACTCATGAGTGATATGTATGAAAGAATTATGAACGGTGGCTTGGCCACAAATACGATGTCAACTACATGATCATGCAAAGCAATATAACAATGATGGAGCGTGTCATAATAAACGAAACGGTGGAAAGTTGCATGGCAATATATCTCGGAATGGATATGGAAATGCCATAATAGGTAGGTATGGTGGCTGTTTTGAGGAAGGTATATGGCGGGTGTATGATACCGGCGAAAAGTGAGCGGTATTAGAGAGGCTAGCAATGGTGGAAGGATGAGAAAAGTGCGTATAATCCATGGACTCAACATTAGTCATAAAGAACTCATATACTTATTGCAAAAATCTATAAGTTATCAAAGCAAAGTATTACGCGCATGCTCCTAGAGGGATAGATTGGTAGGAAAAGACCATCGCTCGTCCCCGACCGCCACTCATAAGGAAGACAATAAATAAATAAATCATGCTCCGACTTCATCACATAACGGTTCACCATACGCGGGAATCACAAACTTTAACACAAGTATTTCTCAAATTCACAACTACTCAACTAGCATGACTCTAATATCACCATCTTTATATCTCAAAACAATTATCAAGCATCAAACTTCTCATAGTAAATTAGGATTAAGCACATTACCATGTTGTTTAAGACTCTCAAAACAATATAAGTGAAGCATGAGAGTTCATCTATTTCTTCAAAATAAAAACACCATTGTGCTCTAAAAGATATAAGTAAAGCACTAGAGCAAACGACAAACTACTCTGAAAGATATAAGTGAAGATCAATGAGTAGTCGGATAATTATGCAACTATGTGAAGACCCTCCCACATTTAAGAATTTTAGATCTTGGTATTTTATTCAAACAGCAAGCAAAGCTAAATAAAATGACATGACGCTCCAAGCAAAACACATATCATGTGGTGAATAAAAATATAGCTCCAAGTAAAGTTACCGATGAACGAAGACGAAAGAGGGGATGCCTTCCGGGGCATCCCCAATCTTAGGCTCTTGGTTATACTTGAATATTACCTTGGGGTGCCTTGGGAATCCCCAAGCTTAGACTCTTGCCACTCCTTATTCCATAGTCCATCGAATCTTTACCCAAAACTTGAAAACTTCACAACACAAAACTCAACAGAAAACTCGTAAGCTCCGTTAGCGAAAGAAAACAAAACACCACTTCAAGGTACTGTAATGAACTCATTATTTATTTATATTGGTGTTAAACCTACTTTATTCCAACTTCTCTATGGTTTATAAACTATTTTACTAGCCATAGAATCATCAAAATAAGCAAACAACACACAAAAAACAGAATCTGTCAAAAACAGAACAGTCTGTAGTAATCTGTAACTAACGCAAACTTCTGGAACTCCAAAAATTCTAAAATAAATTGGTGGACCTGAGGAATTTGTCTAGTAATAATCTTCAAAAATAATCAACTAAATATCACTCTCCAGTAAAAAAGGTGAAGCTAATCTCGTGAGCGCTAAAGTTTCTGTTTTTTACAGCTTGATCGTAAAGACTTCACCCAAATCTTCCCAAAGGTTCTACTTGGAACAAACACTAATTAAAACATAAAACCACATCTAAACAGAATCTAGATGGATTATTTATTCCTGAACAGAACCAAAGAGCAAGAAACTAAAATAAAATTGGGTTGCCTCCCAACAAGCGCTAACGTCTAACGCCCCTAGCTAGGCATGATGATTTCAATGATGCTCACATAAAAGATAAGAATTGAAACATAAAGAGAGCATCATGAAGAATATGACTAGCACATTTAAGTCTAACCCACTTCCTATGCATAGGGATTTTGTGAGCAAATAACTTATGGGAACAAGAATCAACTTGCATAGGAAGGTAAAACAAGCATAATTTCAAGATTTTAAACACATAGAGAGGAAACTTGATATTATTGCAATTCCTACAAGCATATGATCCTCTGTCATAATAATTTTCAGTAGCATCATGAATGAATTCAACAATATAACCAGCACCTAAAGCATTCTTTTCATGATCTACTTGCATAGAAATTTTACTACTCTCCACATAAGCAAAATTCTTCTTATTCGGAATAGTGGGAGTATCATAAGAGACTTGAATACTATAAATTGTTTCCACATTAAAAGAGTAATGTTCAGAGAAAGGGTACTCATAATCATGACAAGTTTTATGAATATAATCATCACTACTCTTTATAGCATAAGTTTCATCACAATAATCATCATAAGTAGCAACTTTGTTCTCATCATAATCGATTGAAACCCTTCCGAAATAGTTGATACATCACTAAATAAAGTCATGACCTCTCCAAATCCACTTTCATAAATATTATAAGATTCAACATCCTCCAAAATAGTGGGATCATTACTTCCTAAAGTTGACACTCTTCCAAACCCACTTTCATAAATATAATCATCATAAGTAGGAGGCATGCTATCATCATAACAAATTTGCATAACAAAACTTGGGAGGCTAAAAATATCACCATTATTAAACCTAGCATCCCCAAGATTGGGGCAAACATTAAATTAAGAAAATATATTCTCAAATATGTCATCCTCATCAAACATAGCTTCCTCAAGCTTGGGCCTTTTCATATCATAAGCATAATCACTCTCTTCATTAATAGTATGGATAGCACCAATAGTATAGCAAACATTATTATCATATTCTTCCAAGCAAGTGCCAAAAATATTTTCAAGATCATAAGAAGTATCATTATCTTCCCAATCATAATCATCACAATAAGCAATAGGCATAACGAGATCATCATCAAGTGCATCATCTTCCACAATTATTTTTGATTCATTTTCATGAGGCACAACAATAATAGGAGCAACATTATTTGGGAGAGATATCTTTTTACCTCTCTTCCTTTTTCTTTTTTTCTTCTTCACCACATCATGTGTGGGTTCAATCCTCTTTTTGGAGCTCCTTATTAATGAGATTGGTTGAATAGAAGGCTCCTCCTTGTTACCTGATTCATCATAAGAAATAATAGGAGGATATTGGGAAGTCTCTTCCCTTTCATTAGTATTCTCTTCATCTTCTATTTGTTTTATTTTCTTTATGTAATTGGCAATATAAGGATTTTCAATGCAATTCACCGCACAATACATATAAATCTTCTCTAGATCAAAATCAAGAAATCTATCGAGATTAAATTTTGGAATACCCTCAGTTATATGTTTCATTTCTTCATAACCCAAAAGAAGGCTAAGCTCTTTATGATGCTCAAGGGTAATCAAATTATGACAATATTTGGACACGACTTGATCATGAAACAAATAGCATTGGAGCTTTAAATGACCATGTTCATTGCAAAGTTCACAAGGGGCGCGAAAAATATTGAATCTTTCAGCGCAATCATCAAGACTTTCTTGCAACAATTTAGTTTCTAAATACTTATGCCTCTTGCAATATCTATCTTCCCTATTTGGTGTGTACTTGCAAACCCAATGTACTCCACAAAAATTGACATGTTTATAGGAGACATTTTCATCATAACTAGTGCAATCATCATTAGTACCATGGATATTCAAGGAGTTCATACTAACAACATTGCAATCATGCTCATCATTCAATAATTTAGTGCCAAACATTTTAATGCATTCTTCTTCTAACACTTTGGCACAATTTTCTTTTCCATCATACTCACGAAAGATATTAGAAAGATGAAGCGTATGAGACAAACTCAATTCCATTTTTTTTGTAATTTTCTTTTATAAACTAAACTAGTGCTAAAACAAGAAACAAAAAGATTCGATTGCAAGATATAAAGATATACCTTCAAGCACTAACCTCCCCGGCAACGGCGCAAGAAAAGAGCTTGATGTCTACCACGCAACCTTCTTCTTGTAGACGTTGTTGGGCCTCCAAGCGCAGAGGTTTCTAGGACAGTAGAAAATTTCCCTCAAGTGGATGACCTAAGGTTTATCAATCCGTGGCAGGCGTAGGATGAAGATGGTCTCTCTCAAGAAACCCTGCAACCAAATAACAAAGAGTCTCTTGTGTCCCCAACACACCCAATACAATGGTAAATTGTATAGGTGCACTAGTTCGGCGAAGAGATGGTGATACAAGTGCAATATGGATGGTAGATATAGGTTTTTGTAATCTGAAAATATAAAAACAACAAGGTAGCAAGTGATAAAAGTGAGCGTAAACGGTATTGCAATGCTAGGAAACAAGGCCTAGGGTTCATACTTTCACTAGTGCAAGTTCTCTCAACAATAATAACATAATTGGATCATATAACTATCCCACAACATGCAAAAAAGAGTCACTCCAAAGTCACTAATAGCGGAGAACAAACGAAGAGATTGTGGTAGGGTACGAAACCACCTCAAAGTTATTCTTTCCAATCAATCCATTGGGCTATTCCTATAAGTGTCACAAACAGCCCTAGAGTTCGTACTAGAATAACGCCTTAAGACACAAATCAACCGAAACCCTAATGTCACCTAGATACTCCAATGTCACCTCAAGTATCCGTGGGTATGATTACACGATATGCATCACACAATCTCAGATTCATCTATTCAACCAACACATAGAACCTCAAAGAGTGCCCCAAAGTTTCTACCGGAGAATCACGACGAAAACGTGTGCCAACCCCTATGCATAGGTTCATGGGCGAAACCCGCAAGTTGATCACCAAAACATACATCAAGTGAATCACGTGGTATCCCATTGTCACCACTGATACGCATGGCAGACATACATCAAGTGTTCTCAAATCTTTAAAGACTCAATCCGATAAGATTACTTCAAGGGGAAAACTCAATTCATTACAAGAGAGTAGAGGCGGAGAAGCAACATAAGATCCAACTATAATAGAAAAGCTCGCGATACATCAAGATCGTGCCAAATCAAGAACACGAGAGAGAGAGAGAGAGAGAGAGAGAGAAACACATAGCTACTGGTACATACCCACAGCCCCGAGGGTGAACTACTCCCTAGTAGTCATGGAGAGCGTCGGGATGATGAAGATGGCCACCGGTGAGGGTTCCCCCCTCCGGCAGGGTGCCGGAACAAGGTCCCAATTGACTTTTGGTGGCTCTGGAGGCTTGCGGCGGCGGAACTCCCGATCTATTCTCGTCTTCGGAAGTTTTAGGGTATGTGGGTATATATGGGTGAAAGAAGTACATCGGTTGACCTCCGGGCTATCCACGAGGCAGGGGGCGCGCCCCCACCCTCGTGGGCAGCCCGGGACTCCCCTGGTGAGCTTCCGGTACTCCGTGGGCTTCTTCTGGTCCAAAAATAAGTTTCGTGGAGTTTCAGGTCAATTGGACTCCGTTTGATATTCCTTTTCTTCGAAACACTGAAATAGGTTAAAAAACAGCAATTCCGGGCTGGGCCTCCGGTTAAAAGGTTAGTCCCAAAATAATATAAAAGTGCATAATAAAGCCCAATATGGTCCAAAATAGTAGATAATATAGCATGGAGCAATCAAAAATTATAGATACGTTGGAGACGTATCAGATGCCACCGGAATGGCCCGCGGTCCAACTAGAAGGGAGCCAATGCCAGGCGAAAAGGTGGGAGCTCATGCGGTCAAGCTCCGGGAGGGAGAAATCTGTGTACATGGGCTCTGGATGGCCACAATATCAATGTGCTCGTCACAAATGTACTCAATGAGTTGGCGGCGGCGGCCATCATGGCCGAAACCGCGGATGTTCCAGAAAAGGGCACGCATTACGCAACCATTGAGGGGCTGCTTGACCCCAGGACACGAGATGCGCTTTGGGCGCGGAGAGCGGCAGTCCGAGAATGAGTATGTCCCCGAAGCTTGGTGGCTGTCAGAGGGGGAATTCCACCAATCCTCCGAGAAGGGGGTGGCATGGGTTCCGCCGACTCAGACGTCGAGCCGGGGGGCAAGAGGAGGGATGCTCTATCCTCAGCCAGCCTCCCGTCGAGGATCTCGCGGGCCCTAATGGCCGCGATCTGGGCTAATGGGGGGCCGACCTCCCCCTAAAGATAATCGCGGAATCGGTCGTGATCTTCACAAGGTTTCCAAGCGGCACCGACTCGAGAGCAGAGAAGGAACAAGTAGCTGCCGAGGGGGGACTGAAGGGGTACCTGGCTCCAGGTTCCATGCAGCTGCACGAAGCTCCGCCCGCTCGCGGATGGGCAGCGCCGGGCTACCCTCTGGGCGCGCCGCGTCCAACCGAGCACTCCGGCGCGAGGCAGTCACCGCAGAGGAGGCCGAACAGCCGCGCCGAGAGAAGGCCACGACGCGTGGAGGCGGAGGCGGGGCAACCAGGGGGGTGGTCACCTGGGACTCCCCATCCAGGCCAAAGACCGCAACGGGGAGGAGCTGAAGAGCCGGGGTCGGAGTGGGAGACGGCGATGGCACCAGTGTTGGAGATGACGGTGGTGGAGCAGAGTCGGTGACGAGAGCTGTCCGGGACACTGGCGGGGCCGGGGACAGCAGGGGGCCGCGGACGGAGGCGGCAGGGCGGCCGACGGGAGCGGCTCCGGGGGAGGGGGCAGGGATGGCCCCCACGGCCCCGGCGAGCGGCGAGGGCGGGTCCTGGATCACCGATCCCGTAGGGAGGAGAACCAGGTCCAGAACCGGCCCGTCTGGAGCGGTGGAGACAGGGGAGCATGGAGAGGAGGCGGGGCAGACGACCAAGCCCACGCTGGAGGCAGGGGACTCGGCCGCCGGACCGAGGAGAGCCTGGAGGGGGTGGCCTGGCGCGGCCTGGCGCCCATTCCTGCCATCAGCAGGAGGTGAAAGCGAACGGGACGGCGACCGAGAGGGCGAGTCATCCGAACCCTCCCCGTCCTCCGACCGGCGGGAACGGGGGTGGTGGCAGCCGTGGTAGTCCCCACCGGTCCCCGGGTTGCCGCCAGGAGGCCCACCGTCGGTGAAGCGGGGGCGGCCGACGTGGTTGGGGGGCTCGGGGCGATGCGGAGGTCATAGCCCTGGTCGTTGAAGAAAACACGGACGGTGACGTGAAGCTTGGAGGAGTCTAAGCACTTGACCTTGACCCGGACCTCCTCCTCCTTGCGGAGTGAGAGCTCGTCCACCACCACCACCTTGCCAAGGATCCTGGACATGTGGCGGATGACGAGCTCAGACCGGGTGTCGGTGTCAAAAGCGGCGGATCTCGGCTAGGGGGTCCCGAACTGTGCGTCTAGGCGGATGGTAACAGGAGACAAGGGACACGATGTTTTTACCCAGGTTCGGGCCCTCTTGATGGAGGTAAAACCCTACTCCTGCTTGATTAATATTGATGATATGGGTAGTACAAGAGTAGATCTACCACGAGATCGAGAGGCTAAACCCTAGAAGCTAGCCTATGGTATGATTGTTGTTAGTCCCTCGCACTAAAATCCTCCGGTTTATATAGACACCGGAGAGGTTAGGGTTACATAGAGTCGGTTACAATGGGAGGAGATCTACATATCTCAGACGCCAAGCTTGCCTTCCACGCCAAGGAAAGTCCCATCCGGACATGGGACGAAGTCTTCAATCTTGTATCTTCATAGTCCAGGAGTCCGGCCAAAGGTTATAGTCCGGCCATCCAGACACCCCCTATCCAGGACTCCCTTAGAGCATTACTAGTAGAACCCTCAAACCCTCAAACCCTCACTAGCGTTTTAAGGGTCCAAAAATGATCTTTTTGTGCACTTTTACGGGTTGAAAAACAGGGGCAACGATTAGAACCCTCAAACCCAACCCTTATAACGGAATATTCCCCATGAACGACATTGTCGTTGTCTTGGAGGTCGGCGTGGTGGCCGGGCGTGACGGGCGATTAGCAGCGGCGGTCGTGAGGCGTGGGCGGGAGTTGGGAGGATTTTTCCCTCCCGCGCGAGGATAACCGCCAAATGAGGGTTGGGGTAGGTTTTGCTCCCCAACCCTTACTTTTGAGGATTGGGAGAGGGTTTGAGGGTTGGACCTTTAAAAAAATTTGAGGGTCTGAGGGTTAAGGGGTTCTAGTCTACGGCTTTTTTTCAACAAAAACTGTAAAAAAGCAGTTATTTTTAGGGGTTTGAGGGTTTGAGGGCTCTACTAGTAATGCTCTTAGTAGCCCCTAAACCAGGCTTCAATGACGACGAGTCCGGCGTGCAGATTGTCTTCGGCATTGCAAGGCGGGTTCCTCCTCCGAATACTTCATAGAAGATTTTGAACACAAGGATAGTGTCCGGCTCTGCAAACTAATATCCACATACCACCGTAGAGAGAACAATATTTACACAAATCCAATATGCTGACGTATTTCACGGCGTGACACCACGACCAAGCCTTTATTCGAATCGTTTTTACTGTCCCACCTCAGTGCACTTAGCGAGGCGGTTTCCTTGGCACGTCTTGTTGAAGCAGAGATCATGTCCCCTTATTCCGGATTCTCATCAATACGGGCGTGGGTAACCCAACCGTGCCATTAACTTACGGCCCTTGGGAGATAAGCGAGTTTTACCAGGCTGGTGGGGGCACATAGTTTTGCCCACCCATATAAGGGGATAAGGATCCACCTTTTCCATCTACGCCTTCTTCCACCTTTGCTTATCCATTTTTGCGCACTCGAGCTCCAGCGCCCAAGTCCGCACATCCCACCTCTACCTTCTCCAACCATGTCCAGAGCGGGAGGCAAGTGGATGGTCTCCTCCATCACGGAGGGACACATCAAGAAGCTGAGGGAGGCCGGATACTTGTCTAACAACATCGCGCACCGGCTCCCAGACAAGGGGCAGCTCATCCCCACCACCAGGCCCCATGAGAGGGTGGTGTTCCTCACCCATTTCCTCCACGGACTAGGTTTCCCACTTCACTCGTTTTTCCGGGGGCTCATGTTCTACTACGGCCTGGATTTCCATGATCTGGCCCCGAACTTCGTCCTCAACATCTCGGCGTTTATCGTCGTTTGTGAGGCCTTCCTCCGCATCAATCCCCACTTCGGCTTATGGCTGAAGACCTTCAATGTCAAGCCGAAGGTAGAGGGCAGCCAGCAAGCGGAGTGCGGAGGCGCCATGGTGGGCAAGATGCCCAACGTTACATGGCTCGAGGGCTCCTTCGTGGAGACCATAAAGGGGTGGCAATCGGGGTGGTTCTACATCACCGACCCGCGTGACCCTGAATGGGCAGCGGCCCCTGAATTCCGATCTAGCATCCCCACACGGCTCACCTCCTGGAAAGAGAAGGGCATGTCGTGGGGTAATTCGGATGTAACATCCCAAATTTTCAATTTGGAATGTTATACATAGAGCATCATTGCATATCATATTTTTCCTTGCATTTTGCTCGATCCTAGAAAATTCTACACAATTCAAGGACCCACGGGGAGAGTTGGGGATTTTCGTTATTTTCATATTTGAGTTTTCTCAAATTTTGAAAATAGGATCATCGGATTTTAACTATTTTATCTTCAATTATTTCTATTACAAAAATATGAGAGAGGGAATAAAATGACTTTCCCAAAGTAAAGAAATAATGAAGATTTAATAATAAAATCAAATAAGATTTATTTTGAGTTTTTCGCCTTTTTATTTGAATTTAGGAAAAATGCGCGTTTTTCAAAATTGCATTTAGGCCCCAAATAAATGTTCATTCAATCCGGCTTGATTTTAGAAGCCGGGGAAAACTTATTTCGGGATTTTTGGAGTCCGTTTGGTACTTCTTTTTATTATTTTTTCTGCAAGTTAGTTATTTAAGAAAAAAACGCGCACCGCCTTATGGGCGTGCCAGCGGGACTCCGCCGGGCGCCATATATAAAGCCACCCCGGCGCCTCAGCCCACCCGAGCCCGCCCCGCGCCTGAAACCCTAGCCGCCCCAGACCGCCTGCCGCTGAGCCAGACGCAGCCCGAGGTTCGCCGCCGCCTCGATTTCCGTGCCATTTTTTTAAAAAAACCGATCGGTTTTTTTCGTTTTTTTATTTTTTTTATTTTCTTTTTTTTATTATTATTTTTTGGTTTCGGTTAATTAACGAACGTCCGTTCGTTAACCCGTTCGTCGTTTTTCTTTTTCTCGGATTTAATCCACGATTTTTCTGATCGCGATTCCAGATCCGATTTTCGTTTTAGTATAAATTTTCGCTCGTTTATCGGAATCAGGCGATTCAAGCACCTGGAGTTTCGTCTCGAAACCCTCTTTCTGAATAATCTACTTAATCAAGTTTTTGCTTCTCTAAAGTTTGACCTAGATCCAGATTAGTAAAACGAAGCTGTTTTCTTCCGCCGTTTGACTTTCGTTGCTTCGTTTGATTTGATTCTTTTTGCAAACCGGAGTTCTTATGTTGAACAATCTGGTTAGATCTATTCGAGTTTTATCTGTGCATTAGATGAGTACTTATTGTATGCTTGTTTGTTTGTCTGCGATAGAATACCCGGAGTGCGCCGCTTGTTACTTCGAGTCTCTAGGTTTCGCGGATCATCAGCAAGGCAAGTAACACTTTGATCATACTCTTCTCATACCCAGTTTTTATGCATTAGATCTATTCCTCAAACACTTGCATGATTAGGATCTAATTAAATTGTGGGTTATGGGAAGTAGTTGAGGTAGTACCTATTACCTGTTTTATTATCAAACCTTTGGGAGTTACTTCTACGTTTGCTTATTATGCTATGCTATGCTAGTAGACGTGGATTGGGTGAGTGTATCCATGACAGATGTGAGATTTTTATTTAATGGTTTATTTAAGGTGGCAACTAACATCTGGGTGGATTGAGGCACCTGGTTTCTATCAGGACTTGCCTGTATTTCTTCGGACCGCCACCCAGGCTCAAAGGGATCATGAGATTATTCAAACTAGAAACTTCCGTGTGCAGCCACAAGCCATTATGGGCTCTGGCATAGTTGATTAAGTTGTGCGAACTCTTACGGGTAGGCTAGCAGATGTAGGGGATGTAGGTTGGTACGGTCTACCCACATGTAAGGTGCTAGCACTTCTGAAAGACTATGTCTCGGTCATCCGTCTCTCAAACACCATGTAGTGCGAGAAACCAAACGGAGGCGATCGAGTCTTGTGGGGAAAAGTGCGCAAACCTCTGCAGAGTGTATAAACTAATCATGGTTAGCCGTGTCCCCGGTTATGGACATCTTGAATATCTAGTACCTGGATATCATGTGAATCTCATCATGTTACTTCTAATTAACATTGTTGGGTTTGTTAATGAGTACTTTTAATTGGGATTGAGAATGCTGTCAACCATTCTCAATGTTTCATAACCACCATGATAGTTAAATAAATTTATTCCTTTGCAGTAGGAAAAAATTGGCTTTATGCAAAAACTGTAACCATGGAGCTTTCCACCAGCCATATATGCATGTAGTATAGGCTATTCATTCCATTATTCTCTATGTGTTACATTGCCAGCATATTCCATGTGCTGACCCGTTCTCGGGCTGCAACGTTTCATGTTGCAGACTTTTCAGACGACGAGTAAGGTGCATAGGTCGTGGTTCTATACTCAGTGATGCCGTTGGAGTTGATGGACTCGCTTATTCTTCCAAGCCTTCCGCTGTTATCGTTATTAGATGGCCTTAAGCCATATTTATTTTATTAAGTTCTCTCTTGAGACATTCGATTGTAATAAGTGTGTGATTGCTACTCTGTTATAAATCCCTCGAGTACTGCGTGGTGTCAGCATTACTAATCCAGGGATGACACCGAGCACAGAGATCAAACTGTTTGAGGTCTGGTCGCTACAAAGATGGTATCAGAGCACACGCTGACTGTAGGACACGACCATTAAGCTAAAGCCCTAGATCACTACTCTCTCTTCTCATTTCTGACTCCTCATCTTTTGTACTCTTTTAGGATGACGGAAGCGAGGATCAAGTTCACCCAGTCGGATGAAGATACACCCTTTGGACGACACCTGAAGGAAGTTACTAAGTACCTAATCATAGGATTACCAAGCTTCACCGGGACCTACAATTCCACTTTACCCGAAGAAGAGCGCTGGAAGATTCAAGCTCAAGTTCCCGGAAGGACGTTTGCGCCAATCACGGAGCCCATAGGGTGTGTTTTCAATGCACCAACCTGGAGTCTGGGAAAGATCATGGCAGCTCACATAACCATGGGGCGCATTGGAGAAGTTTATAAAGAAGACCTCAAGGATACTATCTACCAGATTTGCGGACGCCGAGATGAACAATGGGAGATAGTTGGCACAAAGAAGGATCGATCCATTGCAGCTTTCATCCAGGAGTTAAACCATCACATTTGACGCCAGGAGAACCAGATGTGCGCAGACATGATGGAGTTGAAGACAGCAAAAGCCAAGATTATCGAACTAGAAGGAGAACTGAAGGCCACTCGCAAGGACTACATGGAGGAGATCATAGCTCTAGTGGGACAAAACGGCGATCTTAAGGAGAAGATTGAAGAACTCATGAGAAATTCAGCACCCGGAGTAGAAGATGAAGGTAGCACCTGTCCAGAGAACTACATCATCATCGACGACACCGATTCCGATCCTAGTGATGATGATTACGAAGATGAAGCTGGAGCAGATATCATGGAGTCTTCATCGGAGCAGTTTTTCTAGTTGACCACCATAACAGTAGTAGATTTCCCCCACGTTCTATTAGTTTTAGTTTCAGCACTTTGTAACGATAGATAGACCGTCGTATGCCCTTGTTTGAATTGATTGGAGTGATATTGTGTGATTTGTCTCATGTGCATATGGGTAGTGTTTCTCTCTAGACCTCATTCTATTCTAAATTCTCGTCTTTTCTTAAACCCTCAGATGCCTCCGAGACGCAACCCCGAATTTGTTTTCCCGCCAGAGATCACTCAGTTGATTCAGCAGCAGAATGCCTTGATTCAAACATTGGTACAGAACCAAGGCAACAACAACAACAACAACAACAACAACAACAACAACAACAACAACAACAACCCACCGCCACCACCACCTGTTGACCATTTGACCCGTTTCTTAAGGCTGAATCCGCCGGTGTTTTCCAGTAGCACCGAGCCGATTGTTGCAGATGATTGGCTCCGTAAGATAGGGAGGGAGTTGACCACTGCAGGATGTACAGATGGAGAAAGGGTGAAGTTTGCCGCACACCAGCTTGAAGGACCCTTGGCAGCATGGTGGGAGAATTTTACAGACCACTTACCACTGAGACACCATCACATGGGATCAATTTCAGCAAGCTTTCCGTACTTCCCATGTTTCAGCAGGAGCTATGGCCATGAAGAAGTGTGAGTTTCGCAACTTACGCCAAGGAGGACCAGACGGTTGGCGATATGTAGATGATTTGATAAGCTAGCACGTTATGCCCCGGATAGCGTTGCTACGGACGCAGCTAAGAGGAGAAGTTTCTAGAAGGACTGAATGATGAGCTGAGCATGTAGTTGATGGTAGCCACCTTCAATAACTACCGGAGTTAGTAGATCGTGCGCTTATGATTGAAGGAAAGCAGCAGCAGATTGAAAATCGCAAGAGGAAGTATGGACGGGGAAGAATAACTCGAGCTCGTGAAACTTCGCTTTACCACGAAGCAGGAGGACAATTGCAGCATACCCATGGAGGAGGTAGCTCGCACAACCATAATGGCACCAAGAATGGGAGCAGGGAATGGAGGAAGCAATGGAAAGAACCGCACCAACCGTCAACACCATCCAAGGTAGACCTAAGCCACATCACTTGCTTTAAGTGCATAAGATGGACATTATGCAAACAAATGTCCAGAAAGCCGGAATGGAAATGGCAATGGAAGCTCAGGAAAGAAGCCGAATCCTTTCAACAAAGGACAAGTGAACCACGTTACCGTGGAGGAGGTTGAAGCTCAGCCGGATGCGATAATAGGTAAGTTTTTGGTTAAGTCATTTCTGCGGTTGTTCTTTTTGATCTTGGTGCATCGCATTCATACATATCAAGGGATTTGTGGATAAGTACAAATTACCAACCCAAGCC
Source organism: Aegilops longissima (assembly GCA_021605205.1). NCBI lineage: Eukaryota > Viridiplantae > Streptophyta > Magnoliopsida > Poales > Poaceae > Aegilops > Aegilops longissima. The sequence goes on along the minus strand of CM038676.1, from coordinate 39,791,669 downwards.
CTTAGGTCACCCATGCTAGTAATCTCACGGAGGCAGAATACATGGCTAGTATATGGTGTGATCGACCGCCATTAAGGATTGGACACTATGTTTTCCCTCGGACCTAATAGTTACGGAATCCCAAGGATTGGATGTGATATTAGGCATGGATTGGTTATCGAAGTATGGAGGGAACATAGATTGCTCCAGTAAGTCAATTTTGCTTACACCCAGAAGGAAGGAGAATAAAGTATGTATCACGGCATGAGCCGAGGAGAGCACATGTAAATTCCTTATCAGGAGTTGTGCAGGAGGAAGTACCGGTGGTAAGGAATTACCCGGACGTGTTTCCGGAAGAGTTGCCAAGCATGCCACCGGATAGAGACATTGAGTTTCTGATTGAACTACTGCCAGGCACTGGGCCGATATCTAAGAGACCGTATAGGATGCCAGCCCAAGATTTGGAGGAAATTAAGAAGTAGATTAAGGAGTTACTGGATAAAGGTTTTATTCGCCCAAGTTCTTCGCCTTGGGGATCACCTGTACTTCTAGTGGAGAAGAAGGATGGATCCTTAAGAATGGTTGTTGATTATCGTGGATTGAATGAAGTGACCATTAAGAACAAGTACCCGCTGCCGATGATCAATGACTTGTTTGACCAATTGCAAGGAGCTAAGGTGTTTTCAAAGATCGATTTGCGATCAGGGTACCATCAGTTGAAGATTCGAGAGCAGGATATACCTAAGATGGCTTTTACCACCAGGTACGGGCTGTATGAGTACACCGTTATGTCATTTGGTCTGACTAACGCACCTGCCTATTTTATGAACATGATGAACAAAGTGTTTATGGAGTTTTTGGATAAGTTCGTCGTGGTGTTCATTGATGATATTTTGGTTTACTCGAAGAATGAAGAGGAACATAAGGAGCATTTGCGTTTGGTACTCGAGAAGCTCAGAGAACATCAGTTGTACGCCAAGTTCAGCAAGTGTGAGTTTTGGTTGAAGGAAGTTGGATTTCTTGGACATGTTATATCCGGAGAAGGTATAGCAGTAGACCTCACTAAAGTTGTCCTTTGTAATAAATCTGGGAAGCACCAACAACAGTTGGAGAGATCCGGAGTTTCCTTGGACTAGCAGGATATTACCGGAGATTCATTGAGAATTTCTCAAGGATTGCGAAGCCTATGACAGAATTGTTGAAGAAGGATACCAAGTTCATTTGGCCCGAGGAGTGTGAAGCTAGTTTCCAAGAGTAGAAGAAACGTTTGGTTACCTCACCAGTGTTAATTCTGCTAGATCAGACCAAGGATTATGAAGTATATTGCGACACTTCACGTCGAGGACTTGGAGCAGTGCTTATGCAGGAGGGGAGAGTTGTTTCGTATGCTTCATGACAGCTTAAGCCTCACGAGTTAAATTATGCTACGCATGATTTGGAGTTAGCAGCCGTAGTGCATGCATGGAGACATTTCCTCATTGGAAATCATTGTGAGGTGTATACGAATCACAAGAGTTTGAAGTACATCTTCACGCAGAAGGAGCTAAATCTCAGGCAGAGGAGATGGTTGGAACTCATCAAAGATTATGATATGAGATTGCATTATCACCCCGGAATGGCTAACGTTGTAGCAGACGCGTTGAGCTGTAAGAGTCACGTCAACACACTAATGACGGGAGAAATATCAAAGGAATTAGCCGAGGATCTTCGAGAGCTATGTTTGGAAATAGTTCCGAGAGGCTATGTAGCAGCATTGGAGATTCAGTCAACTTTGATGGACAAGATCAGGGAAGCTCAGAAGACTGATAAAGAGATTTCCTCTATAAAGGAGAGAATGAGCGAAGGAAAGCCTAAGGGATTTCTTGAGGACGAGCACGATACCCTATGGTTTGAGGACCGTGTTTATGTGCCCAATGACCCGGAGATCAGGAAGTTGATTTTGCAAGAGGCACATGATTCACCATATTCGATTCACCAGAAATACCAAGATGTATTTGGATTTGAAGAATACTTTCGGTGGACGGAATGAAGAAGGATATTGCGAGTATGTAGCAGTTTGTGATGTATGTCGAGGGTGAAGGCGAACATCGAAGCCGGGAGGATTATTACAGCCATTGCCTATACCGAATGGAAGTGGGATAAACTAGGTATGGATTTCATCACGGGATTGCCGGGACTCGTTCAGGGCTATGACTCGATTTGGGTTATAGTCGATCGTTTGTGAAGGTAGCTCATTTCATTCGATAAAGACTACCTACACAGAGATTGCAAATTGGCTAAGATATACATGACAAGGATTGTATGCTTGCATGGAGTTCGAGGAGTATCGTGTCGATAGAGGAACCCAATTTACCTCAAAGTTCTGGAAGCAGTTGCATGAAACTTTGGGAACCAGGCTGGAGTTTAGCACAACTTTCCATCCACAGACAGATGGACAAACCGAGAGAGTCAACCATATTTTGGAGGATATGCTTAGAGCTTGTGCTTTGGATTATGGATCAAGTTGGGATGACAATTTGCCGTATGCAGAGTTTTCTTATAACAACAGTTACCAAACCAGTCTGAAGATGGCACCTTTCGAAGCCTTGTACGGAAGGTGGTGCAGTACCCCGTTGTTGTGGGATGAAGTTGGAGACCGCCAGTTGTTTGGACCAGATTTGATTAAGGAGTCTAAACAGAAAGTAAAGTTGATTCGCGATAGGCTCAAGGTAGCCCAGTCAAGACAGAAGAGTTATGCGGATTCAATACGCAAGGAGACAGAGTTTATCTTCGAGTATCGCCGCTTCGAGGAGTTAAGCGTTTTGGAGTTAAAGGAAAGTTAGCACCTCTATTTGTTGGACCTTATCGTGTTTTGGAACGTATGGGAGAAGTTGCGTACAAGTTGGAAGTACCCGAAGGATTGTCAGGAGTTCATGATGTGTTTCATGTTTCTCAGTTGAAGAAGTGTCACGCAGAGATGGATGATATACAACTCAGAGAGATACCGTACACCGAAGCGATTGATTGAATGATGATTTGACCTATGAGGAGAAACCGGTTAAGATTCTGGAGTATGCCAGCAGAGTCACACGCAGCAAGGTTATTAAGTTTTGCAAAGTTCAGTGGAGCCACCACGCAGAGGATGAAGCCACCTGGGAGCGAGAGGAAGATTTGCTTAAAGAACACCCTCACCTATTTTCTAACCAACCGGAATCTCGATGGCGAGATTCATCTTAAGGGGGTAGGTTTGTAACATCCCAAATTTTCAATTTGGAATGTTATACATAGAGCATCATTGCATATCATATTTTTCCTTGCATTTTGCTCGATCCTAGAAAATTCTACACAACTCAAGGACCCACGGGGAGAGTTGGGGATTTTCGTTATTTTCATATTTGAGTTTTCTCAAATTTTGAAAATAGGATCATTGGATTTTAATTATTTTATCTTCAATTATTTCTATTACAAAAATATGAGAGAGGGAATAAAATGACTTTCCCAAAATAAAGAAATAATGAAGATTTAATAATAAAATCAAATAAGATTTATTTTGGAGTTTTTCGCCTTTTTATTTGAATTTAGGAAAAATGCGCGTTTTTCAAAATTGCATTTAGGCCCCAAATAAATGTTCACTTAATCCGGCTTGATTTTTGAAGCCGGGGAAAATTTATTTCGGGATTTTTGGAGTCCGTTTGGTACTTCTTTTTATTTATTTTTCTGCGAGTTATTTATTTAAAAAAAACGCGCACCAACTTCTGGCCGTGCAGCGGGACTCCGCCGGGCGCTATATAAAGCCGCCCGGCGCCTCAGCCCACCCGAGCCCGCCCGCGCCCAAACCCTAGCCGCCCCAGCCGCCATGCCGTGAGCCGCCATGTGCCGGATTCGCCGCCGCCTCAATTTCCGTGCCGGTTTTTAAAAAACCGATCGGTTTTCTTCGGTTTTTTTTGTTTATTATTATTATTATTATTATTATTATTATTATTATTATTATTATTATTATTATTCGGTTTCGGTTAATTAACGAACGTCCGTTCGTTAACCCGTTCGTCGTTTTTCTTTTTCTCGGATTTAATCCGTGATTTTTCTGATCGCGATTCTAGATCCAATTTTCATTTTAGTATAACTTTTCGCTCGTGTATCGGAATCAGGCGATTCAAGCGGCTGGAGTTTCGTCTCGAAACCCTCTTTCCGAATAATCTACTTAAACAAGTCTTTCCTTCTGTAAAGTTTGACCTAGATCCAGATTAGTAAAACGAAGCTGTTTTCTTCCGCCGTTTGACTTTCGTTGCTTCGTTTGATTTGATTCTTTTTGCAAACCGGAGTTCTTAAGTTGAAAAATCTGGTTAGATATATTCGATTTTTATCTGTGCATTAGATGAGTACTTATTGTATGCTTATTTGTTTGTCTGCGATAGAATACCCTTAGTGCGCCGCTTGTTACTTCGAGTCTCTAGGTTTCGCGGATCATCAGCAAGGCAAGTAATACTTTGATCATACTCTTATCATACCCAGTTTTTATGCATTATATCTATTCCTCAAACACTTGCATGATTAGGATCTAATTAAATTGTGGGTTATGGGAAGTAGTTGAGGTAGTACCTATTACCTGTTGTATTATCAAACCTTTGGGAGTTACTTCTACATTTGCTTATTAATCATCAATAATCATAAGCAAAATATTCAATCAATGTGACATATACTTATTTGGAAAATTTTCATTTTCCCAATTAATGCAACAATTTGGGATTAAATTTATCTCCTATTAATAAAATTTTTAAAAGTCATCCTTTCAATCTATTTCACATATTGAATAATGGGAAAATAAACCTCCTTTCATTTAATATATTTATGAATATTAACATTTTATTAATTCTTAGCATTTCAAGAATTTTAATAATTCTATATCAATTTAATCATTATCCCAATAACAATATGTTTTTTAATATCATAAAAGTCATTTAATTAATTTGGAATCAATTTGATAGGACAATTCATCATAAAAAAAGCAACTTTATGAATCTTTCAAAATCACTTTTAATTTGGAAATTATCATAAATTTCACTTTGTCTAAATACATTAGTTTGCTTTAAATTAAACCAATGTCCAAAATATCAAATTTTGAAATTTTTAAAAAGGATCATTCAAGTCTTCTTCACCACCGGTGCGCCATTAGTATTCTGTATACTAATGGCGCACCAGCCAGCGCCATTAGTATAGGCCGTGGTGCGCCATTAGTATGCCTCCTGTAGGCATGTATACCTGTGCTTTGAGATACTAATGGCGCACCACCTCTGGATGCGCCATTAGTAATCGCAGATACTAATGGCACACTACCCAGTGATGCGCCATTAGTATGATTGTCATACTAATGGCGCTTTATCATGTGATGCGCCATTAGTATGAATATTAGGTTTTTTTATTATTTTCTGTTTTTGCACAGGTTACAAAATGTATAATTTGACAAAATATAGACAGCACACATCAACAATAGATTCATCAAATACAATAGAAGATTAGTCTTTGAATACAATTCATCATATTAGTCTCCTAATACAATTCATCATATTAGTCTCCGAATTGAAAAGACCGAACAAAGATAGAACATTATATTACAAATCTCGAGACCGCGAGTAGCGAGTTTGTCTTCACATTACAAGTCGATATCGATCATCTAAACTACCATCACATAGAAGAGAGCTGCGGTCATCACGATGAAACTCGCCTTCATCCGGTTCCTCCAACGCCCTCCCTCTCCCGCTAGATAGCGGGCGATCTAGATTCGCCTCGCCCTAGTGGTGTACCTTTGTAACTGTTACCGCTGAATCGGTGAACCTGTCTCCGACACTCCTCCCACCATCGAGACTCGGGAACCTTACCCTTGTACACGACATACGCGGCATCGCTATGCACTAGCCAAACGTAAACGTTAGTACCAATTCACGCACAATACATAAGCAATATATAAGTATGCAATGAACGATCGGAAGAGAAAAGCAAGACATTAATAGCATCGATTACATATAAGTTGAACGACTCTCAAACCAAAGAGACATACTACAAGTTCATTAAAGTTTAATTACAACATGAGCCAATCAATGTTTCGAACTAGACAACTCGACTCAAGGGACCGGAGCGTGATGAAGCCGCCGCTCATCGTGGGAGTCATGAAAGAACGGGCGTTGTCATCCCGCATTTGTAGCATTGTGTCGATGTCACCGCTGCACGGTTGATTTCGAGGTAGAACTGCCCCGAGGAACGGCGACATCTTGACGGATGATTTCCGCAAACTCCGATCGATGCGAAGAATTCTTGTCGGAGGTCCGCGCCTGGATTGCCGACACGCCGCGCCCAATCTTGAGTTTACTCGGTAGCGAAGTTGATGATGGTCCCGCACGATCGCCCGCATGTGATGGATGGCGAGTAGGCACCCTTCGACCGCAAAGCGGCTGCTTGACGCAGCAGTAACGTCAGAATGGGAGAACACGTGCTTGCCGTGCTACGAATAGGCCTCGTGAAGGTGCCTCCAGATTTGGCGTGGCGGGAGAACATCATCAAGAACCTTCTTGACATTTGTGTAGTCTATGTTCGATCGACGGTCCGGTCGAAATACGTGGCCATGGAATATTTGGGGCTTAGGAGGATGAGCGCAACGTGTGTCACCGCAGAAAACACGGAATGTTAAAAGAAAACGATCGAAATGTAAGAATTCATATGTTACGGGCGGTTGAGGGAGGACTTACTCGGAAAGTAAGGCACGAGGAAGTTATCCTTATCTTGGTTTTCCGTAATGACGCCTTCGAGGTAAGAACTCGCGACTTGCCGGTCCCAGCGCTGCCCAAGATCTTGGCACGCATGTAGAAGGTTCAACTATCACGATGTCCGGGTCTTGTCGCGAAAGATCCGCATTCCATACTCAGCGAAAATAGCCGAACGAAGGTGTAGTGCAGCGGATGAAGGTTCAACATAGCGTGGATGTCATCAAAACGCAGGACGATCGACGCCCGATGGAGTTATCCACAAAGCCCTTGCCCTCTCGCACCTTGGCCGCAAAACCGGTATGCCACATCCTTCTCCCCGAGACGCCGCTTCTCCAAAGAAAGCACACCGTCATGCGACTCGTGATAGCACCGGTTGCAGCATTGAGCATATTTGTCGGTAGCATCGCCTCTACCCGCCACATGCACCTCCTCGAGATATCCGGGGTGAAGGTGGCCCGCCCCGAGCACGGATCGCATTTCGGTGCCGCTGGCTCGCACCCTTCTTAGTCTTTCTTTTGCGTGCCTTCTTCTTCTCCCGTAATGGGACCGAGTTTTGCTCATGCACCACCTTCTTGAGTGTGTTGGGGCTGATAATATTTCGCACCTCGCCTATCCGAGGCTCGGTGAAGTCGGCAGCTGGAGGAGTCTCTCGAGAGCTGAACGCCGACGGCGGCGCTGTTAACTTGGCTTCTCCGCTGATACGAGCTAGATCGCACACGCCTTTTGTTGGGTTTGGTTCTTGAGAAGGAGGCCCCATGAAGTCGCCATCGCACTCCATGCTCGGCAAAGCATCGATCGACGCTGCCAAATGTATCATAGTCGCCATCGCCGCTGCTCGATCCCGTGCCATATGCATGTTTGGATCCATGGCATAGGGATGTCCGCACCGCACGGGCGGTCTTGCCATGGGGCCGACTTGGCGCCGCACGATCGAGGTGTTGTCTTTGGGTGGTTCCCCGCCCCAAACGAATCCGCTCTTCGCCAAAGCAGGGCCAGCCAGCAGCGCCGAGGGTCATCACGCCATCATCGTCGGCCCCGACGGGTCGATTCGGAGGTAGCAAGTCGTCGCAGCCTGGCAGCACCAACCAGTTGAACCCTAAACAAGTTGGGTGGCATCCGGTACCGTGGAACAAGGGTTGCCCGTTGAACGATTTTGCCCTTGGCGACATCGACCAACTCGTTGTTCACGGCGGAGGAGAGTGCACGGAACGCCGGCGGCGCCGCGAAAACATGTAGGGCGCCAGGATGCCCAATCAAAGGCAAGGAGATGAAGTCCTCGGCCGAGAGGCTTAATTAGTTACCGTGATGATGGCGCCGAGCTCGGCTATCGTCGACGCACCGCCAACGGCGGGCGGCATTTGACGGAGGGGCCGCTTGTTGAAGAGGTGCCGGCGGCGACACCCGGTGCATTAAGCTCCGTGCGGCGCCGGAGACACTAATGCCGCCCGCCGAGGCACCAATGGCCCCGCCATCGCATTATGCGAAGTTCTGGCAGTGAAGCTAGGAATCGGGCGCCTCGCTGGCGCCCGCAATCCACGACTCAACCCCGAGATCAAGGTAGGCACAAGGGCGGTGATCGCCGCCCGAGTCGTTGTTCCACTTGCTTTGGACAATCTCCGAATCCGCGCCACCTGTGCCTTTGAGTTCTTGAACCTCTCGCTACCGCTTTCGGAGCTGGTCTTTTCTCCTTCCGCACACCAGCGTATAGTATGACCCCATTTTGTCGACAAGCCTTTGCCGCCACACGACCACCGACGCCGGCTTATCGAGCTTATCCTTGTTCTTCAAGACATTCAACCCCCTATTTAGAGTGGTGTCCCAAGGGTTGTTTAGTCGACCCCGCCATCGCTTTCAATCGCCAAGGAAGGAATGTGAACCATTTAGAAATTTGGCTTCATTAATTAGAATGCAACCATATGGAGCTAATTACGCGGGGTGTATTCCTTTCCGTAACAAGCTCAAGCTGCCTGGTCTTCAGATCCGTGGTAAGCTCCTTTGTTTTCGGTCCTTCTTGTACCGGCCCCGACAAAGTTCCTGGTCCGCTTGTCACCGTATGTATCAAGAGGGGCGGTAGGCCTTGCTCGCACGGTCCGCCTCCTCCTTGTCCCATATAGGCTCCGCCACTCAGAACCGCCGGGACCGAGTGTGTGTTCCCCTATGTTCAGCTCCCGCATTTGTTTCCCCACTCACTTGATTGGGAGCTTGCGGTGCTCTAGCAATTGATCTTGAAGTCGTTGTAGTCATCTTCGTGATCGAAGGATTTTTCTCCTTGATCTTCCGATAACTCTCACCTTTCTCGATCATTCTCTTCACATTGCTTTTCCAAGTAGACAGGGCCTTGCTCATCTTCGTGAGGGCAGCATTGTTCACTTTATTCCCTTTGAGGCTTGTGTTTTCAAATTCAGCGGGAACTTGTATCGCTCGTGCAGCTTCGTGAAGAGGAGGTTGCGCAAATTCCCTCGGTCGGGATGCCTCGTGTTCTCGGTGTTGATCGAGATGGTGCTCGGACAATGCACCCGAGCTGAAGCGAGTACCCTTGACTATTCGCTCGGGCGCCGCTGGATTCCCGCTGGAGTCCACTTCAAGAACTTCCTCCTTGAGGGTGCGGAGCACGATCGGCGCCGGTCCTTCCGCTGCCTCTTCGGGTTGGCTGCCATCGTCAGGCGCCGCCATCATCGATGGTGGCATCCTCGGCGGCACCATCGGTGGTGGCATCGGTGGTCATCCTCGGCGGCACCATCCGTGGTCTCGGGATCGGTGGGAAGGCGGCGGCCTCATACAAGTGAGGTTGTTCCTCCATCTCTGGGACAGCTCCTGAATGCCTTGCCGCTCAACCCCGGCCTCATCGCTAGGGCCATGTTTTCTCTAAATAGAAACAAAGTTTGGTCAAAAGTTGGTTATTGTCAAGGAACAAGATCTCTAAGTTGACCAAATAACCTAATTCTCGAGGAATGTCGCCAAAAGTTGGTTATTGTAAAGGAACAATTGAGAGATGTTTGTGATATTGCCTAGGTGTTTTGGGATAGAACACGTTAGTGTGTTGTTGCTAAGGTCCAAGTCCACGTTCTCGTGGTAACCTAGTTCTTGAGGGTGTGTCTAGAAAGTTCACTCTTCTTTTAGAAGACAAGCGCCTGAAATGGTATTGCCTTTCCTTAATTTGTACTATTTTTCATTGTGCTGAATACTTATGTGGGTGAGTGTATCTGTAATTACTTTTTACTACACCGCAGGTGTTCAAACACATGTCAAGCAAGGGTGTCTCGAGTGTGTGAATAAAATACTAAACTAATCCAACCACTAAAGCAAATTATTTTTATTTCGTTGAGAATCGGGCACCTTCTAGGTCAAGAAAATTGGGCATGACCTTTGCTAATTTTCTTGACCTAGAGTGCCCCATTTCTCAACCAAACGGAAATTAATCAACGCTTCAGGAGAAAGGGTCATTTTAGAAGATCACAAGTAGCAGCAGATCACTTGACAAAATCACAACTAGCAGCAAAGATAAGTAGTACAAAGCAGCAACATCATCACAAGTAGTACAAGCAGCAGAAAGATCATCATCACAAGTAATACACTTAGCTACCAGTTCAGAAATACAGCTAAGATAAGATCATCACCACATTTTAGAAACATAGCTCATCATTTTCATTCTTGCAGATAAGATCATCACCACATTTCAGAAATATAGCTTCATAGGTTGTCCTCAGATGCAAGCAAGAGACCATATATATGTGACATTTTCATCTCTCATTAGCGCTAAGATCTAACGCCTATTTTTGCTCATGCTGATTACTCACTTCAAAATAGGTTGCTTAGTAGTACTAAACAACACACACCAAGCTCCATCAAAAACAGAATAAAAATGGCCATGTCATGCTTGGCAATAGCACAAGTGACATGAAAATTCAGGAGTAGGAGATCACAAAAGTACAGTCCACAAAGTTACTCCAAGTTTCTGAATTTTCAAGAATTTTCTGTAAGAAAAGAACTAAAAGAAAAGAAATCCTAGGGTTAAAAAATCTGGAGCAAGTCCTAGCAGAACCACAAAATGTTCATCTACTCAAATTAATGTCCAAACAGTGTCATATCTGAAATTAACTTGTCATGTTCATCGCTCAAACATGAAGTACCAAAGAACCTTGAAACTAAAAGTCCTGCATTCTTTCATTGGAAAAAGAGAGATGGAGGCTGGTGAAATCTTATCCTAGGAGGCAAACTCTCTTTGAGAACTTTGTGTTAAAAAATGCACAAGAAAATGCATAGTAAAAGAATACGTAAAATTGCACATGACAATGCTTGCACAAATATCAAAATGTGTATTGGTAGGACCATATATACACAAGCAGCAGTAACAGAACCAGATATGCCCTATCAGCGTGACTATGAAAAAGAAGTTTCATTTGGAAATAAATTCATAGCCTTGCTAAGATATCATCAGTTAGGACATTTACATCACCAATGTGGCAAACTGCAAAACTAGTCAATAACACATATCCATCACTGACATTAGACTTTTAGGTCAGCTCTATTCCTAAATACTAGTCAAACATTTGGAAATGAATGCAATATGTTTTAGATCAGTAAAACTCATTACATTTGTTTACAGAGGGAGAAGTCAAGAATCAGAATCGACCTTCACAATTTCTGTATTGTTTAACCATCAAACATGACAATGAAGACGCAAAATCACACAGACAATATGTGCAAATATCGAACGTAAATTGGCAAGGCTATAATACACAAGCAATGAAGAGAATCGAATGCCCCATTGGAGTAACTATGACAGAGAAGCTTCATTTGGACATAACAAACACTTTGTTAGACGGATCGGGACATCATCAATCAATTATTTTGTTGACGGATGGATGCCATATTTATTTTGGTACTGTGAAAGATGATTATCTGACTATAGAAGAGGACTGGGCAGATCCGGGGGGAAGGGAGGGAGGAGGGGAGGAGGAGGGGAGCTCACGGGGAGGTGGTGCTCCGGCGATGGTGGTGTGGACGGGCGGCGCCCGGGCGGCGGGGTCGAGGTGGGGCAGCGGCGTCGGGCGGGTCGAGGCGGCGGGCAGCGCCGAGGTGGGGCAGCAGCGCCGAGCGGGTCGAGGCGCGCGCTGGGCGGCAGGGCAGCGCCGAGGCGGCGCCGAGGCGGCGTCCCGGGCGGCGGGTCGCCGAGGCGGCGGGCAGCGCCGAGGTGGCGGCGACGATGGCGCGAGGGAGGCGGGCGAGGGAGAGGGAAGGCGGGAGAGGGCGAGGGAGGGAGAGGCGAGGGCGAGGAGAGGGCGGAGAGGCAGGCGGCGGCGGTGGAGCGGGCGGGCGGACGGGTTAGGTTTGGGCGCGGGCACAATACTAATGGCGCACCACCCTTGGTGCGCCATAGTAGATCCATACTAATGGCGCACCTCACCGTGGTGCGCCATTAGTATTTTTTTTATTTCAACTCGAGCCAACAGGTTATGTACCACCGTAACTGATCCACATCAAGTCCCTCTACTAGCTCGACCGGTCAGAGCCAGTTCTCACACCATGAGGTCCGGGTTCGACTCCTGTGCTCCACAAATTTTTTTTAGCATTTTAAAAGTTGTTTGATACTTATTTGTGTTTAAATATGTTCAAACTTTTTAAATAATAACAGTAATATTTTTTATAAGACAGAGCATTTAAAAATCTGTTTGATACTTATTTCTTTTATAAGACGGTGCGCTGGGTGTGGGTGGGTGTGGCGGCGGTTGAGTAGGGGAATCGAGGGTGCGGGGGGTCGGCATGGCGGCCGATGGATCGGGGGTGCTCGGTAGGGGACCGGATCTGGCGAGGTGGGATAGCGATCGAGATGGAGGGGATTGAGATCGAGTGTCCATGAAATTTAAAAATATTCATGATAGTTCAAAAGTACCCATGAAATACAATCGAGAAATGAAGGCTACGATTTAAATACAATCGATCTTAGCTAGCTATCTGTTCACAATCTTCTTGCCCTTCTTTTTCGCAAATGGAGTTCTTCCGTGGAACGGACGCCCTTAGGTAGGGTGGTCCCGCTTCTTCTTGTGGTGTATGCTGCTACTTCATCATCGTCGTCATGTTCGATCCTCGGTCGCCGTGATTTGTCAAGTCTTGCTCATTGCTACTCCATCCATTCCGATGATCTTCCTTTTGCCTCTCCTCACGACAACACGACCGGGCTTTGGCGGGTCGGTAATGAAGAAGCATTGGTCCACTTGGGAAGCCAGACCCATGGCTCATTTTTCGCGGTGACGCTTGCGCCGCGGGTCTTGGATTTGGCTTCGTATAACCATGGTGGTGAAATACCGGTCTTCTTTTATGACGTTCTTGGCCCATCTCGACACGGAACATGGGACCTTCTCTCGCAGCGTAGCTCAGCTCCCAGATCTCCTCGATCCTTCCGTAGTATCTGTCCTTGTTGTTACCGTGTAGGATTCCATCGCTACCCGGAGTTCGATAACCATCGCTCTTCATGTCCTTGGCCTCGTGTAGAATGTGTAGTCATGATATCGTGACGCCTCATAGGTCATCGTTGTGCTCGGCGCCTGTGACAAGGCGAATATGAGTTGTTCTTCCGCGAAGAATCCTCATGTAAAGGGTACGACGAAGCTTCGCTTGAACCAACGCGTGAAACATGAGTTGTGCTCTTTGAGTGTATCTCCGTCCGCCCTCTGCTGGCCTCGGCCATTGTAACGCCTTTTTAATAAAGGTTTTGTGCTCTACCACCCAAGGATCGACCACGCCTATGTGTTGTAGCGCGACTAGGTTTGCTCTTTCAAAGTCGGCGAGTCGACCCTCAAGTCGACATGCATTTCGGGCGACCCTCACGGTGACCCCATCCAGCGAGCCCGCCGAGGTGCCTGCTGACGGGCAGACCAACGGGTTCTCGATGCCTAGATAATTCGTGAAGTAGGAGATGCACTCTTCGTCGAAAGCCCCCGCTATGCTTCCTTCGGACGTGACATGTTGCTAACGATCCTTTGATGACACCATTCATCCTTTCGAACGACATCATGCTTGTGCAGAACGCCGCCCGAGTTGGATGATATCCTCCACTATATGGACCAGCAGATGCACCATAACGCCAAAGAATGCGCGGAAGTACATCTCAAGCTCGCATAGTATCACCACAATCTCTTCCTCGTAGCCTTCGAGTTGCCTCACGCCAATCGACTTCCGAGATGACGTCGAAGAAGTTGCATAGGCCAAATAGCGCTTTCACCGACGTGCGCGCCCATGATCCCACGGATTGCAACCGAAGTATTCTGCGTCATCAAGACGTGACGGTCGTGAGACTTCATCCCGCTGAACTTCGCTTCACTGGTCTAGGTATCTTCTTATCTTCCCGCAGAATCAGAAGGAAGTTTTACTCCTAGGAGGCAGGTGAAAACTGCTCGATCTCCTCCCGACTTAGAGTGAAGCACGCGGAGGGTAGTCATTTCCGGTCTTCTTGGCCTTTTTGCCTTTGGCGACGACTTCTTCGTGGTCCTGCTTCGCCTCATCATCATCATCATCATCATCATATATAGCGTGAAGCTCCTGCTCGATGCCCATTGATTTCAAGTCCGCCCTTGCTTTCGCCCATCTTTGGTCCTCTCTCGCATGTTGAGCAGGGTACCAAGCAAACTCGCACACGCTCTTCGTGATATGCATGACATCAAGGCTGTGAGGCACACGGTGGATCTTCCAAGACGGCAAGTCCCGTAAAATAGACCTCGCTTTCCATACCTTCAGCAGCTGCTCGCGCTTTTCGCTTCTTTTCCGGCTCGCGCCTTTTGCTTCTTTTCCCGGTGGGCAGTCTTTCCAATTTTTCAACAGCTTGTCTATTTCTCGCCGCTCCTCGTACATCGGCGCTGGGTTCGGTTTCACCATCGAACAGATCCTTGCGTTTCTCCACGGGTCATCGCCGCGAAGCCACCTTCGATGTCCCATGAACACGGTTTTCAAGACCCGGATCTCTATCTAGCTGGCGATACGCCAGTCATCCATGCACCTTACGCGATCCGGAAAATCCGTGGACTACCCGCCTGCGAGATATCCGTGAATCGAGATAGTCATGCACCGTCGTGAGCAGTGCGGCTCTCATAGGGAAATATTCTTTCTGCGGCCCCACGATTGGCGGGCGTTTTCCACAGCGTGTCAAGCTCCTCTTCAGCAGCCCCAGATACTGATTGATGTCGTTCCTGGTTGTTTCGCCCTTCAATTAGCATACTCATGTGAATGTACTTCCTCTTCACGCACAACCGGGGGAAGGTTGTACATCCACACAAACACAGGCCAGGTGCTATGTGTGCTTCTCTCGCTGCCAAACGGATTGATCGTGTTTCGCGCCCAACACGATGTTCCTTGGATCGCTCCCAAATTCCCAGTCTTGAAGTTCAACGCTTGCCACCGCTCGCATCCTTAGGGTGACTCAACATCTTGTCTTTTTTATCTATCTCCGGATCATTTGCGTCATCTTCTCGCTTCTTCTCCACCCTATCCGCGTGCCAACGCAGGAGCTTTGCTACCTTAGGGTCCGCGAAATAGCGCTGCAGACGAGGAGTGATCGGAAAGTACCACACCACTTTTCGAGGAGCTTTCTTCCTCTTCTTGTATCGAGTGACGCCGCACACCGGACATATGGTAGACTCCGCGTGCTCGTCCCGATAAATGATGCAATTGTTCATGCACACATGGTATTTCACGCGGTAAATCGAGAGGACACACGATTTTCTTCGCCTCCAAACTGGTCGGGCACTTGTTCCCCTTGGGAAGACGTCGTGCTGAATGACATGTTCTCGCCGGCACGCGCCGGTCATTTTGTGTTTTACCTTCATCTCCGAGCCATGAGCGTTACTTTCAAAGCGGTATCCTCGGCCTGCATCCTTCATACAATGGAGTAACGCGCCTAACTCAAGTTGATCCATATTGGCTTTCTCTCGGCGGCAGCTCTTGCGTTATCCATCCGCTTGAGAAGCAGCTCTTGAATATGAGGGTCCTGCACCCAGCCCATCGATGGTCCAGCCGTCGTCGCTCCGCCGCATCATCATCTTCATGATCATGCCCGCCGCCTGCTCCGCATCTTCCTCATCATCATGTCCTGCATCTTCTACATGATGATCGGTACAACATCACGGTCGTGATCATCTTCTCGGGATTCTTTGTCCGATCGCCCGCCCGAGCCGCTGTGGTTGTCTTGCTGCCCTTCCTCATTTCTTGCCCGCCCGCATGGACGACTTCGTAGTCATCTTCATCGCCTTGCCACCGATAGCCATCCATGAAACCACGCAACAGCAGGTGGTCCCGCGACCTGCCTCGAATCCGGGTCCGCAATAAGGCTCTTCACTTGCATCTTCGACACGGACATCTTATCTCCGCCTCGTTCTTTTGAAGCATCTCGCCTTCGCGGACCTCAAAAACCTATTCACGATGCCTTCGGTCATCGTGCGGACCATGGTCGTCATGGGTAGAGCAAAACGATATTTTAGAACCAAACAAAAACTTGGCATGACTTTCCCTAAAATAGGACCAAAAAGAATGCTTAATGCCAAAATTCTCGCCAAACGGAAATGAATCAACATTCCGCAAAATATTGGCAACTATCGATTTCAAATACCGGTACACCTCCAAACACAAACACATATGCAACACCACAAACATATGCAACACCACGAACATACATAGATCTAGCTAGGCCGTAAAAGTGCATGTGCACATTGTTGTAGGGAGAACAACATAAATATAGCTTCCCCCCTTACTTACCTATTAAAACAAGGTAATTTAACCACTTAATTTGAATGAATCTATGGTGGAAATGAGGTGAAAAAGAGGAGGCACCCGAGACAAGGAGGAGGTGGAGAGAATGAAGTGGGGAGAAAGTGAGTGTGTGGGTAGGAGAGGCTGTCCCAAATATCTTGTTGCTGCCCACTTACTAATGGCGCACCTCTTGCATGGTGCGCCATTAGTAGTTAAAACTACTAATGGCGCACTTAAGCAGGATGCGCCGTTAGTATGTTTGGATAGGCGCACTAGTTCAAAAAAATTCTATACTAATGGCGCACTGATCGTTGGTGCGCCATTAGTAGTTACAACTACTAATGGCGACTTGGGCAGGATGCGCCATTAGTATGTTTGGACAAAGCACTAGTTCAAAAAAATTGATATTAATGGCGCACCCTTTGCATGGTGCGCCATTAGTAGTTTAACTCTAATGGCGCATCGTAAGGTGGTGCGCCATTAGTAGATTAATGGCGCACCATCTTTTCGTGCGCCATTAGTGTCAATCCCATCTATAGCCCTTTTTCTAGTAGTGTAATAGGCTTTGAGGTATGTATTTAAGATATGAAAAATATTACCGCATAGACAGTAGCCCCTGATGCTCAGTTTGGTGTTCGGAAAGAAAAGCCGAACTGAGGATCAAAAAGATATATGCAGGAGTCTAACGTAAGTATGTTAATATGGGAATGCAGGCTATGCTGCTGACCTCTGCCGCACTGACTGCGGAAGTCAATGCATTGAAGCAGAGCCTCGAGCGGTCTGAGAACGAGCTCGGCCTTGCCAAGAAGCAGCTCGAGGACAAGGAAGGTAAGTAATACCTTATGTAAGTATATAAAAAAGGTGTGGTTGCAAAAAATGACAGGACCAACTTGAGTATTACAGGGGCCACAACCGAGGTGGCAACCCTGAAGGAAGCGTTGTCCAAGGCCGAAGAAAATGCGGCCGTGGAGCGTACCCAGCGAGAAAAGCAGGAGGCGCGGGTGGCGGAGGTGCAGCAAGAGCTCCAGGCTTTTGTGGAAAAACACGAGAGTTTGGAGCTTGACTCAAAGACTCGAGAGTCTGAGCTCGCCTCGGCGCTTGAGAGCGCCAAATCTGCCAAGGCCGAAGCCCAAAAAGCCCTCCAGGAAATTGAGACGATGAAGAAGATAACGGCGGGTAAGGCATTCTTTATGCAAAGCAAGCACATGAAAGTGAATTACTTATTACTTACCCGAGTCCGGAGCTCTCCAGGAGCATTGATACGTCTCCGTCGTATCTACTTTTCCAAACACTTTTGCCCTTGTTTTGGAATCTACCTTGTATGATTTGAATGGAACTAACCCGGACTGACACTATTTTCAGCAGAATTGCCATGGTGTTGTTTTATGTGCAGAAAACAAAAGTTCTCGGAATGACCTGAAACTCCATGGAATATCTTAGAATAAATAATAAAAAATCCCCGCCAAAGATGAAGACCAGGGGGGCCACACCCTGTCCACTAGGGTGGGGGCGCGCCCCTCCCCCCTGGGCGCACCGCCCTACCTCGCGGGACCCCTGGTGGCCCTCCGACGCCAACTCCAACTCCATATATTGGCTTTCGGGGAGAAAAAAATTAGAGAGAAAGTTTCATCGCGTTTTACGATACGGAGCCGCCAAGCCCTAATCTCTCTCGGGAGGGCTAATCTGGAGTCCGCTCGGGGCTCGGAGAGGGGATTCATCGCCGTCGTTATCATCAACCATCCTCCATCACCAATTTCATGATGCTCACCGCCGTGCGTGAGTAATTGCATCGTAGGCTTGCTGGACGGTGATGGGTTGGATGAGATTTATCATGTAATCGAGTTAGTTTTGTTAGGTTTGATCCCTAGTATCCACTATGTTTCGAGATTGATGTTGCTATGACTTTGCTATGCTTAATGCTTGTCACTAGGGCCCGAGTGCCATGATTTCAGATCTGAACCTATTATGTTTTCATGAATATATGTGTGTTCTTGATCCTATCTTGCAAGTCTATAGTCACCTACTATGTGTCATGATCCGGCAACCCCGAAGTGACAATAATCGGGACCACTCCCGGTGATGACCATAGTTTGAGGATTTCATGTATTCACTATGTGCTAATGCTTTGTTTCGGTTCTCTATTAAAGGGTGGCCTTAATATCCCTTAGTTTCCAATAGGACCCCGCTGCCACGGGAGGGTAGGACAAAAGATGTCATGCAAGTTCTTTTCCATAAGCACGTATGAGGTATGACTATTTACGGAATACATGCCTATTATATTGATGAACTGGAGCTAGTTCTGTGTCACCCTATGTTGTAACTATTACATGATGAACCACATCCGGCATAATTATCCATCACTGATCTGGTGCCTACGAGTTTTCCAAATACTGGTTTACGCTTATTTACTTTTCCGTTGCTACTGTTATCATCACTACAAAAATACCAAAACATTACTTTTGCTGTCTTTACTTTTGTTACCGCTACCACCACTATCATATTACTTTGCTACTAAACACTTTGCTGCAGATACTAAGTTTCCGTGTGTGGTTGAATTGACAACTCAGCTGCTAATACTTGAGAATATTCTTTGGCTCCCCTTGTGTCGAATCAACAAATTTGGGTTGAATACTCTACCCCGAAAACTATTGCGATCCCCTATACTTGTGGGTTATCTAGACCTTTTTCAAGCGCTGTTGCCGGGAGCATAGCTCTATTCTTTGAGTCACTTGGGATTTATATCTGCTGGACACTATGAAGAACTTGAAAGACGCTAAGACAACAATTTATCCCTCAACTACGAGGGAGGTAAGGAACTGCCATCTAGCTCGCACTTGATTCACCTTCGTTATGAGTAAGCTAGCGACACCTAAACCTGCTTCGCTATTCGCTTCGATATGTCACATGTTATTGATGATGCCACTTCTGCTATGCATGATACTTATGATGAAACTACTTCTATGCTTGATACTACTGTGCCCCTTGGTGAATTTCCAGATGAACAAATTTCTAGGTCTAGAGAAAGAGAAATTATCGAAACTGAACATGATGATGTTAGTAATGATGATAATATGCCTGCTATTCCTGAGGGTTACCTTTTTAATGCTGAATCTACTGCAGTTGTTCTTGCTTGCTAGGATAGACTTGAACTTAAGAGGTTGCTAGTTAAATGGAGTAAAGAATCTTTTTGAGATAGGATGAGACCCGACCCTGCTTTTGCCACTTCACCTATCTGTGTTCCTGATCAGGATTATTATGATTTTTCTGTTGATCCAGATATAATTACTTTGGTTGAATCTGATCCTTTTTATGGCTATGAATCTGAAACTATTGTGGCACATCTTCGTAAGTTAAATGATATAGCTGCCCTGTTTACTAATAATGAGAGATCGTGCTACCTTTATTTACTCAAAATATTTCCGTTCTCATTAAAGGGTGATGCTAAGAAATGGTTTAATTCTCTTGATCCTGGTTGTGTGCAAAGTCCCCAGTGATATGATTTATTACTTCTCCGCTAAATATTTCCTGCTCATAAGAAACAAGCTGCTTTGAGGGATATATATAATTTTGTGCAAATTGAATAAGAGAGTCTCCCACAAGCTTGGGGAGGCTTCAAGTTACTTAACGCTTTGCTGATCATCCTCCTAAGAAACCTGAAATACTTGATATCTTTTATAATGGACTAACCGATGCTTCCAGAGATTACCGGATAGTTGTGCTGGTTCTCTTTTAGGAAAGAACACTGGATGAAGCTGAAATTTTATTAAATAATATGTTGACAAATGAAAATAATTGGGCACCTCCTGAGCCAACTCCCGAGCCAGCTCCAGAGCCACCATCGAGCCTATTCCTAAACCAACTCAAGAAGAGAGGTGTTCTATTTCTCATCCCAAGATATGCAAGAGGCAAAGAAATCTATGAAAGAAAAAGGTATTAAAGCTGAAGATGTTAAGAATTTACCTCCTATTGAAGAAATACATGGTCTTAATTTATCTTTGTTGAGGAAACATATGATCTCAATCACTTATTTATCAAGAACCTCCCGATCCTGACATCCCGACACAAGTAGTAAAGGTAAATTCTCTCTATAGATTTGATGAAGGTGATATCCCTCACTATAAGTCTGCTAGGCAGTGCTTTGATGAGTTTGATAATTTTATTGTCAAACAAGAAAATTTCAATGCTTATTTTGGTAGACAGTTGAAATATGATTCCGATATGATTAAGTACTTGGGTGATTATATGGCTAATATTAGAGGTGAACTTAAACTTGTTAGCAAACATGCTTCTATGGTTACCACTCAAGTAGAACAAGTACTTAAAGCTCAGAAAGAAGTGCTTGATGAAATGAATAGTAAGAAAAATGATTATGCTGTTAGAGTGGCTACTAGAACTGGTAGAATGACTCAGGAACCTTTGTATCCTGAAGGCCACCCTAAGAGAATCGAGCAATATTCTTAGAGAAATAATATTGATGTACCTAGTTCTCCTAAGAGGAAGAAAAAGAAAAATGATAGAACTGTGCAAACTTCTAGTGAACCTATTGCTGAACCACCTGAGAATCCAAATGATACTTCTATTTCTGATGCTGAAACACAATCTGGTAATGAACATGAACCTAGCGATAATGTTAGTGATCATGTTCATGATGATGCTCAACCTAGTAATGATAATAATGTAGAAGTTGAACCTGTTGTTGATCTTGATAACCCACAATCAAATAATCAACGTTATGATAAAAGAGACTTTGTTGCTAGGAAACATGGTAAATAAAGAGAACCATGGGTTCAGAAACCCATGCCTTTTCCTCCGAAACCATCCAACGAGAAGGATGATGAGGATTTTGAGCGCTTTGCTGAAATGATTAGACCCATCTTTTTGCGTATGCGATTGACTGATATGCTCAAAATGAATCCTTATGCTAAAAATATGAAAGATATTGTTACAAATAAAAGAAAGATACCGGAAGCTGAAATTTCCACCATGCTTGCTAATTACACTTTTAAGGGTGGAATACCAAAGAAACTTGGAGATCCAGGAGTACCTACTATACCATGCTCCATTAAAAGAAATTATGTTAAAATGGCTTTATGTGATCTTGGAGCCGGTGTTAGTGTTATGCCTCTCTCTTTATATCGTAGACTTGACTTGAATAAGTTGACACCTACTGAAATATCTTTGCAAATGGCTGATAAATCAACTGCTATACCTGTCGGTATTTGTGAGGATGTGCCTGTTGTGGTTGCAAACGTTACTATTTTAACGGACTTTGTTATTCTTGATATTCCCGAGGATGATAGTATGTCTATTATTCTTGGAAGACCTTTCCTTAATACTGCACGGGCTGTTATTAATTGCAACAAAGGCAATGTCACTTTTCATGTTAATGGTAATGAGCAGATGGTACACTTCCCGAGGAAACAACCTCAAGTTTATAGTATCAACTCTATTGGAAAAATTCCATCGATTATATTTGGAGGTTTTGAATTTCCTCTCCCTACTGTCAAGAAGAAATATGATATACTTATTATTGGGGATGTCCATATCCCCGTTGAGGTAACATAGTGTTATTCGAAATTTCTCCGGTTTCATGTTAATCGGAATGAGTTTATTAACAAGACTTGATCAACCTTGTTAGTGGATTCCTTTTGATGAGCATGAGATGGATGAAACTAGAAGCCCAACCTTCTGTACCCTCTTTATATTCTCTGTTATTTAGTAGAAATAAAGTAAAATAGTATTTTTCTGTCTGTCTCCCGACTTATCCGTGCAATATAAAAATATCCCGAAAATAAAAGTTCTCATAATGCCATGCCAATTTAATATGATTTTTCGGGAATATTTGAGGATTTTTAGTGCAATAATTACCGCGGGGGGAGCTGCCACCTGGCCACGAGGGTGTTGGGCGCGCCCTACCCCCCTGGGCGCGCCCCCCTGCCTCGTTGGTCCACGGTGGCCCTCCTCCACTTATCCCTGCACCCATCTTCTTCCTCTGCCTCACACAAACCCGAAAAACCAACTCAAGCACGAGTTCCAGCCCCCGTTGCTGTGATTTTTGGTCTCCTTGCTCAAAGCACCTCTCACAAAACTGCTTGGGGAGATTGTTCCTTGGTATGTGACTCCTCCATTGGTCCAATCAGTTTTTGTTCTAGTGCTTTATTCATTGCAAATTTGTGCTGCATAGGTGACCATGTTCTTGAGCTTGCATGTCAAATTTATATGGTTCCAAGTAGTTCTAATGCTTGATATATGCTCTAGGCACTTGTATGAGTAGTTTCTATCAGTTTTATTGAAGTTGGTTCACTTTTGTTTGAAGTTACTAAAAATTTCAGATTGTTTCAGAAATAATGAAGAAACTTTTGAGGGGCTCGTCGAGCCGAAGCTCGAGGGAAAAACAAAAGGAAGAAGAACAGAATCCCAAATTTAATTTGCCTCGCACCGCGGAGGTCCGGCCGTGTGAATGACCTTCCGATGACTTCTTAAGGAGATGTCGTTAGCTGAATTTTGCGAGGGCCTTACATTGTTCCGTGGGCGGCTGTTCAAGCCTATCAGAATCCTGCACCAGCCCCGGAACCGGAGCCACAAGATGAGCCTCCACGAATGTCTGTTTATTCTTGGGATCCTGAGGCGGTTGCCAGCCAGTGGCAATCAGAGTCCTCTTCATCACATTATGATCCCAACTATTCTGCATCACAGTATGACCCTAGCTACACCTACGGATATCAGCCAGGCTATCCCTGGCAATAGACCAACTTAGGCCAAAAGCCTAAGCTTGGGGCAGTACGTATTTCTCACCGACATTACATTTATGTGCACACACACTCATTGCTAGATGTCGGTTCTCATACTCTTTCACTGTAATATCCATGTTAGTTTAAATTTCTTTTTCTAGCTTTCTTCTTGTGTGTTTGATAAACCTTAAGAAAAAACAAAAAAATTAGTTAGTCTACTTTCCATGCTTGTAGTAGAATTAAAAAGAAAACCCAAAAATATTTCCCGTTCTTCTTTTTACTTGTTGGGAGATTTCCCGTGTAAATAGTTTTTATTTCTTTTCCTTTCTTTGGGGGTCGAGAAGACTATATTGATAATGCTTAGTGGCTCTCATATGCATTATTGTTTACCTAACTTAGAGCCCATATTACTCGTCTTCTCTCTTGAGTTGAATGCTTGCAGATTCCAGCTTAGTCCAATGCACGTGCACTCTTATTATTATAGACACTGTTCGGTCGTGCAAGTGAAAGGCAATAATGATTATATATGATGGACTTATTGGGATGAGAAAAGCTGGTATGAACTCGACCTCTCTTGTTTTTGTAAATATGATGATTCATCGTTCCTGATTCAGCTATTATGAAGAAAACATATTTGCAATGACATTTATAGATTATAGTTGTTTGTGCCATGCTTGATTAGCTATGAGTTATAATGGTTTACCTTGCGTGCCAACATGCTATTAGAATGATTATGATGTGGTATGATGGATAGTATCCTCCTTTAAATGAATTGAGTGACTCGACTTGGCACATGTTCACGCATATAGTTGAATCAAATCAACATAGCCTTCATGATATTTATGTTCATGGTGGATTATATCCTACTCATGCTTATATTCGTGTAAATTAATTTTAATGCATGTTCACGATCGTTGTCGCCTCTCGCTTGGTCGCTTCCCAGTCTTTTGCTAGCCTTCACCTGTACTAATTGGGAATATTGCTTGTGCATCCAAACTCCTTAAACCCCAAAGTTGTTCCATATGAGTCCACTATACCTTCCTATATGCGGTATCTACTTGTCGTTCCAAGTAAATTTGTATGTGCCAAACTCCAAACCTTCAAATAAAAATTCTGTTTTGTATGCTCGAGCAGCTCATGTGCAACTAGGGCTGCCTATATCTTCCATGCTAGGTGGGTTATTCTCAAGAAGAGTGGACTCCGCTCCTCATTCACGAGAAAGGGCCGGTAACCGGGATGCCCAGTCCCATGATCCAAAAATATCAAAGCAAATCAAAATAATTAAATAAAACTCCCCTTGGAACCCGTTGAATGTTGGAGGCACTCATTGTTTCGAGCAAGCCATGGATTGATGCTTGTGGAGGAGGGGGAGTATAAACCTTTACCATTCTGTTTGGGAACTGCCTATAATGCATGTAGTATCGAAGATACAGCCATCTCATAGTTGTTGCGTTGACAGTGAATGTATGCCGCTCAAAATATAATTTATCTCTATTTCAAAATCGAGCTCTAACACCTCTAAAAATGTCTGCTTCCCTCTGCGAAGGGCCTATCTATTTACTTTTATGTTAAGTCATCATCCTTCTTATTAAAAAAGCACCCGCTGGAGAGCACACTGTCGTTTGCATTCATTATAATTGGTTTATATTGGGTACGACTTGACTGGATCTCTTTTACCATGAATTACAATGTTTAGTCAGTCCTTGATCTTTAAAGGTGCTCTGCATTTATGTTTTTGCGGTCTCAGAAAGGGCTAGCGAGATACCATTTTGTTATATCATGTTATGATTATTTTGAGAAAGTGTTGTCATCCGAGTTTTATTATTATGGCTCGCGAGCTGATTATATTATTGATATGAGTAATTGTGAGACCTACGTGTTATTGTGAGTATGGTTAGTTCATAATAATTGCTGAAACTTGAATGCTGGCTTTTCATGTTTACAACAACAAGAGCAAACAGAGTTTGTAGAAGTTTTTCTTCTTCTCTTTCAGTTTGTCAACTGAATTTCTTGAGGACAAGCAAGGGTTTAAGCTTGGGGGAGTTGATACGTCTCCGTCGTATCTACTTTTCCAAACACTTTTGCCCTTGTTTTGGACTCTAACTTGTATGATTTGAATGGAACTAACCCGGACTGACGTTGTTTTCAGCAGAATTGCCATGGTGTTGTTTTATGTGCAGAAAACAAAAGTTCTCGGAATGACCTGAAACTCCACGGAATATCTTAGAATAAATAATAAAAAATCCTCGCCAAAGATGAAGACCAGGGGGCCCACACCCTGTCCACGAGGGTGGGGGCGCGCCCCTCCCCCCTGGGCGCGCCGCCCTACCTCGTGGGACCCCTGGTGGCCCTCCGACGCCAACTCCAACTCCATATATTGGCTTTTGGGGAGAAAAAATCAGAGAGAAAGTTTCATCGCGTTTTACGATACGGAGCCGCCGCCAAGCCCTAATCTCTCTCGGGAGGGCTGATCTGGAGTCCGTTCAGGGCTCCGGAGAGGGGGATTCGTCGCCGTCGTCATCATCAACCATCCTCCATCACCAATTTCATGATGCTCACCGCCGTGCGTGAGTAATTGCATCGTAGGCTTGCCGGATGGTGATGGGTTGGATGAGATTTATCATGTAATCGAGTTAGTTTTGTTAGGGTTTGATCCTTAGTATCCACTATGTTCTGAGATTGATGTTGCTATGACTTTGCTATGCTTAATGCTTGTCACTAGGGCCCGAGTGCCATGATTTCAGATCTGAACCTATTATGTTTTCATGAATATATGTGTGTTCTTGATCCTATCTTGCAAGTCTATAGTCACCTACTATGTGTTATGATCCGGCAACCCCGAAGTGACAATAATCGGGACCACTCCCGGTGATGACCATAGTTTGAGGAGTTCATGTATTCACTATGTGCTAATGCTTTGTTCCGGTTCTCTATTAAAGGGAGGCCTTAATATCCCTTAGTTTCAATAGGACCCGCTGCCACGGAGGGTAGGACAAAAGATGTCATGCAAGTTCTTTTCCATAAGCACGTATGACTATTTACTTAAATACATGCCTATTATATTGATGAACTGGAGCTAGTTCCGTGTCACCCTATGTTATAATGTTACATGACGAACCACATCCGCATAATTATCCATCACCGATCCGGTGCCTCACGAAGTTTTCCATATCTTGGTTTACGCTTTTTACTTTTCCATTGCTATCTGTTATCATCACTACAAAATACCAAAACATTACTTTTGCTGTCTTTACTTTTGTTACCGTTACCACCACTATCATATTACTTTGCTACTAAACACTTTGCTGTAGATACTAAGTTTCCAGGTATGGTTGAATTGACCACTCAGCTGCTAATACTTGAGAATATTCTTTGGCTCCCCTTGTGTCGAATCAACAAATTTGGGTTGAATACTCTACCCTCGAAAACGGTTGCGATCCCCTATACTTGTGGGTTATCAAGCATTCGCAGATCTTCCCCGAAGTGTGTCCGACGCTGCCGCATTCTACCGAGCCAAAGAGGGGAGCTCGACGGAGAAGGTGTTCGGTCTCAAGATGTCGAGGCGGACACCCGGTGTTTTGAGCGACCAGTGAAGCAGCTGGTCGAGCTCCATAAGGTGGCCGAACAGACCATGAAGGGTCTCAGAGTCCGGCCTGTGGCTCGGGAAGCCATGCCAGGAGCTACTTCGGCTGGTGAGGCGGCTGGTGGATGCCTGTCCATGGCTTGAAGTCATCAAGCGCTCCGTATGCATCGAAGGTGCCCGTAGGGCCCTTGCCCGTGCTAAAGTGCACTTGGGCTAGATGGACGCTGAGAAGCTTGTGACGGACGGACCGCCGCCGGGCAAGGAGCATCGCAAGCCCGAGATGTATTATGAGGGCGTCCTGAAGGGTGCCCGCCTTATAGCGGATGAGTGCTCCAAAGATGTAATTTTTGAGTAAACTCGCATTTGTTATCTTGTACGCTGAAAACTTGTTCATTATGCGCTAAGCAACAATTTTGAATTTAAAATATTACCTTCTATGCGGCCGTTTATTAAAATTGAGAGATGGCGAGTCGTCGGCTTCTGCCCCCATGCCGCGAGTGCTGGGGTGTTCGGGATAAACTTGAGCGCTCTTTTTCCCATTATTGGGTCCTTCGAGGGAGGCGCTCAACACAACGAACAAGGCAATCAGAATATAATGCTTGAACACTCTCACTTAGCCATAGAATTCTATAATTTTAAATTTCGGCCAAGCCCCTAGTATTCGGAAGACCGAGTTTGGGGCACTATCCACGCCTAGGCCGGACAAAGCCGACTCCTCGCTCTAAGCGGCATAAGTCTTTAGGGACGCTAAAACCTCTCGAACAGCGACCAGCTCTCGCCCTATCATGACGGTCAATTTTAGCTTTCTCCACTGAGGTGCTTAGCCCAGCTCAACCGGGGCACAATCGCAGTGGTTCTCCCAGTGCTACCTTAGCCGATATAACGGAATGTAAGGTACCAAAACATGGGACCCGGGCAAACCCAACTATTGACCCAAGACATGATTCGGAGCCGATGCATATAATGATATAAGTTCGGGGTGCCGCACTCATGAGAGTGTTCAGGCTTCTCACACCATATTCGGGGCACGAAGCCCTCGGTGTATTGGCCGCACTAAAGTGTACGGTTGCATAATGTCATAACTGAACATATTTTTATAAAAAAAAGGAATGCAATAATAGAAAAGAGCTATGTATTGTTTATTCGAAAAGTCTGCGGTAAAAGCAGAACAATACAAATAGTGCAATAAGTAAGAGATGGGACTATTTGACATGTCCTCTCCGTGGGCGAGCTATGGATGATATGTGAAACAAGTATACTTTTGTTATAGAGACCACTGGACACTCGATGTAGCTTTCGCCTCCTGGCTGTTGCATCGCGTGTTCGGCAATTGTACTGCCGGACCGGCCTTCCGGAAAGTGGAGTCCTGAAAGTAAGAAAAAAAGAATGACAAAATCGGAGCCCTGGTGCAGCTTGAGCCGCATTTTGGGCATGCCGTGGTCGTGCCCTCCCCTATGCCCATGGTATTTCCAGAGCGTAGTTATGTACACATAGTACTGGTTTTGCAATTTCGCGAGGGCTGGGTTAGCCGCATTGCTACGCGATGCTCGGAGCGTGCAGCGGTCTTGTTGTAGGTTACTCCGGCGCGCTTGACGGTGTCCGGACGCTTAATGGCCGGATCGAGAATTGCCTTGAGAGGTTGCTTTGTACTTCGCCGCGAGGGCCGGCGATGCTCCTCCGCTCGAGAGAGTGTTCGTGTTTCCATTGACAGTAATGACTCGAGGGCCTGACATCTTGAGCTTGAGGTATGCTTAGTGCGGCACCGCATTGATCTTTGCAAATGCGGTTCATCCGAGCAATGCGTGATAGCCACTTCGGAACGGGACTATGTCGAAGATTAACTCCTCGCTTCGGAAATTATCCGGGGATCTGAAGACCACCTCAAGTGTAACTGAGCCTGCACAGTTGGCCTCTACACCTGGTATGACGCCTTTAAAGGTCGTCTTTGTGGGTTTAATCCTTGAGGGATCTATGCCCATTTTTCGCGACCGTATCCTCGATAAAGGTGTTCAGGTTGCTGCCGCCATCCATAAGGACTCTAGTCAGGTGAAATCCGTCAATGATTGGGTCTAGAACCAATGCGGCGAATCCGCCATGGAGGATGCTAGTGGGGTGGTCCCTTCGATCAAAAGTGATCGGGCAGGAGGACCATGGGTTGAACTTCGGGGCGACTAGCTCCAACGCATATACGTCCCTGAGTGCATGCTTCCGTTCCCTTTTGGGTATGTGGGTTGAGCCCTTCTGTCCCCTATTGTTCAGCGGCCGGGGCTCCTCCTCGTCATCGCTATGCAGCCCCTTGTCATTGTTTTCGACGTTTAACTTGCCTGCCTGCTTGAACACCCAACAATCCCTGTTGGTGTGGTTGGCTGGTTTTCGGGGTGCCGTATCCGCACGAGCGATCGAGTATTCGGTCCAAATTGACGGGCCCGGAGTATTTCTTTTGGATGGCTTTTTCCGATGATCAGGTTTAGAGCCTCGAATCCGCATTAATCGCCAGATCCTCAGCATTGTCGCCATTAATGCGGCGCATTTGCTTGTTGTGACGCGACCTGCCAATGTTGTCCTTGGTATCCGAATTACCAGGGCTCTTGGTCATGTTATTACTACGAGCTAGCCAGCTGTCTTCTCCCGCGCAAAAGTGGTTCATGAGTGTTGTGAGGGCTGCCATGGATTTCGACTTTTCCTGTCCTAGGTGCCGAGCAAGCCACTCGTCACGGATGTTATGCTTGAAGGCTGCAAGGGCCTCTGCGTCCGGACAGTTGACTATTTGATTTTTCTTGGTTAGGAACCGTGTCCGTAATTGTCCGCCGATTCTCTCGGCTGTTGAATTATGTGGCTTAGGTCATCGGCGTCTGGTGGTCGCACATAAGTGCCCTGGAAGTTGTCGAGGAATGCGGCTTCCAGGTCCTCCCAACAACCAATTGATTCTGCTGGCAAGCTGTTAAGCCAGTGCCGAGCTGGTCCTTTAAGCTTGAGTGGGAGGTATTTTATGGTGTCTAGATCATCGTCGCGGGCCATGTGGACATGAAGGAGATAATCCTCGATCCATACCGCCGGATATGTTGTGCCATCGTATGATTCGATGTTTACGGGTTTGAAACCCTCGGGGATTTGATGATCCATTACTTCACCTGTGAAGCATAGTGGGTGTGCGGCGCCTCTGTATTGGACTATATCACGACGTAGCTCGAATGAGCTTTGTCTGCTTTGTTCGGCCCGGCCGGATTTACAATATCTAGCATGACGGTTATTGTCCACGCGATCCATAGATCGATCTTGTTTGCCTTGCCCTGTCCTCCAATATATCTCGCAGGTCTGGCGCATTTCCCCGTGCCTTGGTATTCTTTGAGCGACACCGGGGTGCGGCTTGACTGGAGGGCCGAGAGGCCTCTCGTCATGCCACGAGGTGGCCGGTCGGCCGCATCATGCGCTGGTGATGTAGGTCTTTGTGCTTCCTCCTCTAATCGGGGTAGCATCCTACGTTTTGGGTAGCTCTTGGAGGGGCGTTCGAGTTCGTACTCTTCAGCCGCAAAGATGAAAATAGTTTATTGGATCTCGATCGTAGTGATACACATATTCATAATATTGATGCCAAAAGATGCAAAGTTAATAATGATAGTGCAACTTATTTGTGGCACTGCCGTTTGGGTCATATCGTGTAAAGCGATGAAGAAACTCCATAAAGATGGATTTTCGAATCACTTGGTTATGAATCATTTGATGCTTGCGAACCGTGCCTTTTTGGCAAGATGACTAAAACTCCGTTCTTTGGAACAATGGAACGAGCAACAAACTTGTTGGAAATAATACATACTGATGTATGCAGACCAATAGATATTAAGGCTCATGGCGGGTATCGTTATTTTTTGACCTTCACAGATGATTTGAGCAGATATGGGTATATCTACTTGATGAAACATAAGTCTGAAATAGTTGAAAGGTTCAAAGAATTTCAGAGTGAAGTGGAAAATCATCATAACAAGAAAATAAAGTTTCTGCGATCTGATCGTGGAGATGAATATTTGAGTTACGAGTTTGGTCTTCAATTGAAACAATGTGGAATAGTTTCACAGCTCACGCCACCTGGAACACCACAACGTTATGGTGTGTCCGAACGTCAGAATCGCACTTTATTTGATATGGTGCGATCAATGATGTCTCTTACCGATTTACCACTATCGCTTTGGGGTTATGCATTAGAGACAGCTGCATTCACGCTAAAAGGGCACCATATAAACCGCTGAGACGACACCGTATGAACTATGGTTTAGCAAGAAACCAAAGTTGTCGTTTCTTAAAGTTTGGGTTGCAATGCTTATGTGAAAAGTTTCAACATGATAAGCTTGAACCCAAATCGAAAAGTGCGTCTTCATAGGATACCCAAAATGTTGGGTACACCTTCTATCACAGATCCGAAGGCAAGACATTCAAGGTTAAGAATGGATCCTTTCTAGAGAAGGAGTTTCTCTCAAAGAAGTGAGTGGGAGGAAAGTAGAACTTGATGAGGTAATTGTACCTTCTCCCTTATTGGAAAGTAGTTTATCACGAAATCAGTTCCAGTGATTCCTACACCAATTAGTGAGGAAGTTAATGATGATGATCATAAAACTTCAGATCAAGTTGCTACCAAACCTCGTGAGGTCTTCCAGAGTAAGATCCGCACAGAGTGGTACGGTAATCATGTTCGGAAGTCATGTTACTAGACCATGATGAACCTATGAACTATGAGGAAGCGATGATGAGCCCAGATTCCGCGAAATGGCTTGAGGCCATGAAATCTGAGATAGGATCCATGTATGAGAACAAAGTGTGGACTTTGATTGACTTGCCCGATGATCGGTGAGTCATTAAGAATAAATGGATCTTCAAGAGGAAGACAGATGCTGATAGTAGTGTTACTATCTACAAAGCTAGACTTGTCGAAAAAGGTTTTTTTGACAAAGTTCAAGATGTTGAATACAATGAGATTTTCTCACTCGTATTGATGGTTAAAAGTCTGTCCGAATCATGTTAGCAATTGCCACATTTTATGAAATCTGGCAAATGAATGTCAAAACTGCATTCCTTAATGGTTTTCTTAAAGAAGAGTTGTATATGATGCAACCAGAAGGTTTTGTCAATCCTAAAGGTGCTAACAAAATATGCAAGCTCCAGCGATCTATCTATGGACTGGTGCAAGCATCTCGGAGTTGGAATATACGCTTTGATAAGTTGATCAAAGCATATAGTTTTATACAGACTTGCGGTAAAGCCTGTATTTACAAGAAAGTGAGTGGGAGCACTACAACATTTCTGACAAGTATATGTGAATGACATATTGTTGATCGGAAATAATGTAGAATTATTCTGCAAAGCATAAAGGGGTGTTTGAAAGGAGTTTCTCAAAGAAAGACCTCGGTGAAGCTGCTTACATATTGAGCATCAAGATCTATAGAGATATATCAAAACGCTTGATAATTTTTTTCAATGAGTACATACCTTGACAAGATTTTGAAGTAGTTCAAAACAGAACAGTCAAATAAAGAGTTTCTTGCCTGTGTTACAAGGTGTGAAATTGAGTAAGACCCAAATCCCGACCACGGCAGAAAATAGAAAGAGAATGAAAGTCATTCCCTATGCTTCAATCATAGGTTCTATAAAAGTTTGCATGCTATGGACCAGACCTATTCTATACTCTGCCCTGGTTTGGCAAGGGAGTACAATAGTGATCTAGGAGTAGATCACTGGACATTGGTCAAGATTATCCTTAGTGGAATAAGGATATGTTTCTCGATTATGGAGGTGACAAAAGGTTCGTCGTAAAGGGTTACGTCGATACAAGTTTTGGCATTGATCCAGATGACTCTAAGTCTTAATCTGGATACATATTGAAAGTGGGAGCAATTAGCTAGAGTAGCTCCGTGCAGAGCATTGTAGACAAAGAATATTTGCAAAATACATACGGCTCTGTATGTGACAGACTCGTTGACTAAACTTCTCTCACGAGCAAAACATGATCATACCTTAGTACTCTTTTGGGTGTTAATCACATAGCAATGTGAACTAGATTATTGACTCTAGTAAACCCTTTGGGTGTTGATCACATGACGACGTGAACTATGAGTATTAATCACATATAGATGTGAATATTGGTGTTGAATCACATGATGATGTGAACTAGATTATTGACTCTAGTGCAAGTGGGAGACTGAAGGAAATATGCCCTAGAGGCAATAATAAAGTTATTATTTATTACCTTATATCATGATAAATGTTTATTATTCATGCTAGAATTATATTAACCGGAAACATAATACATGTGTGAATACATAGAAAAACAGATTGTCACTAGTATGCCTCTACTTGACTAGCTCGTTGATCAAAGATGGTTATGTTTCCTAGCCATAGACATGAGATGTCATTTGATTAACGGGATCACATCATTAGGAGAATGATGTGATTGACATGACCCATTCCGTCAGCTTAGCACTCGATCGTTTAGTATGTTGCTATTGCTTTCTTCATGACTTATACATGTTCCTATGACTATGAGATTATGCAACTCCGTTTATGTGGAGGAACACTTTGTGTGCTACCAAACGTCACAACGAATCGGGTGATTATAAAGGTGCTTTACAGGTGTCTCCAAGGTACTTGTTGGGTTGGCGATTTGAGATTAGGATTTGTCACTCCGAATGTCGGAGAGGTATCTCTGGGCCTCTCGGTAATACACATCACATAAGCCTTGCAAGCATTGCAACTAATGAGTTAGTTGTCGATGATGTATTACTGAACGAGTAAAGAGACTTGCCGGTAACGAGATTGAACTAGGTCTTGAGATACCGACGATCGAATCTCCGCAAGTAACATACCGATGACAAAGGGAACAACGATGTTGTTATGCGGTTCGACCGATAAAGATCTTCGAGAAAATGTAGGAGCCAATATGAGCATCCAGGTTCCGCTATTGGTTATTGACCGGAGATGTGTCTCGGTCATGTCTACATTGTTCTCGAACCGTAGGGTCCGCACGCTTAACATTTCGATGACAATTATATTATGAGTTTATGAGTTTTGATGTACCGGAGGAGTTCGGAGTCCCGGATGAGATCGGGGACATGACGAGGAGTCTCGAAATGGTCGAGACGTAAAGATCGATATATTGGACGACTATATTCGGACATCGAAAAGGTTCCGAGTGATTCGGGTATTTGCGGGAGTACCGGGGAGTTACGGGAATTCGTATTGGGCCTTAATGGGTCATACGGGAAAGGAGAGAAAGGCCTCAAAGGGTGGCCGCACCCCTCCCCATAAGCTGGTCCGAATTGTACTAGGGAGGGGGGGCGCCCCCTTCCTTCCTTCTCCTTTTCCCTTCCCTTTCCTTCCCTCCTACTCCTACTACTTGGAAGGGCTCCTAGTTCTACTAGGAAGGGGAATCCTACTCCCGGTGGGAGTAGGACCCTAGGGCGCGCCATAGAGAGGGCCGCCCTCCCTCCTCCACTCCTTTATATACGGGGCAGGGGGCATCCCATAGACACACAAGTTGATCTTCGTGATCGTTCCTTAGCCGTGTGCGGTGCCCCCCTATACCATATTCCACCTCGGTCATATTGTAGCGGTGCTTAGGCGAAGCCCGCGACGGTAGAACATCAAGATCGCCACCACGCCGTCAGTCCGACGAAACTCCTCCCCGACGCTTTGCTGGATCGAGCCCGGGATCGCCATCGAGCTGAACGTGTGCTAAGAACTCGGAGGTGCCGGAGTAATGTGCTTGATCGGTTGGATCGGGAAGACGTACGACTACTTCCTCTATGTTGCGTCAACGCTTCCGCTTCGGTCTACGAGGGTACGTAGACAACACTCTCCCCTCTCATTGCTATGCATCACCATGATCTTGCGTGTGCGTAGGAAATTTTTTGAAATTACTACGTTCCCCAACAGTGGCATCCGAGCCTAGGTTTTATGCGTTGATGTTATATGCACGAGTAGAACACAAGTGAGTTGTGGGCGATATAAGTCATACTGCTTACCAGCATGTCATACTTTGGTTCGGCGGTATTGTTGGATGAAGCGGCCCGGACCGACATTACACGTACGCTTACGCGAGACTGGTTTTACCGCCGTGCTTTGCACACAGGTGACTAGCGGGTGTCAGTTTCTCCAACTTGCGAAGGTTAAAATAGCACTAACTTGACGAACTATCGTTGTGGTTTTGATGCGTAGGTAAGAACGGTTCTTGCTCAGCCCGTAGCAGCCACGTAAAACTTGCAACAACAAAGTAGAGGACGCCTAACTTGTTTTTGCAGGGCATGTTGTGATGTGATATGGTCAAGACGTGATGCTATATTTTATTGTATGAGATGATCATGTTTTGTAACCGAAGTTATCGGCAATCTGGCAGGAGCCATATGGTTGTCGCTTATTGTATGAAATGCAACGCTCTGTAATTGCTTTACTTTATCACTAAGCGGTAGAGATAGTCGAGAAGCAATAGTTGGCGAGACGACAATGATGCTACGATGGAGATCAAGGTGTCGCTACCGGTGACGATGGTGATCATGACGATGCTCGAGATGGAGATCACAAGCACAAGATGATGATGGCCATATCATATCACTTATATTGATTGCATGTGATGTTTATCTTTTATGCATCTTATCTTGCTTTGATTGACGGTAGCATTTTAAGATGATCTCTCACTAATTATCAAGAAGTGTTCTCCTGAGTATGCACCGCTGCCAAAGTTCGTCGTGCCTGCACACCACGTGATGATCGGGTGTGATAAGCTCTACGTCCATCTACAACAGGTGCAAGCCAGTTTTGCACACGCGGAATACTCAGGTTAAACTTGACGAGCCTAGCATATGCAGATATGGCCTCGGAACACGGAGACCGAAAGGTCGAGCATGAATCATATAGTAGATATGACCAACATAGTGATGTTCACCATTGAAAACTACTCCATCTCGCGTGATGATCGGTTATGGTTTAGTTGATTTGGATCACGTAATCACTTAGATGACTAGAGAGATGTCTATCGAAGTGGGAGTTCTTAAGTAATATGATTAATTGAACTTAAATTTATCATGAACTTAGTCCTGGTAGTATTAGCATATCTATGTTGTAGATCAATAGCTCGCGTTGTTGCTTCCCTATGTTTATTTTGATATGTTCCTAGAGAAAAACTATGTTGAAAGATGTTAGTAGCAATGATGCGGATTGGATCCGTGATCTGAGGTTTATCCTCATTGCTGCATAGAAGAATTATGTCCTTAATGCACCGCTAGGTGACAGACCTATTGCAGGAGCAGATGTAGATGTTATGAACGTTTGGCTACCTCAATATGATGACTACTTGATAATTTAGTGCACTATACTTAACGGCTTAGAATCGGGACTTCAAAGACGTTTTGAACGTCATGGACCATATGAGATGTTCCAGGAATTGGAGTTAATATTTCAAGCAAATACCCGAGTTGAGAGATATGAAGTCTCCAACAAGTTCTATAGCTAAAAGATGGAGGAGAATCGCTCAACTAGTGAGCATGTGCTCAGATAGTCTGGGTACTACAATCGCTTGAATCAAGTGGGAGTTAATCTTCCAGATAAAATAGTGATTAACAGAATTCTCTAGTCACCATCACCAAGTTAGTAGAACTTTGTGATGAACTATAATATGCAAGGGATGACGAAAGTAGTTCCCAAGCTCTTCGTGATGCTGAAATCAACGAAGGTAGAAATCAAGAAAAACATCAAGTGTTGATGGTTAACAAGACCACTAGTTTCAAGAATAGGGCAAAGGGAAAGAAAGGAAACTTCAAGTAGAATGGCAAACAAGTTGTCACTCCCGTGAAGAAGACCAAATCTGGACCAAAGCCTGAAACCGAAAGTGCTTATAAAGGCAAAGGAAATGGTCACTGGAAGCGGAAATGCCCTGAATATTTGGTGGATAAGAAGGATGGCAAAGTGAACAAGGGTATATTTGATATACAGGTTATCGATGTGTGCCTTACTAGTGTTTATAGTAGCCCCTGGGTATTTGATGCTTGTTCAGTTGCTAAAATTAGTAACTCAAAACAGGAGTTACATAATAAATAGAGACTAGTTGAGGGTGAAGTGACGATGTGTGTTGGAACTGGTTCCAAGATTGATATGATCATCATCGCACACTCCCTATACTTTCGGGATTAGTGTTAAACCTAAATAAATGTTATTTGGCGTTTGCGTTGAGCATGAATATGATTTAATCATGTTTATTGCAAAAGGGTTATTCATTTAAAGTCATAGAATAATTGTTGAGGGAGTTCCGGACTAGGGGGTGTCCGGATAGCCGAACTATCATCATCGGCCGGACTCCAAGACTATGAAGATACAAGATTGAAGACTTTGTCCCGTGTCCGGATGGGACTTTCCTTGGCGTGGAAGGCAAGCTTGACGATACGGATATGTAGATCTCCTACCATTGTAACCGACTCTGTGTAACCCTAACCCTATCTGGTGTCTATATAAACCGGATGGCTTTAGTCCATAGGACGAACAACAATCATACCATAGGCTAGCTTCTAGGGTTTAGCCTCTTTGATCTCGTGGTAGATCCACTCTTGTAACACACATCATCAATATTAATCTAGCAGGACGTAGGGTTTTACCTCCATCAAGAGGGCCCGAACCTGGGTAAAACATCGTGTCCCTTGTCTCCTGTTACCATCCGCCTAGACGCACAGTTCGGGACCCCCTACCCGAGATCCGCCGATTTTGACGCCGACATTGGTGCTTTCATTGAGAGTTCCTATGTGTCGTCACCCATAGGCTCGATGGCTCCTTCGATCATCAACAACGACGCAGTCCAGGGTGAGACCTTTCTCCCCGGACAGATCTTCGTATTCGGCGGCTTTGCACTGCGGGCCAATTCGCTTGGCCATCTGGAGCAGATCGAAAACTACGCCCCTGGCCATCAGGTCAGATTTGGAAGTTTGAACTATACGGCCGATATCCGCGGAGACTTGATCTTCGACGGATTCGGGCCGCAGCCGAGCGTGCCGCACTGTTTTAATGGGCATGATCTAGCTCTGCAGCCGAACAGTGCCCTGGAGGCCGCACCTGAATCCGCTCCGACCCTTAATCCGGAGCCGGATTCCCCGATCGAGGACGAGTGGTTGGACACCGCCTCGGGGGCTTTAATCTCTACGGCGATCGAGCCGAACTCTATCCCTGTCCTTTGCGAAGACCTCGACTCTAGGGTGCCGGACTCCTCTCCGGACTCCGAACCCTCCGCGCCCTTGCCAATCGAATCCGATTGGGCGCCCATCATGGAGTTCACTGCCGCGGACATCTTTCAGCACTCGCCCTTTGGCGACATCCTGAATTCACTAAAGTCTCTCTCTTTATCCGGAGAGCCCTGGCCGGATTACGGTCAGGAAGATTGGGATGCGGACGACGAAGAAATTCAACGCCCACCCACCACCCACTTGGTAGCCGCTGTCGACGATCTAACCGACATGCTAGACTACGATTCCGAAGACATCGACGGTATGGACGACGATGCCGGAGACGATCAAGACCCAGCGCCTATGTGAGGCCTTTGGAAGGCCACCTCGTCATACGACATATACATGGTGGACATCCCAAAAGATGGGAACGGTGATGGAACAACGGAGGATGACCCTCCAAGAAGCAACCCAAGCGCCAAGGCGTCGGCCGGCGCCGCCTAAATCCCGCCACAAAGAAGAATGAAGATTACGCACCGGAGATAACAATACACCGGACAAGGCGAAGACAATCCACTCCAGCAAGATCCAGCGCGGCAGAGGATGGAGACGCCAGCCTCAAGAGAGAGCGGCGAAGAAGAGGTAGAGGATTATATGCCTCCCTCCGAAGATGAAGCAAGCCTCAACGACAATGAATTAAATGTGCTCGAGGATCCCGCCGAACAAGAGCGTTTTAGACGCAGGCTTATGGCCACGGCGAACAGCCTCAAGAAAAGCAAAGAACAACTTCGAGCTGATCAGATCATCTAGCCGACAGATGGATCAAGTCCTCGCGTCAAGAGCATGAGCTCGAACGCCTCCAAAAGCTACCCTAAACGCAAGCTGCTCCCCGATTAGAGGAGGAGGCTTATAAACCCGCATCACCAGGAGACAATACGGCTGACCGACCACCCGTGGTCGCGACAGAGAGGCCTCTAGGCCCTTCACTAGAACCGCACTCGCATCGCTCAAAAAGCACACGCCAAAGGGGAACGCCTGACCTGTGAGATATATTGAGGACAAGGCAAGACAATCAAGATCAATCTATGGATCGCGGGCGCCCCACTGCATGCGTGATTTACAACCGTCATGCTGGACACGATAAGTCCGCCGGGCCGAACAAAAGCAGACAAAGCTCTTTTGAGCTCCGTCGTGATATCGCCAAGATCTGAGGCGCCGACACCCGCTTATGCTTCATGAGGAAGTAATGGATCATCAAATCTCAAGGGTTTAAACCCTTCAATATTGAATCCTATGATGGCACAACAGACCCCGCGGTTTGGATCAAGACTATCTCCTTCACATCCACATGGCCCGCGGTGACGATCTTCACGCCATCAAATACCTCCCCCTCAAGCTTAAAGGACCAGCCCGCATTAGCTCAACAGCTTGCCCAGCAGAGTCAATTGGGAGCTGGGAGGACCTGGAAGCCGCATTCCTCGATAACTTCCGGGCACTTATGTGCGACCACCGACGGCGATGACCTAAGCCACATAATTCAGCAGCTGACGAATCGGCCGACAATTCTGGACACGGTTCTTAACCAAGAAAACCAAATCGTTGATCGTCCGGATGCGGAGGCCCTCACGGCCTTCAAGCATAACATCCATGACGAGTGGCTTGCCCGCACCTAGGACAGGAAAAGCCGAATCCATGGCAGCCCTCACATCACTCATGAACCGGTTTTGCGGGTGAGGACAGCTGGCTAGCACGCCGCAACAACCTCAGCAAAAATTCTGGCAGTCCGGACTTCAAGGACCGAAATGGCAGGCCGCGTCATAACAAAAACAAACGCCACATTAATGGCGACAATATTGAGGATACGGCAGTCAATGCCGGATTCAGAGGCTCTAAACCCGGTCAGCGGAAAAAGGCATTCAAAAGAACTACTCCGGGTCTGTCCAATTTGGACCGAATACTCGACCGCTTGTGCCAGATACACGGCACCCCCGAAAAGCCAGCTAACCACACCAACAGGGACTGTTGGGTATTCAAGTAGGCAGGCAAGTTAATCGCCGAAAGCAGTGACAAGGGGCTGCATCGATGACGAGGACGAGACCCAACCGCCGAACAATAGAGGACAGAAGGGTTTCCCCCCACAGGTGCGGTCGGTGAACATGATATACGCAACGCACGTACCCAAAAGGGAGCGGAAGCGTGCACTCAGGGATGTCTACACGATGGAGCCAGTTGCCCCGAAGTTCAATCCATGGTCCTCCTGCCCGATCACTTTTGACCGAAGGGACCATCCCACCAGCATCCGCCACGGCGGATTCGCCGCACTGGTCTTAGACCCAATCGTCGATGGATTTCACCTAACGAGAGTCCTGATGGACGGCGGCAGCAGCCTGAACCCGCTTTACCAGGATAGAGTGCGCAAAATGGGCATAGACCCCTCAAGGATTAAACCTACCAAAATGACCTTTAAAGGCGTCATACCAGGTGTAGAAGCCAATTGTACAGGCTCAGTTACACTTGAGGTGGTCTTCAGATCCCCGGATAATTTCCGAAGCGAGGAGTTAATCTTCGACATAGTCCCGTTCCGCAGCGGCTATCATGCCTTGCTCGGGCGCATGCGTTTAAAGTTCAACGGTGCCGCACTCACGATACCTCAAGCTCAAGATGCCAGCCCTCGAGGAGTCATCACGGTCAACGGAAACACCGAACGTTCTCTCCGCACGGAGGAACATACAGCGCTTCGCGGCGCGAAGTGCAATGCAGCCTCTTAAGGCAATTCTCAAGTCCGGCCGTTAAGCGGCCGGACACAGCCAAGCGCGCCCGGAGTAACTTACAACAAGACCACCTGGCACGTTCCGAGCACGCGTAGCAGTGCGGCCCCAACCCCAGCTCCTGCGAAACGTCAAAGCAGGTCCTTCGCGTACACCATTACGCTCTGAAGATACCATGGGCATGGGGAGGGGGGCACGACCACAATACACCCAGACTGCGGCTCAACCACACGAGGGGCTCTCAAGTGTGTCGTTCCTTTTTCTTTTCTTTTTACCTTTTACTTTTTACCCACAGGACTCCGTTTGTCAGAAGCCCTGTCCGGCAGCAGACCTGCCGAACTCACGATGCAACAGCCAAGGAAGGATAAAGGCTACAACGAATATACAGGTGGTCTCCATTACGAGCATTTTCATACACCAATCTGCAGCCTACCCACGGAGGGGACATGTTTAACAGTTCCATACCTTGCTTATCGTACTATTTGTATCGTTCTGCATTCGTAGCAGCACTTATTGAATAAAACAATGCAGCACCTTTTTGCTTATAATTGCATTTCTTTTTCATACATATGTTCATTCACGACATGTTGCATCCGTACACTTTTGTACAGCTAATATACACCAGGGGCTTATGTTCCCCGCATTATGGTATGATGAGTCCGAACACTTTCACAAGTGCGGGACCCCGAACTTATAGCACTATATGCATCGGCTCTGAATCATGTCTTGGGTCAATAGTTGGGTTTGCCCGACTCCCGTGTTTTGGTACCTTACGCCCGCTATATCGGCTAAGGTAGCATCGGAGAACCATCTGCGATTCCGCCCCAGGCCGGCTGGGTTAACGCCTCTGGAGAAAGCTAAAAGTGACCGTCATGATGAGGCGAGACGACCGTCGCTGTTCGAGAGGTTTTTGCGAGTCCTTAAAGACTTATGCCGCTTAGAGCGAGGAGCCGGATATCGTCCGCCAAGGCGTGATAGCGCCCCAAATTGACCTTCCAAGACTAGGGGCTTCACCAAATTTAAAATTATAGAATTCTATGGCTAAGTGAGAGTGTTCAAGCATTATAAGTCCGGTTGCCTTGTTCGTTGTGTTGAGCGCCTCCCTAGATGGACCCAAAATGGGAACAAGAGCGCTCAAGTTTATCCCGAACACCCCAAAGACTCGTGGCATGGGGCTGAAGCCGACGACATGCCATCTCTCAGATTTGATAAACAGCCGTCATGAAGGTAATATTTTAAATTAACAATCGTTGCTTAGCGCATATGAACTAAGTTTTCAGCGACATGGATAACAAAATGCGAGTCTACTCAAATATTACATCTTTGGAGCACTCACCGCAATAGTCTGGGCGCCCTTGACACACTCTTATAATACATCTCGGCGTGCGATGCTCCTTGCCCTCCGTGGCGGGTCCGTCACAAGCTTCTGGCATCCATCTTGCCCCAGTGCACCTTTTGCGCGGGCAAGGGCCCGACGGCACCCTCAAGACAAGCGGAATGCTTGATCACTTCAACCCACGGCACGCATCCATCGGCCGCCGCACCAGGGGCCAAGTAGCTCTCGGGCATGGCCTCCTTAGGCCACAGCCGAACTATGAGGCCCTTCATGGCCTGTTCGGCCGCCTTGTGGAGCTCGACCAGCTGCTTCACTGGTCGCTAAAGGCACGGATGTCCGCCTCGGCATCTGAGACCAGAAGATCTTCTCCGTCGAGCTCCCTC
This sequence comes from Aegilops longissima, assembly GCA_021605205.1. NCBI lineage: Eukaryota > Viridiplantae > Streptophyta > Magnoliopsida > Poales > Poaceae > Aegilops > Aegilops longissima. Next base: position 39,749,228 of record CM038676.1, on the reverse strand, counting down.
CTCGGCCCGGTAGAATGCGGCAGCATCGAACACGCAGCGAGGAAGATCTGCGAGAACGCCTCGAGAGCTCCAGTCGGGTAAGCAACAGGTAATTAACACTCACATGCTTACTCTGCATGAAAAATGCCTTACCCGCTGCTATTTTCTTCACCGCCTCAATCTCAATGAGGGCCTTGTAGGCTTCGGCCTTAACGGCTTTGGCACTCTCAAGAGCCGTTGCAAGCTCGGACTCTCGAGTCCTCGAGTCACGCTCCAAGCTCTCTTGTTTTTTCACGAGATCCTGGAGCTCTTGATGTACCTCCGCCACCCGCGCCTCCTGTTTCTCTCGCTCGGTGCCCGCGTCAGAGATTGCATTCGGCCGCTGCCACCGCCTCCTTCGTGGTCGCCACCTCGTTAGTGGCCCCTACAATACCCACGTTATCCTTGTCATTTTTCTTGCAACCAAATCCTTTTACAGAAGGTACAATTTTCATAAGGTATTACTCGCCTTCTTTTTCCTCGAGCTGCTTATTGGCATGGCCGAGCTCGTTCTCGGACCGCCGAGGTTTTCCTTCAAAGTATTGACCTCCGTAGTCAAGACGGGCGGAGGTCGGCAGAAGACAGCCTGCAATCCCATATTGACATATTTTTATGACTCCTGCGTTTATCTTTCTAAAGATCCTCATCCGCTTTTCTTTCCGAACACCGAACCGAGCATCGTGGGCTACTTGTCTATGCGGTACCATTTACATATATTGAAATTTCTTACCTCAAAGCACATTAGAAGGCTACTACGAGCTTGGTCAGCCCACTCTTGGCGAGCTGAACCTTTCGAATCACCGCACTCATAATAAAGGCGGTGTTCCTCTTTCGATGGAGGCGCCGTTGGCGCCCCAAGAATTATCCGCACCTCCGTTGGGACGGAGGCAGCCGGCGTCTCGATCTTGCCCTTCTTACGAAGGGTCGCCGCCGGACTCGGAGCCTTGTGGCCTCCGGGCTGAGTCCGTGCACAGTCCCGGAGGGTGTCTGTGACACCTCGGGGCCTCCTCCTCTGGTGGGTCCTTTTCTAGGATCCCACCTCGGCTTCGTCCGCGGCACGAGGGGTGGAGGCAGTCGGAAGGGAATCCATATCCGATGCACCCAAGGACCCACTCGACGAAACGGGAAGATCATCCTTGGGCGGACTGCAGGGTTGTATGCGGCATTAGAAAGACATTATGTGGTGAAAATAAAAACCTTGAAGTTATTCGGGAGTCCGGATCCTTACGATCTCGCCAGGGGCTTGGCCCTTGGATGCCAGTCTTCGTCGTCGTCACTGGCGTTGGCGGAGCAGTTCGGAGGAAGAGTTTTTCCCTTCTTGGACCCTTCAGCCTCCCTTGTTGGGGAGGACTTCCTTTTCTTTCCTCCCCCCGCTGGGGGAGAGGCTTTCTTCTTCTCCTCCTCACCTTGGTGCGAGGAGTCGGCCTCGGATTCATCATCCAATAGCACCTGAAAACGGGAACTCTTCCGAGTCCCCGTGGCCGTCTTCTTGGCCTTCTTCTCCGGCACCACGTGGGGTGCCGGAGCCAGCAGCCCCGTTAGGCGGGCGTCCGCTGGGTCCTGGCAATGGGGCCGGACAGGTAATCCGTTCGGCCTTCGCCAACCATTCCTGTCAAAGGTAAAGGGAGTTTAGATCCCGCATAGAGCCAAACTATGGAAAACAAGTGGTGAAATCACTTACCTCGTCAGCTGGACGCTGCGAGCAGAATCCGCGATCTTCGGTAGCGGATGCGGGAGCTTCGGCGCCCTTGAACAGCACCTTCCAGACATCTTCGTACGTAGTGTCGAAGAGCCCGCTCAGGGTCTGGTGCTGCGCTGGATCAAACTCCCACATATTAAAGCCCCATTGCTGGCACGGGAGAATCCGGCGGATGAGCATGACCTGGACTACGTTGACAAGCTTGAGCTTCTTGTCCACCAGCTTCTGGATAAAGGCTTGGAGTCCGTTCAGCTCCTCCGAATCTCCCCAAATTCGGCCACTCTCTTTCCAGGAGGTGAGCCATGTGGGGATGCCAGATCTGAATTCGGGGACTGCTGCCCAATCAGGGTCACGCGGCTCGGTGATGTAGAACCACCCCGATTGCCACCCCTTGATGGTTTCCACGAAAGTGCCCTCCAGCCACGTAACTTGGGACATCCTGCCCACCATGGCGCCTCCGCACTCCACTTGGCTGCCCTTCACAACCTTCGGCTTGACATCAAGGTCTTGAGCCTGTCAAGTGGGGCTGGATGCAGAGGAATGCCTCGCACACGACGATAAACGCCGAGATGTTGAGGATGAAATTCGGGGCCAGATCATGGAAATCTAGGCCGTAGTAGAACATGAGCCCCGAACAAAGGGATGAAGGGAAGCCCAGTCCATGGAGGAAATGGGGAGAAATACTACCCTCTCATGGGGCCTGGGGTTGGGGACGAGCTCTCCTCGTCGGGAGCCGATCTTGTGATGCCGGATGGACAGATATCGGCGTCGCGCAGCTTCTGGATCTGCCCCTCCGTGACGGAGGAGGCCATCCACTTGCCTCCCGCTCCGGACATAGTTGGAGAAGGTTGAGGTGAGAAGTGCGGACTTGGGCGCTAGAGCTCGAGTGCACGGGAATGGATGAGCAAAGGAGGAAGAAGGCGTAGGTGAAGGGGTGGATCCTTATCCCCTTATATGGGCGAACAAAAACATGTGTCCCCACCGGCCTGGTAAAACTCGCTTATCTCCCAAGCGTCACAATCAATGGCGCGGTTGGGTTACCCACGTCCGTATTGATGGGAATCCCGAAATAAGGGGAACACGATCTCTGCCTCGACAAGACGTGCCAAGGAAACCGCTTCGCTAAACACGCTGAGGTGGAACAATAAAAACAATTTGAGTAAAGGCTTGGTAGTGGTGCGACGTCACGCCACAAAATACGTCGGCAGATTGAACTTGTGTAATATTATTCTCTCTACGGTGGTATGTGGAATTTATTTTTGCAGAGCCGGACACTATCCTGGTGTTCACAATCTTCTATGAATTATTCGGAGGAAGAACCCGCCTTGCAATGCCGAAGACAACATGCGCGCCGGACTCGTCGTCATTGAAGCCTGGTTCGGGCTACCGAGGAGTTCCGGACTAGGGGGTGTCCGGATAGCGAACTATCATCATCGGCGGACTCCAAGACTATGAAGATACAAGATTGAAGACTTTGTCCCGTGTCCGGATGGGACTTTCCTTGGCGTGGAAGGCAAGCTTGGCGATACGGATATGTAGATCTCCTACCATTGTAACCGACTCTGTGTAACCCTAACCCTATCCGGTGTCTATATAAACCGGATGGCTTTAGTCCATAGGACGAACAACAATCATACCATAGGCTAGCTTCTAGGATTTAGCCTCTTTGATCTCGTGGTAGATCCATTCTTGTAACACACATCATCAATATTAATCTAGCAGGACGTAGGGTTTTACCTCCATCAAGAGGGCCCGAACCTGGGTAAAACATCGTGTCCCTTGTCTCCTGTTACCATCCGCCTAGACGCACAGTTCGGGACCCCCTACCCGAGATCCGCCGGTTTTGACACCGACAATTGTTGTTATGTTTACATGAATAAAACCTTCAATGGTCATACACCCAATGAAAATAGTTTATTGGATCTCGATCGTAGTGATACACATATTCATAATATTGATGCCAAAAGATGCAAAGTTAATAATGATAGTGCAACTTAGTTGTGGCACTGCCGTTTGGGTCATATCGGTGTAAAGCGCATGAAGAAACTCCATAAAGATGGATTTTCGGAATCACTTGGTTATGAATCATTTGATGCTTGCGAACCGTGCCTTTTTGGCAAGATGACTAAAACTCCGTTCTTCGGAACAATGGAACGAGCAACAAACTTGTTGGAAATAATACATACTGATGTATGCAGACCAATAAGTATCAAGGCTCATGGCGGGTATCGTTATTTTTTGACCTTCACAGATGATTTGAGAAGATATGGGTATATCTACTTGATGAAACATAAGTCTGAAATAGTTGAAAGGTTCAAATAATTTCAGAGTGAAGTGGAAAATCATCATAACAAGAAAATAAAGTTTCTGCGATCTGATCGTGGAGATGAATATTTGAGTTACGAGTTTGTTCTTCAATTGAAACAATGTGGAATAGTTTCACAGCTCACGCCACCTGGAACACCACAACGTTATGGTGTGTCCGAACGTCGTAACTGCACTTTATTTGATATGGTGCGATCAAGATGTCTCTTACCGATTTACCACTATCGTTTTGGGGTTATGCATTAGAGACAGCTGCATTCACGTTAAAAAGGGCACCATATAAATCCGTTGAGACGACACCGTATGAACTATGGTTTAGCAAGAAACCAAAGTTGTCGTTTCTTAAAGTTTGGGTTGCAATGCTTATGTGAAAAAGTTTCAACATGATAAGCTTGAACCCAAATCGAAAAGTCGTCTTCATAGGATACCCAAAATGTTGGGTACACCTTCTATCATAGATCCGAAGGCAAGACATTCGTTGTTAAGAATGGATCCTTTCTAGAGAAGGAGTTTCTCTCGAAAGAAGTGAGTGGGAGGAAAGTAGAACTTGATGAGGTAATTGTACCTTCTCCCTTATTGGAAAGTAGTTTATCACGTAAATCAGTTCGATGATTCCTACACCAATTAGTGAGGAAGTTAATGATGATGATCATAAAACTTCATATCAAGTTGCTACCAAACCTCGTAGGTCTTCCAGAGTAAGATCCGCACCAGAGTGGTACGGTAATCATGTTCTGGAAGTCATGTTACTAGACCATGATGAACCTACGAACTATGAGGAAGCGATGATGAGCCCAGATTCCATGAAATGGCTTGAGGCCATTAAATCTGAGATAGGATCCATGTATGAGAACAAAGTGTGGACTTTGATTGACTTGCCCGATGATCGGCGAGTCATTAAGAATAAATGGATCTTCAAGAGGAAGACAGATGCTGATAGTAGTGTTACTATCTACAAAGCTAGACTTGTCGAAAAAGTTTTTTTTGACAAAGTTCAAGATGTTGAATACAATGAGATTTTCTCACTCGTATCGATGGTTAAAAGTCTATTCGAATCATGTTAGCAATTGCCACATTTTATGAAATCTGGCAAATGGATGTCAAAACTGCATTCCTTAATGGTTTTCTTAAAGAAGAGTTGTATATGATGCAACCAGAAGGTTTTGTCAATCCTAAAGGTCCTAACAAAATATGCAAGCTCCAGCGATCTATCTATGGACTGGTGCAAGCATCTCGGAGTTGGAATATACGCTTTGATAAGTTGATCAAAGCATATAGTTTTATACAGACTTGTGGTAAAGTCTGTATTTACAAGAAAGTGAGTGGGAGCACTACAACATTTCTGATAAGTATATGTGAATGACATATTGTTGATCGGAAATAATGTAGAATTATTCTGCAAAGCATAAAGGAGTGTTTGAAAGGAGTTTCTCAAAGAAAGACCTCGGTGAAGCTGCTTACATATTGAGCATAAAGATCTATAGAGATAGATCAAAACGCTTGATAAGTTTTTTCAATGAGTACATACCTTGACAAGATTTTGAAGTAGTTCAAAACGGAAGAGTCAAAGAAAGAGTTTCTTGCCTGTGTTAAAAGGTGTGAAATTGAGTAAGACTCAAATCCCGACCACGGTAGAAAATAGAAAGAGAATGAAAGTCATTCCCTATGCTTCAATCATAGGTTCTATAAAAGTATGCATGCTATGGACCAGAACTATTCTATACTCTGCCTTGGTTTGGCAAGGGAGTACAATAGTGATCTAGGAGTAGATCACTGGACATTGGTCAATATTATCCTTAGTGGAATAAGGATATGTTTCTCGATTATGGAGGTGACAAAAGGTTCGTCGTAAAGGGTTCCGTCGATACTAGTTTTGGCACTGATCCAGATGACTCTAAATCTTAATCTGGATACATATTGAAAGTGGGAGAAATTAGCTAGAGTAGCTCCGTGCAGAGCATTGTAGACATAGAATATTTGCAAAATACATACGGCTCTGTATGTGACAGACCCGTTGACTAAACTTCTCTCACGAGCAAAACATGAGCATACCTTAGTACTCTTTTGGGTGTTAATCAAATAGCAATGTGAACTAGATTATTGACTCTAGTAAACCCTTTGGGTGTTGATCACATGACGATGTGAACTATGAGTATTAATCACATATAGATGTGAATATTGGTGTTGAATCACATGATGATGTGAACTAGATTATTGACTCTAGTGCAAGTGGGAGACTGAAGGAAATATGCCCTAGAGGCAATAATAAAGTTATTATTTATTTCCTTATATCATGATAAATGTTTATTATTCATGCTAGAATTGTATTAACCGGAAACATAATACATGTGTGAATACATAGACACACATATTGTCACTAGTATGCCTCTACTTGACTAGCTCGTTGATCAAAGATGGTTATGTTTCCTAGCCATAGACATGAGATGTCATTTGATTAACGGGATCACATCGTTAGGAGAATGATGTGATTGACATGACCCATTCCGTCAGCTTAGCACTCGATCGTTTAGTATGTTGCTATTGCTTTCTTCATGACTTATACATGTTCCTATGACTATGAGATTATGCAACTCCCGTTTACCGGAGGAACACTTTGTGTGCTACCAAACGTCACAACGTAACTGAGTGATTATAAAGGTGCTCTACAGGTGTCCCCGAAGGTACTTGTTGGGTTGGCATATTTCGAGATTAGGATTAGTCACTCCGAATGTCAGAGAGGTATCTCTGGGCCCTCTCGGTAATACACATCACATAAGCCTTGCAAGCATTCTAACTAATGAGTTAGTTGTGAGATGATGTATTACGGAGCGAGTAAAGAGACTTGCCGGTAACGAGATTGAACTAGGTCTTGAGATACCGACGATCGAATCTCGGGCAGGTAACATACCGATGACAAAGGGAACAATGTATGTTGTTAGGCGGTCTGACCGATAAAGATCTTCGTAGAAAATGTAGGAGCCAATATGAGCATCCAGGTTCTGCTATTGGTTATTGACCGGAGATGTGTCTCGGTCATGTCTACATTGTTCTCGAACCGTAGGGTCCGCACGCTTAACGTTTCGATGATAGTTATATTATGAGTTTATGAGTTTTGATGTACCGAAGGAGTTCGGAGTCCCGGATGAGATCGGGGACATGACGAGGAGTCTCGAAATGGTCGGCGTAAAGATCGATATATTGGACGACTATATTCGGACATCGGAAAGGTTCAGTGATTCGGTATTTTCGAGTAACGGGAGTTACGGGAATTCGTATTGGGCCTTAATGGGCCATACGAGAAAGGAGAGAAAGGCCTCAAAGGGTGGCTGCACCCCTCCCCATGAGCTGGTCCGAATTGGATTAGGGAGGGGGGGGCGCCCCCTTCCTTCCTTCTCCTTTTCCCTTCCCTTTCCTTCCCTCCTACTCCTACTACTTGGAAGGGCTCCTAGTTCTACTAGGAAAGGGGAATCCTACTCGGTGGGAGTAGGACTCCCCTAGGCGCGCCATAGAGAGGGCCGGCCCTCCCTCCTCCACTCCTTTATATCTGAGGGGCAGGGGCACCCCATATACACACAAGTTGATCTTCGTGATCGTTCCTTAGCCGTGTCGGTGCCCCCCCCTCCACCATATTCCACCTCGGTCATATTGTAGCGGTGCTTAGGCGAAGCCTGCGACGTAGAACATCAAGATCGTCACCACGCCATCGTCTTGTGAAACTCCTCCCGACGCTTTCTGGTTGGAGCCGGGGATCGTCATCGAGCTGAGCGTGTGCAAGAACTCGGAGGTGCCGGAGTAACGGTGCTTGGATCGGTTGGATCGGGAAGACGTACGACTACTTCCTCTACGTTGCGTCAACACTTCCGCTTCGGTCTACGAGGGTACGTAGACAACACTCTCCCCTCTCGTTGCTATGCATCACCATGATCTTGCGTGTGCGTAGGAAATTTTTTGAAATTACTACGTTCCCCAACACAAACTTCCAAATATGGCCTGATGGCCAGGGGCGTAGCTTTCAATCTACTCCAGATGGCCAAGCGAATTGGCCCACAGTGGAAAGCCGCCGAATACGAAGATCTGTCCGGGGAGAAAAGTCTCGCCCTGGACCACATCATTGTTGACGATCGGAGGAGCCATCGGGCCTAAAGATGACAACACAGTGGAACTCTCAATGAAAGCACCAATGTCGGTGTCAAAACCGGCGGATCTCGGGTAGGGGGTCCCGAGCTATGCGTCTAGGCGGATGGTAACAGAAGACAAGGGACACGATGTTTTTACCCAGGTTCGGGCCCTCTCGATGGAGGTAAAACCCTACTCCTGCTTGATTAATATTGATGATATGGGTAGTACAAGAGTAGATCTACCACGAGATCAGAGAGGCTAAACCCTAGAAGCTAGCCTATGGTATTATTGTTGTTCGTCCTAGGGACTAAAATCCTCCGGTTTATATAGACACCGGAGAGGGTGAGGGTTAAATAGAGTCGGTTACAATGGGAGGAGATCTACATATCCGTATCGCCAAGCTTGCCTTCCACGCCAAGGAAAGTCCCATCCGGACACGGGACGAAGTCTTCAATATTGTATCTTCATAGTCCAGGAGTCCGGACAAAGGTTATAATCCGGCCATCCGGACACCCCCTAATCCTGGACTCCCTCACCGGGCGATGTCGGGGAGACCCCCCACAAGGAGCCAGGCGGTATCCAGCACAGCCACCGCAGGAGCGTCGAGGACCGGCTCGGTGATGTCGACGACAAGCTGGTTGAGGGCGAGGGTGATCCGGCCACTACGAGTGGCGTAGCCGTAACTGACGGAGTCGGGGAAGACCACAGTGAAGTTGTGACCGGCAGTAGGAGTGACCAACCAGTCCCACTGGCGACGGTAGAGGTGGTTGAGCTCGGCCTCAATCATCTCCGGAGAGGCCACCCCGTCGACCACAGTGACGATCGCCTGAAGGGAAGGGGTGGGCGGGGGGAGATCGGGGACCTCGAGGTGGAAGAAGCCCAGCCCCTCAATCCCGTTGTCGTACATCATGAGCTCCAACGTCACAGGGCGAGCAGGACATAGCAGGGCGGGATGGCCAGGGTCCTGGCAAATGTAGCAAGACTGGGGGTTGACGCAGCTAACTTGCGAATGCCCCGCCACCCTGCAATTGAAGCACGGGGGACGAGGTAGGTTGGAGACCGGGCCCGATGTCGGTGTCAAAACCGGCGGATCTCGGGTAGGGGGTCCCGAACTGTGCGTCTAGGCGGATGGTAACAGGAGACAAGGGACACGATGTTTTTACCTAGGTTCGGGCCCTCTCGATGGAGGTAATACCCTACTCCTGCTTGATTAATATTGATGATATGGGTAGTACAAGAGTAGATCTACCACGAGATCAGAGAGGCTAAACCCTAGAAGCTAGCCTATGGTATGATTGTTGTTCGTCCTATGGACTAAAACCCTCCGGTTTATATAGACACCGGATAGGTTAGGGTTACACAGTCGGTTACAATGGTAGGAGATCTACATATCCATATCGCCAAGCTTGCCTTCCACGCCAAGGAAAGTCCCATCCAGACACGGGACGAAGTCTTCAATCTTGTATCTTCATAGTCTTGGAGTCCGGCCATGATGATAGTCCGGCTATCCGGACACCCCCTAATCCGGGACTCCTCAAGAGTCCCGAACCAGGCTTCAATGACGATGAGTCCGGCGCGTTGATTGTCTTCGGCATTGCGAGGCGGGTTCTTCTCCAAATTCCATATACCTGTTGAATAGTGTCCGGCTTCTGATAAATGCTGCGCTCCTTGGCTTCTACGCCCAATAATGGCCATCTTCCATGTGTTTGAATGAATGCGAAAAGCCAGGGTATTTTTACACTTACCCCCCTAGCTGCGCAAATGAGCTGCCTATAAAAGGGGCGAGGATCTAGATCTGAGTCACATCATCCCTCCTTTGCGAGCTTTCATCGGAGCGCCCCTAACTAAAGCCCATTCCATCATGGACAGTCGACGCGGCTCCTCCTCTCGCGCTCCCAGCCCTCAGCCTGGAAATTGGGAGAGATGCTCAGTCTCGCATAGCGAGCTAGTTATACTCCAAACCAAGGGATTTCTTCCCCCGGCCTTCATGGTTCCGGTTCGAGCCGGATTCGCCACCTACAAGGGCGGAAAGCAAGCGGAGAGTGTCCCCGATCCCTCTAAAGGAGAGCGGGTATGCTTCATCTCTTATCTAGTAAGAGGACTCGGATTTCCAATTCATCCGTTTCTCTGGGGGCTCTTGGAGTTCTACGGCCTCTAGTTGCACCACCTTACGCCTACCTCCATTTTGCACATTGCGGGCTTCGTGGCCCTCTGCGAGCTATTCTTGGGCGTCGAGGCTCATTTCGGGCTGTGGAGGAGATTATTCTGCCTAGTACCCCGTTCTCATGAGGGGTCAATATATCAAGTTGGCGGAGCCGAGCTATGGCGCATCGCCGGGACCGGATACCTATCCGGTACCCCAAAGAAGGCGTATGAAGACTGGCCCGCGGAATGGTTTTATATGGAGGACGTCCCGGATCGGCCTTCCGGAGTTCAGCAATGCTCCTTTGAAGAAGCGCCTAAGTTGGCGCCCTCGAAGCCCCCGGAGGGAAGATGACAAGGACGTCCTCTATTTGATGAGCCGAATAAGGTTACTGGCTCATGCCGGACTAACCATGATTGGAGTCATGGCAATCTGCATTATGAGGGGGGTGCAGCCGCTCCAATATAGGGGCCACCCCATGTGGGACTTCAACGGGGAGGACGATGCCACCCAACATGGCCGCAAAGGGCCGGGATCGGTCACCGAACTGGTGAAGATCTTGTCTGCTATGTATAAAGGGAGGAGGAGGATTTCCTGCGCCAATCAATCGAAGGAGTTTTATTGAATAATCCTCGAAGCTGGGTAAGCAAACATCTTTGTGACCTGTCCGATCCATGTTCCCGTGGTTAAATATCTCATTTCATGGTTTCAAGAGAACTGCGCCGGATATGGAGAAGATACACAGCCCGACCCACAACCCGAGGATCCGAACGGTCCCTCGATCCGACCTCGAAGAGGATCCGGATATAAAGGTGGAGTTGATCGACGGGTGTTCTACCAACTTAGCATCGATAATGCTTTGGTTGCCATTACGGCCGATTACCGGAATACTTCCAGCCTCACAGTGGCTGAGACCGATGTCCCAAAATCCCGATAATGACCCACCCATGCATATTTTTGATCACCGTATACCAATGGTGCTTCGAGGGGTACCTTCGAGGCAGAAGCCGAGCTCAGCGGCTGGCCAACAAAGGGCGTCTTGCCCCGCAGCCTAAAAAGAAGTGCGGTCCGGATCGAAACTCCGCCCATAACGGTATGGCGTGTCACCATACTCCTGTGATTGATTCTCGAAGGCGTACTAACGCTGGTGCTCTTTTCAGAAAAGAGCTCGCCGGACGAGTCCGGAGAGGTTGCTAATCGAACCTTCACCGCCCGGGCTTCAAAGCCGGTGCGGAGGCCGAGGCGAGCACGAGACGCAAGCGTCGGATGCTCCTCCGGCATGAGGATGCCGACAGGTTGTCCGCCACCAACTCCGAGGTGGAGAGCGCCTTGAATCACAGGCGCCGCCGGACAGTTCTTCGTGGACGTGTTTCTCCCAAGAGGCCTTGAATGCCTTCGATTAGGAGATCGCACCTCCGTGCAGCTCAAGATGGTCTAGCGAGCCACGGAGCGGTATGTAAAGGACATACTGAGTAAGGAAATTTTGTGATTATATATGCAAGAGTCTCCCGAGACTTAAAATAGTTAGAATAACTGATTTAAAGATCATTTGTTATGCAGGATCTTACGTAAAAGAATACCCGACTATCCCGGAGCTTGAAGAGTGCAAGGCCCAACTTGAAGCCGCACTAGCCGCTCACGGAGGAGCCACGAGACCCCTCGGTAATATACGCTTGAAGATAAATAGTTTATGAAGTGCGGCGGTGTGTAAATCGACAAAATATTGCGGATGGCGCGGACTAGATCCGGACAAGCAGCAGCTCTTGCGTCAGCTAAAGGCGGCGAGAGTGTGCTTACGAGGGTGCGGCAGAGAAAAATAGCCTCAAGACGCCAACACCAAGCTGGGCGAGGAACTAAAGGATGTTCGTGCCCGGTTATGCGACTCCGTAAAGGAGAATCGGCGGCTTCGTCGCGGCATTTTCGATAAGTGCTTGAACGAACTTTGAAAGAGTTGGCGAGGAAGGCGACTAGCATAAACATGTATGTAGGTTTGCTCACAGTGTCGCCCCGAGGAGGAGATGCCCAGTTCTTCGGGTGATCTTCTTCCCGAACTGCGTCGGCTACTGCATTTAACGAGTCCGGCAGGTGATGAAAGGCATCGGCCAGGCCTTGTGGCCATCAATCTCCCTGCCCGAAGGCGTTGTGGAGATGGCAGAGCGGCTTCGAGGAGCACGATGGCGCTTCCGGCTATGGAAGATTTTGGCCTGCCGTCAAGGCGCCAGGGAGGCCTGGGCCATGGTAAAGACGCGGTACACGAAGGCTGACCCAAACCACATGGCCGAGGTCGGATCTGTGGGGCCTGATGGGATAGAGATCCCTGTAAGCTTGGTGTACGGCCAAGTAGAATTGGCCGCCAAGTATTCTCAGCAAGATTGTAAATTAGATAGCCTGTTAGATGGCATTGAGGAGGAATACAATGAGTCAAGTTGACTTTATAAATAAATATGACATGAAAAATGTCTTCTAGCCGGATTGTAGATCGTTTGTCATAGCGGACCTTTTCGCTTCGACCTCAGGACCCAATAGTCCGGAGTGTGTCCGAATACCTTCGTGGTTATATAAGAACCGTGGTATGCATGGAGACAAGGCGTAGGGGTCATTAGTGCTGTATCAGACAAGTGCCCAACTAGTTATGTTATATTACATGGGTAGTAAGAAACATCTTCCAGGCAGAATAGTTCCATTAAGGGTTCCTTTCGCTGGGATGCATGCCCTAAAGTGCATGTCAAAGCTGCTATGAAAGCAGAAAATCATCTGGGGGCAGATGGGTAAATAATTAAAAATCATCTTCTAGTTCACCGACCGAATATTCCCTTAAGAACGCTAGCTTTCGGCTTCACCCAGTCTGAGGTACACATCCGGCTGACCCGGCAGTAACAATCGCAGAGGTGCTCCCTTTACCACCTAGCCGAACAATCGGGAACGTAGGGGTAAGCACAGGAGCTAGGCAACCCAGCTTAGCCAAAACTTAAGTCATATCGATGCATATAATGGTGAATAAAAGGTACATGCGGAAGTTTAACGCATGTGTTGGGCATGAAGCCCGTATAAATAAGCTTCTGGTAAAGAAGCCCCCAGGTATAATGAGCGCGGACAGCGCGTCAAGTATGTGCGAAAAAGCGCAAACGAGCCTCTAGAGGCTTCAAGAAGAAGGAGGAGGAAGGAGAGAAATAAAAGACAGCAAAAATAAAAAATGTGGACGGAGGAAGGAGACGAACTTGGAGTCCGACACTTAGGCGTAGAATCTTCGTAGACGGGTTGCATTCCATGGGTTCGGCTCGAGTCGGTTGTCCGACGTGCTTCGCAGACGGTATGATTCGCCGGTCGGGACCTGGTCGATGATGAAGGACCTTCCCATTTGGGCTTGAGTTTGTCCTTTTCTTGTCCGCAGCGAGAACTAGTTCGCCAACGTTATAAGCTTTGGCCCGTACTTCCCTGCTTTGATATCTTCGAGCCTGCTGTTGATAAAATGCGGAACGAGCCTTTGCCACGTCGCGCTCCTCCTCCAATGCGTCCAAATTGTCCTGCCGATCGAGCTCGGCTTCTCTTTCTTCGTACATGCGCACGCGAGTTGAGTCATGTATTATGTCGCATGGCAAGACTACCTCTGCGCCGTACACCATAAAGAATGGTGTGAATCTGGTAGTACGATTCGGCGTGGTCCGCAGCCCCCAGAGTACGGAGTCGAGCTCCTCAACCCAGTGCGTGTTAGATTCCTTGAGGGACCGCACTAGTCTGGGTTTAATGCCGCTCATGATTAGACCATTTTCTCGTTCTACTTGGCCGTTTGTTTGAGGGTGATAGACTGAGGCGTAATCGAGCTTGATGCCCATGTTTTTGCACCATAATTTGACCTCATCGGCCGTGAAGTTGGTGTCGTTATCAGTGATAATACTGTGGGGGACACCGTAACGGTGCACTACCCCTGATATAAATTCTATCACCGGTCCGGATTCGGCCGTTTTAACAGGCTTGGCCTCTATCCATTTGGTGAATTTATCCACCATGACCAATAGGTATTTTTGCTTGTGGGTTCCTCCCTTGAGGGGACCAACCATGTCAAGCCCCCAGACCGCGAACGGCCAGGTGATAGGTATAGTTTTGAGGGCGGTGGGTGGCATGTGGCTTTGGTTAGCAAAAGCTGGCAACCAACGATCGTTGGACTAAATCCTCAAGATCTGCCGGGCCGTCGGCCAATAAAATCCTGTACGGAAGGCCTTGCCTACAAGGGCCTGGGCTGCAGCGTGGTGCCCACCCAGTCGGCATGAATTTCAGCCAGGAGGTTTCGCCCTTCCTCTTGGAGATACACCTTTGAAGGACTCGGTAGTGCTTTTCTTATAAAGCTCTCCTCGTGGACTTTATAGGCTTTGATCGCCGTACTATGCAGCGAGCCTCATTTTGGTCTTCGGGAGTTCCTGCCTAGTTAGGTAGGCTAGGAATGGTTCCGTCCGCGGGCGATAACCGCCATTATTTCGTGGCGGAGGTGTCATCTCGGGGCAGAGCCTCCGATTGTGTCAGAGTGTTCGGTGTCAGGCAGTGCGGTTGGGTCTGGATTGTTATTGCCGGACTCCCCTTCCCATAGTACGGATGGCTTGAACAGCCGTTCCAGAAAGATATTGGGTGGGGCGGCATCGCGTTTTGCGCCGATCGTGCCAATATATCCGCCGCTGGTTGTTGTCCGGGCTATATGATGAAATTGAGCCCTTGAACCGTGCTGCCATTTTTAGGACCGCATTGCGGTATGCTGCCATTTTCAGATCTTTGGCATCAAAGTCTCCGTTTATTTGAGATATTGCGAGGTTGAATCGCGCACCTCTAGGCGTTGAATGCCCATGGAGACGCCATCCGGAGGCCGTGCGAAGGGCCTCATATTCGCTGCGTTGTTGGAGTCCGTATACATTATCTGAAGGACGTATTGGACTGTGTCCCGGTTGGGGACGTCGGACAACGCCAGCCCCAGGCCGCCAACATTTTGGAGCCGTCAAAGTGCATGATCAATTGGAGTATCGCCGTACTCTTTAGGGAGTTGACGGTCCATTCGCCACGAAGTCGGCCAAAACCTGCGACTTGATAGCTCGTCATGGCTTGTAGGTTATGTCGAATGGAAGGAGCTCTATGGCCCATTTAGCAATCCGCCCGTCGCGTCACGGTTGTTTATAATGTCATTAAGAGGTACCGGAGGCTACCGTTATCGAACACTCTTGAAAGTAGTGTCGCAGCTTCCGGATGCCATGAACACCGCGTATGCTATCTTTTGATAGTATGGGTACGGGACTTGCATGGAGTTAGGACGGTGGACACATAGTAAACTGGTTTTGAAGAGGGAACGGTGTCCGTCCGTTTTCGTTCGACAACGAGCACTCGCTACCGACAACTTGATGTGTTGCGGCGATATATAATAGCATTGGTTCGCCCACATTGGGCGCGGCCAGGACGGTTGTTGCCGTATGGCTTTTATCTCTTCGAGTCCGGCCGTGGCGCATCAAATCCACTCGAAGTGTTTGGTGCGCGGAGGAGGCGGTAAAGGGTAACGCCTTTTCTCCCAAACAGGAGATAAAGCGGTTTAGAGCCGCCACGCATCCGTCAATTTTGTATTTGTTTGAGGTCTTTTGGAATATCCAACTGTGTGAGCTCGGATCTTGGCTGGGTTTGCTTCAATTCCTCTACGGACACAATGAAGCCCGGGAGCTTTCCGCTGGAGCGCCAAGACGCATTTTTGGATTGAGCTTGATGTCATATTTTCGAAGATTATCGAATGTGAGCCTCAGGTCGTCTAATAGAGTTTCGACGTGCTTGGTTTTGACGACCACGTTGTCTACATATGCTTCCACTGTTTTGCCGATCTGGTTTTCCAGACATGTCTGAATCATGCGCTGATATCATGCGCTGGCGTTTTTGAGCCCAAAGGGCATTGTGTTGAAGCAGAACAGGCCGTATGGAGTGCTGACTGCTATTGCAGCTTGGTCTGGCTCCGCCATCTTGATTTGGTGGTAGCTGGAGTACGCGTCGAGGAAGCACAATGAGTCGTGTCCTGCTGTAGCGTCAATAATTTGATCAATTCGAGGGAGGGGGAAGGGATCCTTTGGGCAAGCCTTATTAAGGTCTTTAAAATCAACACATAAGCGCCAGGATTTATCCTTCTTTGGTACCATCACCAGGTTTGCTAGCCAGTCCGGATGTTTTATATCTCGATGAATCCGGCTTCCAAAAGTTTGGCTAGCTCCTCTCCCATGGCATGTCTCCGGGTTGGAAAAGCGCCAAGAGCCTGTTTGGTGGCTTGAATCCTTTTAGGATATTTAGGCTGTGCTTTCGGGCAGCCGACGTGGGATTCTGGCATGTCCGAAGGGTGCCGGAAAAGATGTCCCATTTTCGTAGAAATTCTTGTAGCGGCGTCTACATCAGGGTTTAATTGTGCCCCAATGGAGGCCGTCTTTGCGAGGTCCGTGAGTGGACTTGGAATTTGACTATTTCATCCGCTGGTTTAAAAGAGGTGGACTTGGATCTTTTATCAAGTATCACATCGTCCTGTTCACCGTGGGCGCATCGCGGTGAGTTCCTCGCCGCCGGGGCTTTGGATAGTGCCTCGAGGGCTAGTGCGGCTGTCTTGTTTTCGGTCGGAGTGCTATGTTCGGATCACTAGCGAGAGTGATGATTCCGTTAGGTCCGGCATTTTAAGCTTCATGTACCCATAATGGGGTATAGCTTGAAAAATTGTGAATGCCTCTCGTCCTAATAAAGCATGATATCCGCTGTTGAGCGGGGCCACTTGAAATATGACCTCCTCGGACCTGTAATTGTCCGGTGAGCGAACACTACGTCGGTGTGATTTTTCCTGTGCAGCATGCTTCCGGCTAGGGATTATTCCTCTAAAGGTTGTGCTGCTTCGCTCAATGCGGTTCCAGTCTATTTCCATTTTTGGAGGGTTTCCTCGTGAGGCGAGGTTTAGTCATTGCCGCCATCCATGAGTACCTTAGTAAGGTAAAGCCATCCACTATCGGGCCGAGAACTAATGCGGCTGGTGCTCGGGCTGTTCGAACTTAGGTTAATCCACGGCATTAAAGGTAATAGCCGTGTCACTCCATGGATTTATTGTTGCTACTTGGTAGACTTCGGCAAGGTTGCGGAGTGTTCGTTTTCGCATGTTATTTGATGCGAAAGTTTCAAAGACTCTTAACACCGTACTGTTCTTGCTGGGCTGGGATTCTGAAGCTAGAAGCTCTTCGCCACTTTTGGACACCTGCCGTAGTATCCAACATGCTCGAAGGCTATGAGTTGGAGTGGCGCCTTGTGCTATGAATTTTGCGGTCCGTTTATCCAACCCTCGAAGACGGTTCCATTACCCTTTAGGGGTTTTGGTTTTTGGTATTTGACCAGGTGCTTGATAATGATGCACCCTTTATTTCGGACTAGGGATGTATTGGGGCGGATTATCCCAAAATTTACTTCGGTTTTCAGGCGCTCTCCATCGCACAAGACTTTTGTACTATGGTCACCAAGTCAGCAAAGCGTGTAATTTGTGGCGACTTATGGCGTTTGGATTCCTTGTCCGTGCAATTATTGCAGAAAATTGGGATTCGTCCTCCTCTCGGCATCCTTTATCCTGTTCATAACCAGAGGAATCGCCCGATAATGATGTCTTTGTTTCAGCGGGCTCTTGCCGAATTCGAGAGAGATCGCTAATGTTTGGGTGGGCGGGTGGAACTAGATCCGGAACCCGTCAATTTAGGACTCAGGGCGCGAAGTTTCGAACTTCGGAAGTTTGGATTTTGAGTGTTATCAATGAGTCCAACCGCGCCGACTTTAAGTTCGTGGCTTGATCGACATCCGTCCCTCCGCAGGAATCCGGCATGGAGGGATCGGGAATCGGACGTAGCTAGTCCTTAAGATAGAAGAAGAATCGCGCATTGCTCCTCTATCACGGCAACATGATGGGTAGCCCGGGAGAGTTGATCTCTCTCAGATCGGTTTTAGGCCCGATCCGGTCGTAGTCTGTGGCGACTCCCAGGGCGGCGATGCGATCCAAGAGCTCGTTTATGGAGGAGAGCTCGATCGGATCTAGCTGTTCGGCAAGTTCCGAACTAACATGGCGATTGGTTTCGATGACTTGAGAGGTCATCATCGGCGCGGCGGCCGAACTAGCGGTCATGAGAAAACCGCCTAGTCAAGAGTTCGACCGATGGCCAAAGCTTCTTTGGCGATGGTATAAATCTTTAAAGGCGAGATGAGGCATCCTACGATGGCGGCGGCATGAGAGGAACTATCAATGAAAGCACCAATGTCGGTGTCAAACCGCGAATCTCGGGTAGGGGGTCCCGAATCGTGCGTCTAGGCGGATGGTAACAGGAGACAAGGGACACGATGTTTTACCCAGGTTCGGACCCTCTCGATGGAGGTAATACCCTACCCTGCTTGATTAATATTGATGATATGGGTAGTACAAGAGTAGATCTACCACGAGATCGAGAGGCTAAACCCTAGAAGCTAGCCTATGGTATGATTGTTGTTCGTCCTATGGACTAAAACCCTCCGGTTTATATAGACACCGGATAGGTTAGGGTTACAGTCGGTTACAATGGTAGGAGATCTACATATCCGTATCGCCAAGCTTGCCTTCCACGCCAAGGAAAGTCCCATCCGGACACGGGACGAAGTCTTCAATCTTGTATCTTCATAGTCTTGGAGTCCGACCGTGATGATAGTCCGGCTATCCGGACACCCCCTAATCCGGGACTCCCTCACCCGATGTCGGGGATGAACCCGGAGCCACCGGGGGAAGCGAAGTGGGGGCGCCCCGCCCCTGCCCTCGGCGCTTCTTCTTCTTGGACGGGCCCTAACGACCGCGGGAAGGACCGGAGCCCGGGGCAGCCGAAGGGGCCGGCACCGAAGGCGAAACGGCGTGGGGCGGGAAATACTTGCGCGGGGCTGGAGCAGAAGGCTGAGCAGGGGGGGCAGGACGAAGCAGGGACCGACGAACGAGGCGGGGAAGGAGATCGGCTGCGCCGAGGCGAAGGGGATGGCGAGCGACGGCGGGAACGCCAGTCGCCCGAAGCAGCCGGACAGGGAGAGCGCGACCAGCCCCTAGCGTCACGACGAGCCGGCGAACGCCGGTCATTGCGCTGGCCGTCGCGGAGCTCCCGCAGCTCCCGGCGCAGCTCTTCCTCATGGCGCGCGACGGGCGAAGGGCAGCGGGGCTCATGGCGATCCTCCTGCCGCCGCCGCCTGCGGCATTGTCGTTCCACTCACGCATGGCCGGCTGCAGCGGCGGGGAGGGAGGCGAGGACGGGCATGCAGCGGGGGATGGCGGGAAGGAGAGCGGGTGGGGAAAGACTTGCGGTTGGAGGGGGAGAGCAGTCGTGGCGACGGGGAGAGAAAGGCGTCCGGCACCCCAGGAGCCAAATCGAGTGGCAGGCGCATGGGCCAAAAGGCACGGGCGGCCCACCACCTCAGTCGGCTAATGGGCGAGGAGGCCAATGGCGCGACGGCAGATGGCTGGGCATGCCAGAATGCCCCGGCTGGCGAATCGAGGCCCAAAGATGCGACGGGAAGGGCGAGTCGTGGGGTTTCCCCTATCGGCAAATGGCGCCTCGGCCCGTCGGCACCAGCGACCCGCCTTGGCGAGGGTTGGTATGGGGCGCAGGGGAGGAGATGCGGACGCGAGAGAGGATGACGAGCGAGGCAATAAGCGCCGGAAGGGGAGACAGGTCACCGGAGCCGAGAGGACCGGGACAGAGTGCGACGGCGGCGACGCCAGAGCAGACGCCAACCAGCTGCCGGCGGGCGGCGCCAAGATGCGTGGGCAAGGCCCGATCAGAGGCCGCCACGCCCCCTGAACAGGCGTGAACCCCCCCACACAAGCTCGGCCTTGCGCGCCGCCCGAGACGAAGCTCGAGGGCAGCGGGCGGCGACGCGACCCGCGAGCCGCGGCAGAACCCCGCCGTGGGGGCTGAGCCACCGCCCGGCCGGGCTGGGCGGTGCGACAGGGAGCAACAGGGAAGGAGGGGAACGGCTCCTCGTCCGCAAGATCGGCCGACAGTGTGGGGCCGAGGAGGCGGCCAGGCGGCGAGCGCAGCGGCGCCGGCAGCGGGGAGGGGAGCGCGGAGGACAGGGAGTCGACGGGGCCAACTAGGGGGGCAACGGGAGGCAGCACCGTGGCCGGGGCCGCGACGCCGCTGGCGTTGCAGGAGCGCTCCATCCTCGTCGCTGCTGGTGGTACCGGGCAGCCTAACCCCAGTAGTCAGTCAGTAGATGCTGGTGGCATTAAGGTGGGATTAATGGCGTCCGATCTGTCAAGAGAGCCAGACAGAACGCGTGCACGCGGGCCCGGGACAAGGATGCACCGGAAGCGCCGTGAATGGATCCACTGGCTCTTGTACTTCACAGTACGGAGATTAGCAAGCAAAGTGTGTTAGCCTTCTTCAGACAAGTGCAGAAATTTGAAGTAGTGCCAAATGTTTGGGGCACATGCAAGTTTTTAATACCTATATCTAGATGACCTTCAGGATTACGTGTAAGAGCATCTACAGCATCACATACCTGCTTCAAATGTCCCTTGATCATTGCCCGGTTAAAAATTTTGACACAAACGGACGTCTCAAACTCCTGAACTGACCGGCACCCATCATAACCAGCCGGTATGTGGCTCGGCTGGGGATTCCGAATATGTTTCGGTTTTCGGCTTTTGATGTTAGGCTTAGGTGAGTGGTTTGGGTAGTGGCCCAGCTAGCACCCCTTCATCCTTTTGGATAGGAGTAGTGGCATGTGTTGCCAAGATGGTGGATTCAGACTTATTGTTGTAATACTTTGTAAGGTCCTCGAGAATAATCAATAAAATGGCCGTATGCATCTCCCGGATGCAGAGGCCGGGGGTCATCCCTCTTTTCTAAAATAAAATAAAATAATAATAACCAGCTCAAATATGAGGCGGATATGTTTCTGGGTGCGTCTGCCACGTCAGACCCGGTCCACGCTGACCCGACCCCACATAATTCCTTCCCATCCGCTCGTCGTGCCAATCTTAACCACTTCACTCCATTCCCCTCCGTGACCCAAGCTCCCATCCAGCGATCTTCGGCCATCTCCGACATGGCGGGTAGCGGATCCGAGTCAGTCACCTCCAGATCTGTCGACCCCGAGCTCATCCCACGCGGCCCCGAGGAGGAGATGACCGTCCAGCTTGCTCTCCGCCGATCCCAGAAAGAGGCCCGTGCGAGGCAGCGCTCGGACTCCTTCTGTCGGGAATCCATTGCGTCCGCCCAAATGACGGATGATCCAGCGCTAGGTGTGTCGTCACTGCCTCACCGGAGGCGGTGCAGTCCGTCTAACGCCCGAACACGATGGCGAACGCGCAACCCCTTTGTTGGAATGCCAAGACCATGGACGCGGCATGGGCGTCATCTGATGCAAACATGGCACGGTGTGTCCGTCGTGCGAGGCAGCGGGCGCAGGAGGCGGCGGCAGCCCTCGTGGCGGTGGACGTGGCGAGGCGAAGTCACATTCTCCGGCGCCCCGTATGGTGCAGCAATCCGGGTGCCGCAACCACGTCGTGGTGGATGTCGCCGACTCGTCCCAGGACAGATCCATCATCGATCTGACGTCCACCGGCACTGTTCGGGTTTCGGGCTCCGATGAGAAAGAGTAGGGCATGGGAGACGGCAGCGCCTTGAGTCACGTGAGCCGGCTCGTGCCCCATGCCCTACTCTACCTAGCCGGCGACCGGACCAACACTCCGAGGAGCGCAGACGGCCGTCGGACATGGGCACGGCGGAGCCGGACGAGCTCCGCTTAAAATTTGGTTTACGTTGCATGTAATAATATGAATTTGAGGTTTCTAATTTGAGATGTCTGATTGTATAATCAAATATTTAAGGCGTGACCTGTCACGTTCGCGGGCATTTGAGAGACTGGATTTATGAAGTCCGGTTGTAAATGCTTTGAAGACTTTGTCCGAAGCAATGAAAGATCAAGGACCAGATCATGTACCGTTAACAGCCCAAAAAAAAGCTCCTTGTGTGGTAAATGTGGTCCTTGTAATTAATCATGGTCAAGCAGAGATAGGGGAAATGAAGACACTAGATAATAGGGTACAACCGTACAAGGTCGAGACAATGACTAGCATCAACCCAGCACCTTTGGAAAAACAGGCTCGTCTCCATACATACAGGGAGGGAGGTAGGAGTATTTGTCACATTTAGAGGTGATGGGTCACAAGGCAGATACGGAATAGAGATATGCCAAGATACAGATCCGTGAAACGACACAAGCTGCTGCGCCCATAGGTCTTCTGCCACGGCGCTACCATTAGACCTCCATCGTCATTAAGAGAAAGAGAAAGTAAGGTCATCCTGTGAATGTCGGTAGCAACAGCGAAGTCCTTAATTAGAAATTGACGGTGCGATCTAGGAGTAGTACAGCACTAGATGCTCTACTCTTTCAGACAGCTATGAAGCTACTGACAGTCAGAGCCAGCTTCGATTTGCCAAGCGGCAGGCCTCCAAGTGATCACCTCGCACGGACGGATCCTGGACTTGGTCTCGGCCCACGTCAGAGTCACACCATACATGCGGCAGCGAATAGGTAGATCCTGGACTTGGAATTTAAAGCATCTTCAGCAGTTCGGCCTCCCAAGAAGTTTTTTGTGCAAAAATAGTGCCTCTTGGAGCGTTGCCGGAAAAAATTTCGGCGTAGGGGGCATGCGATTCCCAGCCGCGAACGCAGGGCAGAAGGTCA
The DNA here is from genome assembly GCA_021605205.1 of Aegilops longissima. Lineage (NCBI taxonomy): Eukaryota > Viridiplantae > Streptophyta > Magnoliopsida > Poales > Poaceae > Aegilops > Aegilops longissima. The sequence continues at coordinate 39,726,198 of CM038676.1, read as the reverse complement.
AAACCAATTTGAAACGCCCAAAATCGGCGAAATTCAGTCATTTTGAACGAAATTTAGGCGATTACATTGATATTTTGGTGACTAAAAAATCATAGATAAAAACATTAAAAACTATGCCTAGTCCATGCCGAGAAGTTTGTAGAAGGCAGTGTAGCCGTCGCCGCTGTTGCTCGGCGCTCCATCCTTTGGGGCGTCCTAGCCGCCGCTGTGGACCGGCTTGCTCGGCGCAGTGACCTCCTCGTCGCTGTCGTCGAGCACGAGGACACTACCCTAGTCGCGTCCGTGGCGCCGCTCGGCGTTCTCCCTAAGAGCACGGTGCTAGCGCTCCATCTCCTGCGCCACGTAGTCCACGCGTGACCAGGGGAGGCCGCTCTTGAGGTCGGCGGCCATCTCCTCGTGCTCCTGCTTCACCACCACGGTCGCTGGTTCCCTCTCCGGCTTCACAAGGCGGATGTGGCCGCGGGGAGGGGAAGGGACGCGGCGGCCCTCATTTATGGCGAGAGCGCCGCCGCGGCTGCGCCGATGCAGCGGCGTCTCCTCCGACTCGGGCTTGACGAGGACGAGCGACATTGCCAACCCGGAGGAGCGGGAGCCAGAGGACGACGGGTCCATGCGCCTCAGCGTCCAAGAGCTTCCGGTGCGGCGAGAGATGGACAACGGTGCAGGGTACTCCAGCCGCGGCTCGTTGCCTCCCTCGATGCGGGCGAGGTCGGCAGAGAGAGTACGGCCAGGCACGCCCCACCACTGACGACGGCCCTCCGACTTGTGGCGTCCCCTCGGCGTCGGCCCGCCGTTGTTGGACGCCAGCTGGTCGGCGTGGTGGCACTGGAAGTAGGCTGTCCAGAGCGTGTGGTTGTCCGCCACGAAGCGCGGTTGCTGGCGCGCGTCCTCCGGCATGGCGGCCCGGATCGCCGCGATCTCGGTGGGGCGTTCCGTGACAGAGAGAGGCGGAGGCAAGGGGACGCCACCGGCGCTCAGACGCCATGCGCCCGGCACGCGCATGTCGGGCGGCGTCGGGTAGTTTGCCTCCTGCAGCAGACGGGCCTCCCATTCATGCAGCCAGCGGCGGCCGAAGATGTTGGCCGCCACCCCGTCGTCGGGAAACCTCTCTGCCATTGACGACGCTGGAGTGTAGGCGAAAAGAGAAAGAGAGAAGGGACGGTCGGCGCTGGGGCGTAGGTGAAGAGATGGCGAAGGCGGGTGTGCGGCAAGCGACGGCGAAGGTCGGGTTTTATAGCGACGAGAGGGCGGAGCGGTGTGGACACGTGGCGGGAAAGGGCGGGTACGCGTGGCGGTGGCTCGCCATTACTGCGCCACTCTTCATCAATGGAAGGGACCGGCGACAGCATTAGCATTGAATCGCGCGGGAGCCGAGGCGAGGCGATGAGGACGATGAAGCGTAGTCGCTGACTCGGCGGGCCCACAGGGGAAAATCTAGTGCGGTTTGTCTTCTCGCCATTTTTCTTTCCCCCGGCGCCCCCGATTAGCCCCCAGTGCGCTGGGTTCGGCCTGGGTCCACGGGCGCCCATTTCGGTCTGAACCGGCGAAATTTTGGCTCCCAGGAATGCAACTGGGTGATTTTTTTTACGCCGACGATGGAAAAAATGTCCTGGGAGGCTCTTGGGGGGACGGGGGTGGAGATGCTCTTACCCTCCTTTTATTTTCTATATTGTTAATTACTTGACCTCTAGTGCCCGCCAGCTATATATAATCGTTGACATGGTCGCTTGTGTGCATCAGTGCATGATGTGATACCTGCTACTGCCAATCGGTCCCAAGTCTCCGAGGTCATAAAAATGTGGCTTGAGGAGTACTTCACGAGAAACACACGAAAAAGGAAGACAAAAAGGGGACATGCATGGTTTAGAGATTGCAAGACCAAAAAAAGAAAAATGCCATCGAGCCACATAGGAAGGAGTACCCCGGGGTCCGTGCAACGCGAGGAGCACCGTACGTCGAAGAGCTTTGCAGCCACGTCCCACGTAGGTGCAAAAAAAAATCTTGACCTCGACGAGACGTTTTATGTCTGTGTGATGAATCCTGCACTACCGGACAGTATAATTAGGCCGGCAAATCAAGTCACGGTTTCTCCCTAGCCTGAACTCCTCAATTCTTTCGGGATCCGTGGTGGTGGTGCGGACGGCGGTCAGAGTCGGCCGCATAATTCGGGTATCACATGTAGATTGATATCGTGATTGTTAATTTTTGCGTGTCAGTACAAACATTGGTTCAAATTTTTTTTAAAGAACTAAAAGGCTGATTTATACATATTGACAGTGTATCTGACCGTTGGGGCCTGTTCGTCAGGTGCCGACGTGGCATATTTTTTACAGAAAACCCCTTGGCTTTATATGTAATCACATAAATGCCCATTTTTCGCAGGAAAACCACCGTTGAGAGGGATTTTTTTTCGTTCGCAAGTCTTTCACGGACCCGCGACCTACAGGTCTGCAGCTGCGCGCGCTAGCCACTACGCCACCATGCTGTTGACGTGATCCAGGTGAAAGGTTTATTATACTAGTACACACACGCTGGGCCGGCAGCTGGGCCAAGCAGAGCCTGCAATATTTTATGAAAATCCATCATGTCTAAGAAAATGTTCACCATAAATTACAAGAAATTCACCTTGCATTATGTCAAATATTCATCATATCTTTAGAAAATTGTTCAATGTATTTAAAAAAATGTTCAGCATAAATAAATAAAATAAAGGAAAAACAGCGCGTCAACGGGTTTCGATCCTGTGACCAGCAACACGCAAGCGGAGCGCGATAGCCACCAGGCCACAGCTATGCTCGCGTTAAACTGCGGGCAGTAAGCCTTTATACAAACAAGAAAACGCTGGACCGGTGGTTGGATAACCGACGCCTGTAATAATTTTTTCGTTTTGCGTTTTGCTGGGGCTCTTTCGTTGCCCAGGTTTCTTTTTGTTTCTTCATCTTTTTTCATTCAATGAAATTGACCATTTTTGTAATATATGTTGAACAATTTTCTTAATATAAGTTACAAAAATTATTCAACATATATTAAGATTTTTTAACTTATATTGATCATTTTTGTAATAAATATTCACCGCGCATTATGTATAAAAAAATTAATAGATGCAAAATGATCATAACATTTTTTAAGTTTATAGTGAACTTTTATTCTGCGATATTTTTTGTAAATACACACAGAACATTGAACATTTTTTATATACAATGATCTTATAAAAATATCGACAAACTTTTTTGTATTATAAAACCATTTGTCACCTATATATTGAACCTTTTAAAACGATGAAAGTTTCATTCTGGGTTCATATTTCTATTTGTCAAAAAAATAACACATGTAGTAATCTGCTTGTTTACCAAACTAATATTTTTCTCAAAGATAATTCTATTAATACAGCCTGTGTAAAAATAAGAAAAAATGATCATTTTTATTTTGCATCTACTAAATTTTTTGTAAAATATTGCAGGCTTTGCTTGGCCCATCTGCCGGCCCAGCATGTGTGCGCTAGTATAATGAAACTTTCACCCGGATCACGTCAACAGCGACGCTGTTGCGTAGTGGCTAGCTTGCGCAGCCGTACACCTGCAGGCCGCGGGTTCGAATCGCTCTTGCTTGCGTTTTTTCGTTTCGGTTATTTATTTGTTCAATTCGCCGGAAACTTTCGAACAAGTCCGTGAAAAATTTGCGAACGAAAAAAATGGGCATTTATGTGATTACATATAAAGCCAAGGGGTTTTCTGCAAAAAAAATATGCCACGTCGCACTTGACAGACGGGCCCCAACGGTCAGATACACTCTAATCCTGGAAAAGAGCATTGGAGAGCAGTTCAGTGCATTTTCAGATACCTGCGTGGTACTTCTAATGCTTATTTACAGTTTGGGAAAACTGGAGATGGACTTGTTGGTTTTGTTGATTCTGATTTTGCTGGTGATTTGGATAAGAGAAGATCACTCACAGGTTATGTTTTCACCATTGGTGGTTGCGCTGTGAGTTGGAGAGCAACTTTGCAGTCTATTGTGGCTTGTTCCACTCTCGATGCGAGTATATGGCTATTTACGAGGCATGCAAAGAAGCTATCTGGTTGAGAGGTTTATACTGCTTGAGCTTTGTGGAGATTCATCTTGCCCTACCGTATTTAGTGACAGTCAAAGTGCCATATATCTTACAAAGAATCCAATGTATCATGAGAGGACAAAGCACATTGATGTCGATTTCACTATATTCGAGATGTTGTTGCTGAAGGTGATTTGAAGGTATGCAAGATAAGTACTCATGATAATCCTGGCGATATGATGACAAAGCGTTCCGACCAATAAGTTTGAGCTTTGCTCGAGCTTAATTGGTATTTCTCACTAGTCCTATGGACTTTGGCGCACAAGGTGTTTATGCTGATTTGGATGGAGTTATTCACTTTCTTCGACTCTTTGGAGGATTTGGATCAAGGTGGAGATTGTTAAATTGTGATCCAAATTATACCGTATTGGACTAGATGTAGTACATACGGTGTGGGCCTTTAACGTTAGTACCGCCAGCGTTTGAAGACAACTCGTTTACTTGTCCTACAAGGACTCCTATGTGTTGCCCTCATATATACCCCATGTAGTCGCACCTAAGGCGATGCGTCGTCTGCCGTGCTTGTAATACTCCTCCTCATAGTGATTCTTGCGCCGATGCGTCGTGGTTTTCTCCCGCAAGGGTTTCCACGTTAAATCCCTATGTCTCTTTGTCTCGTTTATTCTCGTTATTATCTAACAACTTAAACCGATGTTAGTACTGACACGCAAAAATTAACAATCATGATATTAATCTGCATATGATGCCTGAATTGTGGTACTTCTGTGCAATTAACTCGAGACGCCCGAAGTCACGGGATCTGACATACTAGTACCTTGCCACCTCTTTGCCGGCACGCACTTCTATTCTAGGTTTGTCTTTGCCTTCGCCTGCTCCTCCTTTGTCCAAAGCCCCGTGAATGAAACGATAGAAGCTGTTGTGCCCGCAGTTCAGCCACGACTGTGGCTGCAATCTCCATCGTCGGAGAAAGCAAACGTCGTCATTTTACGACAGTTAATGGGCACGTCCGTAGCGGCAGACCGGCAATGAAGTCCTTAATCAGAAATTGACGGCGTGATGGCCGTAAATACTCTCTCTCTCTCTCTCTCCTCCCTCCCTCACTCCCTCCCTCCCTCCCTCCCTCCCTCCCTCTCCCGGACAGCTACGAAGCTGAAGAGTTGGAGCCCATGTCCAAGTCGCGAAGTGATCACGTCGCCCACGCGAGGACTCGGTCTAGCGTGCTGGCAGCAATGTTGTGCATGTGAATGATGTGATGCGTGCTGCTGCCGACCGGTCCCAAGGCTTTGATGAAGCCATAAAAATGTGACTTGAGGAGTACACAAGAAACAGACATTAAAGCCATAAAAATGTGACTTAAGGAAGACAAGGGATAATATAGTTTGGAGATTGCAAGACCACAATGGCATCACCATGCAACGCGAGGAGCACCGTACCCGTACGTATGTCCTTGCGTACGAGAGCTTTTTGCTTTTTTTAGGGGTCGTACAAGAGCATTTCAGGCACGTACAGACGTACAGTATACGTACGTGCAAGGTCACGGACACATTTGACCTAAGGAAAGCATGTGGTCTGAAGGAACCCCCGCAATTCCGAACAGTTTGTTGAATTAGGCCGGCCGGCCGGTAAACCAAGTCAAGCCTACGTGTAGTTAATTTCCCCTGGATCCGCGGCGCGGCGGGCGGTCGGAGTCAGCCGCCCCGCCCGGACAGCAACCGGCCGCTGCAAGCCCACACGCACGTACTCGTGGACTTGTTCTTCGCCTTGGCCTCCTCCTGTTTCCTCCAAGGCCAAGAAAATGAATGACCAATGTCGATCGATGTCGCACTCACAAACCATACCGCAGCCGTTCTCCTCTCTCTCTCTCTCTCTCTCTCTCATGAAACCGCCAGATTTGATGCTGTGCACGCACCCTACACGCGCGCACGTACCGCCGGCCCATCACCCAGACATAATGACCACCTTGTGCATGAACAGTTGCCTGAAGCCATCCATCCATTCCACCTGTCCAGAAAGCGACCGAGAGAGAAGGCCGGAGCAGTAGAGTCACACGCATCGGCACGATGAAGGCGAGACAGACGAATCAATGAAGACTATACCTAACTTGTACTACTACCACCAGTGTGTAACCAGTACGTACGGAGATTAGTAGTGGTTGGCGGCATGCACATGCGAAGAAGAGACTTAAACCGAAAGGCGTGCGTGTGCAGGCAGCCACTGCTGGCTGGCGCATTCATTCGGCA